>CM045493.1:51975532-52634382 GCA_024704745.1 Rosa lucieae
GCCGACGCCTTTGTTTTAGGTATTAAGTTACTCTGAATGGACGATATTTACCTCCATTCCTCTTCACTAATTCCACTCGTTATGATCAAGTAAGCCAACATATTACATTCCTTTCTAGAAACTTTTCCAACCCATGAAAAAGTTTCCAGTTTCTGTTCATGTCCCGCCTTCTCCTTTCCGCAAATACCAATTTCTTCTCTTTCATGTACCTGGGACAAAAATCAGCTTATCAACACGTACCCAAGTTTCATATATTCAGATAAACCGTCTACCCCAACATTAAGGATGCTATTATTTTAAAAATTTATATCATCTAACCAAAGAATACATATAAATTAAACATCGGTGTATTTATGAAAGTCGTTGCCAACATGCATTGATCTCCATTACCTTTGTTTTCCCATCGTCATGGAACGTTTCATTACTAAAATAATGTATGCATGCTTCAGCTTTTTTGTAGCTCTTACATCCTTTGGTTCCATTTGAACCAATCACTCTCAATATCTCTGTTACAATTGCTTCGATGCCAGCGCCTTTGCTAACCACTATTGAACGTTCCGCATCAAATAATTGTCTTCCAATGGCTCCTATATTGGATACAATACATGAAACGGTCGACTGTAGTCTCTCCATATGGGACTTCAATTCTTCAACATCTTCTCTTACACAGTCCCAACTATTTGACTTGGGAATTGGATGCATATTCTCTTCTAATCCTTTCTCCTCCATCTTACAAACACCCAAATGACCTTCATCATTGTCTTTGAAACTGCTTTTCAGATTGAATGCCTCCGTCTTCTATAAATGAATTCATTTTATTAGTGCTATAACGATGGGGTACGAATCAGTTGTACAAACAAAAAAACATACAGTCAAAAGAACTTCTTACTGTCCTCCAATAATTCATGTACCTTCAATCTTCTCCGTTTTGGCCTATGCTCCTTGACCACGGTTTTCCTGTGTTTAGATCACAACATATATCAAAATTACAATATAGTCACCAGTTTATTGGTTTCGATTAAAACGCACAAAATCAACTCATTGCAATAGCATTAGTTCCCTACTATCAAAATACTTACACACAATTACGATATCCCACAAGTCGTTAGGTTTTCAGCTTCCTTGCAGTATCCCTGGTATTATCTTCTTTCTGGTACACATTTTTTGCAGTCATATTTCTCCACATCACCTGCATGTCATAAATCAGTCCCCGTAATCAACCCATTCAATGATGCTTCAGCTTACGCACATAAACAACACTACAAATTGATATGACATCTTTTCCATTCAGCATAAATATACACAAGTTTAAATAGTATATTTAGCAGTTGCCTATTCAGCCATATAACACTTACGGGAAGTTCCATTTCTTACAGAAGTTCATATGGTCTGTTCGGCAGTTGCACATTCAGACAATACTAATACGACATTTTCATTTTGATACAGAAGTTCAAAAGGTCTGTTCAGCAGTAGCGCATTCATTTTTAAATACACGTAGAAAGAAGCAAAATCAGTGGATATTCAACATTATTCGAAGATAGGTCAAGTTAACAGTCTTCACATCACAAAGTACTATTCGCACATCTTAAAAAAATACCCATTTATTAACTACAGTCAATTGCTGTCATAATACCCCCTTTTCCTTACCAAGTTAACCGACCAAAATCAAACCCCAACACACGTCTCAGTCTCTAGTGTTTTTTTGACCCTAAACACTGCAAAAACACCTAACAACATCGGCCAGCATGAGCCCAAACCTCGGCCACATTAGGAAACAAGGGTTTGCAATGTAAGAGGAACTAAAACGACTCTACGATCATACAAAAAGGAACAATATATAGCCCCTAAATGTAAGTATACTAAAGTAAGGGTTAAAGAAAATGAATGAATAAGTTGACCACAAAATTACCATCGCTCATTCTCATATGGCAATGAGATTAACTTGGTCACATTTCAAAGTTAATAACTACAAAAAGCGTTCACAATGAAGAAAGAGACATACTCCCAGTACAGCTAATAACTTAACTATAATCAATGTATCATCATTTTCCATTTAATCAATGTCTAATCATTTTCCGTGAACTGATTATAAATCATTTGCAGAGAATTCCTATCAATGAAAACAAACAACACATTTCAATCTAACAAAAGGAGAGACTTCACTCACACGTACTCTATCTAGAGCTGAACCTACGTTGGATTTGGGCCTTTCCTGTGCAACTTAGTTTCCTGCAAAAGCAATATAAGAAAAAAAATCAATCATAAACCAAGTGATGGTAGGAGCAAAATTTAATAATTTCAGACAAGGGTTCCTGCTTTGCTGAATGAAACTAAGGAGAAATTAACTCACAGACACAGTTGGACAATTAGTCGGTTTGATCTGAGGACTGCAGGGTCAAAATAAGCATATCAGTTCTTAACGTTTAGTCCCAACAGGAAATCAAGCTTCTTGCTCGAAACAGTCAGCTGTAAACACAAATATTTACACATTAACTGGCATCAATGATAAATGGGCCCAGCACAAAAGGTCAATCTTTCAAGCTGAATTGACTAGATCATAATCAATTGAACTGAAGTTCAAGAAGAATTTCATACAAACCAGCCTAGTATAAGCATAAGTAATGTTAGATAACAAACCAATTGACCATTTGGTGGTGAATATAACCAGCTTAACATGAAGACAAACTACCTATTTTTGTCTTCAAAAAATGGTAATGCATTGCATTCTATTAAGAAACAGAAGCATCACCCTACTTAATCCAGCCTACCATAAAACCAGATAATGCATGGTTGTAAAACAAGCTAGCTTAACAAAGTGGTTTTCCCATAGTTAGAATATGTGTTTGAAAATTGGATTCCTAGGAGGCTCATACTTAAGTCCAGTTTATATTAGAATGACTGACCATAAGATATGTGAGCGGAAGCTACCAAATTCCCTCATAGTAAACTGAATTCAACATTCCACTAGGTTCCTCAATAATTTGGCAATTGAAAATTTCAGACCTACAATTGTTTCCACAAACCCATTAACCTTGGCAGTGGATAGCAGTAAATTTCTCACATTTTTGCACCAAACAAACAATTACAACAACAAATTGAATAAGCAATCCAGATTCAAACCCCGAGAACATAAACAATCAAAATCCGATCCTGAAGAAGTCGGGGGTTTAAGAAATAATCACAAAACCCAGTCACCGTTTACAATACCACTGCTCAAGCTCATCTATTCTGGTTGATGAATCAAAAATCATTGATGAGCCACAAAACCTATTCAGCAATTACAAAAATCTATCCTGCTTGATGAATCACAGACCTAATTGGAAACCCCAATATATGAACACCTAGAAATTGAGAGAGTCAAGTAAAGCGGCTTACCCAAAACCCAATACGACGCTGCCGCCAATCCAATGACTTATTCGAAACCCCAATGTATCAAGACCTTCTAATTTCTTAATCGGGGAGGTGAATCAAATTTTTTTTTTGGAGGGGGGGGGGGCAAGGATAACGATGAGCGAGATGACGATGAGAAGGAGAAGGTTATCAATCAGGTGCCTCCGATCACTGCCGGAACTTGCAACCTGCATGTTAGGGTGGAAGCCCTAACTGAAAGGAATTTGCAGGAAATTGAAAGCAAAGAAAGAAATAACACTAAATTGGATTCATAGATAAGGCTGAAGGTTACAGCAGTAGAGATTATATACTCCATAAGAGGACACGTGTCGCTCATATAGTGAGCAATATGGGATAAAACCCCAACGTGACTGATTAAGCATGAAGAGCTAATTAACAGATAATAAGCTAATTAACTAAAGTAACCACGTGTCGAACAAGAAGGCTAGTTTCCTAACAATCCAACCCCCATCGGATAAGCTTGTCCTCAAGCTTCAAAATCAGGGAAGCATTGTACGATTTCCTCAGCATCCTCCTATGTGGCTTCCTCTGCTACTGTACCAATCCATTGAATCAGCCATCTAGTCACAGGTTCATTTCCTCGTTTAATGAGCATTCTATCCAGTATCTGAGAGGGATACCATCTGGGATTATATGGATCAATGTTTGGTGGCAAATGAGTAGATCCCACAACAGTATCCCCAATCTTCTTTTTTAACAAGGACACATGAAACACAGGATGGACTCAAGCTATAGGTGGAAGCTTCAACTTGTAGGCCACCTTACCAATCTTCTGCTCAATTTGGAATGGACCATAAAAACGTGGAGCCAGCTTGTGAATCAACCTTCTCTTGACTGATTGTTGTCGATAAGGTTGAAGTTTCAAGTACACCCACTCACCTTCTTCAAAAGTCCTTTCAGTATGATTCCTGTCATAAAACTGTTTCATTCTTGCCTGAGCTACCTGTAAGTTTCTTTTGACAGTAGCTAGCACCTCGTCTCTCAGTTGGAGTTGGCTATCGACAGCTGCCATAGAAGTCGAGCCTGGTATATATGCTCTGACAGAAGGAGGTTCATAGCCATACAAGGCCTGAAATGGAGTCATGCCTATCGCAGAATGATGAGCAGTGTTATACCAATGTTCAGCCCAAGGTAGAGCATCGACCCAAGAGTGAGGCTTCTCCCCTACAACACATCTCAGATACTGCTCGAGTGTCCTATCCAGATTTTCAGTCTGACCATCGGTTTGGGGATGATAGGCTGAGCTTATCAAGTGAAGTCCCTTGAGCCTTAAAGAAGACCTCCCAGAAGTTACTCATAAACACTGGATCCCTATCCGAGATGATAGGCTCAGGCATGCCGTGGAGTTTAAACACATGAGTAACAAAGTGTTGAACAATGACTGCAGCAGTATGAGGATGAGCTAGGGGGATGAAATGTCCATACTTGGTCAGTCTGTCCACCACAACCATTATGACATTCTTTCCTGCAGAAGTAGGCAGCCCCTCAATGAAGTCCATAGAGATCCTTGTCCAGGCCTTATCCGGGATCACATTTGGTTGTAGGAGGCCTGGGGGGTGGATAGTCTCATAGTGATTTTGTTGATAGTTATGGCAGGCAGCCACATAAGCTTTAAAATCCTTGTGTAACCCTGGCCAAGCAAAAGACCTTATAATCCTCTTCTTAGTCCTATGAACTCCCGCATGGCCACCACTGTAACCATTATGAAATTCTGCAATGATTTTGGATCTTCATCCTGCATGTTGTGGTACATATAGCCTCCCCTTGTACATTAACTGAGAATTAGCCAATGAATAATGTGATGAGGTAATGGTACCTTGCTCCAGTTGCTGGATTAGCTGGCTCGCCTCAGGATCAAGAGCATTGGCCTTTTGAATTTCTATGAGGTAGCTATGTACTGGTGAAGAAATACCAGTAATCGTATTCAGTACCCCATACTTGGTGATGACTTCAGAATTAATGTCACTTAACTCCTCCCTTCTTGACAAGGCATCAGGGGCTGAGTTGTTCTTACCAACCTTGTAATGGATAGAGTAGTCATAGCCAGTAAGTTTCAGGAGCCATTTGTGCTGTGTAGGAGTGGAGATCTTCTGGTCCAAGAAATATTGTATGGTTTTGTGATCAATGTAGATCTTAAAGTGATTCCCTAATAGATATGGCCGCCAATGTTGAACTGCAAATACCACTGCAAGCATCTCTTTATCATAAACTGACAAAGCAATGTGTCTTGGAGCCAAGGCTTTACTGAGAAAAGCAATAGGATGCCCTTCCTGGGACAGGACAGCTCCAATCCCTATTCCAGATGCATCACATTCAATGACAAATTCCTTTGAAAAATTAGGTAATGCCAACACAGGAGTATTCATGAGGGCTTGTTTTAGTTCCTCAAAGGCTGTTATTGAAGCTGGAGTCCATTTGAAGCCACCAATCCTTAACATGTCAGTGAGAGGTTTGGCTATAGTACCAAAATTTTGCACATATTTCCTGTAATACCCTGCAAGCCCTAGGAATCCTCTCAAACCCTTAAGAGTCTGTGGCCTACCCCAGTTTTTGATGCATTCTATCTTAGCTGGATCTACTGCGACTCCTTGAGCACTAATGACATGCCCTAAATATTCCACTGTGGAGACCCCAAAGTTACACTTGCTTTGTTTAACCTTGAGAGAGTGTTACTGCAAAGTCATGAAGATCCTTTCTAAGTGATTCAAGTGTGCTTCCAAAGAGGGGCTATACACCAGGATGTCATTAAAGAAAACCAAGGCAAATTTTCTCAAATAATCTCTCAGTACATCATTCATCACAGATTGAAAGGTGAATGGTGCATTAGTCAAGCCAAATGGCATTACCAAGAATTCATAGTGACCATTGTGAGTTCTGAAGGCAGTTTTGTTCACATAAGTGGGGTCCATTCTTATCTAGTGATAGCCAGACCTCAAATCTAATTTGGTGAAGATGGTGGAGCCATGGACCTCATCTAACAATTCATCCACAACATGAATTGGATGTTTGTCCTTGACTGTTGCTGCATTCAATGATCTATAGTCTACACACATTCTCCAAGTCCCATCTTTCTTCTTAACCAATAAAACTGGGGAGGAGAAAAGACTCACACTTGGCTTGATCACACCATTGTCAAGTAATTCTTGCACAATTTTCTCTATTTCCGATTTCTGGAAATGAGGATACCTGTAAGGCCTCACACTGATAGGAGGTGTGTTCGGCAACAACTCAATTTTGTGGTCTTGACTTCTAGCTGGTGGTAATGAAGTAGGGACAGCAAAAATATCAGCATATTTGTTAATGAGTGCCTGTATGTGAGGATGTGGTGTCTCAATCGTCTAAGTCATCAGTTTCGGTTGTACTTGAATTAACATTGCTTCCCTTTCCTTCTTAAGTAGCTTGGTCATTGCTTTGCAGCTGATAACAGTAGCTTCAGCTGTAGTCTCCCCTATAACTGAACAACAGTATTGCCAACTGAAAATTTCATTATCATTGTTTCAAAGTTCCACAGGATGTCTCCCAAGGACCTGAGCCAAGAAGCTCCTAGTACAACTTCACATCAGTGACTGGCAGTTTTTAGAAGTCATCCATAAACTTGAACTGCTGTATCTGCATCTCTACCTTTACTTCACCTTTGGTCTGCATTTTTGCCCCACTAGCTAGGATCACATTTAAGGGAGAGAACTTATGCACTTGCACTTTAGTACCTTTGAGTAGTTGAGGATGAATGAAGTTATGTGTAGCTCCAGAATCTATTAATATGTGAACCATTATGTTGTTAAATACTCCCTTCAGTTGCATGGTAGCTGGCTATGCACACTCATCTCCCATAATTTGTAGCCGGATCAGTGGTTCATCAATGTCAACAATTGGGGGTACCTCCATTAACTACTTCTCATCAGATTCCTCAATGAATTCTCCCTCATTGGGTACAATTTCCATGCTCATTAACTGTCCCCTCTTTCTGCAGTTGTGACCAGGCTTATAAGGTTCACTACAAAAATAGCATTGATTCTTAGCCCTCCTGGCCTCAAACTCAGCATCAGAGAGCTTAATTCGCACATTGTTGTTACCATTTGAAGGTCCGAAAGTGGACTGGGGAATTCTTGGGGCGGACATGGATTGGCCTGGTTTGAAGTTGGGCCTTGCATCAGCAATAGACCTAGTATAACCCCCAGTAGGTGGTTTATGGATGAAACTTCTTCTAGTATGATTTATGTGGCCGTCAGACCTTGTTTCATAAACCCTTGCTAGTTCACATGCTTCATAAAGAGTCCTAGGCTTCTGAGCCTGCACATCCACTCATATCTCTTGTTTCAAGCCTCCAATAAAGTAGGACAAAAGCACTTCAGGTGGGAAACCAGGTGCTCTTCTAGAGAGTTTAGTGAATTGTTCCATGTAGCTTTCAACAGTACCTGTTTGATTCATTCGAGCTAAGGCAGCTTGGTACTCAGACCGGTTGTAGCTACTAAACTCTCTCATTAGCAAATCAGCTAGCCCTTGCCATGTACTTGGAAACTCATGCCTAAACATGTACCATCTATCAGAAGCTTTGTCAGACAAGTGCATGGTAGCAATTGATAATTTCTTATCCTCAGGGATTTGGTAAAACTCAAAGTATTGGTCTGCCTTGTTAAGCCACTCAACATGATCTCCCCCACTAAACACACTGAACTCCAACCTCATCTGCTTCATTGTAGGTAGATTTGGGTCAACATGAGGTATAAACAAAGGGTTAGGGTACACTTGGTTGGGTGGATAGCCATAGTTGGGGGTAGTTGCCTGAAAGGGATGATATTGAGTGTGTGATGGATGGTGAGTGGTAGTAGTGGCATAAGTGGGAGGGATGTACTGGTGTGATTGTGGTGGTGGTTTGGAATACAAAAATTGGGGTGCTGAGAGTGGCAAGGGTGGTTGAGCAGCTGATGAAGGAAAATTGATCATGGTAGTGGAATAAGGCCCGGAGTAAGTCATTGTAAAAGGGTCAGGACCTTGCATAGATTGACTAGCTCCCTGCATCATTCCAGGATAATATGGGCTAGAAAAATTGGGGCAATGTTGGGAGGTGCTCAGATAGTGAGACTGATGGTTAAAAATGTTACTAACAGAGTGACCAACAGAGCCCATTGAGCCACTAGTATTACTAATAGAGTGACCAACATCATTCATCATAGTCCTATTTCTGTTAGTACCATTCAACACAGTGACATTCAGATCAGGAACAGTATTCACAATTGTAGCAACTATCCCACTAGTAGCTTGCAGGGATGAATTAATTTCCACACTAGCATTCAAAGCACCAGTGACCAAAAATTGGGAGGTGTTAATTTGAGAAACGGGACCCTCAGATCGAGCCACTGCAGAAGAACTTGAGGTAGTCACTGATGAAGATGGAGGGATCGGTGAAAGTAGAGATCCAAATCTCACAGATCCATCAGGGAGGGGAACAACCGTGCTCCCGTGATTGACGAACTCAGGGGAAGGAGGAGGGATGTGTTCCTTGACGATGGTTGTGAGCTGCTGCTTAAACTCATCCATCAACATGGATTTGAAATTGGCCAACGAAGTGGCCATGACATCCTGTAAGGAGGCCTGCATCTCATGGAATCTGGAGCTGGTTTCCTCATGATGTGCTTGCAGCTCATACTCGAGGTGAACAAGCTCGCCGGAGAGGTGTGGATCCTCAGAGATGTGTGGTGGGGAGGAGGGTTTGCCACCCCCCTTAAGTTTTCCCATGAACGTCCGGCTCTGATACCACTTGTTAGGGTGGGAACTGAAAGGAATTTGCAGGAAATTGAAAGCAGAGAAAGAAATAACACTAAATTGGATTCATAGATAAGGATGAAGGTTACAGCAGTGGAGATTATATACTCTAGAAGAGGACACGTGTCGCTCATGTAGTGAGCAATATGGGATAAAACCCCAACGTGACTAATTAAGCATGAAGAGCTAATTAATAGATAATAAGCTAATTAACTATAATTAACTAAAGTAACCACGTGTCGAACAAGAAGGCTAGTTTCCTAACACAACCTCAATCACCTCCTTTGATTCGGGGGTGGAGAGACACTGAGAACGATGACAGAGAGAGGGATCGATAGATATGAGATTTGAGATAGGCTATAGGGTTGTATTGCTATCACATGCCTCCCATGTGTATCTCGACTGTACCCATCAAAAATCAGACGCGGTTAGGTAACTGCGCGTGTTGGTCAGGCGCACTGTAACGGCTTGGTGCAGGTGGACCTTGGTCCACAGAAGACTCTTTGTATCTCCAAACTTGACCAAAGCCCTATGCTAAAAGATAGTAACGGAAAAAAGAAGAAGAAGAAAATCCAGAAACAAAATAAATCCAAGACTCTAAGAGCTTGCCGGTCAAGCATTTTGGCTTCCTAGCTAGTCCTAGGCTTTGCTTCCATGAAGAGCCCAACCAGCTTTGAGCTCCCCTATTTCTGTAGGTGTCTTTCTGAAAATGTGGATGTATATACACCCGTCTTCCTACATGTGTCTTAGTTACCAAATACCTAGGTGATGACAGAAGAGCTGAATGCAAAAAGTATATTCTTAATTACTCAAACACTCTACTAAAACAAGTGGCCGAAACCTTATCTACACCTAATAGATTACAGTTGCACATAAACGATCAAAGTTTCTCAAAATTGGCAAGTTAATTATCCTTAATAATATCCTAGTTGATGGATACGGTACAACGAGTATATCTCATTATAGCTATTAACCACGACTCACGGACTTGTTTAATCAATTTATTATCTGTACGTTCAAACTTAATCTTAAAAATAGAAAATGAAAAGTAAAAAACAAAGAACTTTACATAAAATAATTAATAGACACTGTATATAAATGAAATTGACAAATTTAAAAATGTATTAATGATTAAACACCTGATTATTCAAAAATCGATTCGTGACATAAAACCTAGGCCCATTCTCATATCCGAATGAGCTATTCCAATAAATCCACCACTAATGAGAAGATTAATTATCCCTCAACTTCAAAACCAAACCCGACCCGACCCAGAGCCAATACCCTGCTTTGGCGGGTTGTTAAACCCCTAATCGAAAGTCGGTCCTCCCTCTCTAGCAGCGGCTTGAAACACCCGCAAGAAGCAGAGAAGAGAAGGGTCCCCAAAACCCTTTCCCTTCTTTCACTCTCAACATGGCAACCTCTTCACAAGCTCAGGCCGTCAAGTCCCTCAACAAATCCGCCGGCGGCCGCCGCTTTGTCGTAAGCCTCCTCCTCCGCCACCGATTCAGCTTCCTCCTCTCTTTTCCTCTCTATTCAATTTTCCACAACTTTTTTTTCTTTTTCTTTCGTGTGTGTACAGTTCAAGAGCGTCTCTGAGAGACTAGAAGAAGTCGAAATCGATGTCTTCCGAAGCCTCGATAAGCTAAAGGACGAGCCTTCCCCAGGCTCCACGTTTTTCCGGGACTGCCTCGTAGAATGGAGGGTACGATATAGAGCCCCTAATTTTGATCTTCCAAGTCTGTGGCTTTCTTTCTCTGATTGGTTTTTTTTTTTCTGGTGTAGGAACTGAATACGGCAGAGGATTTCATCTCATTCCACGAGCAGATGACGCCGTTGGTCCAGACATTGCCTTTGATATTGTTGCACAAGGAGACCATTTTCGAAGCATTGGTTTCTAGATTGCAAATCAGTGCAAGGTTATCGCTTGAGCCTATTCTCAGGTGTGTGAGCTCATTTGCAGCCTACCCTTTTTCGGCTCTATTATTTTTCGGATTTTTAGGTTTTCGAGAGAGGAGCTTAGTATTTTTGTAATGCACACTTTGAGCAGGTTGATTGCAGCTCTGTCCCGAGATCTCCTGGAGGACTTTATCCCGTGAGTTTGCGCTTCCTTTAGAATGCATTTGACTTTTCGATGCTGGTGGTTTGTTGTTTCTTTACTTGCTTAATTGGGCAATGGAGTGGAATGTTTCGGTGTCTTGAAGAATTCTGTTGTGTTCTTTTGTGCATGTACTTATGGTTACTCTGTATGTGGGTTTATGCCAGCTTCTTGCCAAGGATTGTCGACTCTCTAGTGTCTCTTTTAGATAGCGGTGCTGATAGGGAGCCTGAGATCGTGGAGCAGGTTTAGTTTTGTTTTATTGCTCCCTATAATGTTTGCTGATTGTGCTTTCCGTTTATTAGGTTTTACAGGTTGCTTTTAATCTTACATGAAGTCAGCCTGTGGTGTTTTTTTTATGCAGATCTTTACATCCTGGTCGTGCATTATGAGGGATTTGCAGAAATATCTTGTGCACAAGCTTGTAGATATGCTAGAGTAAGTACTAGTATCACTTTGCTTTTGTGATTTGCAGTGTGGGAAAGCACCCAGAGGTTTTTATATGATGAAAATAAACAAGTCTTTCTCTTTGGATTTCTGAAAAATCTTGATATTCAGTTCCATTGGGGCCAACTTGTGCGAATATGTAATGTTTTCATTGCAGAAGTTTCCTGTGTTCAAATGCTATCGCCCCTACCTATATGCATTGACCTAAGATTTGTTCTTCATATTTTTGTACATAATAAATGTAATAGTCGCAACCCACAAGAGCCAAGTTGCCGGAAAATGCATTACTATTAGAAATAAGTGGGTCCCACTATTAGAAATCTATCAAAAATATAGTGTTCTAACAAATGACTCAACTACTGCTCTAACCATGGCCTCTAGAATGCAAGTTGCACAACAAACCACCATGCTAATCTTGCATTACTATAAACCACCAAGAGCCAAGTTCATATTTTTGTCAACTGCATGTTTGGTTTCAATCTATCAATGTTTATTATGCATGTGCCATCTGCCTATTGTTGTTAATTAGAGTATTCTGCTTTTGCTTATTTTCTACACATGTTGCATGTGTATCAAATTTCTTTCCTGTACCAAGGAGTTTGGATGTTCAGAACAATTGGTTAGAGGTAGCTAGAAAATACTTAGTCTTGAATTATTCCTACTGAACTTGTTGTTATATACACTTTGACAACCAATGATCATGATTATTATTATCATTTTTTTTTTTCATCTTCTTGATTAGTTTATTCTTGGAAACGGCCTCTGGAACAATTGCCTTATGTTTTATATTAGTACTTGCTGCTGTAGAGTTCAAAACTAAAAAGTTCAATAATCGTTGTAAATAACTGAAGTCTTTCAATTCTGGTAATATGCAATTTCCTTCTTCTGTATATGTACATAATTATCTATCTCTGGTAAATTGTTGTAGGGTGACTGCAAAGTTAAGATATTATCCAAAGAATTATGTCCAAGAATTAATGGCACAGGCGATGGGATTCTTGCTGAGAACGAGAACTGCACCTTTTGAGCAGCTTGACAAAGGTACAACCTTGATATATAATATTTTTCTCGAAAAGAAAGATTTTATTGAAAAGAAGATGAATACAGACGCAGTGGATAAGGAGTCCACAGAACAGAGATGCAGCAAAAACTAAATAGAAAAGTAACTTAATCCAAGGACCCCTCATGAAACTCCCATAAGGAAACAAAAAGTACTCGTAAACCGCTGCTGCTCTCTAATCTCTTAAAATACGAGAGAAGCATTAATCTTTAAAGCCTCAGAAAGTTAGTACCAAAGAACCACCCAAAATCTTACTCTCCCAAGGATCCTCAACCCTTACCCCTCTGTCAACACCCAGAAAACTGCAAGGACACCGCATCCCCACAACACTTTAGCTTTCTTCCCTTTCCCTAAACCATAATGATTATGAGCAATTAAAGCAGAAATCTGTGCTGAAGATTCCCAAGTCACCCCGGCCTCCCTATAAAAACTTCTGCAAGATATGATTTGCATTCTCTCCTCTCAGTTTGCATAAGGCTCACCAGTGAGGAGAGTAACAACAATTTTGCCTTCTCCATTGAGGCATCTTTCATGCGCCACCAACCAGCCTAGAATCATAATTATTGGAGGAACTTTGTCTTTACACTGGTGAAGCGGAGGCTTGATTATATATCTTTAGTCATGAAAGAATAAATAGGATTATTTTTATGAGTGCACTTGAAGCATATCTTATTTACGTTTAATGTATGGAAGGACCTTTTGCTTCATGGATTTGAAAAGATGTGTGAGATTTTTTATTTTTTATTTTATCAACTGTTCATCTCGTGCCTAATAATAGATATTCAAAACAGATTGGGGCCAGTTATAGATAATCATGTGTAGTTTGTAACCTAGATAAGCTCTTAGGTTCATTTGTAGCTATGGTTATTGAATAATGCAAAGAAAGCAGATATTGTGGTTCCTGCCTTCCCTGTCATCTATACAAGGGCTGGATAATCATGTGTAGTTGTCTTCTATACCGCAATCCGCTCAAAAAGCTGATTTTAGTTTCATTCCCTGGCTGTAGTATGAGGAAATAACTTCAGTGTGGAAATTGTAGCTCATATGCCTTATTACTGGTGTAATGTTGAAATGGTTTTCTTTGACAGCAGTTTTTCCTCATCATCATATTTGAACAGGTGTCAGAAAGATCATGCTTGATGTTGTGGAGGAATCAACACCTTTCAGAAAATATGGAGTCAGTGCTTTACTATATTATACCATGACGGGAACCTCAACAAGGTTCCATTCTAGAGCCAAGCAAGTGTTACTTTTATTGATGGACAACTCAATACTTGGTATGTTCATGTGCTTTTTAACTTCATTTTTTTAATAATGTAAATCTGGCATTTTGTGTCAGATTTTGCATTTAGATTCTCCAATGTTGAGTGCATCAATATGATAAATGATAATTTAAGGCTTTTGATCTTATTTCAATAAGTAATATTTTTGGCATCTTTATTCTTTTTATTTGCATCTGAGTCTCTCTCTCTCTCTCTCTCTCTCTCTACCTTGCAGGTTCAGCCACTGTTATTGAAGTCTTAATTTCTGCGTTACAGAGATTGTGTGAGGATTTGGACTCCAAGGAGTTAAACTTGATGTTCGAATGCTTATATCAGGAAATAAAGGGCTGTGTGACTAATGGAGGTGTACTGCGTTTAAGCCGACTGTTGTCACTGCTTGTGTCTACTGTTCAGGTGAAGAATGGGAAAGCGGTTTCTGGTGAGTGATAGGATGTATTGGTTTGCTGATTCCTTTATTTTACCATATAGCATTCAGTTGCTTTAGTAATGTTTATCTGTACTCCCCTTGTGTGACCAAGTTTACCATTTGACAGATTACAAACAAATGCTTGAAATTGTGGGGGTGCTTGTGCGGACATATATCATACCCTCTGGCATTCAGATGGGAGAGGAACATTTATCTGAAGTCGTTGATAAGATTTTTCAGTTAATGCTCAGCATTCTTAGCAGACTGCACACTTATAATGATTTGTCAACCATCTCTGGCTGTTCGTTGCAATGGGCTCCTGTATTTGATTTACAGAAGTCAAGGTACTGCCTTAATTTAAGTATTTGGGCTTTTGGAGTTGCTTTTTTAATGTCCCTTTTTCTGGTTGCTTATTTGACATACCTGAGGCTTTGTGTTACAGCTTGTTGGGGTTTATTCAACAATTGCTACAAAAGGATATTTGTATAGTAGATACCTTCCGAGTTAACATTTTAAGGTAAGGATTAACATTTTATTTTTCTGGAATGTTTTTGTGGTAATTTTTTTATATTTCTTTTGACTTTTTTCTAATTTAAATTTCAGAGTCATGAATGTTTTAATAGAAACTTCAGAAGAAGATGTTATATATCTGTTAGTCATCTTCTGTGAAAGGCTGCAAAGGGGAGCGCAAAGCTTTAAGTTACTAGATGGATCTCCTGAACTGTCCAGGATCCAATGTTTTCTGAGTGGCACGGTCAATAAATGGGTTGGGGTTTTAAAGGGTGTTCGGAATGGGGATTTAGCATCTACTTCAATTCATGAAGCTGACTTGGCCCTGCTGTGGGGAATCATTAACTGCTTTCTGCAAATAGTAGACTCCAAAGAAGGTCCATCCTTGTTACTTGATTTGACAGATGCAATCGATCAACTCCTGATGATTGAAGATGGTAAGCTACCTCATGTTTTGTCAGCAACCTATAGTTATTGAAGGATAGTTCAGTTTTTCCTTGTTTCCCTATGTTGCTTCAAGACTGATAGGCAATATTTTATTGCTATTCAAATTGTACCTGAGTGAGACTCCTATAAAAAATGGTATTCAAGATTCATAATTACTCAGGTCTGTAGGAAATGAGAATATGGTTCAGGTGGTTTGTTAGTTATTTCTGTCAATACTTTATTATGTTCAGAGTAGTTCCATAGATACACGAAACTGTTCGCGTAGCTGAATCAAGTATGCTATTGGATTATACAAGTGCAATTTTCAGATATGCATGGGTTCTAGGCCTTCACAGTTAGTTCACTTTCTACTCTCGCAGGGAATATTGCAGGCTTTCCTAAACACGCTTGGCAAAGCCTAATTGGCACTTCCTTAAATTCCTATTACAAATTGACTTGTGGTAAAAATTTGGAGCCAGAAACAAGCAGATTTTTAGCTCTTGGAAAAAGACACAAATCATGTTCACATGTGTTGGTTGCTGTTGCTGATTTTTTGGACTCTTTGTATGGGTAAGAATATGCATGTAAATGTAGATTCTTTTGCCTCATTTTATAGTTAATTTTCAATAATTACAACTGGTTGTGTAATATAACCTCCTGCTATCATGCAAATATTAGGTCTGCGATGGATGGCGACACCCAGTTTACAATATATCATCCAGAACTTAGTGCATATATGGCTATGGATGCTTTAAAGATGTTTGCTGACAATTTGTGCCACTCAGACAGAGGGATTCGTGCTTCAACTCTTAGAATATTATGCCACTTTGAAACTTTAAGTTGCGATGAGCCAGTTCTGAAAAAGATGAAAACTGAACTTTCTCCTACTTCTCATGTCGATAGCAAAGACTTTAATGTATGCATCTCTTTTATGCTCCTCTTGTTAGAAGTCAATCTTCTGTTTAGGTAATTTCATACTGATTTTGCTTCAAATATCAGGTTCTTCAGCTTCTTCTGTCAATCGAGTCAACTCCTCTTTCAATTTCTACCAGCAGAAAAGTTACTCTATTGATTTCTAGAATACAGATGGGCCTCTCTGCTGGAAAAATATCTGAAGCTTATCTTCCCCTTGTTGTAAATAGCATGATTGGTATCTTCCATAACCGGTTTAGTCATCTTTGGAATCCTGTATCAGAGTGCCTTGCAGTTCTGATAAGCCGAAGTAATGGACTTGTATGGGAAAATTTTCTCAACTATTTTGAGCAATGCCAGTCCTTATTTCAAGCATCTATTGATCATGTTGGCCAAGGTGATACTATGCTGTCCAACAAGTCAAGTGGTATGTAACAACTTAATAAACGCCTATTAAATTGTATTATTCAGAATGCATATTTAAACTTATGTAATACTACATTTATTTTCTTAGGCTTCTTGCTTGGTAGGTTTCTAGTCACCAAGTTCAGGAATTTTTTCTGTCCGGGGTAAATAATAGAAAAAAGTCATGAAGGTTGTATGTCATTGATGGTATAAGTAGGTTGTGTTTATTGGTAATAGATTACCCACGAGTTTTACATCTAATATGTACTGCAAATATCCTTTTATTGAAATGAGACATGGTAATTGCTGTGGATGCTCATCTTTTAACATGTCTTTGTTTTGCAGATCTGGTTGAACGTTTTAATTTGTTTGCTACCCCAACATCTGATAGTACACCAACGGCAACAGTTTTGTCTTCCTTGCTCCAATCTTTACAAAAACTTCCAATCATTGAATCCAAGTCTCATCAGATTCTGCCTTTATTTCTGAAATTTTTGGGCTATAATTGTGAAAATTTTGTAAGGTAATCATCCTGTACTGAATACTTCCTTTTGGATTTTGAACCTGTACAAGTTTAATCAGATATGTTATGGGTTCATTTTTCTTTTTCTTTGTGATTGCAGTGTGGGATCTTTCAATTCAAATGTTTGTAAAGGGAAAGAGTGGAAACGTGTCCTTAAAGAATGGTTGAACTTGCTGAAACTGATGTACAACCTTAAGCACTCATATCAGAATCAGTTTCTTAAAGAGGTTTTGCAAAATAGGTTGGTGCAAGTTTCTCATTTATATGATGCTTCATATTATACATTTAATCACTATTGACATCAAGGCTGGCTGCCATATTTTATAGACCATGTCTATTCTTTAGACTTTGTATAAATTATACATCTGGAGTAAATTAGCGGATTCCTTGCCCATTGTATTATAGTTGTTGGGCTCTGTTAATAATGTTTCTGTTTTCCCTTAAAAAAGACAGGCTGATTGATTTTCTTGTCATTTTCTTTAACAGACTCTTGGATGAAAATGATGCTGAAGTACAGATGAAGGTTCTCGATTGCCTCTTAATCTGGAAAGATGATTCCCTGCTCCCATATAGTCAGCAATTGAAAAACTTGGTCAGCTTCCAAAATTTAAGAGAAGAATTAACAAGATGGAGTTTGTCCAGAGAGTCTAATCTAATTGAAGAACAACACAGAGCTTACCTTGTGCCCATTGTTATCCGTCTTCTGATTCCCAGCGTCCGGAAATTGAAGAAACATGCTTCTCAGAAGGTATGTTAATTTGAATTTGAAAGATTATTGATCCTTGGACCTTTAATGTGCATGTATTTTGTTGTGTTTCAATGTCAGCCTTGCAATCGGATTGTTTCTCCATTGCACATCATATATTTTGATAAAGGGAGTGATTTTGGCACTCTACTTTCACATGTGCACTCAACAAGGTGGAGGTGTTAAGATGTCTTGATGTGTGGACTGCCAAAATCCCTTAACTTTATTAGATATGCTATATTGTGATTAATTAATGCATTAATGTTTGACTTAACAGTTCCTAAAGCTCTGTTACAGATTGTGTTCCACTTCACTTTGTTTCTGTATATTTTTGGTATCTTCTTATTATGATTGTTTCCAACAAGTCAAACAGTCTTGATGTGCAGTGCAAGTGTTTCTATGTGACATACTACAAATGGCATTCATTTCATTCTCTTATTTATTTAATGTTTTATTTCAGCACTCAAGAGTAAATCATCGCAAGGCAGTGCTCGGTTTCATAGCTCAACTTGATGTTGAAGAGCTACCTCTTTTCTTTGCATTGTTGATAAAGCCCTTGCAAATTATTTCGATAGGAAGTGAAGGTGCTGCAAACTGGTTTTGGAGCTCATCAAATGGTTCTGTGGAAGAATTTCAAACATTGAATTTCTTGAAGTATTTCACGTTTAGTAATATTACAGCCTTGTCTTGGAAGAAAAGAAGTGCTTTTCTACATGTGATTGAAGATGTTCTTGGAGTTTTTGATGCATCACGTGTTGGTCCCTTCCTTGATTTCATAATGGGATGTGTTGTTCGGATATTAGGAAGCGGTACTTTAGGTCTTGATGTGGCAAAAGGCAAAGGATCTTCTTCCCTTACTAATTATTCTGATGCTAATCTTTCTTCCCTTGGATATGATGGGGCAGTGGATAATAATGTTTTGGTAATACTTCATATGTTTACTTATTTTTTTGGTTAACTATTACTTATCTTCTATGAAAGACAGATTACCAAATGTGTAAAGTTGTGGACCATTTAGACAGCACTAGAATGGTTTTTCTGTATTGTTATGATTTTGTATTACTTCCAATAGATGCATACTTTATGCTGTTAATTGATTTAACAAATTCATCCTGATTTACTAAATATTTATGGTCTATCTGCAGATATCTACGGCTGTGGGGCAGTTGAAGGATTTGAGATCTTTATCCTTGAAAATTGTGTCCTTTGTTCTGAATAAGTACGAAGATCACGACTTTAGCTGTGAATTCTGGGATCTTTTCTTCGGGTCGGTGAAGCCCTTAATTGATGGTTTCAAGCAGGAGGGATTCAGTGGCCAGAAGCCTAGTTCACTCTTCTCTTGCTTTCTTGCTATGTCTAGAAGTGAAAAATTAGTATCACTGCTGTGTAGGGAGCAAAACCTTGTCCCTGATATACTCTCAATTCTAACCGTCACGTCAGCATCTGAAGCTATTGTGGCTTGTGTTCTGAACTTTGTTGAGAACTTGTTGATTCTTGATGATGAATTGGGTGTTGAAGACAATGCTGGAAAAAGAGTTATACTTCTGTACCTTGAAGCACTAGTTGATAACTTGCATTGTCTCTTCAAAAATAATGTTGCAGCCAAGAGGTAATAATGGGGTTCCCTTGTTTGTTCGCAGTACGCACAGTGAACTTCTCCTTCACGATATGCTTGCACTAGCACATTTTTTTCAATTTGAAAAACGTCTGGATTGAGCTTCATTTTTTGTAAAAATTTTAAATTTATTATTATTAATGTTATTTATTTTCCTCCTTCGATTTGCATAATGTACACAGTGCTACCTAATTGATGCTAAGTGGTCGTACTGCCATCTAAAACCTTCTTACCATTATCACTTACCAGTTAGTATTTTGGTGCCAGGAAATTGCTTAAACACCCAGGGGAGACAGAAGTGAGGATTTTTCAAATATTACCAAAGTATATAAGTGATGCATTGTCAGCCTGGAAATTCGTGGATATATTGCTCCCTGTTTTAGCAAATGGAGCTCAAGATTCAGGTTCAAATATCTTGTCAACCCCAGTTTTCCTACTTAATAACAATTTTCACCTGTAATACTAAAAGTTTTCCATTCATCTTGCAGAATTTCGATTTGAAGCTGTGCAAGTCATTTGTGATATTGTTCCAGTACTAGGGAGTGACGTTACAAATAATATTTTGAATGCAGTATCTCCATTACTTATTTCTACCGATCTAGATAAGCGTTTAGTTATCTGTAATCTTCTGGACACACTTGCCAGAGCAGACTCTTCCATTCAATTTGTGGTACTTTGTCGACATCGCTCCTTTTTCTTCCCAATATTTTGTTATTTCTCTTTTGTCATTATTTTCTCATAACTTGGAGGAATGCAGGCAAAACTTGTCCAGGACTTGAATGCAACCTCTATCACGGAAATAGATAGCGTTGATTATGATAGAGTGCTCAATGCTTATGGAAAGATCACGGTTAATATGTTCAATACCATTCGAGAGGATCATGCATTGGTCATATTGTCTCACTGTGTCTATGACATGTCATCTGACGAATCAACCTTGAGGCACCGAGCTTATGATTCATTGCTTTCATTTGTTGAATTTTCTGCCCTCGTACTTGGCAAAGTATTGAACAATGACTCTGAAATGCCTGACGAGATGTTAGCCTCTGAGGATCATTGCTGGACAAAAGTTTGCATTCAGCGCATAATAAGCAAATTTCTTTTAAAGCATATGGCTAATGCTATGAAGAGTGGGACAGCTGTTAGAGAGGTATTAAGTTTGTTTTTGGCTTATAGTAGGGCTGATGATATATCAACGTCATGATTCAATTTACACAAAGAAAATATGTGCATAGTTGCACCTGCATATGCATGTTTAACCAATGCCAGGCCATGAGATATTGAAAAACTTATTAACATACTTGCTTAATCTCCAAGCTACATGTGCTTGATATGTTTTCTCTTAATGGACCGCTGTGACTTCAGGAATGGGTCGAGTTACTTAGAGAAATGGTGTTAAAACTTCCAGAAGTGGCAAACCTTGGTTCACTGAAACCTCTTCAGGATGAAAATCTTGAAATAGATTTTTTCAAGAATATCCTTCATATACAGGTGAAATTTTGCGTCATTTTTGCTAAGGTCTTAAAATTTTACTTATGATATATTTGGAACTTTTAAATGTAGTACTCTTTTCAATAATCCATTGTTAGTCAATTTAGATAAATGCCTACCTTGAATAAGAGTGATGAGTTTGATCTCACCTAATCACCTTTGCTTCTGCAGAAACATAGGAGAGCAAGGGCAATGAAACGCTTTAAGAATTTTGTCACAAACAGCTATATGCCAGAGGTATTTGCTTTCTCCTTTTTCTCTCAGAAAAGCCTGCTGTTTATTTCACTTCTGATTTTAGGAAGTCATTGAAACATATCTTGCTGATATCAATTCCAGGGCATCACAAAGAAACTGTTTGTTCCCTTCTTCTTCACGATCTTGATGGAGGAAGAAAAAGGAGAGCATATAAAAAATATGTGCATAGAGGTGATTGCTTCAATTTCAAGCAGGGAGTGGAGTTCATCCTACTTGTTGCTGATGAGATGCTTCAATGAGATTTCCAAAAATCCTCTGAAACAGAAGCTTCTTTTGCGGCTAATTTGCTCTATCTTGCACCAGTTCCACTTTTCAGAGACAATTGATACTGCCTCTGTAAATGAAACACAAACATGCCTTCATAAAACTGTGCTTCCTAAGATACAAAAGTTACTCAGCGATTCTGAAAAGGTCAGTGTTAACATCAGTCTTGCTGCACTGAGAGTATTAAAGTTGCTACCTGGAGATGTAATGGACTCGCAGCTTCCTAGCATTATTCATCGCATTTCAAACTTTTTGAAGAACAGATTAGAAAGCATCCGTGATGAAGCTAGGAGTGCTTTGGCTGATTGTTTGAAGGAGCTTGGGTTGGAATACTTGCATTTTATAGTCAAAGTTTTGCGAAGCACTTTAAAACGTGGATTTGAGTTGCATGTCTTGGGATATACTCTAAACTTTATCTTATCAAAGTTTCTCGTTACTCCTATCAGCGGGAAACTGGACTACTGTTTGGAAGATCTGCTTTCTATTGCACAGAATGATATTCTTGGAGATGTTGCTGAGGAAAAAGAGGTTGAGAAGATTGCTTCCAAAATGAAAGAAACAAAGAAGCAAAAGTCTTTTGAAACTCTAAAATTGATTGCTCAAAGCATAACATTCAAAAGCCATGCCTTGAAGCTTCTATCACCTGTTATAACTCAATTTGAGAAACATCTTACACCAAAAACAAAGTCAAAATTGGAAAGTATGTTGAATCACATAGCAGCTGGTATTGAGTGCAATCCAACTGTTGATCAGACTGACCTTTTTATATTTGTACATGGCCTGATTGAAGATGGAATAAAAGAAGAAAATGGTAAGGGTGAGACTTCGTTCATTACGGGGGGAAATGGACATCGTCGAAGGGATGTGATTGGAAAAGTTGATTCCTCAGGCCGCATTGCAGGTGCTAAATCAGTGTGTTCACATCTTATTTCTGTGTTTGCTCTTGGGATGTTGCAGAAACGCATAAAGAATTTGAAAGTGAGAAAAAATGATGTACAAATATTGTCGATGTTGGATCCTTTTGTCATACTGTTAGGGAAGTGCTTGAATTCCAAGTATGAAGATGTCTTATCTGCAACACTTAGATGCCTAACTTCGTTGGTCAGGTTGCATTTACCTGCCATTGAAGATCAAGCAGATAGTATAAAAGCAGTGCTCTTTGATATTGCTCATAGTTGGTTAAATACTGGCAGTTCTCTAATGGAGTCATGTCTGAGGCTGTTAACTGTACTTTTGCGGGGCAACAAAATTACTCTTTCCTCCGATCATCTACATCTATTGATTCAGCTTCCAGTGTTCGTTGATATTGAAAGGGACCCCTCATTTGTTGCTCTTTCACTTCTGAAGGCAATTGTTAAACGCAAGCTAGTTGTTCCGGAGATATATGATCTTGTTACTAGAGTCTCAGAATTGATGGTAACAAGTCAAGTAGAACCAATTCGTCACAAATGTAGTCAGATTCTGTCTCACTTCTTAAATGATTATCCTCTTTCAGAAAAACGATTGCAACAACATTTGGATTTTTTGCTGTCTAATCTGAGGTGAGTGCCTAATATCTCTTTGGAAACTTATTATGTATCCTTTCCGTTGTCTAATCAGGGTTAACTCTTCACAGGTATGAGCACTCTAGTGGAAGAAAAACTGTGCTTGAAATGCTCCATGCAGTTATCGTTAAAAATCCACGAAATGTTGTAGATGAGCAATCACAGACGTTTTTTGTCCATTTGGTGGTTTGCTTGGCTAATGATCGGGATAATGAAGTTCGTTTGATGGCTGGTGCGGCTATAAAACGTCTCACTGGTTGTGTAAGCCCACGCTCACTTCTCTCCATTCTTGAGTACAGTCTATCTTGGTATTTGGGTGAGAAGCAGCAACTGTGGGGTGCAGCAGCACAGGTAAATTTTTCTTTTTGGCTCAAGCTGAGCTTTAAGTTACTTAGCCAACTGATTTAGAGGACATGATCTCTTACCCCTTCGTCTCATCATCATAGTTACCCTTGAATTGCGGAAAGCAAGTTTTTGTTTTTTGTTCTTATTTTTTTTTTTGTATAAGAAAGACAATATTCTTACGTTACCGCTAAGAAAGTACTAGTGAAATATACAAGGAGTCCATCAAACAAAAAACCGCCAAGCACCCATGGCACATAGCCATGGAGAAAGCAATTTGTTTGGAAAAGCAAATGAGGAAGTTTTTCTGGAAGCAGAGCATCTGTGTTTTTCATATTTCATGTATTTGTATGACTAGTATAAAAAATTTGTTACACTAATATTCGAGGAGAATTTCACAATTGTATTGCTTTAAATTGACTGCTTCCTTTGATTTGGATGTTTCCCTTGATGCCCTACTTGCACGTACAGGTTTTGGGGTTGCTGGTTGAAGTTGAAGTCATGAAGAAACGATTCCACAAGCATATCAACAGTGTATTAAAAGTGACTAAAAGCATCTTGCAGTCTGCCATCGATGCTGTCACTCATGATTCTCCTCATGAAACTGCCATTCCTTTCTGGAAAGAGGCATTTTATTCATTGGTTATGCTGGAAAAAATTCTGAATCAGTTCCATGATTTGTGTTTTGATAGGGATCTTGAGGTATGCCGCATCACTCTCTAATGTAGATGTTATATTTAGTTTTTTGTTAGGGGTTTATTTATTTATTTTTGCCTTTTTGAGGAATTGAGAGGGGGGGGGGGGGGGGGGGGGGGGTTGGTTATTCCATGAGTTTGAATTGGGTTGGACGCTTCAATATATAGAATGATTGTTTAGTAAAGGTTAATGCTGCCGATATAACTCAGGACAATGCCAAATTTCTGGTCCATCTTGTTTTTTATTATCTATAATTATGTTCTTACTTACAAAAAGAAAATGAACTCTCATGCTTTAAAAATAACAAAATGCCATTTATATTAGGATGGTTGTGGAGACTTTGATTTTTTGAGATCACAAGAGCATGAAGTTCTAGTTTATCTACAAGGGTAATGGTAATTAATGAACCAATATTTGATTCCAATATCTGTAGGTTTTCTTATGTTAACTTATCAGAATATGGAACTGATATCTATTGTATATTATTTTGCATGAATTGAATAAACTGAATTATTTTGCTTGTTTCTCTTGTAACTGTCCCTTATTTTGCATGAATTCAGGATATATGGGAAGCAATTTGTGAGTTACTCCTGCATCCACACATGTGGTTACGTTGTATTTCAAGTCGTCTTGTAGCCTTCTACTTTGCTTCCGTAAAAGAGTCTTGCTCAGGAGATCATGAAAATCCATTTGGCACTTACTACCTTATAAAACCTAATAAACTTTTCATGATAGCTGCATATATCTGCTGCCAACTGAAGACACAACTCATTGATGATGCAGCCAACAAACTGATTACACAAAATCTTGCATTCACTGTGTGTGGTGTGCACTCTTTGATGGGACAAACAGAGTGTGCAGATTCTCATCAGTTTTGGTTTAACCTTGAACAGCATGAGCAAGACCGATTTCTTAAAGCTTTTGAGTTGCTCGAAGCTAGAAAAGGAAAGACCACGTTTTTATCTCTTGCCTCTGGCATGTGTGACACAAATGATGAAAATCCCTCTAAGAATATTCGATGCTTGCTTGTCTCTAACTTGCTCAAGAAAATGGGAAAGATTGCCCTTCAAATGGAGGCTGTCCAGGTTTGTATCAAAAGAATTGATTTCCTAAGCTTATTGTATATATATGCGAAAGATTTTCTATTTAAGTTTTATTTACCAAATGATTAGTAATATTCTGATTCTTTGTTATTTTCAGATGAAAATTGTCTTTGATTGTTTAGAAAAAATTTTGTCTGAAATGAGTCGGGAGGATTGCCTGCTTTATGCTTATGAAATGTTGCAGCCCTTGTATAAAGTTTGCGAAGGATTTTCTGGGACTGTGATCCCTGGTGAGTTTTTAGTCTCTTACTATTTCCCATGTTTCGATATTAATTTTCAAAGTAGTGTGTGAAAAGTGCTATTCATTATCATTGCCTTGGTACTTTGCTTGCACATGAAAATTGCTTCGACAGTTTCATGTCATATATGTAGTAGGATTCCTCTAATCCTAGTATAACTATATCACTAGAAATGGGTTCTATAATATGCTATCAGCCTTTACACAAAATTGTATTGGTGATGTCTTCAAACTCTCAAGTTCTCAGTCAAAATGGAAGACTGAACACCTGTTCTGGCTCCACCAAAAAAAAAAAAAAAACTAGTTTTGGTGTGTGAAACATATTTTTCTAATCTTTTTCTTGTGGGTCTTCTTTACTCGATCAATTTCTCGAGGGTTATAAGGTCACTGAAATTGTGGCTATCTTTTGTTAATGGCATATTGATTGATAGGCCAGAACGATGAGAATAGGAAAAGCGAACTCTATGTTCCTATTATTCATATATATATATATATATATATATATATATTTCCAAATGTGTTTCTGAATGGGCTTACATTTACTACCAGAAAATATGAAGCAATTAGCAGAAGAAGTTTCTGGACGTCTACGCAGTAAACTAGGCAGCCAAAATTACGTACAAGTTTACAATGACATCAGGAAACAACTCAAGGCAAAAAGGGATAAGAGGAAACAGGATGAAAAGCGCTTGGCTGTTGTTAATCCTATGCAGAATGCCAAGAGGAAACTGAGGATTGCAGAGAAGCATCGGGCCAACAAGAAAAGGAAGATGATGACAATGAAAATGGGGAGATGGGCACATCATTCCAAGTCAAAGTGATTTTGCAACAAGTTGACATTGTTAAGGCCGACCAGATAAGGAGTTACTGATCACGATAATGCCAATACAAGGATGGACTAATTTCCATATTCTGTTAGATATTGCGGATGCAGCCCAGTTTTGTTAAGATGACTGTTGTGGGTGACTTTGACAGGGATGGCACTACCAAGTAGACATAGCAATCCGACTAATGATGTATAGTAATTTTTCTTTCCAAAATCATACCATTTATAAGTAATATTGAAAATAGCCTTGTTCAATGATCATCAGTTATGTTACCCTAGTTGTGATAGTAAACTTTGTTCTGCTTGGAACCAGGCTTGGATGAAATGAACTTTATGCAATGCAAAACCTATGAAATAGACCTGTGCAAGGGAAAAAACAAAAAAACTCAATTTCTGCGCGGATAACATTACGGCAATTCTTTGGGGATTGATGTGAGAAGAACTTGGATGTGAAATGATACATTTGATGAAGTTTCACCATTTTTTTAATGAAAAAATAAAAGTGAGATTTTGAATTAAAAAGAGGTGCGAGTTCACATTGCGGGTGTCAAAGTGGTATAATTCTGACTATGTTAGTGAACCTGAGAATTATTCTTAATTCAACATTTTCCATGGACCAAAAACAAATAGGAATAAATCACACCTTGAAGAATTGAAATATGGAATGAACTTCTGTTTTGACGTTTTAAATTGTTAGTAACTTTGCCTTCTAAAGTTATGGAACAGTTTTTCTTATATCAAAGCATATGCTGGCCTAACATCAACATCAAGTAAGACAGATCTAGAAACCATACGATTTTCTTGTAATCTTCCTTATGTATTTGTCCTTGTGCTTGAGTCTCTCTATCAGAAGTTATGTTCATGTTACCATTTTCAATCTTTTAAACTTGTCATGAGAAGAGATGGCCTAAATGATTTCCTTATTACAGAAAAAAAAAAAAAAAAACATTTATTTCCGATCCACTTCTTTAAATAAGCAATCTATAGATAAAATATAGAGTAATGCTAGATAAACCACATTTTTGAGTACTTTATACATTTGATAACAAATGAAACACACACTTGCATATATAGAAAATGTCCAATTTTCCATACATGTCATAAAAAGAATAATATACGTATCATTCTATGAAAGGTTTATGGTAGTCTTTTTGAGATTTGTAGTACAACTTTGAACTAGTTGTAGACATTATTATGGATTCATAGGATATCGGTAATATATGTACCTTTTTTTTGAGAAGTAATAACTGTAATATACGTACAGTTGAAAGCTAACTATTGTTATCGTTTTTCATTTTCTTCTCTTTTATATTTGTTGGGGTCAATTTTCGTCTCTTATCTGGTGTCCAAGTTGATTTTGGGTGTGGTTATTGTAAATAATGTCGGAGACTCCATGCGTTTGGTGGGAAATTGTTCCAAGGAGTTGACCGTTAATCTTTATTTTTCCTGAAAAAAAAAGAAAAATGTCACAACTCTTTTACAGTTGCTTGGATTAGTGGGCAGAAAACATCAAACACCACAACCAGTTCAACTTGAGTTTTACTCTCTGTCTTCCTTATTTCCTACCCAAGATCCAGTCTAGTCCTGCTTAGCTCTCTCTCTCTCTGATCTGAAGCCCAAGATCTAAGTGGGTTCATCTTCACAGAAATCAATGCAAGAGGGGACAGATTCAGGTTAGTGTTCCTTGCTTTTAATCTTTGGTCGATATTTTAAACACTGAGCAAGAAAGTTAAAAGCTTCATGCGGACTCTTTGAAGACAAGTTAAATTGATTAACGGAATTGGTTGGATTAAATGTGTAGAAATTTTGGGTATTGAAATTTTGTGTACTTGGGTTGGTGGAGAGCTGAGAAATCTTGAAGAAAGTGATAAAGCTTAAGACTTTAAGATCATGAAGATTGCATCTTTGGTTATTGTTTGGATTGTGTATGGGTTGTTGGGTTTGGGGTTCACATATTCATACCCTACTTCAGCATTTGATGATCTCAGAAATGAAAGAAGTGAAACCACCGTCACTTATAGCTATGATAGAATGGATGAAGTGAAGAAAGCATGTGGGTTTGTTCTATCTTCTGCTTCAGAACTGAAAGCTGAAGATGAGAGAGTATATACTATGAAGAAGGAGCTCTTTTTTGTGAATGGGGATTGGAGGCAGGAGGTGGGTAAGGATCCAATCATGCCATTTGATGATAGAGAAGTTCAGAGTGAGTTTTTGGGTAATAGAACTCCGTCGAACTTGGCTTCGTTTTGGCTTATGGATATTGATCGTGCCCATCGATCCAAGAAGTCACTAAGTGTTAGTGGATTCATGGTTATGGGTATTACTATAGATGGTAGCTTTATGGATTATGGGTATCAAGGGAATCCCGAGTTCCAAATGTGGCCTAGCCATTCTCAAATTACAATTTCCTTCCAAGGGATTTACACTGAAACCAAGAAGAATGGTGGCGAAAGAGTGATGTGCTTGTTGGGGAGTACAATGTTGCCGTCTCGGGAGCCTGATTCTGCTAATCCATGGGAGTGGCTGAAGGCTTCTGATTCAAGTAATCAACCTCCTCTTTCTCAAGATGATCAGATTCTACTTGTTCTTCACTTTCCGATGACTTTCAATTTGACAAATAGGGCTATCCGAGGGGAAATGAGAAGTTTAAATCCAAAGTCAAACTCAAAGTACTTTGATGAGGTTCACATTTTATCACAGTTGGGGAAGTCTGCAGTGTATAAATTTGGATCAGAAAAGATTGTTTCTAGAGCATGTGATCCATACCCTTCTAATGATAGCTTGGTATATGGTGGCATTAGCAACTACAAAGGTTATGCTATTTGCGAAATCCTTGATGAAGTTGCACAGGACCAAGCTTTCACTGTTGTGCCGAACTGGAGATGCAATGGCACCGATGAGTTTTGCAGTAAGTTAGGTCCATTTGTGACAGATAAAGAGATTAAGGCGTCAGACGGAAGCTTTAAAGGTGTTAAGCTTTACATGCAGGAAATCAAGTGTGAACAAAAAGCTGCCAGGGGAAATGCCAGTTCTGCAAGGGTTTCAGCTGTATTTAGAGCTGTTTCTCCGATGGAGAATCTATATACTGCAGCAAAGAGATCCGGGCTTAACAATATGACTGTTGCTGCTGAGGGAATTTGGAAATCTACCAGTGGACAGCTTTGCATGGTTGGTTGCCTTGGACTTGTTGATGTTGTAGGGAGTCAATGCAATACTCGGATATGTATGTATGTACCTACCTCTTTCTCCATAAAGCAACGAAGCATTCTTTATGGAAGTTTCTCTAGCATCAATGATAGTGGTACATCATATTTTCCTCTCTCCTTTGAAAAGTTAGTGCAGCCTTCGGAACTGTGGAATTATTTCAGAGTCTCCAGTCCAAACTACAAGTACACAAAAATCTATTCAGCTGCTGTTGTCTTAGAAAAAAACGAGCCCTTCAGTGTTGGAACTGTGATCAAGAAATCTTTTCTGAGTTTTCCCAAACTGGAAGACGCAGAAGCTTTTGAACTCAGTCTTTCTGTTCTCTCCGAAGATCTAACCCTTCATGTGTCTGCATTTCCCGATCCAATTCCGAAGCTTCAGCCTCCAAGAGTAGACCTTCAGATGGAGATTCTCTCAGTGGGTCCCTTGTTTGGACGCTATTGGTCTCCACAAAATGGATCCATTGCACAAGAGGAGACTCCTTACCACACAAAGTCTGAATACACTGAAAAGCAGCTCCTTCTAAATGTATCAGCACAGCTCAACATCGCCGGAAACGCCTATAGCAATCTTTCTGTGCTATATTTGGAAGGCCTTTATGATCCACATGTTGGAAAGATGTATCTAGTTGGATGCAGGGATGTTCGAGCCTCGTGGAAGATCTTGTATGATAGCATGGATCTTGAAGCCGGGCTAGATTGTTTGGTTGAGGTGGTTGTGGCTTATCCTCCCACTACATCTCGATGGTTAGTCAATCCAGCAGCCTATATTTCTGTAGCCAGCCAAAGGACTGAAGATGATCCTCTTTACTTCAGTACAGTCAAGCTCCAAACTCTTCCAATTATGTACAGGAAGCAGCGGGAAGACATTCTCTCTCGTCGGGGGATTGAGGGAATCCTCCGAGTTTTGACTCTTTCACTAGCAATATGTGGAATTTTAAGCCAACTGTTTTACATCAGGTATAATGTGGATTCTGTTCCTTACATGTCTCTAGTCATGCTCAGTATTCAAGCCATTGGGTATAGCATTCCTCTGGTCACAGGCGCTGAAGCACTCTTCAAGAAGTTAGCTTCTGAATCCTATGAAACATCAACATATGACCTTGATAACAGTCGGTGGATTCATATACTTGATTATACGGTTAAGCTTCTTCTGATGGCCTCATTGTTACTGACTTTAAGACTTTGTCAGAAAGTGTGGAAATCTCGCATCAGGTTACTTGCACAAACTCCTCTTGAACCACATCGTGTACCTAATGATAAGCGGGTGCTTATAACCACCTCAGCAATACATTTGATTGGCTATGTAATGGTTCTAGTCATTCATAGTATGAGGACCGGCCAAAGATCTATCCGGACGAAAAGCTATAAAATTGCCAGGGAAGAATCTCGTGGACTGGGGGAATGGGAAACTGAACTTGAGGAGTATGTGGGACTTGTCCAAGATTTTTTCCTACTCCCCCAGATGATTGGTAACCTGGTGTGGCAGATTGATTGTAAACCACTCAGAAAATTTTATTTCGTTGGGATCACACTGGTCAGACTCTTTCCCCACATTTATGATTATGTTAGAGCTCCGTCTCTCAACCCTTATTTTGCCGAGGAGTATGAGTTTGTCAACCCAAGTTCGGACTTTTACTCCAAGTTTGGGGATATCGCCATACCTATTACAGCAATTCTCCTTGCAGTTGTAGTCTATGTTCAGCAGAGGTGGAATTATGAGAGGCTGAGCAAGATGCTTACTTTCGGGCAATGTAGGCTTCTTCCTTTGGGTTCCAGAATGTATGAGAGGTTGCCTTCCAGTTCCAAGGCATTCGAAGCTGAGCTTGTTTCTGGTGTCAATGGTAATGCTAGACAAGAGAACAAAGAGAGTGATGATGTAGAGTGATACGGAAACTTTTCAAAATTACATACAGATAAGAGTTGTTGCGACTTGTAAAACATATGTGCACAGTAATGTTAATTTGATGATTTCACTTGTGACTTGTGAGACGTTCTCTTTTTTCGGTGGAAACTTATGATGAAGATGTTAAGTTTATTGGGATCGTCTACGTTATATTAATGTATCGATACATCAAGTAGACTATGTTCAATCCAGATGTAGACTAGTTCAGTACATGGGTAGACATGCATGGAGTTAATCTACTCTTATACCGAGCTAGTCTACATCTGTATTGAACTTAGTCTACTTGATATATCGGTACATTAATGTACTGAAGTATTTTCCAAGCTTATTTTGGATTCTAAAAAATTGTTCGACCTCAGATTTTCGTTGGTATTTGGGCCTTTTGGATGGACCTAACGAGGCAGCTAGGCCGCGCTCTCAATCATCGTTATGTCACTTATGTGGACTAAATTGTTTTGTTTTGTTGCTTTTATTTTGGTCAAGCTGGGACAGTCTTCAAATTAATACCCTCCTTAAAAGCAAAAGCAATGGAAGGAAATCAACTGTCCTCATTTCTCCTGTCCCAACCCTGTCACTACTCTCATATTATGACACCTGTCCATCGGCTTAACGAGGATTAACACTGTTAAGTTGCATTTTGTTGTAGAGAAACTGAATTTGAGAGGAATTTTCTGTGTATTCTCATTGATAATAGGGGCCTCTTTATATAGAGGGTTACAATGCATAGAATCTCAATCATACAAGGAAATACAAGGAAAGTAATTCTACATTGATTAGGATTCTAGATCCTTCTAATTAAATCCTATTACCACTAGGTCAAGTAACCTAGAGTTTGGGCTAAACACAAATTAGGTTTTCCTTCAACACTCCCCCTTGTGTTGCCCAAACGCGGTGCTTCTCTCGTTGCCTCGTTAAAAAACCTTGCCGAGTAACAAAAACCCAGTGGGACAAAAATAACCTCGGTCGAAGGGGAAAAAGAGCACAACACACCCTTCACGATTCGAGACGAACATGTAGACATCTCCCCCTAATGTCTGCACCTCCCCCTGATGACTACGATCATGGGAGTTCAGATAATTTCCGCAAGTCAATTCTTGCCACATGTTTCTCGAACGTGGTATTGGGCAATGACTTAGTAAACAAGTCTGCCTCACTGTCCTCAGATCGAACCTAGTTCACTTTGATCTCGAGGAGTGTCTGTTGTTGCTGATTATGCTTGGTGTTGTCGCTTTTGATGTAGCCTTGCCTCATTTGTTCAAAACAAGTAGCATTATCCTAAATGCTCGTAGGCTCATCTGTGGTAACTTCAAACCACAGCTACTCGAACATGCGTAATTATGGATCCAATCCATATACATTCACGAACCACTTCGTGAAGAGCAATGATCTCTGCATTGTTCGAAGATATAGCGACTAGGGTCTAATATGTAGACCTCCAAGATGTCACGGTCTTTTCCCATGGTGAACACTTAACCGGATTGGGAATGACCATTGTGTGGGTCAAATAGATACCCAACATCAGCAAAACCTTCCAAAACACATGTCGTTTTGGAATGGGGATAGAGAACGCAGGCCAGTGTTGGCGGCGTACCTGGTGTGTGATGGGTCCGAATCCATCATCTCTTTGTAGGGATAGAACAAGCCCATATCATTCATACATCTCAAGTATCAAAGATATCTTTACACCAATCCAATGGCGTCGCGTTGGCGCAGAGCTATATCTAGCTAACAAGTTCACAAATGAGATGTCCGGTCTTGTGCATTGAGCTAAGTACAATAATGCGCCTATTGTACTAAGTAAGGCACTTTTGCCTCTAGCACATCTTCATCATCATCCTTTCGACGAAGAGGATCCTTTTCAGGATCAAGACTACGGACGATCATGGGGGTGCTTGAAGGCTTGACCTTGTCAAAATGCCTAAGCATCTATCGACACGATGCTCAAGTTCCAAACCGAGACATAATCGTGTTCTCCCAAAATCCTTCATCTCAAACTCAGATTTCAAGTGTTCAGCGGTTTCCCTTAACTTTTAAGGGCTTCTAATGAAGATCATGTCCAACATGAACCGCGATAGAATCTGAAACTTGTCATAGAAACGCGTGGGCATATCCCTTCCCAATCAAGTAGTCACTTTAGTGAGCGTTTCAACCTCTTTGTAAACGCGCTCCATGGTCTAGAGCCACTTGACTTGGGTAAATGAAGTTCACCATGAACCTTCATGTATATTCCGTATCTAGATCCCTATAGAGATACGTAGTGACCATATTTGTAAGCTGCATGTTCAGTTATTCGGAAACTACCAAACTGACAGGGTAGTGGAGTGCAATGACATCCATTACGAGAGAATATGTCTCATCGTAGTCGATTCCAGGGCGTTTTGTGAGAAGCCTTGCGCCATAAGGCGAGATTACCATCTCTTTTTCTCACTACGCTTTCTAACGAAGACCCATTAGTCAACAGGTTTTATGTTAGGAGGTGTTGGCATCTCTAGCTCGAAAACCTTCCTCTTCGTTAGAGAATCCATCTTAACCTGGATCGCATCTTTCCATTTAGGCCAAAAACTCTCTACGTTGGCATTCATTCATCAACGGAGCGTGGTTCGATATCATCGGACTCAGCAAACTCATGCGCAACAAAATGCGTAACTACATCATCAATTATGATGGAGTTTCTATCCCACGTCTCATGTACACTAGTGTAAGTTTCATAGAGCTCTATATTCTCAGGAATAGGGTTTGACGTTGAGGCGTCCCCCAACGATAACCATAACCCGGAAGATACTCATGAGACGGATTTTGAGTCTTGATGATTAAAGGATTGGAATGTGCCAAAGTATCCTTCGAACCCACGGGCCTCCCACGCATCCTAGCTGGGGCCATGGCCTGTAACGCCAAGTGCCACTTCTTTGGCATTGGCGCCATGCCTACCTCCGTGTAGGGTGGCGCTACGTCCTCTCGTAGGGACGTCCTTCCTTGCAGGCATGTTTGCAGCATATTTGTGTGATCTCGTCACTTTAATAGGGATCAAGATGAGACATAGTGGGGACAGACTACGACAATTCCTGTCGTTCCTGTTGAACATTCGTGTTCTTATCTCCCCCTAACGACGGGAAGACTGTCTCATCAAAGTGACATCCGCAAATCTAGCGGTAAGGAGATCGCCTAGCAAGGGCATTTAAGTGGCGGACGATTGTTGGAAGCGCAAATCCAACGTAGTTGCCCATTCGTCTGTAAGGACCCATCATAGAGCGCTGTGGCGGCGCAATTGGCACATAAATGGCTCACTCAAATGTGCGTAAGTACAAAAGACGTGTACCCAGTCACTAGCTGTAACGCAGAGGTACATTGAGTGGCGGTAGGTCGTAGACGAATTAGCATAGCTGCATGCGATATTGCATCACCCCAAGCGGATGTAAGAAGATTGGTGCGCATTACCAATGTTCGGACTACCATCGTAGTCGTTTCCGCGAGACCAATTGGGTGTGTACATGGGAATGTGATGTCCAACATCAAACCCATTGCAATATCCATCGAAAGTCTTCGATGTAAACTCTCTAGCATAGTCAAATCCAATTGACTGAATAGGATGATTCGGGGAGTGAGCCCGTTGTCACATGATATGTGCTAGGAGTGTAGCATAAGTAGCATTTATAGGTGGACAATGGCACAACACGTGACCGGCGTGTTTGCGTGTCAACCAACATCATGAAATATTTAAGCGTCCGCAAGTTGGTTGAATCAATCCACAAAATCCCTACGGATTCTTTGTAAGAACAGAATGAGTATTGTCATATCCTTTGCATAGGACGGTCTCAGTCCTAATTTCCCTAAGGAATGGGCTTTGTAAAACGAGCGAGAGGCCTTAGAAGCAACCAATGAGGAGTTTGGTTAGGCCTAAGCGTCTGTAGCGCTATTAGAAGCAAAATATGTGACTACATCTCCCATCATGGCGTGGGGGCCATGGAAATTAGCATGTATGGCGTCATGGCCACAAGGAGGAACAACCATGGCGTTATGCCCATGGTTGGCGCCTTTTATGGCGGCATCTTGCTTCATTTTGCTCAAAAGAAATGATGTCCATGTGAAGTCTTTTGTAGACGGATCATCATATCATGACTAGGATGATCTATCCTGTCGTGACAAAGCCAATATGTGTCTAAATCCAAGAGATCTTCTCTCATAAGTTTATTGGATTTAATAGCTCGAATAGTGACATAAAGTCCACTAGAGAGACACATAAACGTCTCTAAGATGCGTCTTTGTTCGCAATCATTAGAGGTAATGCAAAGGAACTCATTTCCGTTCTCTACATGCATTTTCGCATGGAATTCGTTGGCTATTCATAGGGTACTATTTACCCTAAGAGCGTAGAGAGCTTCTGTGACAACTGTAATCAAGGTGCCATTTGGCAAGTGGAACTTGGGCTATTCCATGTCCTTAAATTAATACTGATGGTCTAGCCATCGTAGTCACAAAGTCATATGCTCAGAATCAAAATTGAGTCATAATGAAAAGAACTCGAAATTTTATTCATAAGCCAACGAAATACATCATTGTTTCTATGATCAAAGAAAATCTAATCCAATAAAAGGAATATGGCAATCGCCTACATCTCTTGAAAATAAAAAGACTCAATCAAAATCGCCAATTTCTGGGTCTTGATCCTTGTAGTCTTCCACCCTTAGATCTAGATCACCATCTTGATCATCTTGTGCCATGTAATTTGCTTCCCTTGCTTCACGATACGTCTTGTATGCGTTTGCAACATTCTGGGGTGCGGTACATGTTTTAGCCCAATGTTCAGTTGATCCACATCGAAAACAAACATCATCATGGTCAGGCTCCCTTGATCGAGGCGCCATTGGGGCGCGATTTGAACGACCTATCCTTTGGTGGCGTTACCACCATGGTCGGAGGCTCCGCCTCTCTCTCTCTTCACACGTTGACCTCTACGGTTCCGTGCACGCCTCTCTTGGCGATTTCCTTCCTCTTTAGGGCGAATATATGGACCAGAACGTCCAGAATTGTCCCTATCCTTAGGGTTTCGCTCCTTGCGTCCTCCATTGGGGGCGCGACTATAGTTAGACTCCGGAATAGGCTTAGTTCCCACGGGTCTAGCATTATAGTTCTTCACAAGGATATTATCGTGCTTTTCAGCTACGTTCATGGGCCAATGAGCTCATGAAACCTTGTGATACGTCCTGCATTTACATCAATCCGATAATTCTTTGAAATCATCAATGCAGAGACGGGGAAGGTAGAGAGAGTCTTCTCGATCAACATCGTATCAGTTATGGCTTGGCCACAATACTCCATCAGAGACTTGATACGAAGAGCTTCCGAGTTATAATCAAGCACAGACTTGAAATCACAAAAGCGGAGGCTATGCCATCGCACTTCTAAATCAGGAAGCAGGGAGTCACGAACGTTGCCAAATCGCTGCTCTAGTTCTACCCATAGCTTTCTTGGGTCTTCCTCATTGAGGTATTCATTTTGGAGCGCGTCATTCATGTGTCTTGTCATGAGAATTATGGCTTTAGCTTGTTTTGCTTCAAAAGCAGTAGCTTGCTCAATGGAGAGCACGTTCTGACTAGGCTCTTGGATGGTTTCCAGAATTCCATCAGCCTTAAGATGTTGGCGCACATCTCGGACCCACCTATGGTATCCTGCGCCAGTTGTCTCGAGTGGGACAAAGCTCAACTTGTTCAGGTAACTCATCCTGAAAAACAACACAAGATTAGGGTTAGTTTCGGAGCGAAAAAGGCTACCACGAAAAACTATTAAATTTCTGAGCGTAGTCGCTTCCAAGAAATTAGGAATTTTCTGAGCGTAGTCGCTTCCAAGAAAATCCGATTCCAAGAGGGGTTTTGGATTAGATCGAAATAACGATGTATGTGGTCGATCGTTTTCTTCTCAACAAACTCTAAGTTTGGAGGACTCTACAAGCTCCAAGCTTGGAGTGAGCGCGAACCCCCACAGTTCGGCTTTTGGTCTCCCCTATGTAGAGAAAGGGGGGTAGAAGAAGGGATTTTGGAAGTCCCCGAGAAAAGAAGAAGAAATTGAAAAACTTTAGAAAAACGGGAACTTTTAGAAAAATTACCTTAAAAGATGGTCGGAAAAGTCGTCGCCGGAAGTTACTGTAGCGGCCGGAGTTACTGTAGCTGGCCGGAAAAATAGCCGGAAAAAGTCGCCGGAAGTTGGCCGGGAAGTCGCCGGAAAAGTTGCCGGAAAAGTGTTGACCGGTCGTTGACCGGAGGGTTGACTGGTCGTTGACCGGGTGCTGACGTGGCAGTCCGCTTGCTGACGTGGCAGGTCAGAGCTGACGTGGCAGAAGGCTTGGCGGCTTCGGCTTGGCGGCTATGCGGCTTGGGTATGCAAGTGGGCTTCGCTGGGCTGCAGGCGGGCTTGGGCTGCAGACGGGCCTGGGCTGCAATAGTTCTTCTCCTTTTTTTTTTTTTTTTTTTCTTCTTTCTGCCGGTTCAGGTCATGTGGGCTCAGATGGCCGGTTCAGTCGAATTGAGGCCGGTTCCGGTGATGAATTTTCGTCTCCGGTGATCTGGGGTCTGGCTACAGATTCTGGTGAAGTTTCGTAGCAGTTGGCTGGGAGGAAGGTATCGAACCGGGCAGGGAGGATAAATATATTTCCGGTGGCCGGTTCGGATATTTTCCGGCCGGTTCTTGGGGCGGGGCCGCCGGTTCTGGACTCCTGGAGTTGAGATCTTCAAGGTGGGCGGCGGTGGTTTCTGGGATTTGAAGGCTACGAATTTAGGGTTTCAGGGTTAGGGCTCGTGCTGATAACGTGTTGTAGAGAAACTGAATTTGAGAGGAATTTTCTGTGTATTCTCATTGATAATAGGGGCCTCTTTATATAGAGGGTTACAATGCATAGAATCTCAATCATACAAGGAAAGTAATTCTACATTGATTAGGATTCTAGATCCTTCTAATTAAATCCTATTACCACTAGGTCAAGTAACCTAGAGTTTGGGCTAAACACAAATTAGGTTTTCCTTCAACACATTTATCAATTTTATTTTATTATTTTATTTTTTTAATAAAAAACATAAAAAACTCATTTGAACAACAACAAATCCCAGAAACAACCTAATACGAATCCAACCCTAAAATGCTCAATCGGCGCAGGCCTCCGGTCAATTCTGTCAAACCCTTCCTCCGCCTCCCAATTCTCTCTCCAATCCCAAGCTTCTCTATACTACACTATCCAAGCCATGTTCCCAACCGGAAACCAAATCTTAGCCAAAGACAGAGTTCAGTGTCGAATGCCCACCGTCATGTTCACCAAGCCGCCACTGGAAAACAGCCCCAAGCTCACCGGCAGATCCATCTCCGAAAAGAACTTGCTGACTACAGAAAGGAAAAAGATTCAGGCCACTCTCAAGTCACATGTCCTTGTATATCTGTTATTTTACCGCTCTAGATCAGAGCCGGGTTTGGGTCGTCGGTTCTGCTTGAATCCGGAAATGTCCTAACCGTCAAGGCAAGTCTCCATCACCTTTTTGATAAGAAATGTGAAATTTATGTCTGATTTTAAAATTGGGATTTTGAAATTTTGATTGTGTAGATTCATAGGGATGGAGTGGGAAAATGATATTGAATTTGGTGTTTGTTTGAGCCTATGTGGGCTCTGAATTGAAGGTGGATGTCGAAGCCGGCCAAGTCCCGCGGAGGAATGCGGAAGAAGAACAAATGGAGAAGGGACTTGATGATGGCTAGATGTGGAACTTCTTCTTCTGGGCTGACGATTGGGAAGAAAAAGAAAAATAAATTTCTGAAGATTTTATTATTTATTCTTTAGTGAGATCTGTTAATTGGTGATTATGTGTCAAATTCTCATTCGTGGGATATGGTTGGGATAGGGAAAATGGGGACAGCTGATTTCTTCCCAAAAGCAATGGTTGACATAACGTTGCATCCATGGCCGGACCTCAAGCGGCGCGGCGGTGTAGCTGCACCAGTCTTCCGGTTCTGGTCCTTCGATTTTTTTTATTGTCTAAATGTATATAATTGTAGATATTTTCTCAGAAGCATCCATTAGCAATTGATTCATATAGTTCAGTTGGTAAAGTGTGTTCGAACTTATAGATTTAATTTTTTTTTTTTTAATCTTTTCCCTTTTTTGGTCTGTCTGTCTCTCTCTCTTTGTTGGTTACAGCAAAACTTTATTTTCTTTAAAAAAACACAGAACGCCACCATATACAATTATATCTTTAATCGTTTATGTTTGCATTATTCAATTAGATGTTTGATTTAGGATTGTTTTTATATGGTCTTCGCATCTGATTGTTCATTTAGTTAGCTTTTAATAAAGTATAATCTATCCCAAGAGGGAGCCAAGAAACGGGTCCTACGGCCTCATCAAAAAGCCCGTGGATCAAGTGGGCCGATGGAGGCCCGCCGGCCCGGAGGGCTTTTAGCCCGGCCCGGTCCGTCAAAAAACCCGCAAAAGCCCGCCTTGGTGGGCCGAGGGCCGGCCCGCCTAAAGCCCGCAAAAACCCGGCCCGGCCCGCCAAAGGCCCGCTAGGCCCGGCCCGTAAAAGCCCGTAAAATATTATATATATATATATATATATTTGTAGTTATGTGTGTGTGTGTTTATAAATATATATATATATATATACACATACACACATAGATATATATATATATTTGTGTGTGTTTATATATATATATATATATATGTGTGTGTGTGTGTGTGTGTTGTGTGTGTGTGTGTTTATATATATGTATATATATTTATATATATGTGTGTGTTTATATCTATGTATATATATATTTATATATGTGTGTGTTATATATATAATATATATAGAGATATATATATATATATATATGTGTGTGTGTGTGTGTGTTTATATATATGTATATATATATATTTATATATGTGTGTGTGTGTTTATATATATAATATATATATAGAGATATATATATATGTGTGTGTGTGTGTGTGTGTGTTTATATAGAGATATATATATATATATATATATATACAGATCCTATCCAGAGCGAGGCATCGCTTTGAAATTTCAGAGCGAGGTTAGGGTTTAGGGTCACTTTTCGGTCGCATATCCACATCTCAACCGTTCAGTTTCTAGGTACTAATGTATAGATCATCTCTGCAAAATTTCAGCCAAATTGATGGTCGTTAAGGCATTGATAACTGCCTTAAAGCTAGTACGGTTCAGGTTGGACAGATTCAGTTCGTCCATTGGTTTAAGCGAGTTAGATACCTTAAAGACCATCAATTTTGTTGAAATTTTGCAGAGATGATCTATACATTAGTACCTAAAAACTGAACGGTTGAGATGTGGATATGCGACCGAAAAGTGACCCTAAACCCTAACCTCGCTCTGAAATTTCAAAGCGATGCCTCGCTCTGGAAAGGATCTGTATATATATATATGTGTGTGTGTGTGTGTTTGTTTATATATATAATATATATATAGAGATATATATATGTGTGTGTGTGTGTTTATATATATGTATATATATTTATATATGTGTGTGTTTATATATATAATATAATAATATATAGAGATATATATATATATATATATGTGTGTGTGTGTGTGTGTGTGTGTGTGGAAGTTCTTATACTTCTATTATTCTATATAGAATATGTGCATATATATATATATATATATATTCTACATATCGGTAATCGGTTGACCGATTAGATCGGGTTCAAAACTATGGTGAAATTGACTAAATTTTTAACCACACGCATAATTTATTGTAATAAACTCATCCAACGGTCGGTTTTTCCATTTTATTTGAATTGATATGGGTTGCTCTTTGAAGTGTATAATATATAAATATAGGTTTATAAGAGTAACTAAGTTTGACCTAGTTGATCGAATTCTAAACGATAACCAAATTAGCTGAATTTTCTACAACCACCATAAAACATTACAATCTCTCAATTGAGCGGTTGGTTTTTCTGAATTCATTTTCCACTTCATGCTTGCTTTAGAATGAACCTTAACAATTTAAATGCAATGTATATGTCATACAACTTTAGGAGTAAAATTGGTATACACCAATGTGTTTGTAATTAAAATTAATTTTTTGTATCTTATGTCCAAGCACATCCATAGATGGGATATATACAAACGTGATGTGAAAAAATAAGCACGTTTCGAGGTTGTCACGCCATCGGTCAACCAAGAAAACATATAAGTGACTACGGTTGACCAATTAGATCGGGTTCTAAAATATGGTGAAATTGGCTAAATTTTTAACCACACGCATAATTTATTGTAATAAACTCATCCAACGGTCGGTTTTTCCATTTTCTTTGAATTGATAGGGGTTGCTCTTTGGAGTGTATGATATATAAATATAGGTTTATAAGAGTAACTAAGTTTGACCTAGTTGATCGAATTCGAAACAATAACGAAATTGGCTAGATTTTCTACAATCACCATAAAACATTACAATCTCTCCATCGAGCGGTTGGTTTCTCCGAATTCATTTTCTACTTCATGGTTGCTTTAGAATGAACCTAAACAATTTAAATGCAATGTATAAGTCATACAACTAAAGGAATAAAATTGGTATACACCAATGTGTTTGTAATTAAAATTAATTTTTTTTATCTTATGTCCACGCACATCCATCGATGGAATATATACAAACGTGATGTGAAAAAATAAGCACGTTTCGCGGTTGCCACGCCATCGGTCAACCAATAAAACATATAAGTGACTACGGTTGACCAATCCGATCGGATTCTAAAATATGGTGAAATTGGCTAAATTTTTTACCATACTCATAATTTATTGTAATAAACCCATCCAACGGTCGGTTTTTCCATTTTCTTTGAATTGATAGGGGTTGCTCTTTGGAGTGTATGATATATAAATATAGGTTTATAAAAAATTAGTGTCTTTAAAAATTTATTTATCAATAAATTAGTATCTATATATAAATATAGATTTTTTTTGGTACAATATAGTTATATAGATCTATTATCTTTGGTTGTATTTGATCATTATCCATTGAATTTCCAAAGCTTGATTAAAAAAAAAAACTTGTGTCTTTAAATATTTATTTATAAATAAAGCCCGCAAGGCCCGGCCCGAAAAAGCCCGCAAGGCCAAGCCCGGCCCGGCCCGAAAAAGCCCGCAAGGCCCGCTTTATATGGACGGGCTTGGATCCTTTGATTTTTAATAAAGCCCGGCCCGGCCCGGCCCTCAATTATTTAAAAATATAGCAAGGCCCGGCCCGGCCCGGCCCGAGCCCGCTATGAATGGGCCGGGCAGGGCCCGGTCCGGCCCGTTGACGACCCCTAGGTCCTAGTGGTGCAAAGAGCAAGACCAAGACTGATTGCAAGGTTGTCAAGACTTCACCTATGAAGCGCAGCAAGGGCTCCAAGAAAGTGAAAAAATTGGTGAATGGACTCCTTGAGTTCACTGTACCAGTGGATGTAGGTACCCCCAAATCCTCCAAAGGGAAGGAGGTAGCTCTACTTAGTTTGTTTTTCCAGTTCGAATAATGTCTATGCTAGTGGAAGCTTCTGTAGAAATATCTGGCTCTCTCGTACCGCAATAACGTGCTTGACATAGTAGGGTTAGATAGAATAGGTTGCCTACAAGGCGAGTTATTTTTTGTTTTTTGTTTTTTTTTGAAATAAGAAGGCAGTAGCCAATATATTGATCAAAAGCCAGAATGACCCTACATACTCTTCCACTGCCATCTAGACAAACAAGAAGATGTGTTAGTATCCACAGTGGTACATAGAGCTAGGTCACTCATTTGATATTGAATACATCGTAGACATAGCAGAATCCCCCTTCGGTACTACGTCGGAGGCGCTAGAATAGCTGAATAAAATAGAAGGATCCGACCCTCCCAACCTAACTCTGGAACAGTGAAACTAGTCGCCTAGAGACCTCAATTGGTGTACAACTAGAGACACTAAGACTTAAGTCGACAAGACCAAGACCCAATACTAAACTAGATGCACAAAAGTGCCTAGACTGTCCCTGAAAATAGGGAATTATTGAAAAAACTAGAGAAAACTAAATAATAAGGCAGGGCCCAAAAGAACCCCAACCCAAACTTCAGCCTATAATGGGCCCACAGCCAGTGCCCAAGCCCAGAAGGTTAGAACTCGAAGATGGGCCGTACCTAGCCCTCCTGGCCTAGACCAGCCTCGCTGCGCCTCCATCCCCGTCTCCACCACTGCTGTCGGACAGAAAATGACGACTTTGCCACCTACCTCCCGGCGAGGAACGCCACCAAACACCATCCCTATCCCAAACCAGATCGCACCCTGAACTCTGTGACAAATCCAAACCAGCAATTCGATCACCGCCATCAATCAATCGAGCAACATCCGATCCATTCCATCCCGCCGAATTCTGACCGTCCCCAGATACCGCCACCCCCCGGCAGAGCCCTGAGTCCACTCCGATCCTAGTCCGTAGCCACGGCTCAGCTACTCCTTTGAATTTTGTTAGCATAGACTACTTGGTGCTTACATTGTCCATTTGGAGTCTTTTGTACTATTCTTTGACCATAATCAGGGATCATATTAATTTATGATCTCTTTATCTCCAAAAAAAAAAAAAAGGTTTAATATCAAATATCGTTGTTCAATATGTACATAAATTGCTAACATTTAGGTATGCTATTGTGTTAGGGGACCATAAGCTGCTAGTTGTAGCTAATGTTAGCCTTGCCGAAGAGTCCTCAATTTCAGCTAAGCTAGCTTCTTGTGGCCTTGTGGTTTAAAGCTTAGCCACCCTATATAGGGGTGGGGATTAAATGTAATACGTACAGAATATTAAATTGCTAGCATTTAGGCATACTAGCTAGGGTTTAGTGTTCACTTATTGGAAGTTTCCCATCCCACTTTAGTTGTCATGTTCATAGCTAGCTAGATTTTCAACTACTTTTTCCCCTTTTTTTATTTTTTATCGATAGAAGAAGAAAAAAGTTACAACTTAAAACCCCTAATACAACCTACACTAGGAAAATCAAAATTGAAAGCATTAATAGTAGATAGAGGTAAAGCATGATTCCAACTTGGCAAACCAACTGTATGTCCTAAATAACAGCTGCTTAAAAAAAAACATAGAAACCGAAGAAAAGCTTTGTCATCCTCCACGTTATCAATTTCTCCACGTAACATTCTTCACTACTAGTTCACCACCATTTTGCTTGTCTCATAAGATTAAACAAAAACATGTGTGACTTGTAGGTTTCGGAAAGCAGAAGCTTAATGGGGGAAAATTCTATAATATATACCTGTATATTATACACTCATTTACAAACGTGACAACAAATTTGTTGTGAGAGTGTAACTTGAGTCATATTTTGTGTAATCTTAGGCCACGTTTGGTTGCGGAAAGTAAGCATTAGGAAATGACACTTGTTCCTTTCTTGCATTTGGGATACAAAAGGAAATGAAATATTTTCCTGAAGAAAGGGAAAATAAGGAGGAAAGTGGGAAACCAAAACCTAAAGGAATTACTCTTCTCTCTTCTTTTGTTGCATTTATTACTCACAACACATTATTTTATTGAGTTTTTCTATTGGAACCTCCAAATTTACTCACTTGACCTCTATGCTTTTTACATCTCCTATCAAATTTTCAAATACTAAATTTACTCATTAAACCTCACTAAAGTTCCTCAAATAACCTCACTCATATAATTTACAAACAAACTAAGATCTTTATAATAAAAAAACTTAGTCATTTTAATATTTAATTACTCTATAAATCTTAATTACACCTCCATTCCTTAATCAGATAACATAAATCTCTTATCCAATAAAAAAAATCAAACAAAAGGTATTGAGTTTTAAAAATTAATAAAAATAAAATAACATGAACTATTATGTGATTTTTTTAATTTACTTTTTCTTTTTTAGTGTGCAACAAAAAAAAAAATTAATCATTTTTTCTTAATGTTTCTCTATTTTCTGTACCTCATGATTAATTATTTGAATACTTTTTTATTTAATTTTATTTACTAGCTCTGTTTTTTTTTTCCTTCTTTTTGCAAATATAATGGATAGATTTAGATTTAGGTCATAATACAATTTCATTTGTTCTACCTGACCAATATGCGTTCAATATGCATATCATACATTTTTATCTTAATCATAGTTTTATTTCTTATTATATATATATATATATATATATATATATATATGAATGCTTTAATGAGTATGTAGTAAAATTGAAAAATGAAAATAGATAGGGAAAATAATAAAGAATGCAATCTAATATTATTGAATTGGAAAGTCTAGAGAAAATAAATATAACAATTTTTTTGGTATAATTATTGTCCTTAATAATCATTTTATAGTAGGTTATATATGTCATTTAATAATTCATAATAGAGTGAGGTCAAGTGAGCAGATTGAGAGATCCAATAGAAACTCTCTATTTTATTCCAATAGTTACATACACTTTAACAACTTTCCTTATATTACCAAACATCGGAATAGAAAGTTCTTGAAAAATTTCATTTCCCTTCCCATGGGAAAGACAATAAAATTACTTTTATTTCCGTGAACCAAACGAGACCTTAGTTTTACTAATGATAATTACACCACTTACGACCTTGTTATAAGTTTTTGAATAATTCATTGTTAGCGTTGTAATTGATTTAGTTATATGTAAATAGGGTAAATGACTATGGTAAATTTATTTTCAATGTTGTAATTTTGATCCATATAGATTGTAATTATTGTTCAAATAAATGTAAAATGAGTGTATGATAAACATCACAGTACCATAGCTTGTCTCGCTTAACAGATGTTATCATGTTAACAGGCTCATTGAACCAAATCACTAATAACAGTCATTATCATGGTAACTCAATATGAACATGATCCGATCAACTCCAATCCGAATATCTATAATTTCATCTGTGTTCATATTGTAGTTGGGTACCATTTTGCGAGGTCTAAAATTATGTGAGGTTAGTTGCTAATAGGTCAGGGATGTGAGCAATAATTCATTGGTCTAGCTTCTAGGCTCATTAAAGTGAGAGAAATTCTACCTTCTGGAAAAGAAAAATAATCAGTTGAAGTCCGAATTGGCTTTCTAGAACCAAAATATCTCCATTTCCGCGCCAATATAAATAAGACCCTATCCGACCCAATAATTCTTCTTCATCTCTTTCTGGCTACGTACAAAATTTCATTTATATGTCAGTCTAGCACTGCCATCCTTACATAACAGTTTGATTTTTCAAGTTTCTTTTTCGGTCTTGAATTTCGAAGACAAAAAAAGAATCTAAGAAGAAACCATCTAGGTTTTAGTGGTTTTAAAAGCTTTTTGAGTCCCAAGTTCTTTTCTAATTCAGAGTTCAAAAGTCATGGCTTTGGTAGAAGTACTTTGGGAGAGATATTAGCTTTTCTGTTTAGTTTGGAGCGTTTTAGTTGTTGAAATGGAGAGTGGTAATATCCAATTAGGCAGTTCCTCTATATGGAGGAACCATGGTAGTGTGGACGCTTTTTCGAGTTCTACACGCAGAGAAGACGATGAAGAAGCTCTCAAATGGGCTGCCCTAGAGAAGCTTCCCACTTATAATCGTCTGAGGAAAGGTATACTCACCTCGGCCAGTGGAAAAGCTAATGAAATTGATATACCAAATCTTGGTTTTGAAGAGAAAAAGGACTTGGTTGAGAGGTTGCTTAAAGGCACTGAAGACGGCAACGAAAAGTTTGTATTGAAGCTCAAGAATCGTATTGATAGGTGAGATCCTCAACTTAATCCCATTATACATCATGTATGGTGTATCTATGAATATTTGTTTTTGCTATTTTCTTATTCATATATAATCTGTTTAGAGGGTATCTCACTTTTGTTAGATTCCATCCTTAACATGAATATGAATGTTTTAGCTGATTGGCCAAGCTTTCGGTTGAAGGTTTGATCATTTAATTATTAAACTCTTTGTTAGTGACAAAGTTGGGAAGACATTTTTGTTTTAAAGTGTTTGATGCTTACTTTGATGGGTACTAGCTCTTAATTTGTTGAATGTGTCATGTTTCTCAGAGTTGGAATTGATCTTCCCACAATTGAAGTTCGATTTGAGCATCTAAATATAGAAGCAGAAGCTTATGTAGGAAGCCGAGCTTTGCCTACTCTCGTAAACTGGACTGCTAACATAATCCAGGTAACAATATGTTCAAAGCTAGACCAAACTATCTGCTCGTGTAGAGGACGATGCTTTCAATTAATCAATATTTGCTTGTTAATGCTCACAATTTACATTGTGCACTGATCTTGAAGGGATTCTTGACCAATCTCAGTATCCTTTCAAGTAGCAAGACAAAAGTCTCTATCCTTAACAATGTTAATGGAATTATAAAGCCTAGCAGGTGAGCTTAGTTTTCCTTGCGTGTTTTACTTCCTTACAATTTTAAAGAAAAACTGATATTTGGGTACTCGATCAGATATCATTTCTTTCATGCATATATATACATATATATTTCAGAATGACATTACTATTGGGTCCTCCAAGTTCCGGCAAGACCACACTGTTATTGGCTTTGGCTGGAAAGCTTGATCCAGATCTAAAGGTGCAAAGGAATCTCACTAACAGCTTCACAAATTTCTCTAGTTTTTTTTCCCCTGAAAATTTCAGCCACATCTGAATGATCTTGCTATCAAATTTGTAAACCAAAATTTATGCTTCAGCTGTCGGGAGCAGTGACTTATAATGGCCATGGAATGAATGATTTTGTACCCCAAAAAACTGCTGCATACATCAGTCAACATGATATGCATATTGGAGAAATGACTGTAAGGGAGACATTGGCCTTTTCTGCAAGATGCCAAGGGGTCGGAACTCGTTACGGTCAGTTCATTTGTGGACCACTTTTCTTTTTCTTCTATCTGTGTTGATTTTACTCACATAGTGAACAATTGAATATGTTGTGTGTCTGTGTGCGAGAAGCAATTACTCATTTTCATTTTGGCCATGTGTAGATATGCTAGCTGAGCTATCCAGAAGAGAGAAAGCAGCTAATATAAAGCCTGATCCTGACATTGATGTCTTCATGAAGGTAGTTTCATCTATTGTTGAATGTCCAATAGACACGCGCATAGAAAATCTGTAACACATAAACCCTGGCCCGTAGTATAGCTTCTCCCAAACTTCCTTTCTGGGTCATCAACAACTATGTGCATGTGGTTCTAGTTATTCGCTTCTGCTATTGTAGGCAACAGCAACAGAAGGTCAGGAGGTTAACGTAGTGACAGATTACATTCTGAAGGTAACCAACTTCGAGAATTTACCTCAACTCAACATTTACTTTTCACCTTTATTTTTATTTTTTTATTTTTAATAAGGTATTGTAGTGAAAACTTGTTAAATTGGTTAACAGGTTACCCACTTAAATGCTGACATGTGTCATTTTAAAAAATAATACTTACCATGTATTAACAACACATTCTTTCTTGATATGTAACATTGTTCAAAAACATGTAACAAATATTGTCAAAATAATAAATTACACTAGGTAAAACTAAAATAAAGACTTATGACCACACTTCTTGTGCTTGTGGTAATTGAGTGCTCAAACATGTAATATCATATAGTTGGACAACTTTTATCAAATGAAGAACTTTGATTTTTAACGGAGAAAATCCTTACAATATTGAGTACTTACACATCTTTTGGTCTAATATTAACTTTACCATGTTCACAACACAAATGTTGTTGCAGTTGTAAACTGGTTGATAATCTTGTAAATGATGTCGTATATGAAGTACGTACCACAAATATAACAAAACTTACCAATCTATACATCAATTGTCATGGACTCTGGTAATTATTGAAGTAATCATTTCATTAATGATACAAACTTAAAGATTTACCACTCTCACAAAAAAAATTGTTGTCATACTTGTTAAATTGTCTATAAACTAGTACATCAATTTAGGTGGAGTAATCACTATAAGTAGAACAAAAATTACAGCTTTTACATCAATCTAATAAATATGATCGTAGGTGGAGTAATTACCATAAATAGAACATTAACTACAACTTCTTACATCATTTATTGTAAAATGTATCATCATAGATATAATTTTCTAATCAATAACATGCATTACATGAGAAAGTACCCTAATTACACAATTGAGAACCTTATACATCAGTGAGGACACATGCTCTATTTGTTCTATAAATGAAGTATTACCACTAGAACAACATATTCATTGTAACATTTGTAGATTGCTTTATAAACTTGTAAATATGGTTGTAGGTGGAATAAGAACCCGAATAAAATTTAATCCACATCTATATATAAGGTAATAAGTAATTATTTTATTTCATGATAAATTACTCAAAATAGACCACATTTATAATTTGTTAAGGAAAGTATTAATGATGTCGTTAATTAGTATTAGAAAGACTCGTTATTTTTTTTTTGATCATATCAATAACTAGTCTTTTTGTGAGTCGAACTCACAACCTCCCACTTACTAAGGGGAGACTTATGCCACTAGACCAAATGGTACTGGACTTTTTTTTTTTTTTTTAGAGAAAAATATTTCATATTTAATTTTTAATGATTTGGTGAAGGTGTAAACCATTTATGCTATTTTAAATATTTTGATCTGTTGGATATATTACTAATCTAATAGTCTAAAAAATTCACCAAAATTGGTGAATCCCCAACACTCGGGTACCTAAGAAATTCAATATTTATTTATAGATTTTGGGACTGGAAGTGTGTGCTGATACAATGGTAGGGGATGAAATGTTAAGAGGTATCTCCGGAGGACAAAGGAAGCGTGTTACAACAGGTAAAGAAAAATTCAATATCTGATGTGTCGCAAATACTAACTAGTAAAGAAATTCAATAACTGAAGTATCTGCAAAATTAACTAGTTCTTGACATTCAATATACTAACTTATAGGTGAGATGCTTGTTGGACCGGCAAACGCTTTGTTCATGGACGAGATATCTACCGGTTTGGACAGCTCGACAACATTTCAAATTGTGAATTCAATCAAACAAAATATTCACACATTTGATGGAACGGCTGTCATCTCACTCCTCCAGCCAGCACCAGAGACTTATGAGCTTTTTGATGACATTATCCTCCTCTCAGATGGCCAGATTGTGTACCAGGGTCCTCGTGAGCATGTGCTTGAGTTTTTTGAAACTACGGGATTTAAATGTCCTGAGAGGAAAGGCATTGCTGACTTCCTACAAGAGGTACTTAGCTGTGACGAATCTTTCTCATCCATCAAAGTAGAAATCTTACCATCACAATAATATGCACGTTCCATGTTTCCATAGGTGACATCAAGGAAAGATCAGGAGCAATATTGGGAAAGGAAAGAGGATCCCTACAGTTTCGTTACAGTTAAGAAATTTGTTGAGGCATTTGAGTCATTCCATGTGGGACAAAGACTTGGGGAGGAACTTTCAATTCCATTTGACAAAAGAAAGAGCCACCCGGCAGCTTTAACAACGAAAAAGTACGGTGCTAAAAAGGGAGAATTGTTGAAAGCTTGCATCTCAAGGCAACTTTTGCTGATAAAGAGGAATTCCTTTGTCTTTTACTTCAAGTTCACCCAAGTAGGTTTCAATTATATATCATATGTTCTTTATTAACATCCTGGAAAACAGTTTTTCTTTTGTTTATAGTTGGTTATCGGTTCTTTTCCTGGTTGTAGATTACAATTATGGCCTTGATTAGCATGACAATGTTTCTACGAACCAAGATGCACCACAGCTCAATAAATGATGCAGTAATTTATATGGGTGCTATGTTCTTCGCCAATGTCATAGTTATGTTTAATGGGATGTCAGAGATTTCAATGACCATTTTAAAGCTTCCTGTCTTTTATAAGCAAAGGGACTTTTTCTTCTTCCCTTCATGGGCATATGGTCTTCCAGCATGGATTCTCCAAATACCTATATCATTTGTAGAAGTAGCAGTTTGGGTGTTCATGACCTACTACGTGATCGGATATGATCCAAATGTTGGACGGTAAACAAGTAAAGCTTTATAGTTAACTTGCTTGCTATGCATAGAAATTTTGCAATCTTTGATACATGGTTGTTCACATGATGCAGGTTTCTCAAGCAATATATCCTCTTCTTGTTTGTTAACCAGATGGCTTCCGGTTTATTTCGTACTATTGGAGCATTGTGTAGAGACTTGGTTGTTGCTAACACTTTAGGGTCATTTGCACTGCTCATACTTTTCACATTAAGTGGCTTTGTTCTCTCTAAAGGTACAAACAACATAAGAAGATGAATTAATGCACGGGAAACTTATCACGAGTTATTCTCAATAGCTACATTTTAAGCTTATATGATGCTTAAAATGTCGCAGATGATATTAACAAGGGGTGGATTTGGGGTTACTGGAGTTCACCTCTGATGTACAGTCAGAATGCAATCGTAGTTAATGAGTTACTTGGGAAGAGCTGGAGACATGTATGTTCATTATCATTTCTCTATTTTCTGTCAACACGTTTGTTTTTTCAAAATAATCTGATGATTTCTCATTTCTGAGTTGTATTATTTTGTACAAAAGGTACTGCCAAACTCTACAATATCTGTAGGAGTTGCAGCTTTAGAGTACCGCGGGTTCTTTACACACGCGTATTGGTATTGGCTAGGAGTTGGGGCACTGATTGGATTCTCATTGCTATTCAACATTTTTTATGTTCTAGCTCTCTCCTACCTAAACCGTTGGTATCTCATACCCAATTGTGATTGAAATTTTAAGGATTAAGGTTGTCTGCTAATGTCAAAGAAATGATTATGCAGCACTTGGCAAAATTCAGGCTGTTAAATCAGAAGATTTTGGGAGGATTGCAGAGGAAAGTCGGTCAAGTCAACCAACCACGCCAGGTGTAAAATCTCGTTGTTAGAGTGTAGTTCCAGAAGTCAATTGTGTGTCTGTTTTATAATTTATATATATATATATATATATATATATATATTCCCCAGGATGACAGTAAAATTGTAATAACCATGCAGATAGTATGAATACAGAAGTTTCTGCGGAGGCTATTAACAGAGGGAAACGAGGAATGGTTCTTCCATTTGAACCACATTCCATAACCTTTGATGAAATCACATACTCAGTGGACATGCCACAGGTAACTTCATATGAAATAACGAGTGGAGTTTTAAAAGTTCGATTGCTGAAAATCAACTAGGCTATAAATTAGCTATTTAATTTTATTAAGTTGGTGCAAAATAAATGATTTCCAAATCTGAACCTACAGGAAATGAAGATGGAGGGTGTTGTAGAGGAAAAGTTAGTTCTTCTGAAGGCTGTGAGCGGTTCTTTCAGGCCAGGTGTTTTAACAGCTCTTATGGGTGTAAGTGGTGCTGGTAAAACGACTCTCATGGATGTACTGGCTGGTAGGAAAACTGGTGGATATATTGAAGGAGACATAAAAATTTCCGGGTACCCAAAGAAGCAAGAAACATTTGCTCGGATTTCTGGATATTGTGAGCAAAATGACATTCACTCCCCTCAAGTTACTGTCTACGAGTCAGTGCTCTACTCAGCATGGCTTCGTTTGCCACCTGAAGTAACATCTGAAACCAAAAAGGTACTTAAGTATGATGGTATCTAATTAATATTGGAATTATTTCACTGCTTATGTTTATCCTAGTGTTTGCCGTATACCCATTTTGTTAAATATTTTGGACCATTGGATTAGTGATATATCCAATGGTCCAAAATATTTAAAATTGATAACATATTTAGCCCTTAGACAATTATTGTTTGATTATCAATTGATAATTGACAATTACGTTTTTTTTCCTTAAAAAAAAAAAATTAAAAAACCTTCTAACCTAGGCTCACCAAATTATTATTAGTTAAATAGTCTTTATTACTAGTTAATTTTATCATTGGCCAATTAATGTTTCATTAATGCTTGATTATCAATTGAAAATTATACAATTGGCAATTACATTTTTCCTTATTAAAAACAAAAACCTTCTAACCTAGGCTCACGGAACTAGTATTAGTTAAATAGTCTTTATTACTAATTAATTATATCATTAGTAGTTTTCTTAACCAAATATAATTATTTTTACATGCATTTTATGACAACCACAACAATTAATGTAAAAATAGATAATCTTTGTTTTAGATGTAGTAACTACTTCACGTACAACTTGTTATTACTGCTTTTTGAACTAATTTACAAATGTTATCACAATGTGTTATCATATAGGTAAACCATTATATTTTGAATAAAACCACGCATGTTCTCATTGGTGTAAAAAAGTTATTCCTTGCGTAATTAAAGTAATATATTGTGTAATATCCATCATCAAAGTTATAATTACTTTCAGACGATGTAATTTACCACAAACTACAATAATTGATATAAAAATGATAGTTTTTGTTCAAATTATAGTAATTACTCTATCTACAACCTATGTACTAGCTAGTTTATGGACAATTTAACAAGTGTGCCAACAAATTTGTTGTCAGAGTGGTAAATCTTTATATTTTTATCATTAATGAAATGATCACTTTAATGACCATGCATTTTACCACAATCCACGTCAATTGATGTAAAAGCGGTAGTTTTTGTTCTATTTGCAGTAATTAGACCACCTAAACTAATGTACTAGTTTATGGACAATTTAATAAGTGTGACAACAAATTTGTTGTCAGAGTGGTAAATCTTTATGTTTTTATCATTAATGAAATGATTACTACAATGACCATACATTTTACCACAAACCCCAACAATTGATGTAAAAGTGGTAATTTTTCTTCTATTTGTAATAATTACTTCAAAAAATACATCATTTACAAGATTATCAACCATTTTACAATTCCTACAACATTTGTGTTGTGAACATGGTAAAATTAATATTAGACCAAAAGATATGTAAGTACTTAGTAGTGTAAGGAGGTTCTCCATTTGATAATCAATGTTCTCCATTTGATAAAAGTTGTCCAACTATGATATTTACATCTTTAACCACTTAATTACAATAACCACAATAAGTGTGGTCATAAGTCGTAATTTTAGTTCTACTAGATGTATTTATTATTTTGACAATATTTGTTACATGATTCTGAACAATATTACATATCAAGATAGAATGTGCTGTTAATATGGTGAATTTCATTTTTAAAAAATGACACGTGTCAATATTTAAGTGGATAACATGTTAACCAGTTCAATAGCTTTTCACTACATTAATTTATTAAAAATAGAAAAAATAAAAAAATAAGGGTATGACATACATCAAGGTACCCTAAACGACCCTTATGTTTAGTGAAAAATCCAAAAACAGGTCAATCTAGCTTGAATTGCCAAACCTCAATGAATTCAGCTTTTCATCTTTACATGTATTAATAAGCTCATAGACTGATGCATTAGCTTTGCTAAATCAATAATTAAGCTACAATCTGAACACTTCTTCCCCTTCTTCAAGATATTTTGTAGAGTTCCCCAAGTTGTATATGTTTAATTAGCAAGTGTTATGACATTTTAATATTTTATTCAATATTTAATATTTATTGTAATTTCACCAATAGTAAGTGTATGAAACAGTTTCAACTTTGAACAGGTCACAATTTGCTGGCTATAGTGGTGTTTAGTTCTAATTGTAAAATTCTATTGCAGGTGTTCATTGAGGAAGTGATGGAACTTGTGGAACTTAATCCATTGAGGCAAGCACTTGTTGGGTTGCCTGGTATCAATGGTCTTTCAACTGAGCAGCGCAAGAGGTTGACTATCGCAGTTGAGCTAGTGGCGAATCCCTCGGTAATATTCATGGATGAACCAACTTCGGGGTTAGATGCAAGAGCAGCTGCAATTGTCATGAGAACAGTTAGGAACACAGTGGATACTGGTAGAACAGTTGTGTGCACCATCCATCAGCCTAGCATTGACATTTTTGAATCTTTTGATGAGGTGAGAAATGCTAAGAGATTGGAAGACTAACTGTTTTTTTTTCTTCAGTTTTCTTCTCATATATCGTAGTCTGATGAATGAGAATAATGTTGTTGTTGCAGCTACTGCTACTGAAGCGGGGAGGACAAGAAATTTATGTTGGTCCATTAGGTCGCCATTCTTGCAATCTAATCAAATATTTTGAGGTAAGTTATAATTTTAAGATATCCACTACTTATACTTAAAACTTGTTCTTTAGTTCTCTTATGTCACTTTCTCTAAATTAAGGAGATTGAAGGAGTCTGTAAAATAAAAGATGGTTACAATCCAGCAACATGGATGTTGGATGTTTCCACTGCAGCACAAGAATTAGCTTTGGGGATTGATTTTGCTCATGTTTACAAAAACTCAGAACTATACAGGTCTACTAATTGATCTTCACTTCTATATTATTAGCATGTTTAACACCTTTAAAAACAAAATGCTGAAATACATATTTTTCAATGAATATGGTTCAGGAGAAATAAGCAACTCATTACAGAATATAGCACGCCTTCCCCTTCTTCAAAGGAACTCTCTTTCCCTACTCGATACTCACAACCGTTTCTCATCCAATCTATGGCTTGCTTGTGGAAACAGCATTGGTCATATTGGCGTAACCCATCGTACAATGCAGTAAGACTTCTCTTCACAATAGGCATAGCATTGGTGTTTGGGACAATGTTCTGGAATCTTGGCTCCAAAACGTAAGTTAACCAAGAAACAAAAGTTGGTGAAATCTAGATCTTTATATCATTTTTCATAATGTATTAAAATTTGCTTTCTTACGAGATGCAGGAATAGACAACAAGATCTGTTTAATGCAATGGGCTGTATGTTCACAGCTGTTATCTTTCTCGGGGTCCAAAATGCAACATCTGTGCAACCTATAGTTGCTATTGAAAGAACAGTCTTTTACAGAGAAAAAGCTGCAGGGATGTATTCAGCCTTGGCTTATGCATTTGCACAGGTGATAGGTTTACTACATTGTTAACATCTTGGATCAGTAATTTAGATCACTATATGATTATTTAAATTTTCATATTTACTGTCACAGGTTATGATTGAGCTACCGTATATTTTGGTACAAGCTGTGGTTTATGGAGTCATAACTTATCTAATGATCGGATTTGAGAGAACTTTTGTTAAAATCTTTTGGTACATATTCTTCATGTTCTTCACATTGGCGTACTTCACATTTTATGGCATGATGGCTGTGGCGGTTACTCCAAACCATCACATAGCTACTATTGTTTCCAGTGCATTTTATGCAATATGGATGCTCTTTTCTGGTTTTCTTATTCCACGACCGGTAAGTGTTGGTTAATTTTTAAAGATTAGAAGATAGAAAGTTTGCAGTATACAAAGTTACTTATATTTCCTTTTGTTTACTTCATCTTCTTATACCTGGCCAACAACAGAGGATTCCCATATGGTGGAGATGGTACTACTGGGCATGTCCAATAGCTTGGACATTGTATGGATTGATTACATCACAGTTTGGAGATGTTGATGATATGCTCGAAAATGGTGAAACAGTGAAACAGTTTTTGAGAGCTTATTTCGGTTTCAAACATGATTTTCTGGGAGTTATTGCAGTAGGGCTTGTTGGGTATGCAGTGCTCTTTGCATTCATCTTTGCCTTTTCTATAAGGGCATTTAACTTCCAAAAGCGCTAATATAATCTTCAAAAAATGAGGAAAATGTTAAACTACCAAACCGGCCAAGTAACACTAAGAGTACCCTTCATATATAGTATGTTCCATGAAGATTTGATAAGTGGTTATTGCTAGCTTTAGAACTTATTCTTTTAATTTGTGAGCAATTGTAAACCTTAACCACAAAGTTAGAGGAAAAACCTCTGGATCAATGTAATGTTTGGTATACATTTTATGCGTAGTAAAAAATATTCGTTTGTTTTTTTTTTTTAAATAGGAATTGATTTCATTAGTAATCAAGCCATGAAAATAGGCTGGAATTTAACAGAACTTACATATGAAAAACTGGAAAATCAGATAACCTATCTAAGCTAAACTAAACTCATTAAAGTCTAAAAGGACGCTCGGATGACGCAAGCCTAACTAAGCAAGAACAACATGGCTTCCTAAGGAAAAATGATTGATCTAGTCTAATTTGCCGGCACGCAATTGTAATACAAATAGTACTAGAAACATATTAGAAAAGCTTATAAAGATTACCCTTACCTAAAGAAGACTTGCATCCAAATGTCGACTAGAACTAAAATATAGCAGCTAACAATCTCAGCAACAGGTTGGTCTTCTTGCTTCTCTGAAATATGCTGACTTGAATTGAGCCCAGTCCTAAAGGCCCAAGCCCAAACCCAAGCTATAGAAACAAAAGCCCATCCCTTTGCCAGGCCATCACCACCGCCGCCGTTGGCTCCTCCGGCGGTCGGCTCTTCCACCACACCATCTCACGTCAATCAGTGAACCATCAAAACTAGATGAATCTAGTTGGGAAGCCCGCCGATCTACCTCCTTGGTGTCTCTTCGACCACGACGCTTCCTCAACGCCACCAAGTCTACTGGCATCCAACCAGACGACGATCACGATCTAGTCGAACCCCACCTCGCACCTACCTCGCGACCTTTGAAAGTTTGAAGGAGTCGACCTCCTAATTTTATTGGAATTAACATTTTTCCCTAAAAAAAATAATAATAATGATAAAAAAATAAAAAGGAGACTTACAATTGAAATAAGGCTTCGTGGTGGTATGTCAATTTGATGTGTATGTCAAATTTGTGTTTGAGGTATAGTAAAGTGAGAGTGGATGTGATTGCCTACCTCAATTGTGTTTAAAGCCTTCATTAATTCACACTTCTAATGCTTTCGATCAAACCCTTTCATTCAATAACAGTAAACAAAAGCATTCATGTAGTATTATATCAATTAATTAACTGCAAATAGAGGTGGCAAACGGGCCGGCCCGGCCCATTTTAAGCGGGCCTGGTCGTGCTTCGTGCCGTGCTTGGGCCGGCCCATTTATTATCTTGCTGGGCTTGTGCCGACCCATTTACATAAACATTAAGCCCGGCCTGGCCCATGGCTCGAGCCTATATCGTGCCGGGTCGTGCTCGTGCCTACCCACTATAAAACACGATTTTAAGATCTTAATTTGAACAAATAAAAATTAATTTTATTTAACTATTTAGAAAATTAAAATAAATTAAGTTCTACAACGTTTTTCTTAATCTTAGCTTTTTAAGATTAGATTTCTAATAATTTTTTATATTCCACTATAAGAAAGAAAGAAAAAAAAACTCAAAATATATTGTTTTTAGTATATAATTGTGAGATTAATCTTTATTAATATAATGAAGATTTAATATCTATTATTCTTTCCTTCATTCTATAGTTGTATTATTATGAGATTAGTCTTTATTAATAAACATATATTTAATATTTAGAAAAAAATACTTATGTTAGAACAAGGATATAATGTTTTGTTTCATTATTTTGACAATATAAAAGAAAGTATTGGTGGAATTGTCATGAGATTTTAAATAAAAAGGTCTCATATTCAAATCTCATCATTGTAGTTTTTTAATATTTTTAAAAACAAAATGAAATTTTTTGTTTGTAATGGGCCGGCCCACAATATATAGTGCTCGGGCCGTGCCGAGCCCATTACTGGCTTGGGCCGGGCCGGGTCAATGGGCCAATATTCTTAGGCTCAGCCCGACCCGTTATTCTAACGAGCTCGGGTCGTGCCGGGCCACTAACGGGCTTGGGCCGTGCCAGGCCCGTGCCGTGCTCGTGCTTAGTGGCCCGTTTGCCACCTCTAATTGTAAATTACAAAATCATAGTTTGAAATAGACTAAATAGCAAGTTTCCATTTAACTAAATAGAAAATTACATGTAAGTGTCATTTTGAGACTTATATTAGTCATAAAGCCACCTGCATTTTTTTGTACAAATAAGGCTACCTGTATCCACATATTATTTTGTTTGTGACGATTTTACCCTTCTACCCAATAAACTCAATTCCATCCTCATGATCGATCTGGAATCGCTCTCTCTCTGTCTCTCTCTCTCCTCGATCACAGTTCTTCACATCTCGGTCTCTGACTCTAATTCTGGATAGCACCGGCACAGTGCTCTCTCTCCTCGATCACATACAGATCTTCACAACGCTGGTTCACTCTAATTCCACCGCCTTATTTCGGTTGATGACTGGGAGGATGCAGCTCTGGCGACCGGAATTGGATTGGGGAATTTGAACAATTCGGCTGGAAGGACCCAGCTCTACCGTTTTTTGTTCGATCTGATGCTCTTTGGTCTTCGTCGAGTTCAAATCTATGAGATTTTGCACAATTTTTTTATTTGAATTCCCCTGAATTTCAGATCGTGCAGAAGACGACGACGATGAACAAGCTCTGATTGGAGCTACCTTACTAGAGGCGAACTCGAACTCAGATATCTCTGATTCACTACTCTACTCATATCTCGGCTATCAGAAAGTTGCAAGAGGTCCTTGCACTTAATTCCGGCGTGCACTCACTACTACAAAAAGGTCATCAGACGACGGTGAATTTGTGTTGTGTGATGACCAAGCTCACCGTGGTCTAAGTGAGTGTTGTGTGATTGAAAAATCAGACAACGGTGATTTCACCGTTGTGTGATAATAGTTTGCTCAACAGAAATACCTATTTCCGTTGTGTGAGTTCTGCGCAGCATGTGCCTGGCATGGCATGCGCGGCGATGCCTCGGCACATTCAGACAACAGAAGATGAAATTTTGCCGTTGTCTGAGATTCATAACACACAACAGGTATGACTTATTCTTTGTTGTCTGAGATTCATAACACACAACGGATATAACTCATTCTTTGTTGTCTGAGATTCATAACACACAACTGATATAACTCATTATTTGTTGTCTGAGACTACTAACAGACAACGGATATAACTTAATATTTGTTGTCTGAGGTAAGTAACACACAGCTGAAGTAAAATTATCTCTCTTGTCTGTTGATTACTCAGACAACAGTGATCATTTTATTTCGGTTGTGTGTTACTTACCTCAGACAACAGAATTTTGTTTTCTTTTGTTGTTGGTTGTTAGTTCACACAACAACTATATTTGGTTATCCGTTGTGTGAATACTGTAATCAATTGGGTACCAACTAGTGACTGTTGTAGGAGAAGCCTCAATTTTGAACTCTTTTACATTCATACAACACATTGTTTTGTATTGTGTTGTATGACTAAACCTTGAACAACAAGAAGAATATCAATATAAATGTTTGTCCAGAATAATGCTCAATATATTACCATATAAACAATACTCTAATCCATATATATCATTCAAGAACCATTATTCAAGCATCAATACATTCAAGTAACAAGATAATGCACCAAGAGCATTCTTAGCTAGCTACACATGAATAAAAAAACTAAGCTTCTAGCATTGAATGCCTATCTCAGCTTTAAATTTTGCAGCTTCTTGTTTGTACTGTTTAGACCTGGAGATAGTGCCAGAAATGAGCAATGCATCCTTCTCCTGGTTATATTCATTCTAATTCCATTTCTCCTGTCAATTCCCATCCCAGCTATTCAATATGCAAGGCCATATAGACCAATGTTCTGCCATTTGGCGATGATCCCTCCTGGGAACCAGAGTAGTACCAACAAAGATGGCTCAACAAGGAAAGCTCTACCTAAGCCCCTAAAAAATCTCTGACCTCTGGTGATATGAAACCGTTCATTCATTTATAGACAAAAACACATATTCAATAGGAGAAGCAAACTATTACAGCAACAATAACCACGGTCGTAAGAGCATTACAGGTTTTAATACTACCAAAGGTTTTTAGCTAACAAGCTCAGACTGGACCTTTTTGACTAGGTACAGGGAAGGTAGATTTGGAGCTAAGGAGCCTCATCATCATTCTCAGCTGCTCCCCCTTTGAGATGCAAATGCTTTTCTCTCTTTTGAAAGTCTGTCAAACCCTTCCCACTGCCAGTCACCCCAACCTTTCCAAAAGGATCGTCAGGAGACTTGAAGATGCTCTCCCGCTTGTGTCCAGATAAATAACCACTCTGAAAAAAAAAAGAAGTTACAAATCTAGAATGTGCAATCGGTAGTAGTAAATGAAGGTTTTTTCTATTGCCTTGTATTCTTTTTTTTTTGTTTGTCAAAATAGAGTATACTTATACTTGATGCATAATGTCTTGACGGCCATAGCAAAGTTATCTTACAATTAAAGTTGAGCACTGCAGATTTACTTATTTTAGATATATACTAAATTGTAGACCTGAAACAACACTAACCGCAATATAATACAAGCAAAAATAAAAAATTGTGTTTCTGTACCTTTTTATATTGGTTCCCTCACTCCAAAAAATAATGGGGAATCAAATACGTGCATAAATAAAATGGTAACTGTAGATTACTGTAACTTGATAAAGATTTTTGCAAGCAGAATGAAACGCATAAATACCAACTTACCTTCTTAGTCTTGCCTTTGGTAGTTTGGAACTGCTGCCAAGCATTTTGACGCTTGTTCTGAGTGACTTCCAACTGCTCCATCCTCATTTTTGACTTAAAAGCATGTATCTTCTTGCGTTTGGCAATTTTCTGCAGATTTTGGAGTTGGCAAGCATCAGTATAAAAAGAAAAGTCAGAAAGATGTTCAAAAATTGTACCATAACTTCTGGTATTGTAGGAAATGATAGATCACAAAATAATTTCAATCACCCTACAAACTAGTTTGGTGACTCAACCCACCAGAAACTTTGTGAATTGTGAAAAAAAGAAAAAAAAAAACCCTAAATTGCAACGCTCCAAACCTAAGTTGCTTTTAGTCAGATTAGTACTTAATAGTGAACTACTGAACATTGTATTATTCCCATATTACATAGATGGGGTAAAGTGCAAACTTGCAAAAGGAATGCTCTGTGGGTCATTTTTTTGGCGAGAAAAGTTCTGGGAGTCTTGTCAGCAGATAGAGGGACCCCATTAGAGCTACCATTACCACACCCACACATCTAGTTTATTATACAATGATAGAGATGGAAAAATTACCACATCCTCAGGATCATCCGGTTCTATACGAAGCTTTGCCGGTAGGCTTCGTGATTGGAAGTCAACAGAAGCAGCTTGTGCAATTTTCCTTTTGATTGCTTGTTTTGTAGCTTCAGCAACTTTTTCCGCTTCCAACAATGCATTGACAGCCCCTTCTTGAATTGGCCTTACATTGGCTGGACCCACCTGAGAGGAGAATCGTCAGTGACGAATAACATTTGCAAAATTTAATAATACACATAAAAGGAGTAGATGAAGCAAACTAAGGACTGTATGTGATTTAAAAAGGAACAAACAGTTGGATCCCTTTCCAAACTTCGGATAATAACTAGACAAACTCTTGAGGAGAAAATCTATGTTATCTAAAACTGCATTCTAGGTGATATAACTTTGAAGAACCATTTAACAAATCATTGGCTCGTTAGTTGAAAATCGTTATATAGATCAGATGAAAATTCACTGCATATATAGAATAATATGAACTTCAGGTAAACAGGTTTCAATTAAACAAAACTATGTAATTATAGATCACAACTTCATAACCTAAAGACCCGATTGTACCAACCCTGTCAAAGGTGGGCCTCTACGTCACTGGGTCTTGGTACAGGCCAATTAATAATTCAACCATAAGAAAATTACGTACGGTTGTCAATTATTCAATTTCTACCCTTTCCATTACATCAACCATTTTTTTGTCACATGCCAATTACATAGGGGTATATTTGCCACTTCAAGGGTCAATCAAGGGTATGCCACTTTCAAAACAGAGGAAAGTTGGTTTTGAAATCAGTTTTGACATGTCGTTTTGAAAATGCCCATGAAATGAAAGAATGCCCTGCAAATTCACAATTTCAACCCATTTACTTATGAGTACAAATTATGGATTCCAGTGAATGACAAAACATCGTCACCTACAGTATCCTTCCTGAATTTTGCCATGCATAGTACACAAGGAAAACAGAGAAAGCATTTTGGGAAGAAACCTTTACATATGACACCAAGTGGAGAAAGTTGTTCATGGTTATGGCTGTGTATTGCAAGTGATACACAATATGCCATTAATTCCATGCCTTAGACCCTAAAGACAGTTATAACTAATAATTATTCTTAGTCTAAACCAGTAATCATGGATAACTTTTGGGGAAGGATGTCTGGCCCATATATGTATATATAAATGTGGCTTAACAATGAATATAACTAGGAGAAGGATGCATTGCTAACTTAAAACCATTAGGATTCAGTTATCTAAGATTTATATTGAATAGTTTAGTTGAAGAAATCTGATATATAACTGGCATAGCTAGAGCATAAACTGGACCTTCTTTTCTTCTCTCTTTGTGCAAACAAAATTTTCGTGGAGAAACTAAACCAGAACAGACTACAGAGCAATGGGCAATAAGCCCGCTGGATTAATCAACTAAGGAAAGCTATTTAAAGCAGCAAACAAGCAACAACTTCAACTACCACAATAATTACAGAATAACACTAAGATACAGCAGCACTACAATTTGAAAATAAGCAAACAATGGAAAACCGTAGGATGGTTACTGGTTTGAAAGCAAGAAGATATATGTAAGGAAAAAGAAACAAACCTCTGATGCCAAATCATCAAACCTGTTGTTGAAGACTTGACAGTATCTTTGTTTGTTCTGCAAGCATTTGTTCCAGCTCAGAAACATCATGCCTGCAAATGAACTTCCTAACTACGTCGGGTTGGGTTTTACTTTGGATTTTCATATCAGAAACGATTTAATAATAAATTGATGTATTGGACTGGGTTTGTTCCTTCTGATGCTACAAAAACAATGACAAATATAAGTCATCCTGAGATCATTGACTGATTGATTTCCTAATGGCTTATCTTCAATCAATTCTAACAGCAAATAACAGCAAAAATAGGCTCAAACCTTGCTTCAAACATCTGAATTATCAAAGGACAAAATTCAATAAAGACAACTGAAACAATTTCGTTATGAAACCCAAAGCATTATATCATATAGTGAAAAATTCTAACTTGAACTGAAAAACTGACAGAAAGCTAAATAAGTAATATCAATTGGTGCTAACAGATTTTGAAGACCTTGCAAATCATGTTCCTACATAATGCTATCAGTCAATCAAAAGAAATAAAAAAAAAAAAAACTTAGAAAAACATCAATGAAGATAGGAAACGGCAACCTGATTTAAGCAGAAAAGATTAACAGTTTGGCCTGATCAAGTCTAGTCTCATAAACCCCATATTTTCCACTGAAAACCATAACCAGTACAATTCACAAAATAACAACAAAGATGAATAAAATTACCAGCCCAACCTCTTTTCTTGTTTCCAGTACAAACCTCTCCCCCTTCAATATGTACAACCTCCAGATTAAGCACAAACTACAAAAATAAAAAACCAAATTCAACCTATGAACAATTCAATCAAAAAGACCTCAATGTAGGCTAGAAGCAGAGGCATATATATATATATATATATATATATATATATTTATATAGTTGTCGATACAAACCACAATTTGTTGTCAATCACCAAAATCTGCTTAAAACTTGACCATCTAAGTACCGAGACAAAGCTAAACTGTCTATCCTAATACTGCAATGTGCACTCATATACTCACTATCTTAAAACACAAAACACACTTGCAAAGTTTGTAATAAATGTGCATTGCTCACAGCTCAAAAAGCCAAAAAGAAAGAAAGAAAGAAAAGTAGCATTCCTGATTTTCAGATAATCTTGACAAGAGGACGTTCAATTTTCACTCTTTCTGCTTCTCTAAAGCAAAGAAGAGAGCAATTGCAAGCAAGGTAATTTTTCCCCCAACTGCAAAGCCAAAGCAAAACCTAATTGAGATCTGCAAACCTAAATTCCACAGAATCATTTAACTATGCACACACACACACACTGTTCTCAAAGTAAATAAATTGAAAGGGTGCCAAGGACCAACCGGAGCTGTAGAGGCCATGGCCGACGAAGAAAATCAACCAAACAACAAGACAAATATAAATACCGCAGTAGGGAATGAGATCTGGCGGCTCTGTTTCGGTGGAGCCCGTGCTTCACCGCCATTGCTAATCTATACCTGGAATTCAATCAGCTTCAATAGAAAGGAAAAAAAAAAAGGGATTCATTCCCTATTGGATAGAGCGATGTGGTGGTCAGAGAATCAGAATCCATCGGTAAAGTAAAACATGAGTGAACCCAGGTGGAGGAGATGTGGGGATTTGGGTCGGTATATCGGGGAAGAAAGTGGAGTGAACCAGATGGAAGACTGAGAGAAAGGTTTCACGAGACAGAGAGAGAGAGAGAGAGTGAGAGAGAGAGTGAGTGTGTCGAGAAACCATAGATTGCAGATTGATGATATCGAATACGCCATTGCTAAACCTCCAGGGAAAAACCTCCAACTGAACACTACCTTCAGAGAGAATGGGCTAGGATTGGGGGTTAGGGTTATGAGGTAGAAGGTCTTGGGGGACTGTTTGGGGGGAGAGGTCGAGAAATTGAAGTTCTTTCGGGGCCAGATCCATGGTTGATTCAAGATAGCTCGAAGCTTTAGGGCCAAAGATCGAAAATTTGGGGGAGATTTGGAGAGAGAGAGAGAGAGAGAGGGCAGAAAGAGGGATATTAGGAACAGAAGAAAGATAGTAGAAGAAGAAGACGAACGAGAGGTGGCATAAGAAAGGTAGAGTGAACCTTGATCGAGAGTATTGATTTCAATAAAGACTACATAAGTTGTTTAGCACTTTAGTGGGAGACTTCAAGTTTCTCCAACAACAGAAAATTAATGGACCGTTGTATGAGTATATGATTACAAAACAGGCTGAGAGGGAAAATTTGCCGCCTGTGACTCGTTTCATTTGAGTTAAATTAATTTTGCCGCGCTGTGCAATTTGCTTCCATGCTCAGACAACAGAACTATGACAATCTGTTGTGTAAATTTGTGCAACTTGCACTAGGTGTACCTAGAGGATTTCTCAAGGTTCATGCAACATTCATTATACAACAGATATCAAAAAAACGGTTGTGTGAATAATTCAAATTGAGGTCCTTCTGGGAGGGAATTATGTGCTCATTTCCCTCCATCTAGGCCTCATATTCACACAACGGAAACTTCTTAACTCAGTTGTGCAATACCTTCCTAAGAAAAAAGTTTTCAATTTTCTTACATTCACACAACAGAAACATATTTGTACCGTTGTATGATAGAGTTTGTGTTAACACACAACAGCAAATTTTAGTTCTGTTGTGTGATGAGTGTTGTGTGTTTCGATTTTTGTAGTAGTGACTTGTGCTCGGAAGAAGCGAGATTGTTGGAGAAGGAGACTGACAGTGAAAGACGACGGTAACAAAGCACCAATTTCAGTAGAAGTTTGATTTGTGCATTTGTTCTCTTATATATGTCTAGAAGTATTGGTTAATTTTGTGATTTTGATTAGTTAGTTTCTTAAGTTAGACGATGAGGTGGAACAGAGTTATCAGATGCTATTTGAAATCATGTTAAGCAATTAAGAGTTTGTAATATGACGCTGCTTGATTAATCTGCAAGTACAGTACCATCTCAAATCATGCTGAGCAATTGAGAGTTTGTAATATGATGCTACTGTAAACTTAATTTAGAGTTTTGTCAGACTTCTTATATGTTGTGGATGAAATTGGATCTTAATTGTATGCGTCATTGTTCAATTTTGATGTTATGGTATCTATGTTTTTGATGGTGTTTTATTCTGGTTTATGTCTTTGTTTTTGTGGTTGAATTCTGGCAATATTTGTCTTGCATCATTTCATAAAGAGAGCAAGTGAAACAGTTTTTAATGCCGGTGAGAATAGCTTTCGGAGTTGGTGAAATTAGCTTTCGGTTTTGGTGAAAGTAGCTTTTTGTTGTTGGTGAGAAGAGTTTTTGATGTTGATGAGAGTATTTTTTGTTGTTGGTAAGAGTAACTTTTGGTGGTGATGATTGTAGCATTTTGCGCTGATGATAGTAGTTTTTGACTTTGGTGAGAGTAGTTTTTGTTGGCAGTAAAGGTAGCTTTTGGTGATAGTAGCATTTTACGGTGGTGATAGTAGCTTTTTGCGTTAGTGAGAGTAGCTTTTGTTGATGGCTAGAGTAGCTTTTGATACTGGAGTCGCTCTCTAGTGTTAGTGAGAGTAGCTCTGTGGTGTTGGTGAGAGTAACTTTTGTTATTGGTAAGAGTAGGTTTTGGTGTTGGTGAGAGTAGTTTTCGCTGTTGGTGAGAGTGGTTTTCTGTTGCTTGTGAAAATAGCGTTTGTTGCTAGTGAAAGTAGCTTTTGGTGTTGGTGACAGTAGCTTTTGTTAGTGGTGATAGTAGCTTTAGGTTTTGGAGAGAATGATTCCGATGCTTTCTCTCACGTACTCCGAGAGTTGCGAACCTTCTGTTCCTCGGGTAACTGGAAAGGTATGCACGTAAAAGTGACCGGTGGGAGCTGGGCTGTTAATATCAAATACTTAATGGGTCGTTCATTTAATGGGTGAATGATACCACCCAAGCTCCACGTAAATCCACCCAACTTACCTGATGGCCGGTCCCACTAAATAAGTGATGTTGGTAAATGATACCATCAGGTAAGTTTGTCCAACTCCAATAGTGATACAACGGGTAGTGACTCATTCTGGTTGTTATAAGAAAAATCTTGTGGGTACAGAAGAATAAAGTGAAATGGAGCGAAGTGTATCCTGTTAGTGATAAATAAGGAACACTTGGTGAGAGAAATGCTAGCTCCTGTGTTGACATGTATGACTAGTGATAATCCAGTTGTACCACAAGAACTCAGAATGAATAAGTTTTTTTGGTAAGGAGTAGCTTTTGTTGCTAGTGATAGTAGTTTTTGTCATCTCGCCGGAGGTTGCCGGAAATCTCACCAGAGTAGCTTTTGTTGCTAGCGACAGTAGCTTTTGATGCTAGTGACAGTAGCTTTTGTGGTTGCCGAAGTTGCCCGGAAGTTGGTTGGAGTTCCCCGGGGGTCGACCGGAGACCCGTCGGAGTTGACCGGAGACCTTGCTGGAGAAAGGAGAGAAGATGATTGTTGACTTTTAACTCTAGTGGTATTTATGTAAATATGTTGGTTCTTATATCCAAAATTTAACATATTTTTTAATCTAGTGGCCTTATGAGTGAAAAAACTAGTTTGTGGCCTTATGACTAAAAAAACATTCAAATATACACTTATATGTAATTAGCTCTTAACTAAAATGTCTTTATATTAGAACATCCTAGATTAGAATTGTCTTTAGAATATACTAGGTTGAGAACCCGTGCGATGCTGCAGGGCAAATTTACTGCTTAAAGCTCTCGTGTTCCGTATGTTTTAAGTTTTTGGTGGACAAATAAAACCAATATGAAGAACATGCATCATAAAGTTAAACGAAGTTGTTTAGACTAAATCTAGTTCTAGGAGTTGCATTTTGTATGAAGCCATTATACAAACCATTTATATTATCAAAAAACGGTGGATTTCATTTCATTACAGAAGATCACTTCATATAAGGGATTATAAGCCATCGTCTTATCAAAATATGGTTGTTGTGTACCACAGAGCATTCCCATGTAGGAAGCAAAACTATCTGCCTGGCTTCGTTTATCTTCTACTGACGCTGTTCTAAAGAGTAAAGACGATCATTCAGTTTTCAATCTTGCTTGGCATGCACTTGATGGAATTTTGTATTGTCTTTGCTATCCTTGTCCACTTGCATTTTGAAGCACAGAGGAATAGATAAAACTTTGGTTAGCAACAATTATACACTACAAAAAAAGAAGATAACAATTAAGAATGAAAGCATCAACAGATGTTCAATTGGCCGTCACAATAACAGTCAAACATTATTTGCTCATACTTATAATTTCAAATAGATGGAATATCATGAATGCAGGCTGTGTACCATTTTAGGAAGATTTCTGGGTTGGGAACCATTCTTTGAATTAAGTCTTTCCAAGAATAACCGGATTAATAAGGCTTTCAGGGGATTTAAAGACAATAGCTTCTCTCGTACCATGCTAGATTGGAAAGAAGCAGTAGTTTAAGCACATAATTACCGGAAAAAAAAAAAGAACAAAAAAGAAAGTCGAATGCTAAAGATAGGCAAAAGATGAAATGTTAAGATAGCAATCAAATTTGCAAGGGAAATACCTGAGTAAGTTATTTTACTGAATACAACATCCAACCGTGGCACCGTGCATTGAGAGTGTTCTCACACAAAATTTTTCCATCTCAAGAAGCCAAGACTACACCTCCAGAACTGAAAAATCAGAAGTAATCATCAGCGACTTCTATCATTTATGTTCTTTCAATTAGAACAGGAATTGTTTGAGAAGCTAGATATTAGCAAGCCAAATTAAATCCTGGCCTAAATGCAAGATAATTGGAAACAAAGAGAAGTGCTAGTTGCAACTCGCCAACTCAATGAACTCATAACAGTCCTAATTCTACTATATTTGCTGCTAGAAGGCCCACAACTCGTACAAAATTAAGGCGGACCAAGAAACAAACTCAGAATTATCATACGGATTAGGATGGGTGGGAGCAAGTGGAAGATATATATTGTGGTCAACTATGATCTCTGGTGCATGAACATCTCTTTTTCCAGCATATTCCTGTGCTGCTGCTTCCAGAACTGACTCCACCAGATGCAGGTCATCTTTGCGACAATGCAACAAAACAGCAGACTCTCTCAGCCCGAGCAAACTATACAACAAAATTAAAGTTTCCAGTAAAGAATAATAATGAGTAATTTATCCATGAAAGCATGCATGAAGTTGGAGAAACATAGAAATCATCCAGACTAATCATTGATATGATATGAAAAATAACCATGAATACTTCAAACTAAGAATAGCTTTAGATAAAAACATTCATGCAGGACTTCTATTAGTTCTTTTTCTTTTCTAGTAGCAAATGCATGGTAGCCATAATGAAATTGAAAAAACTGAGAATGAAGAAAAAAGAGCCGAAATTTGCATTGAAACAGTTTCTATTGGCTAAACTATGCCTTAATCTTGAAGATCGAAACAGAAGTCTCTCCAATGGTCAAAAAAGTTTATGTAACAATGAAGTTGTCATAATGATTAGTTTCTGTTATTTGCATATAATCTTTGATTTGTTGTTTTATGCCATATCATGAACTGGAAAAGATACCAAATTGAAATTTCTAACATCCTTTAGGGATTCTTTAAAGAAATTAACTCTCTACAGTTCAACACCACTATAGACATAACCCCTTAAAACTCCCAATGTTACAGCTTGTGTGACCTTAACAACAGACCCCAAAAACTCATCCGACCTAGCAATTTTCGAAACTTGCTTCAAGCTATTCGGAATTTCATCAGAATCAAATTGCAGAAACTCCTTCAAATCTTTAGACACAACTTCAATCGACTCAGCAAAGTCTGAAACTACTTCAGCTACAAAAACTAAAGCTCCTAAAAGCTTCCAAAGCCTCTTTCTTTTTTGACATACAGAAGGCAAGTGATAAACCCTATAAGCATCATAACCAGAGAAGCCCAAGGCAGCCATTACAAACAGCCACTTCTTCCTTTTCCGGGCATAATCAAAACCATTTTTCGCCAATTCCAGGTCCATCAAGGACACCAATCTCAAAGTTCCAATTTTGATTCAAAATTCAAAACTTTCAACAAACTATAGAAAAAGGGTCTAAATCTTAGGCCTTAGGTGTCTCAATTTACAGAAAACAAAGAACAGGGCTTTACCTCAACTGGGTCCAAAAGTTGAGGAAGAGAAGATTGAGCGAAATGGCGCTTGGGTTTTTTCACAACGAATTGAGTGTCGTCGTTTATATATTGTATCAACAAATCAGAGAGAGAAAGAATCAGACTTGTTAGAATTTAGGGATTCTGAAGAAGCAATTATAATGAACAAGAAAAACAAAAGCAAAATCTCAAAATTAGAATACAAAAACGAAAACAAAAAAAACACCACACCAATCACAAAAACCACTCACCCAAACTAAAACTCTAACCAGTAAAAAAGTTATATGGATTCACAACATCAAATGTATTTGGGGGATCAACTATTAAATGCGTTCAATTATGTAACAAACCAAGAACTTATTCATCTTAACAGGAAACAATTTGCTGAATACAATAGGATAATTCTTTACATATATTACCCAACATAGAGGGCCTCGAGCACTAGTGCACTACTACCAAAACAGAAACCAAAGTCGTGGTTTCGAAAATCAACAGACATACTTCAGTCCCACTGGAAACAAAGAAAAACCATGAAGCAATTAAACCACATGTAAACAATTCCACCAGCACAATAGTAATCTGATTTTTGTACCTGAATTTCTGCTATTCTTAGGATTCAAAGGCAGCCACAATGGGAGTTTATGATATCCCATTTCGTAGAATAATTTCTTCTTCCCCCATATAAAGTTCTCAACTTAAAGAAATTGCAAAGAAAAACGTAATGCATGGACCAAACGCAGGAAGTCCTTCCTGAGAATAGAGAAAAACATCATGATTTAATTATACAAACGAAACAATATATTAATGGTTAGTTGATAGTGAGGAAATCAAATAGAATTGAGTACCGTTAATCCAGTGGCGGGGAGATCGAAAATGAAACCCAGTTCTGTGGACAACACGAAGAGACTGAAACTCTGGGTAAACCTTGTGGGAAGGTTCGACTCCATTTGAGTTCAATATTAGATACAGTTGCCCTCAGTTCATATGCCCATTTCAGAAATAGATTCCAACGTTTTAAACTTCAAAAAACAGCAATGAAATTTGATGGAAGATTTTTAATGAAATTTGGGTATTGAAGGCGACAACTACCTGTTCATCGAATTACTTCACTAACGGAAATCGCAAACCCAAATCAATACCCAATTAGAGAACCAAAAAAAAAAAAGCATACATGAGCAATCACCATCGCTGTCTATATATTGCTGAATGTCTTCTTCTTCCTCTAGTCCCTTCGCTCTCTATCTCTCTCCCTGTATCTCACCATCGCGCAGCCACGAAACCTGGAGGCAACTCGGTGTCATACAGAAGGCTCACAAGTGTCTTGGCAATTCCGTAATAGAGACGTGAGGAAGGGCACTATTCATTTCGTTTGTCTCTCTATTCTGTTTGAATTTTAGTATAGGTAATTAGATTAGATTGGATGAGTACTTGAAGGGGGCTGATGATATGATGCAGATGCCAACCATTTCCCAAAAGGTTGTACGTGAGAGAGCCTACAAAGACAAGCAATGACAAGCATCAGAAAAAAACAGTACGTATACATGATCTATATCTATACTATTATTAAGAGAGCAGGTTTGTTAGCCAAAATCTAAAATTTTGACAGAATTGACCCTTAAATATTAATAAACTTTGAGAATTAATTAAATCACAAGGATAATTAAGACATTTACAAAATGTATTTTTCTTTAAAAAATGCGAAAAAAAAATATCCACAACCCATTTTTCTCTCTCCCACTTTATTTTCTCTGCAATAACCAACTTTTTTCTTTTTTATTTTCTGGAAAAAAAAAAAACTAATAACTTACACATGCAGAGCATGTGTGAAAAAATGCTAGTATATATATATAACAGCCTCATAGAAAACGAGTTTCTCAACCAAAGTTGATAAATAGTTAAATACTACTAACCAACACAGAACCCCTCACGAACACGAAGTGCATAAGCAGCAGTTTAGAATCAAAGCTAAAGTTTCAAAATGTGAAACAAAATGGGAAAGAGGAGCTAGGCAGCAACTGAATAACACATGGAATAGTTACTAATTACTCTCTGTGTTTTATCAAGAAAGCAATATTAGCCCAAAATATGAAGATGATATATATGATACAAATTCTTGCGGAATTATTTTCATGGGACATTGACTGCAGACCTACTTTTTTTAATTACAATATAATTCACTCAGAACATAACTTGTTCAAATAGCAATCCAAGTACTAAATTGTATATAAAAAGAGAGAGTATTTGAAACTTAATTATGAGTTTAGTCTTGGCATGGGCTTCCAAAAGAGAGTATTTATTCTTTGACCAAATGTAGCTACGGCTTCAGACTTTGTAGACTAAATTATAATCAATCCAAGTACTAAATTGTATATAAAAAGAGAGAGTATTTGAAACTTAATTATGAGTTTAGTCTTGGCATGGGCTTCCAAAAGAGAGTATTTATTCTATGACCAAATGTAGCTACGGCTTCAGACTTTGTAGACTAAATTATAATCAATGAGAATAAGCTCTATAGGAATAAAAAGACTTATAGAAATATAAAATGATATGGAACCACCCCAGATCATATTCAAAACCACATTTATAGGCAAATGACCTCATCAATTATAGTTTGTATCTTCTCAGAAGCTCTAGATACGCTTTCACTTGAGATGCCTTCAATAACTGGGACCAACAAAAAACCAAGTAAAATAGTTAAACCATAAACATTTATCCTCATGTTCAAAAATATAATAAATCCAGGGTTTCTCTCTGGCTGAGAAATTGACCGAGATATCTGTGCGATGGCAGTGCCATCGTCTAGGCCATCGTTGCTGGAAGGAGCGGAAGAGGCCGTGAGCCTGCTTGGGGGCAGCGAAGCAATCCAGGACCCCTTCTTTTACCTGCGTGGCCGCTTTCTCTCTCCGAAGAAACCCATTGTGATCCCGTCGCTCACGGCGGCAGTCTCTAGGATATGGGGTCTTAAGGAGCGGATCTTGATCCGGGAGGAGGAAGATGGAGTTTTTGTTTTCCAGTTCAAGGACAAGGAGATGAAGCACCGTGTCCTTAATGGCGGACCATGGTTTTACAGCAGTTCGATGTTGGTGCTGGCGGATTACGATGGTATCAGTTCATTGACGGCGGTGTTTCTCCATCATCTAGAGGTTTGGGTAGTAGTGAAGGGGTTGCGAATGGCCATGCGGAATGAGCGTGCCCTAAACCTCCTCGGGAATGATCTGGGGGTTTTTGTTCGGGCTGACATGATGGCGGTGCAGCGCAAGGTTCTGGTTCAGAGGGTCCGAGTGATCCATGATGTGCTCCGGAAAATTTGGGCCCGGCATCTATATAGCTTTTCGCCAGAGGTCTCGTTTCTTTTGGATTTCCGTTATGAAAAGTGTCACAGCATCTGCCTGGAGTGCGGGTTGTTTGGCCATGGAGGTGGGGTTTGCAATAAGGGTTTGGTGGCCATGGGCGTGTTGCAGTCTGGTCCGGAACCGGTAGAGCGCTTGCTGGCAACGGTGGGGACGGTGCCGATTGGGAAGGTGCAGGTTCAGGTGCAGCATGGGTTGGTGTTGCCGAAAGCGGAGCTGGAGGTGAGGCAGGCCTGCATGGAGGCTGTTCCAGAGGCGACCCCGATTTTTTCGGCGGGAGACCCTAAATTCAATTTAGGGTTGACCCCTGGGTTGGGTTTGGCTGGACTGAAAGAAGTTGGGTCGGGTTCTGTGAAGGCTTATGGGCCCATTACTGAGGGATGGAACCCAACTACTGCATTGGGTGTGCGCAAGTCTCGTGACGTTGAGCTGATCCAAGATGAGAAGCGACTCTGTTTGGCGCCTATTTCTCTGCAAGGAAGTTTTTAGGAGGGTTTGGTGGAGGTTCCTGTTACTACTGTTGGGAAGGCTCCAAAGAAGAAAGGTCGTCCCTGTGGTCATCGGAATAAGCCCAAGCAAGTGAGTGTGGATCCTGTTGCATGCTAAGGAGTTGGAGGAGGTTCCCTTACCCCAAGAGGGGTAGGGAGATTTTCTATTTTATTGCTTTGAATAAGCGAGCGTCTGCTCGGCCCTTGCTCCATGCTCCTTGCCCTTGATTGCTGCAGTTTGCTGGTTAATGAGTAGCGATGTACACCATGAAGGTCTTAGGTGCCATGGCTTGTCATATTGGTTGCTTTGATTTGGGGTTGGTTTGTTGTAGGGGTTTTTAGTTTAGCATCTTCTTTTTCAGGTCGGTTTTCTTTTTTTTTTATTTCTTTTTTTGTTGCTCTGCGTTTTGCAGACTGTCTTGTGCGTTGAGATGTATTATGAGGGATTTTTGAATTCCACTAGCTTGACCGAGTGAGGTCGTTGATATTATTTTTTTGAAAAGGGGTTTGGAACCCAGTCAAGTTGGGGGGCTCATCCCCACGCCCAGGTTATTATTTAAAATAGATTGACGCATCGGGGGGGACGTAATACCTGTACCCCGAGCATTTGTAGAAGCTTTACAAAAGTCTTCAAAGAGGACATCCTGTAAGTAATCAGGAGCCTCCCCTAAATATAGGTCAGTAACCTGACCTAAACTAGCAAAGTGGGCAAGTCTATCTGCCACACTATTTGCTTCTCTAAAGATATATCGAATTATAATAGCATCAAAAGCATGTACATAATCTTTGCAATCATCGATAATTCGACTAATCTCTGAGTTGTCCTCTCCTTGGTAATTCATAGCATTTACTAAAACCGACGAGTCACTCTCAACTTCGATCTCTCGCCATCCGTGGTGTACGTATAGCTAAGAGTAAAGCTGCCCTACATGCCTCAACTTCACATTGAAATGCAGAACCTGCATTCGGTAGAAGCCTGGACCATGTGGCATGAACTTTACCACTGGAATCCCGCACAACAACACCTATGCCACCCCGGCCTCCATTTCGCTGGAATGACCCGTCAATATTCAACTTGAGCCTGCCTCTGGGAGGGAAGACCCACTTTGTTTTCTCCCTTCTCCTAGGCTGCCTTACTTCCTTAATTGGATGCAGACGTTGGTATTCCAAAAGAAGTTGGTTAGACCATGCAGAAGCATGCATGGGATTAAATGTACTCCCATTCCATACAATTTGATTCCTTTCTACCCATATGGTCCACAGAGACATGAAAAAGGTACAAACCTGTTGCATGGGAAGTACGTTCACCATATCTACGATCCATGCACGAAGAGAAGTTGATGGATGATTCCTTGCTCGCAAACCAAGTGCACCGAATAGCCAAAAGCATGCTACCACATTACATTCTTTGAATAAATGTAAATCAGTTTCTACCTCACATTTGCACAGAACGCATACCAACTCTGGAAGTTGGACTCTTTTCTTACTTAACGCTTCTTTGGTAGGTATAATTCCACCCACTAACCGCCAAATAAAAGAACGGACCTTAGGTTGGACATGTACCTTCCAGAGCTTCTTCCAGAACGCCATCAAGACTGCTTGTCCCGCCGAGGTAGATGCTTGAAAAACAGGAGAGGACAGTCTTCTAGTGACATGATATCCGCTCTTGACACTATAAGTCCCACACTTGTCATAATTCCAAACCATCCGATCAGGAGGGTTTCTCACACTTAGCGGTATCTTAACAATCAACTCAACTTCATCAGGAGAAAATAACTCCTCGAGCATCTCCACAATCCACTCATTAGACTCTTGATCTATAAGGTCTGCAACTCGAAGCTCCTCTAAGCCTTCCATCACAGGTGTAACCGGTTTAAAGGTATGAGGCCGTGGAATCCAAGGGTCAAGCCACACCGATATGCTGTCACCTGTACCAAACTGATAACGTAGTCCTTTTGCCAAAATATCTTTGCCTTTAATTAGACTCCTCCAAGTGTAGGAGTCCCCCGGATCCACAGTTGCATGCATAAAGTCGGAATGTGGATAGTACTTGGCTTTGAGAGTTCTTGCCAACAACGAATCTGGGTACCGAATTAACCTCCACCCTTGTTTCGCCAAAAGGGCATGATTGAAATCCACCATGTTCCGAAAACCAAGTCCTCCTTCAGCTTTAGGGATACACATCTTATCCCAAGCCATCCAATGAATTTTCCTGCCATTCTCCGTGTCACCCCACCAAAACTCCGCCATACATCTATGCATCTCCTCACAAAGGTGCTTTGGTAACTCAAAGCAGCCCATGACATAGGTGGGCACAGATTGGACCACCGATTTGATCATAACCTCCTTACCAGCTGCACTCAACATTCTGTCCTTCCAACCCTTCATTTTATTTCTTGTTTCTCCATAATAAATTGGAAAGCTTCAGTTTTAGAGTAACTAACCTCGGTTGGCAACCCTAGGTATTTATCATGCTTAGCCACCCTCTCCACCTCAAAAATAACAGCCAAATTCTCTTGTACGGCCAACTCCACATTTTTGGAAAACGAGATTTTGCTCTTTTGATAGTTTATCTCTTGACCGGAGGCACTTTCATACAGCTGCAAGACTCCCTTCAGATGCTCACACTCCTCCCTTTCTGCTCTCATGAAAATAAAGGAGTTGTCGGCAAAGAAGAGATGGTTGGAGCTCCCGAAGCTATTGACACCCCATGTAACCTACCATGATGTTCCTCCGACAATAACAACCTTGAGAGACCCTCTGCACATAGGAGGAATAGGTAGGGGGAGATAGAATCTCCCTGCCGTATTCCCCTAGAAGGGTGAAGGCATCCTCTAGGTTCTCCGTTTAGTACAAACGAATAGGACACCGTAGATATACAACTCATAATCCAACTGATCCAAACCTGGCAGAATCCCATACTTTGCATGACCATCTCCAGGAACCCCCACTCAACCCTGTCGTAAGCCTTACTCATATCCAATTTCAATGCACCAAACCCATGAGACCCTCCTCTTCGACTTTTTAAAAAATGGGAAATTTCAAATGCCAAAAGGGAGTTGTCAGCGATCTGTCTTTCGGGAAAAAAGGCACTTTGGTTAGGCGCAATAATGTCTTGAAGAAGGGGCTTTAAACGGTTGGCAAGCACCTTGGAACCTGATTCTGTTGCACTCAAAAAAGAAAAAAGAAAAAAAAATAATATATATATATATATATAATAAATCCTATCACAATAATCAAAGAGAGTTGGACACAGAGAGGACCTGAACCAAATTTTTTTCTTTTATCAAGTCATGGTCTTGTTAACTTTAGAACTTACTAATGGAATCCTCCATACTACTACAAAAATCGAAACACACAACACTCATCACACAACAGAACTAAAATTTGATGTTGTGTGTTAACATGAACTCTATCATACAACGGTACAAATATGTTTCTGTTGTGTGAATGTAAGCAAACTGATTTTTTTTTTTTTAGGAAGATATTGCACAACTGAGTTAAGAAGTTTCCGTTGTGTGAATGTGAGGCCTAAATGGAGGGAAATGAGCACATAATTCCCTCCCAGAAGGAGCTCAATTTGAACTATCCACACAACAGTTTTTTTGATATCTGTTGTATAAGAAATGTTGTACGAACTTTTAGAAATCCTCTAGGTACACCAAGTGTAAGATGCACAAATTTGTACAACAGATTGTCATAGTTCTGTTGTCTGAGCATGGAAGCAAGTTGCACAGCGCGGCAAAGTTTTACTCAAATGAAACCTACGTAGGCATAAGCGGCAAATTTTCCCTCCCATCCTGCTTTGTCATCATACACTCACACAACGGTCATTTACTTATCTGTTGTTGGAGAAATTTGAAACAAATTATTGAACTCTAGCTTTATTGCAGTCTCCCACCAAAACAACTTGAGCTTATCTTTATTGAAGGCCAAACCCGACAACCACTTAATTCTTCTCCTTCCAAAACAATCGAAAACACACTTGAAAAACACTCTTACCCTAGAAATCAAAGGACCATTCTTCTCTCCCTCTGAACAAAAACCCTAGAAATCAAAACCGTGAGATTTAGGGAATAACACCAAAACCGTGAGATTTGATAACGTCCGCCGTCGTCCGTCGTCCGCCGTTTCGTTTCTTCAGATCTTGGAAGAAAGCTCGAAGAGTATTTGCTCCAGTAAAATGGTCAAAACGCTAAGTCTAAGCCTCTCTCTCAGTCCAGCTTCCCACTTATATTCTTTCTTCCTCGATATACCGACCCATATCCTCTTCGTCACTGTTCTCCGCTTCACCAAATCTACCCCCAATTCTCTCTACCTCTACTTCGATCTCCAAATCTCATCACAACTTCAACAGCATCTCCCTCGCAATAGCGACACTTCGAGGCATGGCCGGAGGAGGTGCTACCTGGCGTAGACTCGTGGAGGTAGGCAAGGAAGATGGTGGCTGCGGTGAGTGCATGGCCGTGGTTGAATATCGGCGACCGAGGAGATAGAGTGCCCCAGATCCACTTTCTCTCTTCTCCATCAAATGGCCCGGCTCGGACCCGACTCTCCCCTCCATCCTCCTCAACTCCCACACCGACGTCGTCCTGGCCGAGCACAACAAGTAGGCCCACCATCCCTTCTTGGCCCTCGTCGACCTGAGTGGGAAAATCTACGCCAGAGGCTCCCAGGACATGAAGTACGTCGAGCTTCAGTACCTGGAGGCCATTCGATGGCTTAAGGCTTCCGGGTTTAAGCCGACTCGGACTGTTTACTTGTCTTTCGTTCTTGATGAGGAGATTGGTGGTCATGATGGCGCTGAGAAGTTTGCTGAATCTGATATTTTCAAAGCCTTGAACGTTGGAATAGTTCTCGATGAAGGTCAGCTTCTACTTCTAGTCCTTTATGCTTTTACAGTCTTACTTAAAAAACAAAACAAAAAACAAAAAAAAAGGAGTCTTGGAGTGTAAATTTGATTGTGTTATTTGGGTGATTTGGTGTTTTGGAAAACAGGGTTGGCCTCGCCGAGTGAGCATTATAGGGCCTTCTATGCGGAGAGGTGCCCGTGGTGGCTGATCATCAAGGCTACTGGGGCTCCTGGTCATGGGGCTAAGCTGTATGACAACACTGCCATAGAGAATATATTGAAGAGCATTGAGAGTGTGAGGAGATTGCGTGCTTCGCAGTTTGATTTGGTGAAGGTGGGTTTGAAGGCTGAAGGGGAGGTCGTCTCTGTCAATATGGCATTTTTGAAGGCTGGCACACCCTCTCCGACTATAAGTTGACTCATTCTGGTGCTTGTTTGTGCGGGATTGTGGTGGTCAATTGTAGTTCTTAGTGTAATAGATTATTGTTCTTTAGGATCAAAACTGTTTAAAATTGTTATCTTACATGTGATTGCTGACTCTTCATGTTTAAGAGTTGCGAGGGACCCAAGAAATTTTTGTTGTAGTATGTAGTACTGCATTGTAGATTCACCTAGCACTGGACCAGCATCGAAATAGGCAATTTATGATAATAAATGGAACTGAACATTGTTTGCTGCATGGTCAACAGAATGGCTTGTAGTTGTAGCTGCATGGTCAACAGAATGGCTTGAGTCATAATTTTTTCTCTAGTGTAGGAATGCTCAAGCCTCTTGCCCTGTTCATTAGTTTGTTGTAAGCGTTTCTCTTAGTTGATTAGGTTCAATTGAGGGATTAGTTTAGTGTCTAGTTCAGTTAAATTCAATTCTTAGGGTTCAATTGGGCTTCTATTCAGTTTAAATCGTTTGAGATTTCTGATGTTGTTGCTAGGCAGCTTCTTGATTGTTAGATTTGTTTTTTTTTTTTTGTTCAGTTCATATTGCTCAGTAACTAAATTGTTATTTGGGTGTTGGCTATTGCTTAACCAGGTTATCAATATTCTGCAATGCTTAATAGAATAAAGAAACCACCATTGGATTGACATTTTGATATCAACAATGTGAAGAGGGTATGGTTTGTCTCTGTCTTTTCTCATTTTACTCACATGTTCAATTTTCTTCTGAATTCACATGATCTTTTCTCGTGCCATGATTGTTTATCAGATTGTGTTGGAAGCAAATGGTTATCAGCCTTATCTCATATCTCCTGAAAAAGGTTTAATTAAGGTCATTAATAAAAGGTGTCTTAGAGCTTGCGAAAGAACCATCATGTCTTTGTGTGGATGAGGTAAACCTTGCCATATCTTGTTTCTAATGTAGAATGAGCTTGAATTTCTTGTACCTTCCAGTATTTCATCATAAGGAATGTTACTGTTAATTTCCCCCTTTCCTTTTTCTTCCATTTATTTTCATCCCTTTGGGTAGAAACTTGAATTTAATTCTTTTAAGATTGTATGCACGGTATGCATTGTGTTAGAGCATCATTTGGTCCACAAAGTTTTGGGGTTGGTCTGAATACAACATGCTTAATGAACTACTCTTGTTGATTATGACATGCTATATTTTAGAGGGAACTTCTCGTCCCTCGTGTTATACTTCCTTTTTTTTTTTTTAATTAAATATGTTTTCTGTAAAATATTAACTGTTATTTCCTAAGATTTATAGGAACGGAGGGGTCATGAACTTGTAGTCTTTTGAATTGTGCGTATGGCTTTGGGGAACAGAAAGTCCTGCAGCTACCATTTTTCTCTGTTCTGAAGTAAAAGCAATTAGATTTTACTGACAAAAGCTCCCTTGAATTTATTTAATACACATTTCCTTCACTTAGCTATGTGTTTTGACTTTGATGCTTTAATATGTATCTGCATGATCTCTCTTCTTTGATATTTATTGCTCTATGTCTCTTTCTATTTCGCCGAGTCAAAGAACTCTTTGTAAGAGTTATATATATATATATATATATAATGTTTTTCATAATCAGAATATATCATTGTAAGAATTCACTGATTGTTATGGTATCTGGTATCTATACTTTCTCTCTGTCTTTCTGTTGTTGAGTGAGTGATAAAAGTCTCATACTTTCCTTTGTTTGCTCTATATGTGATCTTTTCTTCAGTGAATAAAGTTCTTTGCGAGTGTCCTGTTCTCTTCTCTATATGTGATTTTTTCTTCAGTCGCATACCTAAGAGCTCTTCTATAGGTATATATATATATATATACACATTAGTAAAATAGAGGTCAAGCTATGGAATGACAAGCGTGAAAGAGAAAGAGTGAAAATTGAATGTCCTCTTAATACAGTTACTGATCTGAAAATCAGGAATGCAACTTTTTTTTTTTTGGCTTTTTGAGCTGTGAGCAATGCACATTTGTTACAGACTTTGCAAGTGTTTTTTGTGTTTTAAGATAGTGAGTATATGAGTGCGCATTGCAGTATTAGAATATAGAGTTTAGCTTTGTCTCGGTACCTAGATGGTCAAGTTTTAAGCAGATTTTGGTGATTGGGAGCTTTTGTTTCCGTGTTGGTTACTGAAGGATTGACAACAAATTGTGGTTTGTATCGATAGCTATATATATATATATATATATATTTGTATATGTTTAAATTTTTGGTTGAAGGTCTATGTTCAAACTTAATGTTCTCGATATATATTTCTATATGCAGTGTCCCGTTGTCACTGATTTGAATTACAATTTAGGTCTTTGATTTGAAGAGTTGGACTTGGTCAAAGACAAGGGTGATAATGTGGTGCTAAAGAAGGTATATTGTTTCTGTTGGAAGTCAAAATGCATAAACATTTTCTTTGTCTGATTCCCAGTCCTCTGGTAAACTTGGTTTGGTGGCAATAATTTCAAACATTCAATGTACGTGTAATTAGATAGATTGATGAGTGAAGCATGCAACAAATTACTTGAGAAACTTCTGAATGGTGCCTAGTTTATGAATATATAATGCTAGTGTATTCTTAGGTTCTGCTCTCTAAACATGAGCAAATATTTCTCCATTGTTACTGTAATTGCCCTGTCCTTATTTAGCCTCATGTTATTATCATAGATATATGGTAGTCTAAGGTCCACTGAATTAGATGGTCCCTTGTACTCGTGCTTTTATTTATGAGTTTAAAGCATTTGTAACTGTGGACAATTGTTTCCTTGGTATCTGTCTGGCTGATTTGGTGTTTCCTTAAAGCATTTCTTCTGCTAATTAGTTCTTCTAAACATATTGCAGAGAAACTGGGGCCTTGTATGCAATGAAGGAAGTTAATCACATTCCTGATGATCCTAAATATGTAGAAAGTATAAACCAATTGAAGCAGGTCCTTCCAGGTTTTATTGAAGCCAAAGGCAGTTGAAGGCTAAGAGCCATTGAAAATATGAATGTTTTTGATTCATGTATAACTAGCTTGGAATGCTCTTGTTTGGTACATTATCTAGTCACAGTGATAATTGTGATGTTTCTAGGTTACGTTGGCACAAATGGAATACCAGCTACCTCGACTAACAAAAATGTGGACTCATCTTGAGCGTCAATCAGGAGATCAAGTGAGGGGTATGGGTGAGAAACAAATATTTATTTACTTTCCATTAAAATTAGAATTCTTTCTTGAAATTGGTTGGCCTGCAAACATGTTTGTGATGCTGGATTGGTGTTCTCAAGGAGCTAGAATCTGTTAGAAAGTAGTACCGGAATCAGCGGCTTTCAGTACCAGTCCCAGTAGCATCCTTGGTAAGTATATTCGTAGTATGCTGGATTCACAATTACGTACTGGTATGTCGAATGTGATGTTGTGCATTATTTTGTCAGACTTCGTCTTGACCACATGCATTTGGTTTACTCTAATTGATTCAATGAAGACATAAAATAAGGTTTTCAGGTGTCTAAGATCACGTTGGTATTGTAATGGATCATTTGCCAAAAGTTAGACACTGGACCTAACTTGCTTTGTTTGTGTTTCTGCCATGTTCTTTTTTTTATTTTTTTATGCAGAAATATGATGTTGACACAGCAGCACAGGCAACTATCCTTGGCATCCAAGTTGGGTGTGGATTCAGGCCTAAGATTCCATGTAGGAGATGAATCTAGAGCTAATGCTGCACAAGATAATGAACTTTTCCATCAGAATCCTCAAGCATATGCTGCACAAGATGGAAATTGGATTGCTCGTATTGCAGCATTGCTTGTGGGTGAGGATCGAACACAATCTTGTATAGCTTATGAAATTAGAAGGTTTAGTTCAGTGAAATGTTTCAACGCTTATAAAATTGTATATAGTGAATCGATTGGAGTTTGTTTTGATGTATCAAAGTTACTTTTAGCATTAATATAAAATTATTGTTCATTGGTAATAATCTCTAGCATTGATTTTGTATGATTTCACCTAGCATTGATCTTATACAACACAATACAAAACAATGTATTGTATGACTGTAAACGAGTTCAAAATTAAGGCTTCTCCTACAACAGTAATTGGCTATTAGCCAATCTGACTAAAATATTCACACCACAACTAACCAAATATAGTGGTTATGTGAACTAACAACCAACAACAAAAGAACAAAGTTCTGTTGTGTGAGATTCATAACACACAACAGAAATGAAATCATCTCTGTTGTCTGAGTAATCAACAGACAAGGGAGATAATTTCACTTCAGTTGTGTGTTATTAATCTTAGACAACAAAGAATGAGTAATACCTGTTGTGTGTTACATATCTCAGACAACAAAGAATGAGTAATATCTGTAGTGTGTTATGAACCTCATACAACAAATAATGAGTTATATCTATTGTGTGTTATGAATCTCAGACAACGGCGAATTCCTTCTTCTGTTGTCTGAATGTGTCGACACATCCCCGCGCATGCCATGTCAGGCACATGCCTGCGCAGAATTCACACAACAGAAACAGATATTCTGTTGAGCAAAGTATTGTCACACAACGGTGAAATCTCCGTGATGTGATTTTTCAATCACACAACACTCGTTTAGACCACAGTGAGGTTGGTCATCACACAACTCCAAATGTCTATCGTCTAATTAACTTATTATAGTAGTATCTTTGACAATGGGATTCTAATCTTCACTCCTATTTCATCTTCAATCGTTTTTTAAGTAGATCCTCTGACATCCAAAACATACGAGAACCACAATTACAACATATGAGAAAGTAATCGTGCAATATAATTTCAGTTTAATTTACAAGCTGAACTCTATACCCTTTTCCTCTAATAAATCGAAGCAAAGAAGCCCCAATCTGCATATCAAACAAGAAAGAGACAACAAAATAAACAGAATGTGTCTCACCAAAATAACTCAAAAGTGAAATGGTAAGAAATTAAAAGGAACAGAATGGGGCATGTAATGAAAAGCATTATGGAAGTTGCCTTTGAAGTTCAATGTGCAGTAAGCAATACCCCCAACCAGGTCAGGTCTGTAAAGATCTAGAAAATTCCTACTGTAAGATAAATACAGACTCATTTTGTATCTATTCAATAGTCACTCAGGCTCACTAGTAGCCAAGCTCTTCAGTCCACTCATCTACCCCCCGAAAAATAAAGTAGAAGGCATTGCAGCATGAAGATAAAAAGATGTTGTAAATTTCAGTTATATATTGACACTGAGCGAAAACTATATGACAAATTGGCCTGGCGAATTAAATATTTATCAAAGAAATCATGCCTCAACTGAAATTAAATGCTTTTCGGCTAAAAGCACTGTTTTCCCCACCTAAAACTTTATCCTCTTTATTACGTTGCAATGCACTTGAACAAGTAGTGAACTTAGTTGCCTCAGTAATTAAAGTACTGCTAAAGCCACCTCTATGTCATTTTGAGCACTTGAAATTAATCTTGGTAGATAAGCAAAAGTGCACTTCTTCGTCCAGCTTATCTGAAACCTCCACTACTAAGCATTCTGCAAATCCACATGTAACAATCAGAAAGAAACCTGGGTGGGGTGGTAACCAATCATCATGCGTATAACATGCTTTCATGTAACTAGTGTTGTTTCATGAACTCAATCAATTGGAAGTTTAACAAATTAAAATGCCTATAATATATGCATTCATATCATCTGGAAGACAGAAACAAACTGGTTGGGTAGGCCAATTGGAGCCTAAGGAAAAAACACCAGAACACTAACCAGTAACCATTTAGATGTATCTGAGCTAACGCAGACCAACCGAGCAGCGGAATCACCTCCAATGTGGTTTAGTTGGACTCTAATTATGAATGAAAAATCAGAAACTACACCAATGGGATCCCAATCCGCTAAGAAAATTATTGCATTAACTAGTCCTGAGACCAATTTATCTGAGATTTGAATGTATCTCATGTAATTTGCAAGGGAAAATGAGGATTAATCAACATCCGTGCAAGTCCAAAAGTAGCAACCTAAATGATTCATCGGCTTCCGCATTAGTCAATTATAGCATGCAGCAAGTACATTTGAGAAAATGGAACCAAATGTGGAGGGTAAGAGAGGAACAAACCTCCATAAGAGTAAGCAGGAGCCTCCGGGCTGCTTGGGAAACTCTGATCGAAGATCCATGCAGCAATCGACGAGCAGAGAGAGCTTGCCAGTGGAGGCGATGGCATAATTTTAGGGGAGGCATGCATTTGATAGTCACACAAGTTGTATACAGTAATCATGGATCTAGGAAGGGTATAAATATGAAGGGTCATGACTATTGAAAGAAAGTAAAATGCATGCGACTCAAATTTTTCATGAAAAACTATCATAATTAGTAAATTTTTTATTTTTAAAATACGTACTTAAGAAAGCTCTGCTACGGAAGCAATAGTCAAGACTCAAGAGACAAATGGATTCATGGTGGTGACAGAAGCACAAAATATTTTCATATTTCCACTATGGTCAAGAGAAGGAAAAATAAAATCCTGAAACGGCCGGCCCTTAGCCTAGAGCCTCAGAATTTATGGGCCTCAGGTTATATATGTTGCCCAGCCCAAAACAAGAATTGGAAGAACTGCCTGCTGCTCCCTCAATGAACTTCCTCCTCCTTAATTTTCCTTCTATAATTCTATTTAGGGGTCATCATTTGGCCCTTCGGCCCTAAATCCGTCCGACCCGGCCCTTGTATTAGGGCGGGTCGGCCTGACCCTTTTTAAAATAGGGTAGGGTATGGGCCATAAAAATGAAGCCCGGCCCTTTAAGCCCTAATAATTTTTTATATTTTCTATTTTTTTAATTATGTTTCTCTTTTTTCTATAATATGCAATTTATCTATTTCTTTGTAATTGATTTCATAAGTTTTGTTTTCTTTAATTTCTATTTGTTGAAGAAAAACCTAATTTGTGTTTAGCCCAAACTCTAAGTTACTTGACCTAGTGGTAATAGGATTTAATTAGAAGGATCTAGAATCCTAATCAATGTAGAATTACTTTCCTTGTATGATTGAGATTCTATGCATTGTAATCCTCTATATAAAGAGGCCCATATTATCAATGAGAATACACAGCAAATTCCTCTCAAATTCAGTTTCTCTACAACACGTTATCAACACGAGCCCTAACCCTGAAATCCTAAATTCGTAGCCTTCAAATCCCAGAAACCACCGCCGCCCACCTTGAAGATCTCAACTCCAGGAGTCCAGAACCGGCGGCCCCGCCCCCAGAACCGGCCGGAAAATATCCGAACAGGCCACCGGAAATATCTTTATCCTCCCTGCCCAGTTCAAAGCTTTCCTCCCTGCTTACTGCTACCAAACTTCACCGGAACCTGCAACCAGACACCAGATCACCGGAGCCGAAAAATCTCCACCGGAACTGGCCTAGAACCGTCCGAACCGGCCACCGGAAAAGACTACTACCTAACCAGCAAAAAAAAAAAAAAAAGGGGAAGGCAGCAGATAAGCCCAGCCCTGCGTCCGGCCCAAAACCTCACAGCCCTAGCCCGCTTGTAGCTCAAGCCCGCCAGCAGGCCCAGCGAAGCCCACTTGCAAGCCAAGCCGCATAGCCGCCAAGCCGCAAGCCGCCGAGCCGCAAGCCGCCAAGAAACCTGCCACGTCAGCAAGCCACGCATGCATCCAGTCAGCAGCCACGTCAGCCACCTGTGCCACGTCAGCAGGCCGGTCAACCACAGTCAACCCTCCGGTCAACCACCGCCGGCGACTTTTCCGGCCGACTTCCAGCCACTTTTCCGGCCAACTTCCGGACACTTTTCCGGCCATTTTCCGACGACTTTTCCGATCAGCTACAGTAACTCCGGCATCTACAGTACTCCCCGGGCTGCTACAGTAACTTCCAGCGACGATTTTTCCGACCATCTTTTAAGGTAAACTTTTCTAAAAGTTCCCGTTTTTGAAGTTCTTTTTCAATTTCTTCTTCTTTTCTCGGGGACTTCCAAAATCCCTTCTTCTACCCCCCTTTCTCTACATAGGGGAGACCAAAAGCCGAACTGTGGGGGTTCGCGCTCACTCCAAGCTTGGAGCTTGTAGAGTCCTCCAAACTTAGAGTTTGTTGAGAAGAAAACGATCGACCACATACATCGTTATTTCGATCTAATCCAAAACCCCTCTTGGAATTGGATTTTCTTGGAAGCGACTACGCTCAGAAAATTCCTAATTTCTTGGAAGCGACTACGCTCAGAAATTTAATAGTTTTTCATGGTAGCCTTTCCGCTCCGAAACTAACCCTAATCTTGTGTTGTTTTTCAGGATGAGTTACCTGAACAAGTTGAGCTTTGTTCCACTCAAGACAACTGGCGCAGGATACCATAGGTGGGTCCGAGATGTGCGCCAACATCTTAAGGCTGATGGAATTCTGGAAACCATCCAAGAGCCTAGTCAGAACGTGCTCTCAATCGAGCAAGCTACTGCTTTTGAAGCAAAACAAGCTAAAGCCATAATTCTCATGACAAGACACATGAATGACGCGCTCCAAAATGAATACCTCAATGAGGAAGACCCAAGAAAGCTATGGGTAGAACTAGAGCAGCGATTTGGCAACGTTCGTGACTCCCTGCTTCCTGATTTAGAAGTGCGATGGCATAGCCTCCGCTTTTGTGATTTCAAGTCTGTGCTTGATTATAACTCGGAAGCTCTTCGTATCAAGTCTCTGATGGAGTATTGTGGCCAAGCCATAACTGATACGATGTTGATCGAGAAGACTCTCTCTACCTTCCCCGTCTCTGCATTGATGATTTCAAAGAATTATCGGATTGATGTAAATGCAGGACGTATCACAAGGTTTCATGAGCTCATTGGCGCCATGAACGTAGCTGAAAAGCACGATAATATCCTTGGGAACTAAGCCTATTCCGGAGTCTAACTATAGTCGCGCCCCCAATAGGGGACGCAAGGAGCGAAACCCTAAGGATAGGGACAATTCTAGACATTCTGGTCCATATATTCGCCCTAAAGAGGAAGGAAATCGCCAAGAGAGGCGTGCACGGAACCGTAGAGGTCAACGTGTGAAGAGAGAGAGAGGTGGAGCCTCCGACCATGGTGGTAATGCCACCAAAAGGATAGGTCGTTCAAATCGCGCCCCAATGGCGCCTCGATCAAGGGAGCCTGACCATAATGATGTTTGTTTTCGATGTAGATCAACTGAACATTGGGCCAAAACATGTACCGCACCCTAGAATGTTGCAAACGCATACAAGACGTGGGATAGAAACTCCATCATAATTGATGATGTAGTTACGCATTTTGTTGCGCATGAGTTTGCTGAGTCCGATGATATCGAACCACGCTCCGTTGATGAATGAATGCCAACGTAGAGAGTTTTTGGCCTAAATGGAAAGATGCGATCCAGGTTAAGATGGATTCTCTAACGAAGAGGAAGGTTTTCGAGCTAGAGATGCCAACACCTCCTAACATAAAACCTGTTGACTAATGGGTCTTCGTTAGAAAGCGTGATGAGAAAAAGAGATGGTAATCTCGCCTTATGGCGCAAGGCTTCTCACAAAACGCCCTGGAACCGACTACGATGAGACATATTCTCTCGTAATGGATGTCATTGCACTCCACTACCCTGTCAGTTTGGTAGTTTCCGAATAACTGAACATGCAGCCTACAAATGTGGTCACTATGTATCTCTATAGGGATCTAGATACAGAACATACATGAAGGTTCATGGCGAACTTCATTTACCCAAGTCAAGTGGCTCTAGACCACGGAGCGCGTTTACAAAGAGGCTGAAACGCTCACTAAAGTGACTACTTGATTGGGAAGGGATATGCCCACGCGTTTGTATGACAAGTTTCAGATTCTATCGCGGTTCATGTTGGACATGATCTTCATTAGAAGCCCTTAAAGAGTTAAGGGAAACCGCTGAACACTTGAAATCTGAGTTCGAGATGAAGGATTTTGGGAGAACACGATTATGTCTCAGTTTGGAACTTGAGCATCGTGTCGATAGATGCTTAGGCATTTTGACAAGGTCAAGCCTTCAAGCACCCCCATGATCGTCCGTAGTCTTGATCCTGAAAAGGATCATCTTCATCGAAAGGATGATGACGAAGATGTGCTAGAGGCAAAAGTGCCTTACTTAGTACAATAGGCGCATTATTGTACTTATCTCAATGCACAAGACCGGACATCTCATATGTTGTGAACTTGTTAGCTAGATATAGCTCTGCGCCAACGCGACGCCATTGGATTGGTGTAAAAGATATCTTTCGATACTTGAGATGTACGATTGATATGGGCTTGTTCTATCCCTACAAAGAGATGATGGATTCGGACCCATCACACACCAGAAACGCCGCCAACGCTGGCCTGCGTTCTTTATCCCCATTCCAAAACGACATGTGTTTTGGAAGGTTTTGCTGATGTTGGGTATTTGTCTGACCCACACAATGGTCATTCCCAATCCGGTTAAGTGTTCACCATGGGAAAAGACAGTGATATCTTGGAGGTCTACATAATAGACCCTAGTCGCTATATCTTCGAACAGTGTAGAGATCATTGCTCTTCACGAAGTGGTTCGTGAATGTATATGGATTGGATCCATAATTACGCATGTTCGAACAATTGTGGTTTGAAGTCTACCACAGATGAGCCTACGAGCATTTAGGATAATGCTACTTGTTTTGAACAAATGAGGCAAAGCTACATCAAAAGCGACAACACCAAGCATAATCAGCAACAACAGACACTCCTCGAGATCAAAGTGAACTAGGTTCGATTGAGGACAGTGAGGCAGACTTGTTTACTAAGTCCTTGCCTAATACCACGTTCGAGAAACATGTGGCAAGAATTGGCTTGCAGAAATTATCTGAACTCCCATGATCGTAGTCATCAGGGGGAGGCGCAAACATCAGGGGGAGATGTCTACATGTTTGTCTCGAATCGTGAAGGGTGTGTTGTGCTCTTTTTCCCCTTCGACCGAGGTTATTTTTGTCCCACTGGGTTTTTGTTACTCGGCAAAGTTTTTAACTAGGCAACGAGAGAAGCACCGCGTTTGGGCAACACAATGGGGAGTGTTGAAGAAAAACCTAATTTGTGTTTAGCCCAAACTCTAGGTTACTTGACCTAGTGGTAATAGGATTTAATTAGAAGGATCTAGAATCCTAATCAATGTAGAATTACTTTCCTTGTATGATTGAGATTCTATGCATTGTAATCCTCTATATAAAGATGCCCATATTATCAATGAGAATACACAGCAAATTCCTCTCAAATTCAGTTTCTCTACAATACTATTTTCTTTGTTACACAACAATTAATATTGGGAGATTTATATAGATAGTTAATTGAATATAACCCCCTTAACTAATATTAATAAATGTTATAAGTTAATTCCTATATATATATATATGTGTGTGTGTGTGTGTGTGTGTATAGGGAGTTTCTATTCATACCTCCAAAATTGGTATTTGTACCTCTTTTTTTTTTTTTTTTTTTTTTTTTTTTTTCAAATTATAGTTGATTTTGTCAACTCATACCAAATTACCAATAAAGACACAAAAGAGGGAAAAAAAATAAAACTTTTTTTTTATAATCTTTTTTAACCCCACCCCAACCCTCCCCTCCCATGATGTCAGTGAGGTTTGAAACTGTGACATCCACAATATCGGTTATTTTAGATAACCAATATGTCACAGCTCACAGACAAAAAAAAAAAAAAAAAGTCTCTTCTTACCTTTATAAATACTATGTTTCGATGAGGTAATTCGCAAAATTCTAAGCTGTGCATTGCCTATTATATTGCTGCTTGCACTTTTTTTCCAACTCGAAGCAATTAGTAAATATGTATCTCTCTCCAAGCTAAGGAGCATTATGTTGGACCGGCTTTGGAACACCATGACCACTTTCTGTACGGGCATCTGTACCGACTGTACGTAAATAATAATTAAATGATGAAAACTTTGTATCCAAAAACTCAGTTTAATTAAAAATTTTGAGAATTAGGAGTAATATCTAAACATCTTAGATAGCAGTATACCAACATGCTTCTATATTCAATTGATGTAACAAAAAATATTGTATTGATTACCAAGTGGACTTTTTTTTTTTGTGTGCAGCTTAATTGTATGAAGGGTAAAATAGGATTGTGAAATCTTCAAAAATTGAATGATCAGGTTCGACTATTGATTTTGGAGGTATGAATAGAACGTAAAAGAAGAAGTTTTTATTGATTTTATTGGACGATGAGCATTGTGGGAAAATTAGGGAGGTCCAGATAGCAAATTGGTTATCTATAAAAGTAAGTTGGAGGTCTATTAAGTTGGGAGGTCCAAATGCCAACTTTGGAGGTATGAATAAAAGCTTCCATATATATATATATATAGATATATCTATATATATATATATCTATATATATATATATTAAATATGATCAATAAAAAACAATGAGATATATATATATATATATCTATATATATATTAAATATAATCAATAAAAAACAATGAGTCTTTTATTACGTATATATATCATTGAGCCATATTTTGAGAAGAGAAAAATAATGTTTTTTTTTTTTTTTTGTTAAACAAAATAAGGCCCTTTTCGGCCCTAGCGGATAGGGTTTTTTAGGGGGTAAGGGTTAGCATACTTAAGCCCCGGCCCGACCCTACCCGGCCCTAAATTTTGTTGACTTTGACTAGGCCCGGCCCGCCCTCGACCGGCCCATGATGACCCCTAATTCTATTCAACTCCAGACACTTCAAATCTCAAAAAAATTTAACTACCCAAAATCAAAAATCAAAGACCCAAGAATTCAAAGCACTGAATTCAAAAACCCAAATTCCAGAAGAAAGAGAAATCGGGTTGAAAACCAGATGACGGAAAAAGAAGACAATTTTGAATCAAGAGGCTTGCTGGCCTAGTAGATTTTAAGTTTATTTAAGTATGTTCTTTGAGCCGATGGTTCATAGTGAACGGTTACCAACAGTTGCAACCGAAGCAGATTCGGCGGTGGTTCACAGTGAACGGTTACCAACAGTTACTAACGGTTACAGCGGGAGTTTGCACGGTGAGTTTGATATTGGTCAGATTTCTTGGGCCTCTTCTACTCAACCTCCCTCTACTTTTGTATTGGGTTCTCATTTACCCACTCAGGCCAATCTATCTTAGGACCTTATGAATAGTCAAGTGGCTTTTTTACACCACCTGTACACTCTGCTGGCACATCGTCAAGGTGGAAAATTGATTCAACGACTGCTCTTATCTCTACATCATTTGGGAAGTCACCTCCTTCTTTGCCAGTTACTACTTCTACTCTTTCAGATTCATCTCATCTCAATTTAGATTTGGTGGAAGTACCAATTGTCTCTCAATGTGTATCTGTCTCTTCTAGCCGTGTTAACTTAAAGAACGCTACCCGTTCAAAGGTTACAAAAGCAGTTTTGTTGTAGGAAAACTTGATCATATCTAATGATCATCTTCTGACTTTTTTGAAGACAAATAATTCTTGTTCCCCTTCACATGCCTCTTCTATTGGAATTTCTATGGGACCTCTTCAAGATGTTGGTAATTGCAATTCTTTAGATGTGGCTTCCTCCCAAACCTCCAAGCATAAAATCAAAGTAAGTTCTACTTCACGAGCTATTTATAAAGGGAAGGCACCTTTGGGTTCGGCTCAGTAGACCCGTTTCAAAAACTGGCATGCTCATGTGGTCTATGGAGTCATCTAAGAGGGTAAACTTGGATGGTATATTTGGTCTTTGATTCCGTTACTTGTGGATCTCCCTTCGATATGAATATACCAGTGAAGTCTTCTCATGTTGTTACCACTATGATGTTGACACTGCTAGTTCTTCACTATCAAGTTAAATCTATGTTGAGTTGTAATTGTTGTAATAGAAGAAGCGATGACCTTTTTCTGCTTCTTCCCTACAGTTATTTGTACATAGGCCCTAGGAAATGTATTCAAGTAGCACATGTTTAGTTAGGTAGTGCTTTTGTTTCCTGCATTCCAATTTGGGGTAATGGATAGACCTTATTGGCTATCCGATGTACTTATATCTGATGTACTTATCTCAATTGCTTAATAATATGCAATTCTTATTCTAAAAAAAAAGAAAAAAAAAATTTCTTTGAGCCCTTAATTTCATTCACCTTGAGCCTCCAAATTCACAGGGCCAACGCTTAGACATGCAAAATATTATTGCAAAAAGTTTTTTCCAGAAACTATTTGCTTATGAAGAAAGTCTTGATCTGAGATTCAATATTCCTAATCTTTTTCGTTTTTCCTTTAGTTGATACCAATCTGTGAGAATCTAGTGGCTCCTATTAATTAGTTTCCAAGAAATATAACTACTTTATTCTCTATCGGAGGTCTTAAAGCCCTAGGTTTTGATGGCTTTCATGCAATTCTCTTTCAAAATCATTGGGATCTTTGCAAAGTGGAAATCATTAACTTAGTTACTAATGCCTTTCTACAAGGTCAAATCCTGGAGGGTCTAAATCTCATTTTGATTACGCTAGTTCCTAAAGTTCAAGGACCTAAGATATGCATCTCTTCAGGTCAATTAGCCTTTGTCGTACGATGTATGAGGTTCCTAAGATATGCGCGCATCACACTTTGATTATGTCCGTTCTTAAAGCAACAATGACCTAAGATATGCATCTCTTCAGGCCAATTAGCCTTTGTTGTACGATGTATGAGGTTCTTAAGATATGCGCGCATCACACTTAGGAATGAGCAAACGGGGGTGGGGGGCGGGGTACCCGCGGGTTTTCCCCGCATTTGTCAAGCGGGGGCGGGGGCGGGGTTCCCCATCACTTGTGCGGGGGCGGGGTTTCCCATTACCCATGTGGGGTCCCCGTTTATCTTTTTTTTTTTTAATTGAGAACTATTATTTTTCAACCAACATATGAGGCATTTTTATAATTTTCTTATTCTAAAAAAAAAAAAAAACAGAAAACTTATACGGGGTATTTATCTTTCCTATTCAGAATACACCTTCAAAGTGATTCGGGAGGATCCGACCGTTGGATTGTTGTATAATTTTGTGAGGATGATTCTAAAGGCGATCCGGGACTATCCAACCGTTGGATCTTTGTATAATTTTGAGAGAACGATCCTAAGGGCGATCCGTGAGGATCTGACCGTTGGATCATCGTATAATTGTGAAAAGACGATCCTCTAGGCGATCCTTGAGGATACAACCGTTGGATCGTCGTATAATTTTATGAGGATGATTCTAAAGGCGATCTGGGACCATCCAACCGTTGGATCTTCATATAGTTTTGAGAGGATGATCCTAAAGGCGATCCGTGAGGATCTGACCGTTGGATCATCGTATAAATTGGTAAAGATGATCCTCTAGGCGATCCTTGAGGATCAGACCGATGGATTGTCGTATAATTGTGATTTGTGATTTTGGCTGTTAGAGAAGATGTAGCCGGATTTTTGCCAAAAAAAAAAAAACAGAGAGAAGACGCAGCGGGATTTATAGAAATACTCAATCAACCAAAACAATGATGAAAATAAAAAGAATAAAAAAATTATTTTTTGTCAAAAAAGAAAAGGAAAAAAAAAACTAAAAAGATAGAAAATAGAAAGAAAAAAAAAAAGACCAATGCGGGGGGCGAGGGCGGGGCGGGGAATCCCCCATCTGATAATATCCCCAGACGGGGAACGGGGGAGCGGGGGAATTTGGGCGCGGGGGGAGCGGGGGCGGGGGAATTCCACGTTTGCTCATTCCTAATCACACTTTGATTATGTTCCTTCTTAAAGCAATGTCTGATATGTGACCATTTCGAAGCTTTTACAAGCAAATGTACTTTTTCTTCTACCCTTCATGGATACATGCTCTTCCAACATGGATTGTCCAAATACCTATATAATTTGTAGAAGTAGCAGTTTGGCTGTTCATGACCTACTACGTGATCGGATTTGATCCAAATGTTGGACGGTAAACAAGTAAAGCTTTCTAGTTAACTTGCTTGCTATGCATAGAAATTTTGCAATCTTTGATGCATGGTTGTTCACATGATGCAGGTTTCTCAAGCAATATTTTGCTAACCATATGGCTTCTGGTTTATTCCGTGTTGTTGCAGCATTGTGTAGGGACATGATTGTTGCTTACACTTTGGGGTCATTTGCAATACTCACAATTCTCACATTAGGTGGCTTCGTTCTCTCTAGAGGTACAAAAAACATAAAAAAAATAAATTAATGCATGGGAAACATAACATGATTTATTCTCAATAGTTAAATTTTAAGCTTATACGATGCCTACAATGTCGCAGATAATATTAACAAGTTGTAGATTTGGGATTATTGGAGTTCACCTTTTATGTACATTCAGAATGCAATAGTAGTTAATGAGTTACTTGGGAAGAGTTGGACACATGTATGTTCAATATCAATTATCCATTTTCTTTCAACGCGTTTGTTTTTTCAAAATCATCTGATTTCTCATTTCTGAGTTGTACTTTCTACCAAAGGTGCTGCCAAACTCAATTAATATCTGTAGGAGTTGCAAGGTTAGAGTACCGTGGGTAGAACACATGCAAGCATATTGGTATTGGATAGGAGTAGGGGCATTGATTGGGTTCATGTTAGTATATATTCAACAGTTGTGATGTTCTAGTTCTCTCCTACTTAAATCGTTGGTACGTATCTCATACCCAAATGTCAAAGAAATGATTATGGAGCACTTGGGAGAGGCTGTTAAATCAAAGGATTCTGGGAGGTTTGCAGATGAAAGTAGGTCAAGTCAAGCAACCATGCCAGGTGCAAAATCTCGTTGTTAGTGTTGACAGTATGCATCATAACTCACACATCATCACTAACCTGGACAAAGTAGAAGATGAATCACCAAACCAGTCAGCTGCTGAAGTGTCAAAAACAATCAAAACCAAAGCATGCTCAACAAGACAAGCTCCGAATAAGGATAACCTGCACAACTCAAATGGAGATCAGAGACAAAATACAACTCTGCAAAACAAAGCCAAAAGACACATTGCTATGGTGCAACAGATGTAGCAGAGACCAGACCTGTGTGTTGCCATAGTACTGATGTAATTAGGATCACACAAGTGTCAATACACAGATGAATAGCAATAGGACCATTACAGCCTTCACAAGGCACTCTAGCTTGTATAAATAGACACCAGATATTGTAAAGTTGAAGCATTGAATGAAACACAAAGTTCTCAAACAAATTTTAGTCATTCAATCATGCTTTTACTCTGTTTATTTATGCATTTCTATCATGGTATCAGAGTTGATGCCTAACGGCCTGATTCACCGTTCTTCAAGTTCATTCACCCATTAATCCTCAATTCTTCTATTTCTACTTCAACAACTCAATATTCCTTTTTTTTTTTCTCTTCATAAACACCTTGTCTCTTCTTCTTTCTGCAATACTCAACACACTTTCTCTCTCACATCAGTACACCCATATTTATTCCTTGACCATCAATATGGTTGATGCAACGAATCCACAGCCTACTCCACCAAATACACCTCCAAACATGAACAACATCGTACCACCAGTTTTTCAACTTTCCCCTGAGGTCACTGCCCAACTTCTTAATCCAACTGTTACTCCTCAACAAATTTCGTCTCTTGTGCCTATCAAATTGAACACGGGCAATTATGTGCTATGGAGATCTCTTCTCACTTCCATCCTACAACAATACAATATGTTTGGCATTACTAATGGCACCGAACCTTGCCCTCCCATTTTTCTATCAGATTCAACCGAAATCAATCCGGCAAATACAGAGTGGTTGAAGCGAGATCGTACCTGTCGAATATGGTTGACTGCTACCCTCTCTGATGCTGTTCTTCCATTCTAAGTGGGCACAACGACAGCTCTGTCTTTGTGGGTGACCCTTGAGCGACGACTTGCTGCCACAACTCTCTCCCATGTCTTACAGCTCCGCCGTCGACTTCAAACTCTGCAGAAGGGTAACTCAAGTATGCATGCATACCTCCAACAATTGAAAGAGATCTCTGATGCTCTCGCTCATGCTGGTGAACCCCTTGCCGACGCTGACCTCGTGGCTCACACTCTCCATGGTCTCCTACCAGATTATGATGCATTTGCAACCTCAATTAGAGTCAGAGCAGACCCAATTTTACCTGAAGAGCTTCATGGCTTTCTTCTTAGCGAGGAGGTTGAGCTCCTTCGCCGAACAGAATCCCTCAATCCCCATCTCCACTCTAACCCACCTCAAGCCTTTGCTGCTTTTTCTCAGCACCAAAACCAGGCCCGGCCCAATAACAACACTTTCTTTCGACCCCGAGGTCCACCACCACACCCAAATATTCAGCGCCCACTTCTGCCACGTAACCCCAACACCTTTCCACGCTCATTTTTCAGACCACCATCCCACATACCACGTCCCTCCTTCACCTCCGGTGGTCCAAGGGTTCGCTGTCAAATCTGTGGCCGTAACAATCACATTGCCCTCAACTGCTTCTAACGCATGAATTATGCGTTTCAAGGGCGAGCACCACCTGCTCGATTTCAGGCAAACTATGCTACTCAAGCTCCACCACAACCACCATCTCTTCCGGCCTCTATCACCACTTGGTATGCTGACTCTGGTGCTACCAACCACATTACCAATGACCTCTCCACCATGTCTATTGCCTCAGAATACACTGGCCCTGATAATGTCTCAACTGCAAATGGTGAGCAACTCCCAATCACACACATAGGCTCGTCCTCTGCAACTCCTGCAAACATTGGGTCCTCTGCTCAATCTGGTTCAGTCCTTAAACTTAACAACATTCTTCATGTTCCATCTGCTTCACAAAATTTACTTTCCGTCAATCAATTTTCTCATGACAATCATTGTTACTTCGTTCTTACTCCATATTCTTGTGTTGTAAAGGATTCTACATCAGGGAGAGTTCTGTTTCAAGGCCCTATTGAAGGAGCCCTCTATCCCATTCATCGACCGTCCCTTCCAGGAGCTCTTTTTACCTCAACTGTTTCTTCTTATCTTTGGCACAGTAGGCTTGGTCATCCTTCAACTCCGATGCTCAACCACATTTTGTCCACCTTCCAACTCCCTGCATCCAAGACCAAGAACAAGTCTAGTTTTTTTTTTCAATTGTCAGCTTGCTAGAAGCTCTAGATTACCATTTAGTCTTTCCAAATGTAACAGTACTGCTCCTCTTCAAATCATCCATTCGGATGTTTGGGGGCCTGCACCTGTAACATCTTTGAGCAATTTCAATTACTATGTTACTTTTATCGATGATTGGTCTCGTTATACTTGGATTTTCCCCATTCATTCCAAAGCCAATGTCTTCCATGTTTTTAAACAATTCAAGCGGTCAGTAGAGAAACAATTTGATCTCTCCTAAAACATTGAGAACAGACAATGGTTGTGAATATTATAGCAATCAGTTTGCTAGTTTTCTTGCCAATCATGGCATCTCTCACCAGTTTTCTTGTCCCCATACTCCTGAGCAAAATGGCTTGGCAGAAAGGAAACACCGACACATCATTGAACTCACCCGAATTTTATTCTCCCAATCTGGATTACCTCATCAATATTGGGCAGAAATTGTGCATACAGCTGTCTATTTGATCAATAGACTTCCCTCTAAAACCCTTCAGAACATCAGTCCACTTCAAAAGCTGTTACATTGTGCTCCTGACTACAAATTCCTGAAAGCTTATGGATGTGTGTGTTACCCTTGGCTTCGACCCTATACCAATAACAAATTTGATCTTCGGAGCAAGGCCTGTGTGTTCATTGGTTATGCCATTCATCACAAGGGTTATAGATGTCTTGATCCTCAATCTGGCAGAGTCTATATATCTCTGCATGTCGTGTTTGATGAATCTCATTTCCCATTCAAGATCCTACAATCTCAATCCTCTCTCTCAAACACACAATCTCAACCTTCTCTCTCAAACACCTCAATATCACCCACAATCTTTCCACCAGCTCCTCTTCTGTTTTCGCTTCAAATTCCTTCACACCAATCGACTTCTCTTATACCATCTTCCCTTGAAGCACTAATCGAACCTCCTACTTTTGATCCTCCACTCTTTCCTTCCTCCCCATGTTCACCGCCATCTGATTCCCCTTCTCCGCCACCTCCTCGTCAAACTTCTAGACGACAACCCAAACCACTCCCACCTCCTCACCCAATGACTACCAAATCCAAAGTTGGTATCTTCAAGCCAAAGGTATACCAAATCAAACATCCATTTCATTCAGCTTTTCTTTCTTCAGTTAACATTTCATCTCTTCCCAAAACATTCCACCAAGCTGCCAAAGATTCAAATTGGCTCCACGCTATGCATTAAGAGATCAATGCCCTTCATCAGACTAACACTTGGTCTTTGGTCCCTTACCAACCTCATATGAACTTAATTGGATGCAAATGGGTTTTTCGAATCAAACAAAAGCAAGATAGGTCAGTTGAGAGATTCAAAGCCCGACTCGTAGCAAAGGGATTTCATCAACAGCAGGGCATCGACTTTACTGAAACTTTCAGTCCTGTGGCAAAACCTGCTACCATCCGATTGATTCTTACAATTGCTGTACAACATGACTGGTGCTTAAGACAACTTGATGTGTCCAATGCCTTCCTTCATGGGACCTTACATGAAGAGGTCTATATGGTCCAACCCCCTGGTTTTGTCGACGCTGCTCGCCCAACACATGTGTGCAAGTTACACAAGTCTATTTATGGCCTCAAACAAGCACCACGGTCTTGGTATGAAGAATTGCACCATCATTTACTTTCTTTGGGTTTTAGAGCATCCATTTCAGACAAATCTCTTTTCATCAAAATTGACTCCACCATCACCTTTGTCTTGGTCTATGTTGACGACATAATACTCACAGGCAGCTCTCCGAGCTATTGTGATTCTCTGATTGCCCAACTGAGCACCAAGTTTGCTATGAAAAATCTAGGCCCCTTGCACTATTTTCTTGGCATAGAGGTTACTCATGATTCGAATGGCCTTTACCTCTCTCAATCCAAATACATATGTGATCTTCTTCACAAAACCTCCATGATTGAGGCCAAACCTTTTCCCTCTCCAGCCTCTCCCACTAATCTTGATTACCATAGTGGAGAACCCCTCAAAGATCCTTCCTCCAATCGGTCAATAGTCGGTGCCCTTCAATATTTAACATGGACGAGGCCTGATATAGCCTTCTCTGTTAACAGGGTTTGTCAGTTTATGCACAACCCGAGAACTTCTCACCTCATAGCAGTGAAAAGAATCTTGCGTTATCGCAAAAGTACACCAGACATGGGTCTTCACTTCACAAAAGGGGCTGCTGCATTGACCATATTCTCTGATGCAGATTGGGGGGGGTTGTCCCACTGATCGCCGCTCAACTACCGGGTATTGCATCTACTTAGGCAACAACTTGATCTCCTGGTGTGCCAAGAAGCAACCCACTGTGTCCAGGTCATCCACCGAAGCTGAATATAGAGCTTTAGCATACTCCCTGGCAGATACTGTATGGACTCTCAACCTCCTAAAAGAGCTTAGCATTTTTCTTCCTTTTCCACCCTCCTTTTATTGTGACAATGTCAGTGCAATTGCCCTCACAACCAATCCAGTCTTTCACTCTAGAACCAAGCACATCGACATGGATTATCACTACATTCGCAAGTTTGTAGCCCATAAGATGATCACCATCCATCATATTCCCTCTCTTTTTCAAATAGCTGACATCTTTAACAAACCTCTCCCAATTCAGCGTTTTTCTCTTATCAGTTCCAAGCTGACATCTCTCATTCCCAATGTCAGCTTGCGGGGGGATGTTGATAGTATGCATCATAACTCACACATCATCACTGACCTGGACAAAGTAGAAGATGAATCACCAAACCAGTCAGCTGCTGAAGTGTCAAAAACAATCAAAACCAAAGCATGCTCAACAAGACAAGCTCCGGATAAGGATAACCTGCACAACTCAAATGGAGCTCAGAGACAAAATACAACTCTGCAAAACAAAGCCAAAAGACACATTGCCATGGTGCAACAGATGTAGCAGAGACCAGACCTGTGTGTTGCCATAGTACTGATGTAATTAGGATCACACAAGTGTCAATACACAGATGAATAGCAATAGGACCATTACAGCCTTCACAAGGCACTCTAGCTTGTATAAATAGACACCAGATATTGTAAAGTTGAAGCATTGAATGAAACACAAAGTTCTCAAACAAATTTTAGTCATTCAATCATGCTTTTACTCTGTTTATTTATGCATTTCTATCAGTTAGGTGTACTTCCAAAAGTTAACTTTTTTTTTGTTTTATTATATATATATATATATATATATATATACAGGCCTTCTATTCTAAGGAGGACCTTAGCTTGGTTTAAGGAACAGATTTTCATATTTTAATAACTTTTCGATCGCATATTCACATCTTAACCGTTCAGTTTTTAAGTACATATGAGTATATCACTTCTGAAAATTTTCAGCCAAATTGATGATCGTTAAGGCTTCCAAAACTGCAATTTACACGAACGGTTCAGGTTGGACAAATTCGGTTCCTTCGTGTAAATTGCAGTTTTGGATGCCTTAACGATCATCAATTTGACTGAAAATTTGCAGAATTGATCTACTCATATATTCCTAAAAACTAAATGTTTAAGATGTAAATATGTGATCGAAAAATGGTCAAAATATGAAAATCCGTTTCTTAAGCTAAGTTAATGACCTACTTAATAGAGCAAGATTATATATATATATATATATATATATACACTACTACTACTACTACTAAGAATATCCTTAACTTAGCTTACGGTACAGATTTCTATATTTTGACCACTTTTCGATCATATATTCACATCTTAACCGTTCAGTTTTTAGGTCCTAATGTATAGATCATATATGCAAATTTTCAGCTAAATTGATGATCGTTAAGGGATCCAAAACTGTAATTTACACGAACTAACCGAATCTGTCAAACCTGAACCGTTCGTGTAAATTGCATTTTTGGATGCCTAAACGATCATCAATTTGGCTGAAAATTTGCAGATATACCTAAAAACTGAACGGTTAAGATGTGAATATATGATTGAAAAGTGGTCAAAATATGAAAATCCATATCATAAGCTAAGTTAGGGACATCATTAGCATAGAAGGACTGTGTGTCTATATATATATAGGGCTCTTCCAGTAAGGGATCCATTGTGGGACCCACTTAAGTAAACTTGTAATAACCATGCATAGAGTATTAACACAGAACACTCTGCTGAGGCTATTAATAGAGGGAGGCGAGGAATGGTTCTTCCATTTGAACCACATTCCATAACCTTCGATGAAATCAGATACTCAGTTGACATGCCACATGTACATTCATATGAAATAATGAGTGGGGTTTTATAAATTCTGTTGCTTTTTTTTTTTTTGGAATCGAAGGAGGTTAGCCAATTTTATAATTCAGCAAGCATTACCAGAAACGACACATCCCTGAGGGGCAGACAGAAAGAGCCGTCCTTTAGGACAAACAAATGACCTATTCTAAACAAACAGAACCTCGCACTCCCTGGTACACCCACCTTTTAAGGAGATTTACGTATCTTTATTCTAACAAAACCTAGAAGCTCAGAAGCAAGTTAAATAAAATGTAACAACCGAGCAAACTAGATTTTGTGACCCAAATGAAATTAAACAATATTTGGATTAGAGGATGACAAATCATCCTCCACACCCCGAACTAAGGAGGTCCAAGACCAAAGTTTAGAGTCCAACCCACCCAAGCCCAGCCCTCAGTCCAAAACGAAGCCTAGAGAGTCAAAATTGTAATTGCTAATTAAGGGCACCTCGCTTTGCACCCATTCACCTATGCCACCGACTTGCTCCAGGCTGCCGCAGGCCCGCAGCAGCCTCCTCTGCCGAGGTAGCACAGCCAGTTGACGACACCTCCTGCATAAGAAGATCGAAAGCCACCACAACTACCAGCTTCCTCGTCCTTCAACCTCGACCCACCGTTGACGTTTGTAACCAGCGTCACCGGTGAAAGAGCTAAAGCATCTGAGCCGCTCCCCTTCACATCCCGCCTAGTATAAGAATCCAACTGTGAGGCTCCAATCCCGACACTAGCCGCGTGAGACCAGAAGCCCATCATAGTCTCCTCCACCTTTGCACGACCACCATCACCAAAACCTTCAATCTCACCACCGCCAGGCTCACCCAATATATCCCCACCACGTCCAGCCTCGTCTTTGTACAACTGTTCTCAAAGCTAGAGATCAGAAGGCAAATCTGGTCAAACTCCATTGATCCACTTCACTGATGCAGGCGGTGAACAAAACAGTGCTAGCGACGGTCCGTCTGTCAAGCCAACAGCAAGTGCCAAGAAGAGGTAAGCATCCACAAGGCTAGGGATGGCATCCGCCATCGAGTTTGGGTAAATTGAAAGATTTTGTCGAATTTTGGGTAAATTGAAAGATTTTGTCGAAGAAAACTTTTCTTCAATAGACCCTAGCAGAGAGCGACTTGGTCAGAGACATGTTGCAAAGATAGTTGATAGATTAACTATAAAATTAAGTATTAAAAAAAATTCAATTGCTGAAAATCAACTAGGCCTATAAATTATAATTAGTTATTTAATTTCAATAAGTCGGTACAAAATAAATGATTTCCAAATATGAACCTGTAGGAAATGATGGAGGGTGTTGTAATGGAAAAATTAGTTCTTCTAAAGGATGTGGTTCTTTCAAGCCTAGTGCTTTAACAGCTCTTATGGGTGTAAGTAATGCTGCTAAAACAACTCTCATGGATGTATTGGCTGATAGGAAAACTGGTGGATATATTAAAGGAGACAACAAAATTTCCAGGTACCCAAAAAAGTAAGAAACATTTGCTCGGATTTCTGGATATTGTACTCAAAATGACATTTACTCCCCTCATGCTACTTACTGTCTACAAGTCGTTGCTCAACTCAGCACGGCTTCGTTTGCCACTTGAAGTTAAATCTGAAACCAAAAATGTAATATGATGCTTCAATTGTCATGAGGACAGTTAGAAACACAGTGGATACTGGTAGAACAATTGTATCACCATCCATCAGCCTAGCAGTGACATTTTTAAAGCTTTTGATGAGGTGAGAAATGCAAAGAGATTGGAAGACAAACTTTTTTTTTTTTTTTTTTTTTTTTTTTTCAGTTTTCATCTCATGTATCTGTCTGATGAATGAGAATAATAATGTTGTTGTTGCAGCTATTCCTACTGAAGCAAGGAGGATGAGAAATTTATGTGGGTCCATTAGATAACTATTCTTGCAATCTAATCAAATATTTTGAGGTCAGTTATAATTGACCCTCAAGATATGCACTACTGATACTTAAACTTGCTCTTTAATTCTCTTATGTCACTTTCTCTAAATTAAGGAAATTGAAGGAGTCACTAAAATAAAGATGGCTATAATCCAGCAACATAAATGTTGGATGTTTTGATTCAGCATAAGAATTAACTTTAGGAACTGATTTTGCTCATGTGTACAAAAATTCAAAACTATACAGGTCTACGAATTGATCTTCACTTTTATATTGTTAGATAGTTTACCACCTTAATTTAAAAACAAAATGCTGAAATATATATTTTTCAAATGAATATGGTTAAGAAGAAATAAGCAACTCATTATAGATGTTGGAGATATCATGGAGTATGAAAATGTATGCAATTTATGAATGATGTGCCCTACTCCCAAGATTAGGAGGTCAAGTTTTAATAAAAGGGAAAAGTAAGAGTATCGTACCCAAGGGATTGAGTAACTCTACCCTAGCTAGACCACCGCGAAAATAAACCTAGAAAACACATGCAAAGTCTACATTTTTACAAATTCACAACCTTAGCCCTTTGGAAGCTAAAGATCATGAGGATGGTATTAACAATTGTGGTAGTGAGCGGCTTGGTTGATTTTAATTTGGATAAAGAAAATTAAATACATAAAATAAAATAAACAAATAAAAATGTAGAGACTAAATCAATGAGAAGAATAGAGACTTAGGCATCACACCTAACCCTACTCATGCACAAAATGTAACCCATATTTGATGCAATAACATGCTTTGACAAACTTCCCCTTAGTGCTTTGGTGAAGCTACCAAGAAACCAACTAATCATGCAATTTAACAATCTCTTTTGAAGTAAAGCTAAATTACACGACTATTATACCATTTAGATCTTCCAGATCCTAAATGGCCTATGGTGTGATGAGCCTAAATTCTTCCAGAACCTAAACTCACAACATCATGCTTTAATTTCAAGGTAAAAAATTCAAGCAACTTAGTTCTTCCTGTGGGAATAAGCTAAGCCACCACCTATTTAGCTACACATGCTCACAGAATCAAGAGTTTATCAAGTTCATGTTCCGATTCATTAATTTCCTCAAGCATGCTTCTAGGTGATAAATCTATAAACACACTTAGGGTACATGAAAGTATAATAGCCAAAAGATTCAAAACAACATCAAAACACATGAAAATTTACATTATTTGCACATAAGTTTGGCTAGGGCTCCAACTACTCACAACACATGTTATTACAAATACAAGCCATGAACATCAAATTAAAGAGAGAAGGAGAGAAAAAGAGAAGAACTACCTAACCTCCCACCTAGCTCTCAAAGATGTCAAATGATGAGAGAGTTGCTTCAAGGTATGAGATTTTCAGTTTTTACAACCCAAAACACCATACACATCCACAAAGCTCAAGAACAAGGGATTGGATATGTGAAAGCAAGTGTTGTGATTGATTTAGAGTGTGTAGAAACTTCGGTTTTGGTGAAACCCAAGTGCCTACACACTTTTTTCTCACACAAACTTAAAGAACTATGTACAAGGTATGGAAAACTAACCTAAAACTAGAGAAAAGAGAGATTTTTATGCTCCAAAATGAGGGAGCCAAGGGGATGCACGGTTTTGGAAGAGAGGAAGGGCTATTTAAAGGCCAAGGCAATCCATATTAAGGGTGGAGATCAAAATGAATGAAGGGCTAGATTTGATTGACAAATTTGTAAGCACAAAATGTGGATCTAGTTTTTGACTCCACATAGAAATGACCTAGAAAGCCCATATATATTTTGGTGGAGGAGAAAAATTAGGGGTAGAAGGGTCATTGTGTAGGGGAACAATGTAATAAATAGGAGACAAAGGTGTAAGGTGTAAAAATATGACTACTTATCATCTTTCAAATTTTGAATTTCAAAATAACCTAGACCTAAAGTCTCTAACTCTAGTCAGCTCTTCCTTGTCCTCCACACATGTTCTCGGCCGGCCAACTCGGCCGAAAATGTTTGGAATCCGGCATTGACCACCGTTGACCCATTTTTTGTCCGTTTGCGCACTTTCTTCTCCTATCTTCCTTCAATTGAATCTCTACCGAGATTTTGGAATTGGCCTTTGACTTCTTCAAACCAAATATTTCTCCATGAGTTTATATCATCTTGGTAAAATTTGAGAGCATAATTCGCCGTGGTTTGCCCAGAAATTATGCCGGAATCTGTATAGGTCCCTTTTTGCAGTTTTTGTCTTCTAGTGCAGAAAATTGCACCGATCTTTTGAAGTCCTTCCACTCCGAACTAGCTCTTGATCTCTTCATAAGAAATTATCTTTAGGATGTGTAGAATAGATCTGGAAATGTTGATCTCATTTGGAGTTGATTTGGTTAGGGTTCTGCCCCTCCTTCCTTATATAGCTCGCTTTCTCCTAACTGGAGTAGGAAAATGTCCTATGATTGACTTTTTAGTTTTTAGTGCATTTCCAAGCTTCTCCATATTTCCTAGCATGATAAAGAAAACATAATAAATATATATAAATAAACACATAGGCTAAGCAAAAGTACAAGATTAGGAGAATAAGTACTAAGTAATTATGGACCTAACAATAGAATATAGCACGCCTTCTCCTTCTTCAAAGGAACTCTCTTTCCCTACTCGATACTCACAACCGTTTCTCATCCAATATGATTTGCTTGTGGAAACAACATTGGTCATATTGGCGTAACCCATCGTACAATGCAGTAAGACTTCTCTTCACGATAGCCATAGCATTGTTGTTTGGGACAATGTTCTGGAATCTTGTTTCCCAAAACGTGAGTTGGAACAATGTAACCAAGAAACAAAACTTGGTCAAATTCATTAGATCCTTATATCATTATTTATAACGTATTCAAATTTACTTCCTACGAGATGCAGGAAAAGAAAACAAGATCTATTTAATGCAATGGCCTGTATGTACACTGTTGTTCTGTTTCTCAAGTTCCAAAATGGATCGTCTGTGCAACTTGTAGTTTCTGTTGAAAGAACAATTTTTTACAGAGAAAAAACTGCAGGGATGATTCATCCTTGGCTTATGCATTTGCATAGGTGATATGTTTAGTACATTGTTAACATCTTGGATCACTAATTTAGATCACTATGTGATTATTTAAATTTTCATATTTATGTCACAGGTTGACCTCCCATATATTTTGGTACAAGCTGTGATCTATGGAGTCATAACTTATCTAATGATCAGATTTGAGAGAACTCTTGTTAAATTTTTTTGGTAGACAATATTCTTCATATACTTCACATTGGTGTACTTCACATTTTATGGCATGATGATTATGGTAGTTACTCCAAACTATCACATCGCTTTTATTGTTTCCTCTGTATTTTTAGTATTGTGGAATCTCTTTTCTGGTTTTATTATTCCACGACCGGCAATGGTGGTGCTAGGATTTTAGAATGGGGTGGGCTAAAAAATTTTTTTATAAAAGTTTACTAATTATTATTATTATTATTATTATTATTTTTTAAGTTTTACAGACCACATCTTATATTAAAGACTTATCAAACAATCAAATAGCTAACTGATTAAAAAAATGGACATTATAACGTTTGATAGAAACTTGATAATGGAAGTCTAAGACAAAAGAACGTACCTACTCAAATTACACCTTACGCCCTTGAATAGAAACAAAATCTTTAATTATTGAATATGTATCATAATTCTCAGCCAACTCTTTTTCAATGTGGAAAATCATATTATCAGCCAAAAAGTCATTCTCCATCTTGTTGCGCAATATTGTTTTAATATATTTCATAGCTAAAAATGCTCTTTCTGTAGGTGCTGTAGAAACCGGCAAGTAAGTGACATGATGATGCTCATTAGATGCAAGTGGTGTACTGCTATTCTAATCTTCTCTTATTTTCTTGAGCCATGAATCAAGAGTTTTTGCTTTCTTGGTTGGTCGATTATGATAAGACACATATTTAAATATGTAACCATCACCAATTGACAAATGCAACAATAAAATCAAGTAATCAACTATTATAAAATCAAAAGTTAAACACAAACACTACTCTAACAATTCATTAAATGATAAAACGAAGAGCCAGGCCAACTGATCAGCAAAAAAAGCAAACCCATAATCCCAAACATTAATTGAAAAAGAAAAAGAAAATCTAAGAACTGATAAAGAATCCAACAATACATATGGAGTCAAACGTTGGTGAATAAAAAAAAATATATACCAGTAACATATACAAATCTTAAACAAAGTCAGCAAGCTAAATTAATATATTAATCAAGTAGCAGTAGCGTGATAGGACTCAAATGGATTTGATTAATCAATTGTGAACTAAAAACAAAAAATATATGAATTAAAAACCAAAGAGGTGCAAAGATCATATACCCAAAAGAAATAGAGGATAAACTTTATACTTGAAGAGTGAAGAGGGAAAACGGCAGTCGACAGAAGAACCAAAGCTTTAATTTCGTCTGGGTCTGATTGATTTTGGAGAAACAGCAAGAGAAAAAAGTTGACCTAGTTTACTAAAAAAGCAAACTTTTTATGCGACTATACCTCTTAAAGCAGAATAGAAATTAAAATAAAATTAAATACCTCAAGAAAATAAATAATATATATATCTGATCAAAAAAAGAAAAAGATAACATATGGACTAAGTTTAATAACATATGGGCCAAGTATTGAAATTTGGGGTGGGCTAATTTTTAATATTTAATTTTTTTAAACTAAAATTAAGCTACAAAGTAAATTTTTTTTTTATAAATTTGGGGTGAGTTGTACCCCATCGGAGTCCGTGTATAGCTACGCCTTTGACTACCGGTAAGTGTTGGTTATTTTTTAAATATCAAAAGATAGAAAGTTTACAGTATACAAAATTACTAATATTTCCTTTTGTCCACTTCATTTTCTTATACTAGCCAACAATAGAGGATTCCCATATGGTGGAGATGGTGGCGATCGCTGATACCATGTTGGAATCTAAAGGAGGAAGAAGATGAAGAAAGAAGAAAGATTTATAGAGAAAAGACTAAGAGAATTACAATCACATTGCTACAAGACTGAGAATTCACGTGATGGAAGAGCTTCAATTATGTACTAACAGAGACTAAGGACTATTCTAGCTAAACACGTGTCCGCTTCTAGATCATTTTCTTCATTACCAATTATACTCTTTACATCGCGTTTAACTTCCAAAAGCGGTAATATAGTCTTTGTCATTGTTTTTGGATGAAAATGTTAAACTACCAAATAGGCCAAGTAACACTAAGAAGTACCAGCTGGCCTTCACAATATGTTCCGTGAAGAGTTGATATATAAATGGTTAATGCTAACTTTAAGAACTTTTAATTTGTGAGAAATTGTAAGCCTTCAACACAAAGTTAGAGAAAAGCCCCTCGATCAATATAATGGTTTGGTATGCATTTTATGTCTAAAAAATATTCCTTGGTTTGTTTTTATCAAATGTGGATTTCATTCCTACTTATAGAAACTATACTTACAATTGAAATAAGAGATTTGTGGTGGCTTACCAAAACCTAAAGTTAGTAAAATAGCTAGAAACATGAATAAAATTAGGTCTGGGCGAGGGTCGGTTCGGGCCTGAAATTCGATGAACCCGAGCTCGAACCCGAAGTATCGGTCTACGTTCAGTCCACAGTTTTCATCATGCTATGCCCGACAAAAACCTAAACCGAGATCAATCGGTCTGGGCTATCGGTCTTTCGGTCCTAATACACAGTTTCAGTCTTTCAGTGAGTTTCAGACCTTCAATATCAGCGCAATTCCAAAAGTCTAGCTAGAACTTTCAATTTTCCTAATTTACAGCATCTACTCATGACATTTAGACAAGCATTTTCAGTCAAATCCTCAAATGCACACAGAAATTAATACATTAAAAATGGCAAATGCAGCAAATCAAATAGAGAAATACAACTTAAAGTCTGAAACCACCAACTCATTAGTTATTACAAATACAATGAAAAATTGCAAATCAAACACAACCTGCAGATCTAATAATCAAACACACACTGCAGAACTATTTCAAAGTCCAATAGTCCAATGCAGCAAGGAAAGACACAATCACACAAAGTCACAACTCATAAGAAGTTAAAAAAAAAAAAATCAAAACAAAAGCAGTAATGGTTCTGTCATTAACAAACTGAGAAACAAAGTAACTAACTGAATGAAAAAGAAACAAATGCAAAGGCTGCAGCTACACAGCTAATGTCCATTTTAACTCTCCAAGGTTCCATTTGTATCATTCAATATTCCAATAGCAACCTGACTTGAAACAACCTGCAATTTGCAACAAATAATGAGAAAACACTTACTGCAACATCAATCATAATTATGACACAATCAGAAACCAACAGCAGCTAATTCAAATTTTCATTAGTAACTAACCTGAATTAAGTTGAAGTATTTGATTGCAGACTGTGATCAATGTTGTTATACAACTTTGCAGTCTTTGACGGCTTTGAGGCATGAGTCTTTTGACTTGATGTAATATCCTCAAGTTGATGTTCTGTACAAAAAGTCCAAAAAAAAAACACACACACACACACATTTAGTTCAAACTTCTAAGTTTTTAACAATTCAACAATGCACAATTTAAAGAATAAATAACACAAGTAATGGAACAATCAAGCACCTTTTTCAAGTTTTTCATAGAACACCATATCTTCAGCAGTTGGGAAGTATTCTATCTCTGATATGCTCTGTGAGTTGATCCAATTTTGCTTGCATATGAGGGCTTCCACAGTTCTTGGAGTCATTGAACTTCTAAAAGGATCAATGACCCTTCCTCCAGTACTGAAAGAACTTTCAGATGCCATTGTACTCACTTGGATTGCAAGCACATCTTTGGTCACACACTGGAGATTTGGGTACTTAACTCCATTAAGCTTCCACCACAACAAAGTGTCAAATTCATCATCATCAAAGGTTCCATCAATTGGATCAAGACAGTACCTATCCACTTCATGTTACACAACCACCTCCTCTGATTCCTCTAGTTATTTTCTCCAATCATTCATCATATTTGCCCTCTTGCCACTCACTGTCCTTGTACTAGATGTGCTTCTTCCAGTGATACTACTTTCTTGGCTACTTTTGGCTTTCTGATTACCATTTGAAAATGCATACAAATCGGTAAGTGCCACCACCAACTCCTTGAGTTCTTCACTCTTCTTCTTAACTGTAACTCCATCCATTCCAAGGTATCTCCTACATGTGCTGCTGAAATTCCTAAGTTTATACCTAGGATCAAGCACTAAAGCTACCAAAAGAAGCTGATTTAGGTCATCTACCTGTGCAAAGTATTTCTGGAACTTTTGTTTCATCTTCACATCCATCCTTTGAAGAATTCTTTCTGCTTCATTCTCAAATTGATCTTCCTCTCTTTCAAATAGCTCCTCAATCTCAGATTGAATGGCAACAATGTCATGAAAAGCTCTATGTGATTTAGGCCTTGTTGAAGCACTAGCCCGCAAGGTTACTTCATAACAAACCTTCAAAAACTGGATGAAAACCTTAGCTTTGTCCCAATCAACTTGAACTGGTGGTCTAATCCTCTTTTTTGACTTCAGATCAACCAATACAAATCCATCCTCATCCGGCTCAATATCATCAGGTTCATCAAAATAGCTCTCATACTTGGACTCATCATCGTCAGCCATTTGATCAAAGGCCTTCTTAAGCCCTAGAGCAGTCTCCAACATAATAAATGTTGAATTCCACCTAATTGGAACATCTAAGACACATATTTTTCTAGACTCCAGCTTCTCTTTCTCAACACAATTCTTGAAAGCATCAAGCCTTGCCGAACTGATCCTCACATACTTAACTGCATTCCTAATTAAGCTCACAGATTTATCTAACATTATGAGTCTTGATCTCACAATGAGATTGAGGATGTGAGCCATACACCTCACATGCAAAAATTTTCCTCCCATAACCGGCTGCTTCACCCAATTTACCATTTTCTTTCTCACAAAGTCAATTGCATGCTTATTAGCAGAGGCATTATCAACACTAATCGTCAAAACCCTATCTATACCCCATTGAATCAAACAACTTTCTATCAGCTTCCCTATGCTTATGCCCTGGTGATTAGAGATTACACAAAAGTTTAGAATCCTTTTGTGCATTTTCCATCCAAAATCTATAAAGTGTGCAGTCAAGACCATATAGTTTATGTTTTGCACTGATGTCCATGTATCAGTGGTTAAACATAAAGTATGGCTCTGCAACTCCTTCCTCAACTCAAGTCTTTTTTCATCATACATCTTCAAAAACAGCTTAACAATGGTTCTCCTAGATGGAATTTCCCACTTAGGGCATGCCACTGAACAAAAGTGCCTAAACCTTTTCCTCTCAATTGCACTAAATGGCAATTCATCCATCACTATCATCTCAACTGCTGCTATCTTACAAGCATCTTAGGTCCAATTTTTCAAAGCTAAACTAGGTTCATCATTCAGACTCCCATCACTACCCAAAACCTGCTGCCCTTTTTCTATATCAGCCTACTCGGATACTTCTTACACACATCGTTAATGTATCTCCTAAGACTGGTAGTTCCATTATCATAAGGTTCACAAGCTAAGTCAGTTGTGCAGTACTTACATTGGGCACGAGTTACAATCCGGGTTTCCTGCATCTTCCCATCAACCATCTTGAAAAGAGGCTTCTCAATTTTGTCAAAGTGCACCTAAACCTTGGAACGAAACTTTGTTGTCAGCTTCTCAGCCTTCTTCCTCTTCCCCTTCCCTGGGTCAACTGGTGGTCGAGATGTTGGACTTGGGGTGGAGTTACTTGCATATGCCGTGGAGCCTACCGGAACAATAGCGTTTGAGTTTGCCGGCGCACTACCTGAAGCCATGCTTGTTGCAGTTACACCATCTTGTAATGACTGATTTGAAGCCATTGGAGTTTTAGGGTTTGAAATAATGGGACAGAATGAAACAAGTTGAGAGCTCGAGTCAAAATCCTGGGTCTAGGGAAGGATATGATCGATGAATTGAAGAAATTAGACCAACTTATGTAAGAAATAATCCTAAATGGGAAACAGTTAGGGTTTGGGGATGAAAATTGGGGAAGAACAGTTGAGAGCTCTAGTTGAATGATCGAGCAAATGAGAGAAAATGAGCTGAGGTTAGGATTTTCGGTCGTCCACATCACCACATGTATAAATTAAAGACCAATAAAATACTGCCACATGTATAAGTGAAAATATAGGTCTGGGTCGGTCTACCTGAACTCAGTATCATCTAAAACCGAGACCGACCCGTTTGTTTACTATTCGGTTTGTTTTGACCCGAACCGTGAAGAAAAATACAAAAACCCAAACTGACCCGTCGGTTTATTGGTTATTCGGTTCGATCCCTCGGTCTATCGGCCTCAAATGCCTAGGCCTAAATAAAATAGTACGACAACCCAACATACTACTCAAAAACTCTCATCTAGGAGCAAGGACATAGCCAAGCCTAGGGCAAGGCTACTTGGCCTGTAGCCCAAGGGAAAATTTGGGTCAAAATCTGCCAAGTATGGGTACAGCCCAAATAAAAAAAAATAAAAAAAATATACACACACACACACACTAATGTTTTGTTGATGTAGGTCGACACTCCCGACTCTTAGACTTTCCTATCTCTAGCTGTCTCGATTTTGCTTCCGCCTTCCAGCCACAAGTCCTGGCAGTCCGCCGAGCCACCTCAACCGCTCCACACGGCCAAGCCTAAGACACCTCCTCCACCACTGAACCACCTCTACTGCAAGTCTGCGACTCCTTCAATCTCAGAATCCTAGGTAAACTGATTACCCATGTTTTGGACTTTGGTTGATCTAAGAATCTGAGATTTGTAGTGGGAAACTGGGAATGGATTGTTGATGGGTTTGGTTGATTTGATTATCTGAAATTTGTAGTGAGAATGGGTTGTTGAATGTTGATGGGTTTGATTGATATAAGAATCTGAGATTTGTAGTGGTCAGTGAAAATGGGTTGTTGATGATGCTTGATAATTGATTGTTTGATTGTTTTGGACTTTTGGTGTTTGTCCGTGAGGTCGGTTGTTGATGATGTTTGATAATTGATTATTTGATAATTGTTTGTCTGTAAGCTTAGTGGCCATTTAATTTGCATTACTAATTTCATTTTGCTTAGGCCATTTAATGAGAGAATATCTAAGCTTAGGCCATTTAATTTTGCATAATTGCATACTAGCCCCTTAATGTCAATTGACTTTTATTTATTTATTTATTTATTTTAATTTAAAAAGTTAAGTAATTTCTCTCCTGATTTGAGGAAGCTTCTTCTTTTTCCATGGGAGGTATTGCAATTTTTTTAAATATGACATAGTCTATTGATTATCTTATCCTCGTGAGGAAATAATTTATTTATTAATATCTATATTATGTGAGGGCATATATGATAGTTCAAAAAATTAACCATATTCTCCTAAGAATTGGCTTAATTATATAAGATTGCATTACTGATTTCTATCTTGCTTGTCAATTGTTAATTGTTACATTGAAATGTATGTATATATATTATAGGTATTGAATAAAATGACGGATGGAAGATGACTTTCTTGATGATTTGATGGTTCTCTCTACATTGAAAAAGAGTTTACCGATAGTATTGATAATGATTCAGTGATTGCTGAATTTGAAGTTAGTAGGCCTCAGAGGGTATGATTCAGTTGGATTAATTTATGCTTGTAATTTTTAATTTACGGATTTTTGGTTTTATGTCCCCCTCCAATTGTATGTTTTGAATAATAAAGGTGTGAGGATGAGCCTCCCACTGGATTCCAAACCTTAAGAAAAAAAAAAGCTCTTCTCAAGATTTTTGTACGCTTAAAATTAGCACAACCCTATGAGGATTCTTGGCTACGACCCTGTCTAGGAGGATCCACGTAAGCCTAATGGCTCAACTGCAACCCAGATCTGGAATAAGGTGCAACTAAGAGCATATTCAGCTATAGAATGCACAACCATTCAAAAAGAAGCACGTAAAGGAGATTTGACCCTTGTCTGCGCTAACATTGTTTACGATTGCTATCTTCTGAAGTCCGCCGGAAATTGGTGTTTTAAGGCCTTGGATAAGTTTAAACGCCAGTCAGCCATCTGCGCTACCTTTTTATGGACTCTCAATGAACAGATCCCCAACTACAAAACTCATTACACAGCCTTGTTACAGTCTTGAGGGACATAGCCCCAACTATGAGACTCAAAACTATGAAGCAACTTCTTCTATTAAAATATTGTACCTTCATGTGCTAGAACAAGCATAATTAGCTATAATGAGCCACGCTCATTGTACCGCCAGAGGTACCGACTCTTACCAAAGGGGTGACATGCGAAGGCACGGCCAGGAGGGCTACCGCTCGAGCCCTGGGTCGCCTCCAGATCACAGCTGATGCGCCGCCACGAGCCGCGTCAAGATAGCATCAGAAGCTCCAGACACTGGGAATCGAAGCACATCAGTCCCACATCGAAAACAAGGAGAGGATCAACCTTCCCCTCAAGCATTTACTACTCATTTATTGTTATGCTGCCTATCTGCATGAACTGACTTAGGCATCGGAGAAGTGAAGACCGCCCAACGCGGTCTCCCTCTGACGCCCTGTCTTTCGTGTGACAGCTAGCGGAGGACATCAGACCCTCAGAGTAGCGGTCCGCCCAGCGGACCCCCGTTAAACGAAAGATCGGCTACCGCTGGACTTTGAGCATTAACATTGGCGCCGTCTGTGGGAATCCTTGAACAAAAGGTCATCCCGCCACAATCACCATGACTAATGATAACAGGGGAAACGCTGAAGAGCAGGCAGACCAGCCAGCCATTCCCCAACCCACCCGCCCAGCGGTAAACGTCAACCACGCACTATTCAGCACCCCAGTAAACCCTGGCGGTGAGACAAACCCAAGTAGCAGCTGCCCACCAGGCCAAGACCTCACCTCTCTCTATGAACTAGCACTGGTGGATCTTCATATGGCAAACAGAGAACTTGAACAAGAGCGCAAAGAAAAGGCAGAGGCCCAAAAGCAGGTGGCCACGTTGGTGTCACGTTTTGATGAACTAAGAAGAACGCTGGAGGCAACCGCCAACCATGCACGAAGCGAACAGTCACGGAGCACCAGGCACAGCCGACCTAGTAACGGTGCATTGATACCAACACCAGTGCTGCATATGCAGGTCCCGCTGGACCCACTAGAGCTATTGGGAAAGGGGCTGCCCCCCTTACCCCAGTTAATGTTAGAGCAGGAGGCAGAATCATCACTGCAACCTCACCGCTCGAGACCAAGGGCAAGAACCGAGGGAAACCCACCCACTCCCAGGTGAGGATCAGTCCAGCGGAATGCCTGGGCAGGCCCCGCTGGTGATACAACCGCTCAAATACTGGAGAGGATGCAGCAGTTGGAGCAAAGGTTAATCAGAGCGGAGTCGGGCGCCCCAGCGCCAATTTCAAATCCACTTTTTGCGTCCAGGCCAGGACCATTCACTGCTACAATTCTACAGGCTGTCAGACCGGCGTACGCAAAGACTTCAAAAATGTCACATTACAGCGGTAAGACTGACCCTTCGTCCACATGGACACTTTCAAGAAGGTCACCAACAACAAGGGATTCGATGATGCCACCCTGTGCCACTTGTTCAGCGAAACACTGGACAATGAGGCAATGAATTGGTTCTTCGAATGCCCGCTAGGATCTATTGACTCATTCCAGGCATTGTCGCATGCTTTCCTTTCTCGGTTCATCCTACTGTTCGCTGGACACCACAATACAAGCCAACTGTTCAACGTCAGACAAGGTACGGAAGAAACACTAAAGGCATTCGTCACAAGGTGGCGAGCGGCGGCATCTCAGTGCCGTGACCTTGATAAAACAATGGCTTCGGCGGCTTTTAAGCAGGGACTCCTCAAGGGGCCATTCTTCTATCACCTCAACTACAATCATCCAAATGCGGTGTACGACCACCTCATGAGTGAGGTGGTCATTCATGCCCAAGCGAAATTCATCACATATGGAGAAACCCACCGCCACCAGCAACACACGCAAAATCAGCACAACCCTCCTCCAGTCAGCAGGGGACCGCTAACAAAACCCCCAACATACCGCCAACTGACAAAAGATGGAGTGGCAACAGGGCCAGTACCAGAACAAGCAGCAGAAGGACCAACACAACAAGGGAAACCGCCCATCCCATGGGGACAATCGCAACACACGGGCAGAGTCCTCCCAGCGGTATGCGGTATTCACTGTCCTCACGGCCTCGTATGAGGAAATATACAACCAATGCAAGGATCAGATCCCACCGCCGCCCCTGGGGAGATACCTAAAGGCGGGAAAGCCAAGAAACACCGGCAGATGGTGCAAATACCATGAGGACAGCGGTCACAATACCAACAACTGCAATGCTCTCAAAACAGCCATTGAGACCCTATACCGTGATGGCAAGATGGAGCAATTCAAGGTGCGTCAACCGCCACCTGTGATCCTGACATCGAGCCCTTAGGCAGCATCAACACCATCGACGGAGGTGCTCCAATCACCAACATGTCTCACAGGGCAAAAAAGCGTTATGCACTAGCTAATCACCCAAAGGAAGTCTGCAACATCCGCTACGAGAGATCCGCAAAACTCCCAAAATCTGGTTGGGAGCCCATTACCTTCTCAGAGGAGGAGGAATGCGGAGTTCATTTGCCCCATGACGACCCATTCTTGATCGACGCCATTCTCTGCAAAATGTCAGTCGGAAGGATCCTGTAGATAGCGGATCCGCTGTCAACGTCATATTCAGCGGTTGTTACAACAACCTCAAGCGAAACAAAAAACTGCTCCACGATCACGAATCACTACTCAGCTTCTCCGGTGACGTCACATAACCGCTGGCTTCTGACTATATGCGGCTAGTTATCGGTACCAGCCCATGTATGGCGGAGATACATACGGAATTCATAATTGTCGATTGTTTCAGCTCATATAACGCCATCATTGGTCGGCCAGCACTCAACAAACTCAAGTGCATCATCTCCGGGTACATGCTGCTCATGAAGTTCCCCACACCCAACGGCACAGGCTGCGTCAGGGAAGTCAGCAGTTGGCACGTGAATGTTATTCAACTACTATAGCACGATCAACCCGCTGCCATGAGATCCTAGCAGTAGCGTACATACATGTACATTTGCAAGCATAATTAGCTATAATGGGCCACGCTCATTGTACCGCCAAAGGTACTAATTCCAACCAAAGGAATGACATACAGATACACCGTGAGGCGGGCTACAACCTCTGCGGCGGATCACCGCCGACGCGCCGCCACGCGCCGTGCCAAGATACCATCAGAAGCTCCTGAAGCTGGGAACTGAAGCACGTCAGTCCCACATCGAAAACAAGGAAGAGGTCAGCCTCCTCCTCACCTATAAAAGGTTCTCTCCTCTCTCCTCATTAATTACGCATTCAATACTTACCTACTGTTACTTTGTCAACATAAATACATTGACTAACTTAGGCATCGGAGAGTTGAAGACCGCTCAGCGCGGTCTCCCTCTGACGCCCTTTGTATTTTATTTGACAGGTAGCAAAAGCTTTGAGAACACCACAGGTATCAATCCGCCCATTGGATCAGCGTTAACAAAGGTTCAGCCACCGCCGAACCTTTAAACGTTAACAAGTAGGGAGCCAGGTACCGCCACCAAATATCTTTGAGGATCCCAGGGATGACTAAAAGAAGTACGTAAAGAAGGAGCCGGTAAAAACATCATTAAAAGTTGTCAGCATCTCTGACGAGCACCCTGAGCGGACAGTTCGCATAGGCGCCCAGTTAGACCCAGAGCTAGCGGCGGAACTCACTCAATTCCTACGCGACAAAGCTACAGTCTTTGCCTGGTCATATACGGATATGCTGGGTATCTCCCCTGAAATCATCACACACAAGTTAAGCATCAAGCCATCCTTCTACCTTATCAAGCAGAAGCGCCGAGCCTTCGACGAAGAAAAATACCATGCCATAGGAGAAGAGGTTGCCAAGCTGCAGAACATTGGGTTCATCCGCCAAGTCATCTATCCCCAGTGGATTTCCAACTTGGTTATGGTCAAAAAGGCTAGCGGCAAGTGGCGGATGTGTGTCGACTTCAAAAATCTCAACAAGGCATGCCCAAACGATAGTTTCCCACTACCCCGCATTGATCAGCTGGTTGACGCAACCGCTGGACACGAGCTCCTCAGCATGATGGATACGTTCTCCGGCTATTATCAGATCAGGATGCATCCCGACGACTGGGAAAGCACCATCTTCACCACCGACAAAGGCTTGTACTGTTACAATGTTATGCCTTTCGGTCTGAAGAACGCGGGAGCAACTTATCAACGACTGATGAACGCCATGTTAGCAGAGCACCTGGGCAAGATAATCGAGGTCTACGTAGACGACATGTTGGTCAAAAGTATAAAGGCCAGCGGACATGTGGCAAACCTCAAAAGCATAATAACCATCCTCTTGGCCTACGGTATGCGCCTCAACCCAGAAAAATGTTTATTTGGCGTCACCGCCAGCAAATTTCTGGGTTATATTGTCAGTGAACGAGGCATCGAAGCCAACCCCGACAAGGTGCAAGCCATCCTCGACTTGAAGGACCCAGAATGGAAGGTGCACGTCCAAAGCCTCCAGGGCAAGCTAACCGCCCTGTCTCGATTCATCTCCAGACTGACCGACAAGTGCACCCCATTCTTCAAAGTCCTTAAAACAACCCACAAGAAAGTCATCAACTGGAACCCAGAGTGCCAGGAGGCGTTCCAGGGCTTGAAGGATTACCTAGCGGCAGTACCACTCCTTTCCATTCCTGTACAAGGCGAAATACTATACATATACCTAGCGGTATCTCAGTTGGCGGTAAGCTGCGCCATCGTCCGACGGGAAAACCAGGACGAACTCCCAGTGTTCTATGCTGGCAGAGGCATGAACGGAGCGGAAATACGGTATCCTCCCTTGGAGCAACTTGCTCTCGTACTCATCGTTGCCGCCAGACGCCTTCGCTAGTATTTCTAAGCCCACACAATCCATGTGCTAACCAATCAACCGCTAAGACAGGTAATGCAGAATCCTGAGCATTCGGGGCACCTCAGCAAGTGGGCCATTGAGCTCAGCGAGTTCGACATCGATTACAAACCAAGAACCGTCATGAAGGGTCAGGCGGTGGCAGACTTCATTGCTGAGCTCACCGAGATTCAATCCAAAACCGATGCACCACCCTCAACAGAAATGATAACTGCTGAAAAGCCAGCTCCCCAGCTGTCAGACTGGAACCTGCATGTGGACGGCTTCGCCAGCGCCAAGGCCAGCGGCGCTGGAGTCATCTTGACAGGTCCTGGGGGGCTGAATGCAGAGTACGCGCTTAAATTCAACTTCAGAGCTTCCAACAATATGGCGGAGTACGAAGCACTCATTGTCGGCCTACTCCTGGCCATCGATTCAGGGGCCGACAGTGTCAACATATTCAGCGACTCTCAGATGGTCGTTAACCAGGTCAATGACAGCTTTCAGGCCATGGACCAGCAGTTGGCAGCATACTTAGGGTACGTCAGGACACTGCTCAAAAAATTCAAATTTCACACAATCACACAGATCCCCAGGGAAAAGAACACCAAGGCTGACTCACTGGCAAGACTAGCAATCGCCCAGCCACACCAAAGTCCAGAGGACACAAGAGTAGAGTGTCTTGATAAGCCAAGTATCACAAAAACCCTGGCAGAGATCTTCAACATTGAGGCCAATCCTAGCTGGATGGACGAAATTATTAAGTACAAGCGGCACAGGACATTGCCAGAGGACAAGGTCAAAGCGCGACAGCTCCAAAGGAGAGCAACCCGCTACAACATCCAAAAGGTAAACTTTACCCAAGGTTCTAAAAATCGGCCTAGGCGACCGCCTAAGAGGCGCCTAGGCGCTAGGCGTCTCGGTTCCATTCGGCTTTTGGCCTAGTCAAATGAGCTAGGCGCTGGGATGAAAAACGGCCGCCTAGTCGGCCTAGAAGGATCTTGAGCAGCCTGGGAGGGTCTCCCTGGGCGACTAGGCGCTGCTGCAATTTTTTTTTTTAATTCAGATGGGACTGTATCAACCATCGAAGCGACGAAGTCGAGGTTCTCCGCCTTCTCGAAACCTAAATTCACTCTCACTGAGTCATTGTCGTCGTCTCTCTCTCTCTGTGGGCTCCGGCACGGCAGCACAGCCTCTCTCCCTCTCTTCAGCACGGCCGCATGACCTCTCTTCTTGACTGACTCACTCTCATGAATTTCTGGGTTGAATTGGTAAGTTGAATTTCTGCCTTTCTGGGTTCAATTTTTTCAATCGATCTGTCTGGGTTTTCAGTTGCCTTTCTGGGTTTTCACTTTCAGTTGAAGTCTCGAGCTCGCACTCAACCAGTCTTGCTCTTGCCTCTTGGTTCGATACTTCGATTCAGAAATCTTCAAGCCTTGCTAGGTTTTCAATTGAGTTGTATATTGGATGGGAAGTTGCAATTGACTTTGTATCTGTTTTGGATAATTGGATGGGAAAGAGAGAAAGAGATTTAACAGAGAGAGAGAGAGAGAGAGATCTGATTCCACTTCCATCTACATGATATCATCTTCATCATTATATCTAATCCAATCCTCTGGCTCTTAGTCCCTCTTACTCTGTACGTGTTGCACGCGAAAGAGAAAGAATAGTTATTAACATTATTCTCAGTTATTAAATAAGTTTCATCAAGATCAAGATAAGCTTTCTTTAAGTATCAGAATGATAATTAATGTGGCTTTTTTTTTCTTCTTTTTATGTTTTCACCTTTGATTTATTAAATGGTTACAAGATATATTTTATTTATATAATTATATGTTATAAAAATAAAAATAAAATAAAAAAATAAAAAAACCGCCTAGTCCCCGCCTAGGCCCCTAGGCGTTAGTCCCCGGACTTCCGCCCGACTAGGGCCTAGCGTTTTTTAGAACCTTGACTTTACCGCCAGGGCCTCCACTGTCTAACCCCAGAGGAAGGAAGGGTCGTGCTGGCAACGATACACGGCGGAGAATGTGGAAACCACTCGGGCGCCAGATCCTTGGCCAATCGCACGATGTGACAGGGCTACTTCTGGCCTACACTCGGCGACGACGCCTGGCAGATATCGAAATCTTGTCACAAGTGCCAACAATATGCTGACCTCCCGCATGCCCCAAAGGAACAACTGTCGGTCATCATCGGTACATGGATTCACTCCACATGGGGCCTGGACTTGATGGGCAAATTCCAAATCGCAAAGGGCCAGTTCAAATACATCATCGTTGCTATCGACTACAGCAGCAAATGGATAGAAGCGGAGCCCCTGACGGCAGTAACGTAATACCGCCAAGGTAATTCACTTCCTCTGGAAGAACATCTACTGCCGCTACGGTGTCCCGCATACAATCATCACAGACAATGGCACACAGTTCAATAACAAGGAACTCATCTCTTTCACCGCCAACCTGGGCACCAAGATGCGTTTTGCATCCGTCGCTCACCCTCAAACCAACGGCCAGGTCAAAGTGGCAAACAAGATAATCAAGAAGCTGTTACAGAAGAAGCTCGACAAGGCCATGGGTTTATGGGCAAAGAAACTCCCAGAAGTTCTATGGGCCATCAGGACAACCCCAACTTCTGCCAACGGTGAAACCCCCTTCTGTATGATGTTCGGAACTGAGGCCATCCTACCTATCGAGGTAACCCAACCAACCGCTAGGGTCGAAGGCTACTGCCCCGAGACCAACAGCGATGGCGTCAACCTTGACAGGGATCTCATAGAGGAAAAACGAGACGCAGCCCATTTGCACAACCTTCAGAATAAGCAACGGGTCTTATGTTTCTACAACGCCAGGGTCAAAGCCCGCAACCTCCAACTGGGAGACTGGGTAATGAAGGAAGTCATAGCACCACCAACAAAACTCCGCCCAACTTGGGAAGGTCTATTCAAAATTGTAGAAGTCGTTAGCCCAGGCACCTTCTACTTAATGGACAAGGATGGCGTCACAACGACCCACCTTTGGAATACCGAACACCTTCGGTATTACTACAAATAATCATGCCGCTACCCAGGAGCATCTTGACTTAGCTAAATTTTTGTTCAATATTTAGCTAAAGGAAGCTACCCAACAGGTACGTCCCCTCTTTTGTAAAACGCCGATCATTCAGCTATCAATGAAATGAGGAATTATTCAGACCATTGTTACCAAGTCTAGCACTAAGGGCAACTGGCAACGCCGGTCAGCGGACCACGTCCGTTACACTACGCACTTGGACCAATTTTAATTCCTTTGATGTTTCATTTGTTGGTAAAAGCAAAAATTGTCAAAACTCTAGCGGTACAAGACATCGAAAACAAAATAACCAAATTCCGAAATTTCATAAACTTTAGGACTGTTCATTACATCAGATAAATACGCCTTAGTGGCTACAAAAATAAACACTTCCATCTTCAGGGGTTAGCGAGGTTGGCTTGGCTTTCTTCGGCATTTCCACCTTCAGCGTCCGGTGCGGTTGTGGGTGGCTTGTCTGGTCAGATCCGCGGGCTGTGGGACTTGGGGTCTCTATGGTACCATTCGCCCGGTATGGCCCGCCAAAAACCCGGAACGGGACACCTCCGACTGGGTAGGAGTCCCTGGGAGTCATCCGCAGGACAAGCACCACTTTCCCCACTACCCGAGCGGGCACCATCAACCTGAGAGGGCCAGCACCCTTTGCCGGCTGGGCACCCTTCCTGGCGGCACTACCGGCATGGACGCCTTCACCCAGTCAATGGCGCATTTTTGCTGCAGCATTTCCACATTGGCCAGGGCACCGGCCTTCGCCGCTTCGGTCAGTGCCTTCTTGTAGTCTGCCAACTTCTTGTATGACTCCACGGCGGCGGCCGCAGCCCGGCTCCCCTCAGCACTCAGGCGGGCAACTTCACCCTCCAGCCATTTAACCTCGGCCTGTCTGGCGGCAGATTCCCGCTGAAGGATTTCAACCTTCTTATCCTTGGCGGCCACCCGATATCGCAGTAGGGACATGTCTTGCTCCAACTTGGAGAATTATTCGTTTCGCTCCAGGTCCCGCTCAATGGCAATGGCCAACTTGCCACGGGCGTCTGCCGCATCACAGTCCGCCTTTGTCAAGCGTCGCTCGACATCAGCCAACCTTTCCTGGGCCTCCCCCAAATCCCTCTGTAGGCCCGCCACCTCCTCCCTGAGCTCCCGCTCAACCAGGGGCTGTTTTGACGTCGACAGGAACATTCATGCAGTCCAACGGCAATGTGCCCAAATGCTGTGCTGAAGGGCGATTGGTTAAAGGCGGTCGACCGTACAATCCCCTCCAAGCCGCCGAACCCCAGCCTCTCGCAGAGGTGATAAAGGAACTCCCGCTCACCGTCATTAAGGAACTCGGCGTACGCGGCAAATGAGTCCAGGTCGCTCTTGGCCGCCGCTTGCGCCACCTCCGTAGGAGCCTCAAGAGGAGCCTGCCTTGACTTCTTCAGCTCGCAGGCCCCAGTAATCTCCATAGCATCCTCCTCTTCCCCACCGGAGTAAGGTTGAAGGCGTTTTCGCTAAAGCACCCGTGTGCCTCCAGCGACGGCAGGCCTCGAACCCCTCATCGGCAGCTTCAACCCCGCTGTAGTGACACCCTCCGCTCGGCGCACTATTTTCTTCTACACCCCGCGTCGGGTGGTCGGTGCTCTCTCTTTTTACGGCACCGCCCCGCTCATCGCTCCACTCCCAGCCTGAACGGCAGGCAGCCCGTCTCCACCAAGATGGGAGTGGTGCGGCATTGATAGCACCACTGGAACCTCAGACGGACTTAGCGCCAACGTCTCTGGGTTCACCACCGTCTTCTGAGCCGCCAGCCCGGAAGTGTACATGGATTCCAGGAAGTTGTCGATTTCAGCGCGGTCCATGGCTTTTGCGAATGCATCACGGCTAGCCTTGTTTCCCGGCGGAGTCTCTACAAAAAAAAACAAAAAACGTTGGAGAGGCTGAGGAGAAGGATTAACCGAGGCGACGCCTCGGTTACAAAATCCATCACTACTCAACATTAATGGCTGAGGAGACGGCTAGGCGGAGGAGGAACACCTCCGCACGCTAACCCTCTATGGGTTCGCCACGTGTCGACCACCATCAGATGAAGCGTCTGATGGAAGTCACCACTCGGGAACAAAACACCAAGTGTCAAAGTCCCCACTGAGCGAAACTGCGCTAGCGGAACTTCCCACTTGTCACCCACCAAGTGTCGAAGTCCCCGCTGAGCGAAAGCCGCGAGCGGAACTTCCCACTTGTCACCTTCCAAGTGTCGAAGTCCCCGTTAAGCGAAACCCTGCTAGCGGAACTTCCCACTTGTCACCCACCAAGTGTCGAAGTCCCCGCCGAGCGAAACCACGCCAGCGGAACTTCCCACTTGTCACCTTCCAAGTGTCGAAGCCCCCGCTGAGCGAAATCCCGCCAGCGTAACTTCCCACTTGTCACCGTCCAAGTGTCGAAGTCCCCGCCGAGCGAAACCCCGCCAGCGGAACTTCCCACTTATCACCTTCCAAGCGTCTAAGTCCCCGCTAGCAGAACTTCCACTCATCAAATTGCCAGAAAGGCAGCCTCTGCTACACGCGACACTACCGGCAGAGCTCCCTTTCCATCTTGCAAACTGAATACTTCACTCAGCGTGTCACCGCTCAATAAAATACCGCCAGCCACGTCTACGCGATGCTGGTTCCTGCTACAACAAGCGGGGGGATATCCGCCAGGGGTGAATCCCGAGGCTACGCCTCCTTCTGACGACGACCGCCAAGCGGCGTTAAGGTCAGATCGTCCCAACGGGACACGGGGACTTGTCAACAGTCTACGACGACCCTGATCAGGTACGTTGACCCCCGTCACTTGGGTACTAAGATTGGGCTCGCTACCCAACACCCTCTGCTCCGTGCAGCTCCCCCTCAACAAACAATTTGCCGACCGTCCGGAGGTCCGTCTTGGCTAGGGAGTGGGGGACTCCCTGGCGGGCCTAGTAGGGGCCCACCCGAAAGGGTCTAAAGCATTCGCTTAGTAAATCCATGGTTGACAACGCACTTACGCTAATTATGCTGTTGCAAGTCTAGCGGAAGTAACGCTTCACACCGCCGATCAACTCCCCAACCAAGATTGCCCTCCTTGACTGGGGACTTGGGGGACTTGTACCTACATGTGCCAGAACAAGCATAATTAGCTATAATGAGCCACGCTCATTGTACCGCCAGAGGTATCGACTCTCACCAAAGGGGTGACCTGCGAAGACACGACCAGGAGGGCTACCGCTCGAGCCCTAGGTTGGCCCCAGATCATAGCTGACGCGCCGCGTCAAGATAGCATCAGAAGCTCCAGACACTGGGAATCGAAGAACATCAGTCCCACATCGAAAACAAGGAGATGATCAACCTTCCCCTCACCTATAAAAGGTTCGCTCCTCTCTCCTCATTAATTACGCATTTACTACTAATTTATTGTTATGCTGCCTATCTGCATGAACTGACTTAGGCATCGGAGAAGTGAAGACCGCTCAAAGCGGTCTCCCTCTGACGCCCTGTCTTTCGTGTGACAGCTAGCGGAGGACATCAGACCCTCAGAGTAGCGGTCCGCCCACCGGACCCTCGTTAAACGAAAGATCGGCTACCGCCGGACTTTGAGCATTAACAAATACCAATTGCACTATAAGTCTATAATCAACTTGTAAAACACTTAGAGAAAATCCACCTGTTGGGTTCAGTGGTAGAACACTATTCACCTTTTTTTTTTTTTTTAATGTTTGTTTCACTCATTGGGTCAGGGTCTCTAGTTAGAACATGACACTATTCACTCAAATTTCTATTAATCCATTTATTAACTGTAAAGGTGAAAACCACAGCAAGTGGTTAAGTGGATACACTAAGTCCCCCCATAGGAACCTTTCAAGATGTAACCCCCATTGGAACGTTTCAAACTTTGCATCCGAATGCTAGCGTTTTTAGTTTCATCATTTAATATAGAGAATCCCATATGGAAGATATGGTACTGCTGGGCAAGATGTGTACGGTTTGGTTGCTTCGCAATATGGAGATTTACAAGATGTGTTCGAGGATGGTGTTCTGGTCCACTTGCTGTGACATATTATTTCTGTTTGAGACATGATATGTTGGGAGTGGTTGACTAGTGCCTGTAGGCCAGGTTTACACTGCCAGATCTTTGGGTTTTTCTTTGCCATCAAGACCTTTATATATAAAGGTGATAGATGTATCATGTATCTTATACTCTTTTGGTTTGCAGTACATGACCATCGTCAGTTTAACTATTTGAATATTTGATGATTTGATCCATAGTCTGCTTCAGTCCACTGTCGACCCTACTATACAGTCTACTTCGAATAAAACCTATCATTACCTTTTTAATATCTTCTTTTATCAATTCCAAATTCCCAACCTCTTTTATTCTCAAATGTTCGTCTACGATTGATGTTGTTTTTACAAATAACTAGGCCTAGGATCAGTTTGGCTCGACTCAGGAATGGGCCTATACCAAGACCGATAACGAGTTTATAGTCGGCTCGGATGGTTCGGGATGCCAAAATTTTATCAAGGATACTGATTGGTACAGAAACCGATCTGTTCGGTACAGTTTCGGTACCGGTCGGTTTCAATAGTTCTAAATGACATAAAATCCTAATTCTGTGTCCAACAATGATTCACCATATTAGACCTCATGTAATTCAATCATTTTACCTAAATTGGGTGATAATCCTCTTGCAATAACATTCAAATTAGCACACAAAACCAAAAAAACAAGCATTGGCCTTTAAGCCAACAAAAGAAGCCATGAATACAATGAACTGAATCAAGTAATCTACCAATTTTTTTTTACCACAAACTTCAATCAAACCCATACACTAAACCTAAAACCTCAACAAACACAATGCATCACAGCCCTATCATCTTCACTACAATACACTGAGATTGCATTTCAATTAGCATCAATTTGCTACCAAAGTCCAAAAGAAACAAAAATGATAAAAACGAAAGCAAAACCAGAAAAAAATCTTAACACAAAAGGTTCAACCATTTCACTCCAAGAAAACCAAAACCAGCAGAAAAGAAAGAAAGTAAAAGGTACTCAAAAACAGCTCCTGCCGCCATTACACAGCCAAAAGAACAAAACTAAACACCATTCCACTAAAAAACAGCTCCAACTTCATTACACAGCCTAAAGAACAAAACCCTAATTTAAGCCACTTCAACAGTTCAACACCTCCCAAGCCTAAATTGGCACCAATCAAACAAATTCACTATCACTATAAAACCACAAACAAACACAAGCAGTCAAGCATAGCAAATCGACCCTTCACCCCAAATTCACCACACAATTCAGTTTCGGTACCAATTGCATAACTGCATGTCAGCATAAGTGCATATATATAGTAGAAACTGTTCTAACTTAATATTACATGGAAATGTCCACAGACGACAGTAGCAAATTGAAATCAGTTCAATAGCAGAAATTAGAAAGCAGAAATCAATTCAGTAGCAAATTGAAAAGTTGAAAAATGAAAACTGAAAACTAAGGAGTCCATGCTTGCTGCAGAAAGCAGAAAGTCAGAAACTGATCACCATCAAGTCATCAACTATTTTCTGAATCATCAGACATCATTTCTTGAGAGCCATCTTCATTGACTTCAACAACTTTATCTCCAGATTCGGTGCCATTCTTTCCCTTAGCTTTTGGAGGAGGACAAGAGCTTGAAGAGGCTAAGGTTACATGATCTACATACCAAAGTAAAAAATACAAGAAACTGATATTAGAATGTAAAACAATAAAACATAATTGCAAAAACTAAAACGTATTAAAAACACAAACGCAGAAAGTTAGAATTCTTTACCTTTCTCACATTTTTCATAGAACTCATAATCTTTGTTGCATGGTGCATCTTTTATGCAACTAATATCATTCCCCCTCAACCAACTTTATGGATAAATCAATGCTTCCATAGATTTAGGAGTCAATGAACTCCTAAGTTGTCGATTACTCCGCTCCCTCCGTTGCTAAAAGCGAACTCCAATGCAACTGTCGAAACTTGGACAACCAACACATCTTTGGCTATTGCTGCAAGTATAGGGTACTTGGGTCAGTTGATCTTCCACCATAATAGAATTAGGAACTCAAACCCTTCCTTCTCATTTGTGAATTCAAGAGGGTCCAGCAGGTATTTGTCTACTTCATGTGAAACTATAGCCTCATCAAGCTCAGAAACTACTTTTCTCCAATCATTGATGTAAGATTGTCTTCCTCTGATGCCAGTACTTGTTATATTACTTTGTGAAGATGAGCTTTCAAACTCTGTTTGACCTCTCTTCTTTGTAGAGGCCTCCTTTGGTGCATACTCTTCATACAAGGACATCAACATATCACGTAACTCCCTTTTTATTCTGCATATGAGTTACATGCCTTAGCTTGAATTTAGAATCAAGGACCAGCCCCATAAATACAAATGGATTCAAATCCCTAAAGCCACTACAATACTTGATGAATTTGGACCTCATATTTGCTGCCATATCAGCCAAAACCTTCTCGATGTCCGAACTTGTTGCCATTTCAGGTTCTATGAAGAGCTTGCTAATCTCGGTTTTGATTGACAACATATCATGAAACGTGGTATGGATTGTGGGACTATTACTTGCACTAAATCTTAGAGTAACTTCCTAGAATATCCTAAGAAACTGCACAAACACTTCCGCCTTATCCCATTTTTCATTGGATGGAGGCCCTACTCTAGGCCTCTTGCCATTGCTTGGAACCAAATTTCCTTCCTCATCATACACTTCCTCAGGATCTTTGAAAAAGGCTGAAAAGCCGGTTGCTCATCCATCCTTACAAAGGCTACTTTGAACTTCAAGGCAGCTTCCAACATTAAAAATGTTGAATTCCACCTCGTCGGAACATCCATAACAACTAAGCCTTTATTTGCAAGGAATTTCTTCCTGTTCTACACACGCCTTAAAGCTATCCAACCTTGATGATGAACACCTAACAAACTTCACCGCATTTCAAATGGCTAGCACTATTCTATTCAATCTCTTCAACCAACTTCCAACAATCAAATTACAAATATGGGTAGTACACCTAACATGCATGTACTGACCCCCTAAGATTGATTCTAGTTTTTCTCTTTTGTTAAGTTTGGACCTAACCAAATCAATAGCACGTACACTTATTGGATGTTCCATTATCTACTGTGATGGTTAAAATCTTGTTAATCCCTCATTGCAGCAAACAAGACTAAATCAAAAGACCTATGCAATTCCCAATATGGTTAGAAATAGTGCAGAAATTGATTATCCTCTTATGCATTTCCACTCATCATCAATAAAGTGTGTTGTTGGCACCATGTAGTTGAAATTTTGAATATTTGTCTAAGTTTCAGTAGTTAGGCAGACCCTATAGTATGCTAAATCAGTTTTCAACTTCTTCTTCGTCTTATCATACAACGTAAGAAACTGTTTCACCAAAGTCTTCCTACAAGGGACCTTAAACATCGGTACTGCAAATGACAAAAATGCCTAAACCCTTGCTTTTCAACAAAGCTAAAAGGAAGCTCATCAACTATAACCATTTCAACACAAGCTATCATAACTTTATCAGGATTAAATGCTACCAATTTCATTGAATTACCCTTACTTTTATCACCAACAAGCACTTTCTGATTTTTATCTATCGCTCTCCTTCCTAGATAATACTTGCATGATTTGTTTATGTGCCTAATCATCCCCTAAGTACCATTTTTATAAGAATCACAAGCATAGTCTCCTATCAGACCCTTAGGACACTATCTACACTTAGCCCTCCTAAATTCTTCTACCATATCTTTTTGACCCTTCACTTTAGTGACTTTTACATCTTTGTATTCCACAAAGTGCTCCCATACCTAACTAATTTTCTATCAGCTCAACGATCACTAGTAAAAAAGTTAATCACACAACGGAACACAAATCATCTATTGTGTGTTAAAGTCAGTTTTGTTATACAACAGTGCTAGTTATATTCTGTTGTGTGAATGCCAACAAAGTGATAATGTTTTTATCGGAACTACATTGCACAACGGAATTAAGCATGGTCTGTCGTCTGAGCCTTAAAAAATTTAGAAGCAGATTTCCCTCCACTTTGGAGTTTTGGTTGGATCTTGAAAAACTGAAATTTCGGCTACTAGGACAACGGCTATTGCCGTTGTGTGATTGAAAAACCAAGCACCAAAGTTGAAGGATGCTTGCTTAAATGTCTTCACCTAGATAGGGCTAGTGCAAGCTATTGTAATTGTACAACAGATTTAAGATTTTTTTGTTGTGTGAACATGCAACTAGGCAGCAACATTTTAACCAAAAATGCTGAAGGCGCCATGTTTCCCTCCATGATTTCACATTTTAATTTTTAGTGATGCACTCAAACGACAGTGAGAGAGATTTCTGTTGTGTGAATAACTTTGAAATTTTTTTACTAGGTTTAAACAAAAGAAAACAAAGCCTTCCACTTAGTCTTCTCTCGACACTCGACACTCGACACGAAAGGAAATCTCAGTCCTCTCTCACACTCCTCCCCCGCCTTTCTTTGCTGATATACCAATCCAAATCCCCATATCTCCTCCTCCTGCTCTCAGATCTCCTCCTCCTCACCTTCAAACTATGGTCAATTGAAGAGATGCAGAAGACTAATAGGCTCTTCAAGCTCCCTGTCACGAAACTCTAACAGGCTAACATCTCCATGGCCGCCAACCTAGCTGTTGTATCTTCTCCGCCGCAGAGAAGAAGGACCATGTCCGCTCTCGAAGCCCGAATCTCCCTTGTTGCTGCTCTCGCCACCCAAGCCTCCTTCGTCTCCTAGTGACATAAATGTTCAAATCCCTTTCCCACAATCTAAAATTTTCCTTGATTTAGGCTTAATTGGTTCCGATTTGGTTTTAACATTTGGTGTTTTCTTTCTTATTGTTGCAGTTTTACTCGATTTGGCCACCAAGACAGCCAAGTACATCTTCTCCAAGCAATTCGAGGCTCGAACTCTTGAGGAAGCTCTCATCTCAATATTGTTTTGGGTTGGTTGTTTCTGATTCTAGTTTGAAATGCTGATTCTGAACCCACTCCGTTGCTATTTCTTTTGTTTTGAAGCTAATTTGTTGATTTCTTTTGTTCGTTTTCATGGATTTGGGAGGTAGATGCTGGAGTGGAGGCCAAAGATTGCTTCTAGATTTATCTGGGTATGATAAATTGTTTTTGTTTTAGCTTAAATGATAATATTGAGAATAACTTCTTTTAATCTTTTATCAAATGCAGATTACAATATGGGTTAGCTGTATATCGTTTGATACATATGCTGATATTGCATCTGAGGGCACAACTGATGTAAGCATTGTCATTTTGTTTTAGTATATCTCTTTCTGCATCTATTTGTTTGTTATTGGTATGCTTCTATTTGTGCTTGAGAAAGCTATTGTTTTCTTCAAATGGGTCTAATTATTTGAATGTTTGTTACTGTAAATCTAGGTTGCATTTCTTTTATGGTAAGAACTTGGAGCGAACGACTAGGATAGTGGATCAAAGAGGATTTTTGGTGAGCCCAATAGACGTTCTATATTTCAGGTTTCACTTTTCTTCAAATCAGCTTCTGGGTATACTTGTTTTCTACTAATTTTAGTCATTTCAATATTGGATTTGCCCCTTGGAGGATTTTGGTCAATTTATTTGTGATGGAGATTATTTCTTTTGATGGAAACTTTAGGTGATATCAATCAAACATTTCGGTGTATATTTTGATGGGTTGAACTTGTAAATTTGGACTTTGGTTGAATTTGTTCACTCATTTAAAAGAATCACGTTGATTTGGACCAAATGTTTAGGGGCTGCTTTAGTAGTGTATATTTTGATGGGTTGAATTTGTAAATTTGGACTTTGGTTGAATTTGTTCACTCATTTAAAAGAATTACGTTGATTTGACCAAGTGTTTAGGGGCCAATTAATGATAGGCAGATTTTAATTCTATAAATAAGTTAAGGGCATAGAAGGGCTAAATACTAGTTAGTACCTTGTGGTTTAGGTCCAAAATCAATTCAGTCCCTGGACTTCTAATTTCATCAAAAACACCCCTGCACTTTCAATTTTGATCTAATAGGTCCAATTCGTTAATATTCTGTTATGGGTTCAAGTTATAGTTGGATTATTTGTTGAAAAACTATTTATTTTTAATAGTAGGACTCACTCCTAAATTGGCTATGCAGACCACCTCGACACCATATCATAAAACATAGGCCATATATGAGCCACATTAACAAGTTAAATAACTCAATTGTCGGAAAACTAACAAATTGGACCTATTAGATCAAAATTGAAAGTGCAGGGGTGTTTTTGATGAAATTAGAAGTCCAGGGACTGAATTGATTTTGGACCTAAACCACAGGGTAGTAATTTGTATTTATATGGTATAGTGAAACTGCTAGATTGGCTTATTTGGCTATACATATATAAGACGAAGTTTGGTCTGGGTCTTATTTTGCATGTTTTGGGAATTTTAGAATTACATGCATGTAATTGTTGTAATTAGAACAAGCCTTCATAGTAATGGAACTCTACAGAGAGTTAGTTGCAGTTTTATATATGCATTTTCAGTTTTCACTAGGTTGGAGATAGAATCTCTTTTATTTAGTAACCTTCAAAATTTAGTTGTACTACTAGAACTTGCTGTACACTATCTTCCTCCTGTGCTTATTTAGGTAATGAAAACTAGTTAGAGGTGGCTTATTTCTTTATGCTATATGTATACTCATACTCACACACACACTTTTGTTGTCCAATTTGCTTTCTTTTTAAAGAATATGGTTGTAGAATTTTATTGAATTCTCTTAGCTTCAGTTTCTCTACGCAACTGTCAAATTTGATTACTTGGCATTTTGCTCTTTATTCTTCCTTTCTTTTGTTATACATAACACCTGATATTTTATGTAACAGATGATTCACTAGAAATGGCTGGAGAAGAACAAAAGAAGATATAATTTTAGAGGTTAGCTCTAGATTCAGCTTATAATGAACAACCTTGTTTCATTGATTATAACACTTATATTAATGGAAGCTTTCCTCTTCTAATCTTTCATGGATGTCCTCCATCCCTCTCTTTTGTTTTTGAAATCTATCCCACTCCGTTTCATGTTCTAGTTTGATGCCTGTACTACTGCTTATTTGCTTAGATAACTATATCTTTTCATTCTCTGTCATTTATTTCAGTTACTGTGGTATGCGGGTTGTACTCTTACTTCCTTTCACTCATTAGTTAACCTTCTTATCCAGATAAATGCTCTATTGGCAACTGGAGACAAAAACACTTTTAAGGAAAGCAGTTACCGTGAAAATGTACTTTGTATGCTTCTGTTCTTTTGATTTACTGTTAAGCTTTCTGTTTTAAATTTTATTATACTATCTGCTGTTTCACTGCTTTCTTGATGTAAAATTTCTGAGACATTATCTATATCTTTCCATTTTCAAGAACTAAAGAATGAAATAAAACAGAGATAATCCATATGGAGTGAGGTTTATTGGGAAATGGTTGAGCCAATTGTCAAAATGCTGGGATGGCTTACTTATCCACATGTACGTGTATTGTTAGCATCTAGTTATACTCTATAAATCTTCCAAAATGAATGAATTCTTAATGCTGACTTTTAGAGTATGAACTTGAGTTATGTTCCTTATGGTTGCAGTTCTATTGGCCTTCTCTGCATTCCCAGCTAACTTCTTTGCCTTATCCCTTCTCTCCTCATTACAGATTGGTGTTGATCCAAAAGTTATTTCCTTATGATATATGCAGGGAGCACTTAGAGTTTCCATGACAAGTCCAACATTTATCTATGAGCCTTATGCACCTCATGAAAAAGTTCCATTTTTCCGGAGGTTAGTAATTTCTTTTATTATTCTTGAAAATTGTTGTACAAGCCTTCATAGCAATGGAACTGTACTAATAATAGAAAAACCATGCTTGCTAAGGCAGTTGCTTCAGAATCAGTGGCTACCTTTTTTAATGCATCTGCATCTTCACTGACATCAAAATGGGTACGTGTCTCTGTTTTAGTGTTGCATAATTTCATTGCTTGCTCTTCTTCTCTTCTTTCTGCTATGGTTCTTATAGCAATTCTAATAAGTTTTGCTTGCTTTGAAATTAGGGCCATAACAAGGATGCCCACTCTGCGGTAATGATTCAAAGCTCGAGAAGCAAAGTAAATGAGTTTTGGAGTGGGATCTTAGAGCTAGAGAAGCAAGTGCTATGGATTACCTCCTTTTAGCATATGAGCTACCAAGTTTGATTCATGGGTCTAGCTAGCAGCTAGGAATAATGCTTTTTATTCATGTGTAGGTAGTAGCTAGGAAGGCTTTCTTGTTTGGTACACTATCTAATAACTTGAATGTTTGGAAGTTTGAAAAACTTATATGATATGGATTAGTGTGGTTTTCTGTGGTATTATGGATCATTATTTATGAAATGATATTCCAGGTATGGAATACATAATGAACAAACAACAGCTCAAAACAATGTTGTGAGAAACAAGCTCAGACAACAAACCTAATGTTGCTCACACAATTGTTGATAAAAAGAATTTGTTGTGTGAACTAACAACCAACAACAAAAAAAAAAAAAATTCTGTTGTGTGAGATAACGAGATGTACTAATGTAATGTGAGCATTTTCCTTCGTAATTGGAATTGTGAGTTCTATGCCGGAATATCCTCTCGACACCAATGTAGGACATTTGAATGATACATACATATCTATCAAGACTGACATAGAAGCAACATCCCTGATCAATAATATAATGTATAACAATGTCCTAATATTTTGTTTACAATACTAATTTTGAGGGAACATAATCAGTTCCATAAATATAACGACCTCACTCGGTCAAGCTAGAGGAATTCGAAAATTCCTCATATTACAACTCAATGCACAAAGTAGCCTGCATAAGCAGAGCAAACCCAAACACAAACAAAAAAAGAAAGTAAAAAAAGTAAAAACTCCTACACCTATCCAACCCTAGCTAAATCAGAGCCACTGAACTGACAAGCATTGACGCCTAAAGGTCATCCTGGTGTAATCGCCACTCATCAACTAGTAAACAACTACAATCGAGGGCCGAACAAAATGAGGAAACTTATTGAAAGTAGGTAAAAAAGGCCTCAACCACCTCTCAACGGCCCAAAAACAGGCCCAAACCAAAAGATGAAAAAAGGAAAAGAGCAGCCCAGCTCCCCAAACCGGCCTGCAAGCCCACTGCAATAGGAAAGTGACCTAAAACCAGTTCGGTGCACCTCCGTCACCTCCTGAGCCAATGTCGTCGCCATCACCAATCCAAAAGACTCCATTCTGGTCGACGCTGAGCCCCTAACCTTCCTTCACACTTCAGACCGACCCGCCTAAGCCATCGGAGGCAGTATCCCATCACCGATCAGGAGGTCAACCATGATCCTCCGCCATGGATGGCTTAGAGATCCGCTCGACCTGGACTCGAGACGCCTCCTAGAGATCGATGCAGCACCTACCCCCGACTTGAAAGTCAAAAAGTTCAAAACACTACTGCCGATCTGATCCACAACCACCTAAATGAAGTCAGATAAAAGAGTCAATTTGCCACCGTCGTTCACCCAGCGACAGCCGGATTTTGTTTAGGAACGAAGCCAAATACGATCAGGAAGCCTCCGGATCAGAAGCTTCTCGCTGCCCACATGATCAATGCTGAGTATCCCCCCGCGTCGCTGCCGTACGTCATTGCTCCACGATCGCCACCCCTCCACAGTGCGATGCCGCCAGTCGAAACCTAAGTTTAGAAAAAACTCAGGTCGCTCTAAGAAGCTCGGAGACGCCTCTTTTGCTTTTCTTCTTGTTTTGATTGGATTATGTTTACAATACTAATTTATTGTACTGTATTCAACAAAATAAAGTGAATTATTTAAGTACAATAAGATGGTTAGGACGGACGTAGGACCATCAATTATGACTACGAGTTTTCTGTTCCATATGCGGGATCCTAAAAAATCCACAAAATTATAAAATAAAATAAAATTAGTTGCATGTATGCATGTATACGGGTTCCATATATGCATGTATATACGGGATATTCACATTACCTTTTCAATTAGTTTTCTGTTCTATATAATAAAATAAAGGGCTAAATACTAGTTAGTACTCTATGGTTTAGGTCCAAAATCAATTCAGTCCCTGGACTTCTAATTTCATCAAAAACACCCCTGCAGAACACCTCGACACCACATCATAAAACATGGGCCATTTATGAGCCACATTAACAAGTTAAATAACTCAATTGTCGGAAAACTAACGAATTGGACCTATTAGATCAAAATTGAAAGTGCAGGGGTGTTTTTGATGAAATTAGAAGTTCAGGGACTGAATTGATTTTGGACCTAAACCACAGGGTAGTAATTTGTATTTAGCCCTAAAATAAAATAAAAAATAAAAAATCATTAGAATCTTATGCGGGAAAAACATCCACAAAATTATAGAACCTCTTTTTCTTTTTGCTATCTAGAGAAAAGGACAGCACAGCTACTAATTTCATAGTGTCGAAACTTCCATTCATGCAAACACTAATTATTGTTTATGACAATCATGAATGTATAGTGACAAATTGAAGCCCCAATACACACACATACATGCATACGTATAAGAAATTTTATAATATACCGAGTTAACCTAAGCTAAAAGATTTGAGGGAATCATATTCGATCTGGTAGAAAACAAATTAAGGTGGAAGGAAGCTTCTAGTTTATTATTGTAATGACGAAGTCATGAATTTGAGTCACTATGGGGTTAGGAGTGAAATCCTTTGATTATTATTATTTTTTTTTTTAAAGGAAAAAAAAAATTTTTCTGGTTTATTATTGTATTATATATTGAGTACTAGTCCCCAGTAGGACACTTCAAAATATACTGTATGCTAATATGCATGATATTACATTTAATTACTTCTATGTCAGTCTTGATAGATATATATGTATCATTCAAATGTCCTACGTACATTGGTGTCTAGCAGACCATTTTAGGATCCCATATATGAAACAGAAAACTCGCAATCATAATTGGTGGTCCTGTGTCCGTCCTAAACATCCTATTGTACTTAAATAATTCACTTTATTTTGTTGAAAACAGTGCAATACAGTAGTATTGTAAACAAAATATTAGTACATTGTTATACAATATATTAGTGCTCAGGGATGTTACTTCTATGTCAGTATATATATATATGTATCATTCAAATGTCCTACGTACATTGGTGTCTAGCGGATATTCACATTATTTTTTCTCTTTCCATGTACTTATTTGATATATAAATATATATATATATATATATATATATTATCAGGGCCCTTCCTCTAAGGGATCCTTTTTTTTGGTATTTTATAGGGATATGCATTTTACCAACTTTGGGATCATATTTTCACATCTCAACCGTTCAGTTTTTAGGTCCTAATGTGTAGATCACTTCTGCAAAATTTCAGCCAATTTGATGATCGTTAAGGCATCCAAAACTGCAATTTACCATTATAAACACGAACGGTTCCGGTTCGACAGATTCGGTCCGTTCGTGTAAATTGCAGTTTTGGATGTCTTAACGATCACCGATTTGGTTGAAAATTTGTAGAAGTGATCTACACATTAGGACCTAAAAACTGAACAGTTGAGATGTGAAAATATGATCCAAAAGTTGGTAAAATGCCTATCCCTATAAAATACCAAAAAAAGGGATCCCTCATTGGAAGGCTTCTATATATATTATAGTTCTTTATAATATCATTAATCTCATAATTCAACTAAAAGTAGGTAATATTATTAACCAAACTTCAAGTTGATCATAACATAAACAACGAAAGCGTGCATCATTCACCCTAAATGACAGAACATCGGTAATCATATGGAATCTTTAATCTCGAAGTCGTACATACAATTGATCATTAATACATTAATTTAGACCTTTTTTCTATAAAATTTGGACCACTTTTTTATTTGTGAATGTCATGATTCTTGTGCATAACGTAAGTATTATTGGTTTTCTTTGAAATGGACGTGAAGATTAGAAATTATTATGTTTGAACTAAAATGTCTGAGTCAGTCTCTCTAAATAATGCTGTACGCTGAGCATATATGAAAAACAAAACAAAAGTAATATATTATTACATGTTTGATGCAGAGACATATATTTCTGCATAGATGATCGAACAATACCTTGAGCTGGTCTATTAGTCATGCATATGTTATATCGATTATAAAGCTCGGATCTAAGACGAATAAAAATGGACTAACGAGCTAACATAATTTATTGTTGATTATACATGATATGATGCATGACGACTTATTTTTTATAATAATTTTGGACGTCCTCTCCTCTGTTCTAGCTGTTTTGCATATACACAGTGCAAAAAATAAATAAGAATAAACATATAAAAGAATGACTTCCTACATGTATAATGTATATATATACTTCATAATTTTTCACTGTTAGGTAAGATCTTTTGTTAAATCAGACAATAAAAAAAGGGTGCTGCTATTCACACACCCCCTCTATTTTTCTATTACTTTAATTCAATTTATTTTTACAAATTACCCCAACTACCATCCCTTACAATTCTGAATATTATTTTTTTCTTTTCTATTTTGCAAGTCAATCATCGCCAAATTTTAAATCCTTATTTTCCCGCAGACGAGGACTTCAAAAGTCAAAACCCTTATTTTGCAAATAAGTTTGTGTTCAAGTTTTGCCTTACTTCCCAAACTCCAAACTGCATGAAATTTTAGCATGCTCTACTTTAATGTGTTTAGTTTGATTCTGAAAAATTTCAAGTTCATTGCTGATAAATAATTTTTTTGGTAAATTTCCAAAGCTGAACTGTTCATGCCTTAAGGTTCCACTTTAAATTGTGTTAAATTTGGTCTTATTCTAAATTTCTCTTGCTTGAGAACCTCTTAAGTATGCCCCAGGTTTGGAATGTGACAAATTGGTATCAAATTTCCTAATTTCTCTTTAGATTTGGCATGAATAAGTTAAGTTTTGAGTGATGAGGAAGTAATCAACGAAATTGAGTGTTTTGTCTTATTTATTTTTGCAGGGCAACTAAAATATTAACTGAAATGAGGAGCACCTTTGTTGCTTCCTAAACGTTGACAATTTTAATGAGGTAAATTGATTTTCTAGGTCATTAGTTAATGTTCTTAAAATCTTTATGTAGGGTTGATGATTCAAATTTTTTGCTTACATCAGAATTTTGACCATGATCTTTAGTTTTTGTATAAAGAAGTTAAGTTTTGAGTGATGAGGAAGTAATTAAGAAAGTTTCTGTGACTACTGATATCCATTATAAAACTCTGCATTGATTAACATTGTGCTATTCTGTTTATGTTTTGTAGCAAATTCGTAATGCCATTACGTAACAACAATCTTTTTACTGAAGTGCTATTGTATTTTCTTTGGATGCTATTTTGCAACTTTTGAGATATTATTGCATAGGATCTACTTGTTACATATTGGAAATAATGTTTCAAAGTCTAGTATTTTTTTCAGCCTAACGTTGAACTTTTATTTATGGGTGAGTGTTCTTTCAATACAGTTATCTAAAATACATTATATTAAGAATTTCATACCATTGATTATGTGTGTGTCTGCATTTGTCTAGCCCCTCAGTAAGTCTTGTTCAATTAATTTTGAACTATACTCCAATTTTTTTTTTTTTTTTTTTGTAACTAGAAATTTTTCAAATTTGCATAATGCATCTGAAAATGGCTTATTGCCAATCTATGAGAAACTTTAATAAGTTAGGTGCAATATTGGAACCCCAGACAACAAAGGAGTAAAGCATGCATCTTACCTCTCCTACTCATATAAGAACAAACTTTGCAATTTAGATAATAATTGATTCATGATTGACTTGCCAAGTAGAAAAACGAAAAAAGAAAAAAGAAAAATAATCGGAATTGTAAGGGAGAGTAATTAGGGTAATTTGTAAGGGAGAGTAGTGTTGAGATTATTACCCAAATTAACTTTATGAATGACTAGTGTTGAGATTATTTATTAATTTTACTTTGACTTTGTAGGATGTTTAATTTATTTTGCATTTCTTTTTTCTTAAATAATTTTACATTTTTTAATTGTTATTTTGACAATCTGGGTTGTGGTTTTTTTCTTTATGGGTTCATCTAGGTCAAACTTCCCCACACCTATCTTCCCTTTCTCTCAAATCTTCTTTATCTCTTTCTATTTCTCTAGTATCCATTTTGAAATCCATTCCCATTTTTTAATCTTCGTTCAATCAAATCTTTTTTTTTATCTCTTTCTTTTTCTCTAGCATCCACTCTGAAATCCATTCTCATTTTTTAATATTCATTCAATTAATTTCATTTCTTTGGTGGAGGAAATGAAATTGAACGAATATTTTAAAATTTGTTATTGTTTTTTTTTTAAGAAATTGAGCTAATTGAACCCTTTCACCGGGCATACCATTCCTCTTGCACCACTCATAGAAACCATAGATGGAAGAGCTTCTATTTATTCGGTTGAATTGTCGGCTGACCCATGTTTGTGTCCTAATGATTATGAAGTACTAGTACGATACAATAGTGAGTTTCTTTCTGTAACCAGTCTTGCATATTTTAGATCAGGGGATGATACTTGGACTCAAATAGGTGATGAAAGTTTCGCCAGCAAAGTTAGATGGCGATTAAGAGTATTGGAAGTGATGTTTTACTGGATAATAATAATGCAAGCTAAAAAGAAAAAAACCACAACCCATATTGTCAAAATAACAATTAAAAAATGTAAAATTATTTAAGAAAAAAGAAATGCAAAATAAATTAAACATTCTACAAAGTCAAAGTAAAATATAGAAAGAAAAAAAATGTGAGACATTTATTAGAAGGCCGGACATGGAAAAAATAGAATTAGTTATTCAATGTAATAAATATTGAGTTTAAAGTGGTAGTGAAATCCACATATCATTTGTTGAGTGGGAAATGTTGAAAGGGAAATGTAGAAGGAGAAGGTAGATAGCATTCCTCATTTTTAATTAAATGGACCATTTGCCTTCAAAACCTTAAGTGCTTTTAGCAACTCCAATTACATTTTCAAACATTTTCTTAGTCAGCATTTTGAAAACCGATATCACCTATTTTAATTTTAATTGGGGAATGCTATGCTCACATTTATACCGATATCAAGTTCACTTCTTTTCCATCTATTCTTTTCCTTTTTCGTCCCTCCTTTTTTTCTCTCGTTCTTCCTCTATCAGTGAGGCCGAAGAAGGACAGTGGCAGGGATAGGGGATTCCGGTGATGATAGCAATGGAGAATCAGTGATGGTGAGAGACTTAGAGTGGTGGTAGATGGATAAATTGGGGCAGTGAGAGTGGGCTTATTGAGACTAGAAATCAAAGAATATGCTAACAGAAAAACCAAAAAATCATAAAAATCAAAGTTGATGATGGAATGAACACAACAAGCATCATCATTTGAATGGAATTGCATGGCATCATATGCAAGAGATTCTTCTCATCATTACATCTGGGTCTAAGCCAAAAAATTTACAACGAAAACTCTACACCAGTACTCTTTCAATTCTTCCATTTATCTCCCACTCTTTTCTCTTCCGCCTCAACTACTCCTCCGTCATCATCCGTTTCGATTCTCTCCGACTCCCTATAACTCTCGTTCAATGCACGTAGCCGAACAATCGCTATGGCAATCACAGCAACTATGAAAAACGGCATCCTCAAGGAGAAGGGAGTGTGCTCGTCGGAGAAGCAATACGATTCTTCCTCGTCTTCGTGGTCTATGGGATTATGGAAGGTCAGCCTTCAAAGCTTTTCAATTTCATCGTGAATTATTCAATTTTATGATTTCACTCTAAGAAAGTTGAATTTGTGCTTGTCTTGAAAGTTGAATTTGTGCTTGTCTTCTTCGGTCAATGATAAGAGGAAGAAAGAGAGAAGAGAAGGGGTAGAAAGGAATAGGAAAGATGGAATTTTAGTCATTCTAGGCCATTTTGATATTAATTATTAAGAAATGGAGAAATGCCTACACGTGTCCGCGTCTGGCTGATCCACATCCCGTATGAGTGTGAGCTTAGCATTCTCCATTTTATAACCTATCTTGCTAAGGTTGACATAATATTATCCAAGTCTAAAAAAAAAAAGACATAATATTGAGAGTCCTTCTAATGAGAACCACTAAAATGAGAACTAGTTGAGTACTTTTGTGTTAGACCCACTTTTCGATCACATTTCCGCAAATCAACCGTTAGATGTTTAGATATTTATGTGTAGATCATTATGCAATTTTTCAACTAAATTGAAAATCGTTAAAACATTCATAATAGTGATTTATCAATTTTAAACATGAACGGTTCATGTTTGACAGATTTGGTTCGTCCATTGAGTTGATCTAGTTCAGTACCTTAACAATTAGCAATTTGGAAGAAAATTTTCGAAAGTGATCTACTCATGCATACATAAACATCTTACGGTTCATTTGCCGTAATGTAATCGAAAAGTAGGTATCTCAAACAGTTGAATAGAAAGTTTCAATTAGTCCTTATTTTAGTGATTTTTATTATAATGGTTCCCTATCTAATACTGCTGATACACAAGACAATAATTTCAGTTGTATAGTTTTGTTTTTTTTGAAAAACAGTTGTATAGTTATTGCTTATAATATGAGATCGAGATATAAGATTTATTAGGGCAAGTTCACCAGTTTGGTCAATAGGTGAGGGTCATTGGGCCAAAACATTGTTCACTGCCACTGGACATGTGTTTCTACCCTTTCTGTTTCTTAATCGGTCAGTTACTGTTCATTAAATTTTTTATTAATTTATTTATTGTACAATTGAAATATATTTGATGTCAATAGATCATTTGCATACTGTTTGTGAGCCCTGAAAAATTCATCGAGCTCATTTTCAAAAAATTTTATAAGGTGAATCCTCAATTGAAGAGTTGGATTATAAAGTGCATGATACTATGAGTTCGTGGGAATTTTTGGGGAATTTTTCGGATACCCGAGCTATTTATATGATTTTCTGAAGGTTTTGGGATTTTAGAAATTATTAAAGGAAAAAGGAAAAATTTGTGTGGTGTGATCTAGGCCATTTAAATGCCCACCGCCTTCATCGTAGCCATCCAAATTTAATTATTGAAGAGGCTATATATAGGATCAGATTGGGTCAAACTTTGGCAGACCACGATAGAAGCTTCTGGTTTCTGACTTGTGAGCGACACATGAAAACCTGGAAAGAGATCCGACCAGTGCTCCACCGTCCAGCCATTCTTGGCTGCAAACCGCTTGCGTTCGATCCCTCTCCTCAGCGCTGACGTCCTCCTGGTGATGGATTATACAATCGGCGACAGACGACGATGATATGAGACTCGAGAAGCTTGAAGTTTTTAAGTGGTTTCACCGCAATTTCCAATGGCTCCGGCGGCTGATTTAACTACATGAGGTAGGAAAATTAATCCTCTCAACACACTCTACATACTAATATTCTCAGTTCTTTAAATCGATCCAATTTTGATGATTTTGTTTCTGGGTTGTCCATGGCTCTGTCGCAGCTCTTCAGCAAGCGCTTGATACTTTTCGGCGATAAACGACAAGAATATGGCCTCCACGCGTGGTGCTTCTTGTGTCTCTCTCTCAATGTCTGGGCTTAGGCCAGCATGGCAACCGGCCTCTTGGGTCAAGAATTTGGTCAAGATCTTCGCGTTTTTCTTAGCTTGGGTCACGAAAGTTCAATATGAAGCTAGTCAAGAGACCATCGGTGGAAGCAACTTTTTCTTCCATTTTAGTCACCACCTCAACTTACCCAGGTGGAGGCAGATCAAGAGAGCACTGGTGAACTTGCTCTTAGAGTTGCAATTTGGAAAAGCATTCCTATACTTTTATTAAATTCATACAAGATCAAGGAATGGTAGCAAATACTCCTAGAAAATGACTGATCACTGACAATTAGTGTATGCATATCCTCCTTCACACGCAAAGCATAACTCCAAGACAGCTTCAAAGCAACACTGTTATCTAAGAAATGAATTGAATCATAAGTGTGTACTAAACGCATAGCGAAGGAACAACATGCAATGTAACGTACAAACCAAACTCAACTAAGTAGCCGTTCATTTTGGGAAGTTCCAAACAATGCAAGATGTAAAATGAAAATCATGCATGAAAGTACGTGTAATTAACCCTTCGGTAGAAACGGCCACCTTATACAGATCGAAATAAGTGGTCATTGTAGCCTCTAATCCTCCATCGAACAGTTAGATAATACCAAGAGGATATTTCACCAACTAAATTTTTTTCAATTCTCATCTCATTAGTTTGTCTTGTTATGACCTAATCGCACCAGATACATTCCTATAAGATCTCTACAAGTAATTAAAAATATGTGCGCCAGATTTTAATTCCCTGCTTCACATTATCCAAAAGTTCACCGAGTGTAACTGAAAAGCCTAAACCAAGACATGGGTTCTGATCATCATCAAGTGCCCCCAAAGCTTCCGGTCCTAGATTTCTCAAACAAGGAAACTCTGAAGCCTGGCACCAACTCATGGCAATCCGCACGCAAAGATGTTCAACAAGCACTCGAAGAATTTGGCTGCTTTGTAGTTTTGTACGACAGAATCTCTCCGGACTTTCGCAATTCTCTTTTGGCTACTCTGCAAGAGTTGTTTGATCTCCCTACCGAAACTAAAATGACAAACAAATACGAGGCTAAGCCCTTAAATGGGTATGTTGGGCAAATTCCCAAACTCCCTCTCCATGAAAGCATGGGCATCGACAATGCAACTTCTCTGGAGGAAACTCAGAGATTCACAGAGCTCATGTGGCCTGGTGGAAATGATAACTTTTGGTAATATATACTTGAACTTCCTCTTAATTAAATTGTAAATTACATAATTAGTTTGTCAAATTTTGATGGAAAACCATACGTTTCTGATGTTAACTATTTCCTAGACGTATTCTTTTGGTTGTCGTTAGACTCACTTTTTTTCTTCTCAGTGAAAATGCATATTCGTTTGCAAAAGTAGCAGAAGAGTTGGATAAAATGGTGACTAAAATGATATTTGAGAGCTATGACGTGGAGAAGTGTTATGACTCTTATGTTGGGTCCATCAGTTATCTTCTTCGACTGTTGAAAAACAAATTGCCTCGAGAAAACCAACATAATCTTGGCTTCGTCCCTCACACTGACAAGAGCTTCACAACCATACTCTATCAGAACAATCAGGTTCATGCTTTGGAGGTTGAAACAAGAAACCATGAATGGTTTAGGGTTGAGTTTCCACCTTCATCCTTTGTAGTCATGGCGGGTGATGCACTAATGGTAACAGTTTAGCATGCTATTTACAGGATCCAGTATACCCTTGTGCTTAGTATTTATTTAATCAAGGGCCTTATGAATATATAGAAGCTAATTAAGTTAATTTGCTTGTTTCTTAATTAGGCATGGAGTAATGACAGAATATTTTCTCCGAACCACCGAGTTGTAATGAGCACTGGGAATGAAAACGAAGCAAGATACTCTATGGCACAATTTGCATTTAGCAATGGCGAGATACGAGTGCCTGATGAGCTTGTTGATGACGAACACCCCTTACGCTACAAGCCTTTTGATCATCCCGGGTTACTGCGTTTCTTTCGTACTGCTGAAGACAACTCGAACTCTGCTATAAAAGCCTATTGTGGTGTTTGAAAACCTTGTGTATAGCACTCTAATAAGTATGTGTGCTTGTTTCAAGCTTGCTGGTTTGTTTTGGCATGGGTTGTCTGAATGTACTAATATCGTTAATGCTGTGTGGCTTTGTTCCTGCTATATATGTTATCTTCTGATCGATGAAATAAACGAAAAGAACGAATTAAAATGTTTGTTTTGGGTTATCTGAATGCACTAATATCGTTATTGCTGTGTGGCTTTGTTCCTGCTATATATGTTATCTTCTTATCCATGAAATAAACGAAAAGAACGAATTAAAATGTATCTACAATTCTACATGAGATTTCGATATAGTAATTCTTAAATTCAGTACGTGCCACGAGTGCAATGTTAAACCGGTTGATTAAGCAAACAGACCAACGCAACAAGATCTAAAAAATAAATAAGAACACGAAAATCCACCAGATTGAGAAAGTCTCAATTTTTATTTTTTTTAATACACGAAGGAAAACTTACAAAGCAAAACCACAAACACAGCCCTCTTCCGGCTGATCTAACTGAAATGCTAGGAACACATAAAGGAAAAGGTATTTACAGCAAACTGAAACTTCGCGCCCAACATATCCAAGTTTAGCTAATTTATCTGCCACGAAGTTAACCTCCCTGAAATATGCCTGAATCGGATATAAGCAAATTCTCAAGTTTGTTAGTTATTCTCAAATGTTAGTAAACACTACATTGAAAATTTACTTGGATATATTACAAAAATAACTTTTTTTTTTTTTTTTTGACTTTGTCAAGGGGAATCCAAAGGCTTCCTAGGCCCAAAATAAACCTCTTCGGCGCATGTGAAATGCTCCAACTATGCATTGCAGCACAGTGCCTGGCCACTTTGACAGATTCAGGATTCGAACCTAGGTTGGGGAGCACACCCAACTAGGCAAGAACCACTATGTCACTTGCAGTGGTTATTACAAAAATAACTTAGTTTCAACTATAAAATCATCGCAATATTATAACATAGTAACAATAAATTTAACATGTTGTCATTTAGTTTTGAAAGACTTTATATACATTGATGAGGCTAATAAACTTGAAACTGAAAAGAACACCTAAAATGAAAATGGAAAGTGAAATTCACACTTTTCATTTTATAGTCTACACTCCGTGTTTCTTTTTTAGTATTTAACATCATATATTTTACAATCTATACTACAAAAAGAAAAAAATTTAAGATACCAAAAAAAAAAAAACATGGAGGGAAGATGAGTGTGAATTTCACTCCCCATCAAAATGTACTTGAAAATATTACAAAAATAGCTTAGTTTTAACTAAAAAATCATCACAATATTATAATAATAAGTTTACTGTGTGTTTTACAGCCAAAACCAACAGGTTGTGGTACATGTCGTTGCAACATCAGGGGCCCACGCCATTAGTTTTTGCTGTCAAGTATCAAGTAAGGTTGTGGTACATGTAGTTGACAAAAAAAATAAAAAAAAATAAAATTGGCACATGTATATTTGTCATACATATTGTTTTGGGTTAAAAATTGGTTATTACCCTATATTTTTGGTCAAAAATCAATTCAGTCTCTGCACTTCTAATTTCATCAAAAACACCTCTGCACTTATAATTTTGACCTAATAGGTTCAATCTGTTAGTCTTTCATTAAGCGAGTCCGTTAATTTCCTGACGTGGCTCATGTAGGATCATATTTTATGACATGGCAATGAGGTAGCATTCCTAGTCAACTTAAGGGTTTACATCGACTTAGTGGGCTCCACTTTAATGACATGTCACATTGTGATTGAATAATGGGTCACACTATTAGAAATCTATCAAAATTATAGTTTTCTTACAAATGACTCAACTACTACTCTAACCCATGACCTCTAGAATGTTTTCTTGCACAACAAACCACCATGCTAATTTTGCATTACTATAAATTATCAACAGTTTTTATATTTATACCATGTCCCTTGAATTTTCTCTTCGTCGAATTATATCTCTTAAAGTTCCAAACAAAAATTCATTAACCATTTTTTATTTTATGAGAAATAAATTTTTTTTCAACAATAGATAAAATATTCATTAACTTGGTTTTGTTTTTTGGCTCAATTTAAATTCAAGTATCATTCATCTTCATCAAAAATACTTAGAAGCAAAACAAAATAAAAAACTTAATTATGAAATTTTCATAAGTGTATGCAAGGGATATAGTATTAATATAAAAACTAAGGTTAACCGAATATCATAAATAAATATTTTTGTTTGATATTATAAGGAACATAGTATAAATATAATCTGAAGATACTTTATAACACTGTGAGGTTAGTGTAGTGGTTTGTTGTATGACTTGTATGTAAGAGGTTGTGGGTTCAAGTTATGATTGATAGATTTTCCATAGTGTGACTCACTCCTAAGCCCAGACATGCTAGGCTTGCCACCTATCGCCATGTCATAAAATATAGATCCCACATGAGCCACGTCAGCAAATTAATAAACTCACTCCTAGTGGAACTCACTCCTAAGCTGACCAGGCATACTAGGCATGCCACCTATCGCGATGTCATAAAATATAGACCCCACATGAGCCATGTCAGTAAGTAATTGAAAGTGCATGGGTGTTTTTGATGAAATTAGAAGTGCATGGATTGAATTGATTTTGGACCTAAACCATAGGGTAGTAAACAGTAATTAGCCCTATTATTTTTCATGTAATCATTTAGCACTTTGACAATAAATATTACCACTACAACATTCATGTAGTAATTAAGAAAAATTATTTGTTAAGGTAAATGAGTTTTGCAGGTGAAGTGAAATAGATTCTCATTTGAATAATTCATATCTATGTCATACTTTTTTTCGATGAGATATCTATGTCATACTTGCATGTCAAACTCTCTCATGAACTTCCTCCGCAGGCTGTCATGAATCAGTAACCAGCACTCTTTTATTACCGACCCAGTTTGAGTAATTAATATAGTTACCACTAATCATTGAGCCAATATAACAAATAAAAGTAGTCATAGAATCAGTAATCAAACTGATCATTAGCTTATTGATTAAACAACTTATATAACGTATTTGATCATAGACATTGACATATGTTAATTATTGTCTTTAAACTAGGCCTCATCAAAAAGCCAGCGGATCAAGTGCGTTGATGGAGGCCCGCCGACCCTGCCAGTCAAAAAGCCAGCAAAGTCCGGCCTGGCCCACCAAAAGCCCGCTAGGCCCGGCCCATAAAAGCCCGTAAACTATTATATATATATATATATATATAAATATATGTATGTTGATGTGCTCATATTTTCTTAATTCTTATATTTCTATGCTGTTAAAGGAAAAACACATTATGTGCCTTCGTCAAAGAAACAGACGAAGAGGGAATCAAGCAATTACAAATCACAGCTCAATCAGCATTTAGTATCCTCAATGTAATTGATATTTCCGTTGTAATCCTATCCCTATATAAAGGGGTTATGAATGAAATGAGTAGACCAATTCCAATCCATTTTCACTTTAACACGTTATCAGCACGCTCAGAGCCAATAGCCAAGAAAAATCAATTTTTTTTTTCTTCTTCCTGTTGAAAAAAAAAACCCCCCAAACCATAGAAGAGAAAAAACCTTTTCTCTTCCTCTTCTTCTGTGCCGCCTGCAAGTTGCCACACCCGAGCAGCCCCAGCCCAGCAGCGCAGCACCCTTCACCGGCCGAGCAGCCCCAACATCCTTGTACCCCACTGCCTAGCCCAGGCCACCACCCGCCTGCGCGCACAGACCGGCCTCACCTCCCTTCAGCCCCGCCTAGCCTGGACACTAGCGCCCAGCTGCATTCCAGATCGATCCTTCGGACACCACGCTGGAGCCGCACGACCCAACCCCTGCTGCAACTCCCTGACGCAGTAGCCCAGCCGAAAAAAAAAAATCCTGTGAAGCAGCCCCTGCCTCGACCCGGTCAACCCCCACCGGCCTCCAACCTAACCCAGGCCACCAAACAGCCTCCGCGCCCACCTTGCAGACCCTACCCCAGCCCCCACGCCAGATTCCGCGTCAATCTACCACGAGCAGCAACTGTGCGGATCCTCGTGTCTGCAAACCACTGCTCTAATATCAACTGTGCAGATCCTCGTGTCTGCAAACCAGAAGGAGAAGACGAAAAAAAAAGAGAAAATCAGAAAGAAGAAAACCAGAAGGAGGAAGACATGAAAAAAAAAAAAAAAAAAAAGAAGGTGTTACCCGGCCCAACAATTCCAAAAAAAAAAAAAAAAAAAAAAAAGAAAGGCTCTGCAGCCCAGCCAGAAAAAGAAAAAAAAAAACAGGCCTAGCTGCCTAGAAAAAAAAAGAGGCCATGCGGCCCAGACAAGAAAAAAAGAAAAGAAAAAAGGCTTGCAGCCCAAAAAAAAAAAGCAAAAGAAAAAAAAAAAACAAGGCCCACTGCTGAAAAAAAGGAAGCAGCCAAGTATAAACAAGGCCCATTTCAGTTAGTTTTCTCACCCCCAAAAACATCGCTACGCACGCCTGCATCAACACGCGCATGCGCTAGGATTGTTTTCTTTTATTGCGACCAAGTATGTTCTCTTTTATTTATTTTCATACTATGACATATTTTCATTATTTATAATTAGAACTTTTGAGCATGTTTAGTTATGTTGTAAATATTATTATCTATGTGGATGTCCATGTAAATACTCATTAGTTATGTACTTTGTTGTAAACCCTACCTCTATATAAAGGAGGCTAATGAGACTGAATGATATACTTCTACTTCCTCCCAACTATTTTCTCTCCATCTTCTCTCTACTTTATAACATGTTATCAGCACGCTTGCTCTTTTTTTTTTTTTTTCTCAAAACCCTATGATGATTTATGAGTTTTTTGGTGCAACTTTGTTGTTTTTGACCATAACTTATAATCTACGGGTTAAAATATTTAAGGTTCTATATGATGACACAACCACCATAGTTTCATCAAATACCTTGATTATTTATTTTTATTGATTTGGATCTCTTTATATGCTGCACCTATAATCCATTTTTTCTACTGTTCCATATACCTTGTTCATACAAGGATTTCGTTGCCAAGCATATGTTTAATCATACATGCAAGTTGAATGATTCATATTTATATACAATTTCTAATTAAATTTTATTTATTTATTATTCTATTTGTTTGTTTCATTAATAGCTATACCATACCATAGTTACATAATCATGGAACTTACAAATTCGTTTTGAGATTAGGTTTCCTCTGATCATAAGCCCCAGAAGCTCACGCATGTCTGGGCATAATTGATTTTCGCAATTTATTTTAATCTCAAGTCTGTGACTATACACACACTTATGCCGGTGAAATTTTTTTTTTTTGCATCTGCACCATAACTTTAGGCTTATCTCTGTTGATGCCAATTTTTTCGATTGTTTTTCACCAAGTATAAACTTTGGGTAATCCAGGTTATAAGAATTTCAAAAATCCAGTCTTTCAATTGAAAGAATTTCAGGTATGTATTTATCTATTTTGACCATTTGATTCACCTTCTTCTTTCATTCAATTTGGAAAATTTATATGGTGAACTCACACCTATATCTACTTGTGAATTTTCTAATCAAAGTAGAGTGAGACCTGAAGTCTCTTGATTTGATTATAGAGGGCCTGAAGTTCCTCAAGAGTTGCATATTCAAACTTGTGACATGAAATTTTCTCAAAGCTTCACAAGGGTCAGAAGTTCCTTAGAATTATACAATGATCAAAATCGCATGTTGCTTGATTCCTGATCATATGGGGACCTGAAGTTCCTCTAATATCATGAAATGTAAATTGGAAAATTGTGACATGAAGCTCTTCAGAACTTATGCAATTATCAGGGCCAGAAGATCCTCAGAGCTATATAATCAAGTATATGAACTCAAATGTTTCTTAATCCCCAATTATCAGAGGGCCTGAAGTTCCTTTAATTTTTTTTGGTATTGGGGTTCCCTCTTTCGTACCACAATGTGAATTTGAAGTTCAATTTTGAACACTTGGCTAAAACTAGAAGCCACGTTCTCCACAAGATAAAATTATGTTCTTGTGTGATTAGAAGAGAGAAAAAAGATGATCATTTTGTGAAGTTAAGCAGACCAGAAGTTCTGTGTAATTTCTTCATTATGGAACCAGAAGTTTCCACAGTTAATTTTATTGCATAGTTTATCTATTTATTTTTCTTCCCTGCAATTTTTCTATTTTGTTATGTACTTTCATTACAGTACTTATCTTTTAAATTAATTTTTTTGTTACTCATACGGACCAGCAGTCCTATATCTCGAACATATGAATTTTGAGTGTAATATTTTTGAACCAGAAGTTCAAAATTTCATAGCAAAACTTGAAGTTCTAACAGTAAAACTCAAACCCGAAGTTTTGAGTATAAAATATAAATTAGTTAAAAGTAAACTTGAAGCTTCACTTTAGTCACCTCGAGCCTGAAGTTTCGAGCATCAAATTTATTTGAACCCGAAGTTCAAATTACGAAATTTTAGAACTTGCAGTTCATAGAAAAAAAATATTCGAATCTGAAGCTTCGATTACACATACAATTCATTCATAGTTTATTTGACTTTATGTCAACTCGAACTAGAAGTTTCGAGTAAATTTTCATATGTCGATTGATACATTCTTCTTTATGTTTGCTTAAAGAATTCCACCTTAGAACCTGAAGTTCTAATTGTGCATACTCGAGCCATAAGTTTCGAGTGGATATATGGACAATTTATCTAAGAGTTTTAATCTTAGTCAACCTCAAACCTGAAGTTTTGAGGGAATTATATTGACACCAATTTAAAAGTAAGCAGATATTTAACCGTTGGTTTATGACGAATGAGTATAAGTATACCCCAAATTTGTGATCGTGAATTTTGTAATTAAAAGAGATCGATCAGAACTTGTAGTTCCTTGATCCTTAATTACATGAGGACTTGAAGTTCCTCAATGATCAAACTAACTAGATGACCATCTAAAGTCCTTCACTCATTAGTTATGGTCATAAAGTTTAAACTCGATATTTCGAGTATATTATTTTGGCCAGAAGTTCAAAATGCATTTGATGTTAATCTACATCAGACAACAATACAGTAATTGAACATCATGTTTTAACTGTATAACATGGACCAGAAGCTTCGTGTATATCGTATGAGATCTACCGTTCAATTCTTACAAATTTGATTTGTGTTATCTTCAAACTTATGTTTTGAGTGATTTTCAGGCAATGCAATTTTATGCATGGTGTCCAGAAAATGTTATTAAAGCTTATGCTTATGAGGCTAATATAACAATCATCTCAGATCTTACATATCTGATTGATGGCTCCAGAAGAGCACACATTATTGTCCCTTTGCATTATGTGCCTCCAATATTACTAGAGATGTATAATCTCCCCGTCTCATAGATCTCATTGTATAGTAAGAAAGCCGATTGACATGGCTATACCATGAAATGCCACCAGAAGTGGATCATGGTAAGAGAAAAATCAGGAGTCAATGTAAATACTATCCTAACATCCACATATGTGAGGAAATTGTAAATTGGATGTGTGTGGCCTATGGTACACTATATGGTGGATGATTATCAAGCCACTTTCGAAAGGGCACTGGTCAAATTAAATTGCATTAACTAGTAAGAACATTGAAATTCATCTCACATGTCTGATGTCTTTTGCTTACAATAAGCAACTTGAAAGCACTATTGTGTTATTCCTCAGATTTATTGTAACCTCTTGCGTTTTTATTGAAACTAAATGTTTCTGAATTGATTATTTAGGAACCTGATGTTCCTTAAGAGGTTGTTATAAATTGAAAAATTGAAACCTCAAGTTTCTTAGATCTCCAATTATATGAGGGCCTGAAGTCCCTCCTCTTTATGACTACAGATTTATATGTGACGCAGAACTTGAGGTTCTCCACGTGATAAAGTCATTTTTTTATTATGGATTGTAGTCTTTAACTCAAAATTTTCGAGTATATCATTTTGGCCAGCAGTTCAAAATGAAGTTGGTCCATTCCAATTATCAGTATTTCACAATTAATGTTTACTGAAGCTAAGGTAACAACCATATCAAGAATATTAGGTCTTGATCTATAATCCAAATGAGCTACTATCATGTTACCGAATTTGAAATATTGTTGCATTAATTGCTTACTATATGGTTGGAGAAGACTTTATGCCATCAGATATATACTGTATCGAATTTTCTGCAGTAAATTAAGGCATATGATGTCATGAACCTGAAGTTCCTTGAACCAAATACACTATTTTGGCATGATCGGTTACGTCATCTTTTGTATACCATGTTGCATGGAATCACTTACAAGTTTGATGATTGCTAATCTTACTCACAAGCAAATTGTTTATTTACATATTTGCGAGTTGTCACTTTAATGAGACAATCCTCCTGCAATGAGGGGGAGAAATATTGTTCCTAAAGAACGATATGAATTGGTGTGAGATATTTATCCACCGTCTCATTTTGATTTTGAGCAATATCAAAACTAGTGAATTGATAAAAGAAAGTGACGAAAATCATGTGCTAAATACAATCCTCATACTAGGGATAAAAATTCCCTAAAGCAAAAATATTGTACAAGCAGTCTAGACCACACTCGAATTATGGAAAACATGTTGGTCCAAATGGCATGATTCTCCTGATAAGACTGCCATACTAAAATGTTAGCGCTCCTAACGAGGCTGCACAAATAAAGCTTGCAAAAGCTATTATAAATGATGTCATGGTTGGACATTTCATCAAATATGTCAATCGCCTGAAGCGTGACATATCTATAGGTTCCAAAGTTGTAACTACTGTGAAGTAGAGGTCATAAAGCCCTATATCACTCTAACGCTCTAGATGAGGTTATGAGTAAAAGATCCACATTCTCTAAATAAGTTCATCCATGTGATAGGACTGCCCTGTAAGAGATACAAGTCTATTGAGAAAGGATGAAAGCCCCGAAGAGGAATGTGTACCCAATATTAATAAGCTATATGGATAGCTAATGCATGCATATGAGAATAGTGGGATCACAAAATGTATGATCATCGATGATTGATATTATCTATGGTAGCTACCAAAATTATCAAGGGCTATGATGACATTGAATCACGTTCTCATACAAAATTTGACATTATTCTTGGCCAAATTGGAAAGAGGCAATTCCAATGAATTTGAAACGTGATGAAATACTTGGACCTTTAACCCTACATGGTACAAAAGGGTATTTATCAAAAGTGAAGATAAATCACTATGACACAATGTCTATTTATAGAGACATGAGATTATGAATATCTTTCCCTATACGAATGACAATTTTCTATAAGTACAGTGTTACATATAGCTGTTATATTGACGAGAGATTTATGGCACGTTGTCATCGTATATTATGAAGATCTTAAAGACACATTGCTAAAAGGAAAATCTCAAAAGTAAAGTGTCATTATAAGCGTATTGCTTATCAAATCCTCAAGGGATTCAAATACATGAATGATTCAAATGCAAGTCCATGAAAGGTTGAAAGAGCCTGAAGCTCACTGATGGAATCAAAGAGTCTAAAGCTAGCTCATATGTACTCATTTCATTCTAGTCAACGAGATCTAAATTGCCTTAATGAGTACTATGAAGAGACTACTATCAAATTCTAATTATGAATATAATGTTGCAACATATTCTAACTTTTATAAAGTTATGAATTACTTAGAGCTCTTGAAGAGCTTATATGGACATATCAATACACAAAGATATTGATGAGTATGGCTAGGTATGCCATGATGATTTTTCAATGTTTTAAACTATACAAAGTTAAATGTGTCAATTTCTTTATATTGTTTAGCTCTTACTTTGCGTATGAATTTGAGCATATGAGATTGTTTCTAACCTTATCATATGAGGTATATAAGGCTTATTGAAAATCGTCTAGTTTTGTTGGTATTGCTTAACCTTTGCAGGTATGAAATTTTGTGATGAGCCCCTATATGCAAAGCACACATGGTCTCACTTCGGTGATCGACACATCAATCTACTATATATGGTACATGTAGCTTATCGCATACATAAATGAGGCTTGCAACAGTCAGAGGGAGATTCTCATCAGGGGGAGCATCCAGAAGCATGCTACCTAGGACATATGCGTGTTGTGCTCTTTTTGTCCTTTAACCAGAGTTATTTTTATCCCACTGGGTTTTTGTTACCTGACAAGGTTTTTAACGAGGCAACAATAAGCGCGTCCAATACCATCATTCATTGATGGACATCCAAGGGGGAGTGTTGTAAATATTATTATCTATGTGGATGTCCATGTAAATACTCATTAGTTATGTACTTTGTTGTAAACCCTACCTCTATATAAAGGAGGCTAATGAGACTGAATGATATAGTTCTACTTCCTCCCAACTATTTTCTCTCCATCTTCTCTCTACGTTATAACAAGTTAGAAAATTTTGACCTTTTTAAGCATGTTGTGTTATTTATGTTTTACATAATTATGTTTAAGCATGTTTTAATTATGCTATAGTTTATACTTTATTTTTGAACAAGCCACATATATCTTGTTATATATTATTTATGCCATTGTGAGCATGTTTTATGAATTTTATTTACTCTTATATAATTATTCATACGCATGTCTTTATATTATGCTATTATTTATATTTTATTTTACGCATGATATATTATTGCTATTGTTATGTGCAATATATAATTTGTTGTATATTTGTGAAATTTGAGCATGCCATGTAGTTTATTTTTTATATGATATATTTAAATGTACTATGATTATTTTTAATGCAACATATCAATATCGTTTGGCCATGATAATGAAAATTCATGCGCATTATACACACACTTACTATGAGAAAGTATTTTCACATAGCATCGAGAAAAAAAATGTGACCATTACGAATCTTGGTCTTGAAATCTAATTCATACATTTGGAAAATAATTTACGTGGATGTCTTTATGACTGCGTAATTTATATCTTCTCTCTTGTTTTATGTAGATGGCTGATCCAACTCGACCTGAGTTTGACATCTTGGACTCAGAAGGACTTGAGTACCATCGTTGGGTTTCTGATATGGAAACTGCCTTTGTGGCAAAAGACTACACTGCCACCATTACTGATCCCAAAGATGATGAACTATCTAATAAGGTGAAAGCAGATGCCTTAATTTTTCTGAGGCGACATATTGATCCTAGCCTACGCTGGGAGTACCTTCAGTTGAAGACACCCAAAGCACTGTGGGATGCCCTTAAAGGACGTTTTGGGAACATTCACGATACTTTACTCCCAGGACTGGCTGTTCAGTGGAATGGAATCCACTTGCTTGACTATAAAAAGGTCAATGACTTCAACAAGGACATGTTGCGCTTAAAAGCACGTCTCAATTTTTGTGGAAGGGAAATCACAGAAGATGATATGATCTACAAGACTCTTACCACCTTTCCTAATTCAGCTTTTATACTAGCAAACCAGTATCAGTTGGATTATGACAACAAAAGAATCACAACCTTCAATAAGTTGATAAGCCTACTGCAAGTGGCTGAGAGACAAAATAAGATTCTCTTGAATAACAATGCCAGGCCCACTGGGACAAAGAAAATTTCTGAGGCTAATTATGGAAAAATGAAAGGTGGAAATAACTCCAATGTAAGGGGGTTTAGACGTGCTGATCCCTACCCACGTGGCAATCATGCACCACGTGGAAAGGGACATGGGGATCATGGAAACAAGATGCAAAAGGAAAGAGTTGACAATGAACCATGCTATAGGTGTGGATTCATTGGGCATTGGTACAAGAACTGCCAAGCAAACAACAGAGTAGCAGCCAATTACAAGAGGTATAGAGAGTCTAAAGAACAAGAGGCTCACTACATGGAAGAAGAAGGTCATGACCTAAACGTCAACCTTACAATTGCAGACTTCAATGGCAAAGAGGAACTTGCTAAGTCAATGGATGCTCTCAATCTTGACTGATCTGCTTTATTCATTTTATTTTCCAAAGATAGTTGTGAAGGCATAATGCCTCATTTTTAATTAGACTATTATTTGGTCTTAAAGAATGGTTTGATGAATTAGATTTCTGAACAAAGACCTTGATTTGCTTATCGTTGGCTTATTAATAAATTTCAAATTTTATTCTGAAGCAGTGAATTTATTCAAATTTATTTTCTATACACATATTTACATGGTTCGAAATTGCAATATAAAGATGTAAAGCAATACATCTAGAGAAAAAAATTATTATTAGAATGAAAAGATTATCATTCTACTAAAATAAAATTACTCTAAAGAATCTGAGATATATTTAAAGTCAAAAACGCTGTGTATGCACCAAGAGCTAATCGAACCTTGTTAATGTTTCAAAGCAATTTGTGCCAACGGTTATCATGTAAAAACACACCGTGAGAATGGAACTGAATACCTTGATATTACATCTAATGACTGTGGAAGGAAACACATCTTAGAGAAACTTATGAGTCAATTTAGTGGACTGTACCTCACTACGATTCGGATCATTGAATCCTATACTGTCACCAACAATGAAATGTGGGACACTGACTCATACAGGCTTTTGCATGACCGCCTATGGCACCGAGGTCGTGACATGATGATCCGTATTTTTTCAAGAACTCACACGGACATCCCTTCTTTCGAGTGAAAAATGGGAGAAAAATCCGCCACACTACAAGGTGTCGGTTCTAGGATTGCTCAAATGCAGTCATTGCTTTCTGAAGTACCAGAAGCACTACCTCCCTCCATTATGCCTCATTGACTATTTCAAAGGCACATCACTCGTTTTGTAAGGCCTGCTCTTTAGCAAAAATAGGATCGAGACCTTCCTATGCTAAAGATACAAAACAAAACATTCCATTCTTACAAAGGATACAAAGAGATGTCTGTGGACCTATCCATCCAGAATGCGGACCATTCAAGTACTTTATGGTTCTGGTGGATGCTTCGACAATCTGGTCACATGTCGTTTTATTGTCCACAAGAAATGCTGCAATACTCCTAGCACAGATTATAAGTTTAAGGGCTCACCACCCTAATCACCCTATCAAGTCTATAAGGCTTGATAATGCTGGAGAGTTTACATCAAAAGCATTTGATGATTATTGCATACCTATTTGGATCGATGTAGAGCATCATGTACCCCATATGCATACACAAAATGGTCTCGCAGAAGCCACCATCAAAAGGCTACAGATGGTGGCTAGGACATTGGTTATGCGCACCAACCTGCCTATATCTGCATGGGGTTATGCAATATTGCATGCAGCTTTACTTATTCGTTTCAGACCCACTGCTAGCCAACCATTTTCTGCGTACCAGTTGGTAACTGGATATGAGCCTAACATTTCACACTTACGCATATCTGGTTGCGCAGTATATGTGCCTATTGCGCCCCCACAGCGCACTACACTGGGTCCTCAGAGACGATTAAGTATTTATGTTGGATACGAATCCCCAACAATTATCCGCTATTTGGAACCCTTGACAGGCGATCTCTCTACCGCTAGGGGGAGATAGGAAAAATGATTTTCCAAGGGAACGACAGGAATTGTCGTGGTTTGTCCCCACTCTGTCTCATTTTGATCCCTGCACTTCACAAAGTGAAAGTGAAGTGAAAAGAATAATCGATCTTCAGAACGTAGCTGATTCGATGCCTGATACGTTTACTGATATCACAAAAGTGACGAGATCACATATACCAGCTGCAAATGTGCCTGCAAGGTTAGAAGTCTCCAACAAGGGGCACGGTGCCGCAGATAGAGGCACTGCAACCACACTTAGTGGAGGTGTGGTTAAGGCCGTGGCTCCCCAAGGAAGAGGGGGAGGTCACTTGGTTCGATTGATACTCACCCAAGGAAGAAGAGGGTGAGTAAGGCACAAACCAATAATCAATGTATAGAATCCCTCTCATGAGATTATCTCTGATTATAGTTATGTCCATGAATCAATACTGGAGGACGCTCCGATGTTTGAAATGATTCCAGAGAACAAAGAAATCTCAAAGGATTACGAGAGTGCGTATGAGTTGATAGAAAGATCTTCCATACACATCGATGATATATAACTGTTGCTCAAGGAATCATAGAGCACGATGATATCGAACCACGCTCTGTTGAAAAATGTCAACAAAGAGCAGATTGGCCTAAATGGAATGAATCAATCCAGGTAGAATTAGATTCTCTTACAAAGAGACAGGTATTAGGTCCGGTAGTGCTAACCCCACTAAGTGTAAAGCCTGTAGGACATAAATGGACCTTTGTCAGAAAACGTAATGAGAAGAATGAAGTCCTAAGGTACAAGGCTCGCCTTGTGGCGCAAGGTTTCTCACAACGCCCTGGAATTGACTACGAGGAGACATACTCTCCCGTAATGGACGTTATAACATTCCGCTACTTAGTTAGCTTAGTAATTTCTGAAGGACTGGAAATGCAGCTCATAGATGTGGTTACTGCATATCTCCATGGGGATCTAGATTCAGAGATATATAAGAAAGTGCCTGATGGCCTTATATTACCCAAGCCAAGTGACTCTAAACCACGGAGTGCGTTTGCAACTAGGTTGAAACGCTCACTTTACGGATTAAAACAATCCAGACGGATGTGGTATACCCGTCTAAGTGACTACTTGATTGGGAAGGGATATAAGAATGATGAATTATGCCCCTGCGTATTCATAAAGAAAACAAGTTCCGGATTTGCAATTGTAGTAGTATATGTCAATAATATGAACATAACTGGTACTCTTGATGAAATAAGAGAAACCGCGAGCTACTTGAAATCCGAATTTGAGATGAAGGATCTTGGGAAAACTCGATTCTATCTAGGCCTTGAACTAGAACACCGAGTTTGTGGAATATTAATCCACCAGTCTGCATATGTCTAAAAGTCAGGAGATATAACATGGACAAAGCACATCCTGCTAGCACTCCCATGATCGGTCGAAGTTTGGATGCAAGGAAAGATCCATTTCGTCCAAAGGAAGATGACGAACAAGTGTTGGGAGCTGAAATTCCCTATCTAAGTGCAATAGGCGCATTATTGTACTTACCCCAATTTACTCGACCAAACATTGCATTCTCAGTGAACTTGTTAGCTAGATTTAGCTCAGCGCCAACGCAGCGTCACTGGAATGGTATCAAGAACATTTTCGATACCTAAAAGGAACCATTGACTTGAGACTGTTCTTTCCCTACAGAGAGACAAGAGGGACCGCAGATGGAACTGCAATCCCTGAAGAAAATATTGATGGCGAAAGTGCCACTCACTACACCGAAAAGCCAAATGATGTTTTGGTTGGTTTTGCTGATGCTGGGTATCTCTCTGACCCACATAAAGGTCGTTCCCAAACTGGTTATGTATTTACCAATGGAAACACGGCGATATCTTGGAGATCAACCAAGCAAACCCTTGTGGCTACCTCCTCGAACCACTCAGAGATCATTGTTGTACATGAGGCGGTTCGTGATTGTGTATGGTTAAGAACTATCATTGCACATATTCGAGGGATTAATGGTTTGAGTTCTACCACTGAAGAGCCTACTTACATTTATGAACACAATGCAGCTTGCATCGAACAGATAAAGCCAGGTTGTATTAAGGGTGATAACACAAAACACATATCGCCAAAGTTGTTCTACAATCAGCAACAACAGACACTTCTCAAGATTCAAGTGAATCAAGTAAGGTCTGAGGAGAATGTGGCAGATTTGTTCACCAAATCACTGCCTAAGGCCACATTTGAGAAACATGTGAAAAGCATAGGAATGCGAAGACTTTCCAAGCTCACTTGATTAATGTAATGATCAGGGGGAGATGTAGACATCAGGGGGAGTCTAACACACACATGTCATTCTCAAATGTAGAAGGGGCGTTGTGCTCTTTTCCTTCGACCAAGTTTTATTTTTGTCCCACAAGGTTTTTATTGTTACTTGGCAAGGTTTGTAGTGAGGCAATAACTCATGCACCATTTCGTCTTTGACTTGGCACAAGGGGGAGTGTTAAAGAAAAAGCACATTATGTGCCTTCGTCAAAGAAACAGACTAAGAGGGAATCAAGCAATTACAAATCACAGCTCAATCAGCATTTAGTATCATCAATGTAATTGATATTTCCGTTGTAATCATATCCCTATATAAAGGGGTTATGAATGAAATGAGTAGACCAATTCCAATCTATTTTTACTTTAACATATGCCTCTTTCTTTTGGTATTTATGTTTAGTTCTCCTTATTTATGGTTCATTTACATTAGTTTAGTGTCTTTGTAGGTGTGTTTCAAAGAAAGAAGAAAAGAAGCTAAGCTAACTAACACAGAAACTGTTGTGCAGAACACCTAATTTCGCTGAATTATTGGGAACTGCTCGGATGGAATTAGGAGCTGTACGCTATATGCACCAAAAGCCCCATATGTCTAGTTTCTGAAGAATTTTACAGTTTGCGATTTTGACTTTTCTAGAAGGAGTTATGGCAATTTAAGTGAAGGTAGTTCAGCTTGGACTGGAATCTGCAACATCTTTTACAAGTTCACGTCTAGAACCTAACTTCGCTGAATTACTGGGAACTGCTCAGATGGAATTAGGAGCTTTACCCTATATGCACGGAAAGCCCCATGTGTTTAGTTTCTGAAGAATTTTACGGTTTGCAATTCTGACTTTTCTAGAAAGAGTTATGGCAATTTAAGTGAAGACAGTTCAGCTTGGATGGGAATCTGCAACATCTTTTACAAGTTTATGTGTAGAACCTAACTTCACTGAATTACTGGAAACTGCTTGGATGGAATTTGGAGTTGTACCCTATATGCACGGAAAGCCCCATGTGTCTAGTTTTTGAAGAATTTTACCGTTTGCCCTTCCGACTTTTCTAGAAGGAGATATGGCAATTTAAGTGAAAAAAGTTCAGCTTGAACGGGAATCTACAACATCTTTTACAATATGCACGGAAAGCCCCATCTAGAAGGCCCAGCACATATATTTGGAAATCTTCAGTATGCCACATCATCAATATTGAAGATCTAGGACTTTTAGACATGTTTATATGTGTGTGTGTGTGTGTGTGTGACTCTGTGTGTGTGTGTGTGTGTGTGTGTCTTTGTGTGAGTGTGAATTTGTTGTAATTTGGTTTATGGTGAAATTGAAGTTCTCATACTTCTATATAGAATATGTGCATATATATTCTAGTATTCTACATGTCTTGACTACGGTTGACCGATTCGATTGGATTCGAAAATATGGTGAAATTTGCTAAATTTTTTACCACACTCATAATTTATTATAATAATCTCATCCAATGGTCGGTTTTTCCATTTTATTTGAATTGATAGAGGTTGCCCTTTGGAGTATATGATATATAAATATAGGTTTATAAGAGTAACTAAGTTTGACCTAGTTGATCGAATTCAAAACGAGAACCAAATTGGCTGGATTTTTTACAACCACCATAAAACATTACCATCTCTCCATCGAGAGGTAGGTTTCTCCGAATTCATTTTCCACTTCATGGTTGCGTTAGAATGAACCTCAACAATTTAAATGCAATGTATAAGTCATACAACTTTAGAAGGAAAATTGGTATAGGCCAATGTGTTTGTAATTAATTTTTTTTTTTTTTTATCTTATGTCCACGCACATCCATCGATGGAATATTTACAAACGTGATGTGAAAAAATAAGCACGTTTCGCAGTCGTCATGCCATCAGTCAACTAAGAAGACATACAGTGACAACGGTTGACCAATTCGATCAGATTCGAAAATATGGTGAAATTGGCTAAATTTTTTACCACACTCATAATTTATTGTAATAATGTCATCTAACGGTCCATTTTTCCATTTTCTTTGAATTGATAAGGGTTTCTCTTTGGAGTGTATGACATATAGATATAGGTTTATAAGAGTAACTAAATTTGACCTAGTTGATCGAATTCGAAACGAGAATCAAATTAGCTGAATTTTTTACAATCACCATAAAACATTACAATCTCTCAATCGAGCGGTTGATTTCTCTAAGTTCATTTTCCACTTCATGGTTGCTTTAGAATGAACCTCAACAATTTAAATGCAATATACAAGTCATACAACTTTAGGAGGCAAATTAATATAGGCCAACATCTTTGTAATTAAAATTGAAATTTTTATCTTATGTCCACGCACATCCATCGATGAAATATTTACAGACGTGATGTGAAAAAATAATCACGTTTCGCGGTCGTTATGTCATCGGTCAACCAAGAAAACATACAAGTGACGACGGTTGACCAATTCGATCGAATTCGAAAATATGGTGAAATTGGCTAAATTTTTTACCACACTCATAATTTATTATAATAATCTCATCCAACGGTCGGTTTTCCCATTATATTTAAGTTGATAGAGGTTTCTCTTTGGAGTGTGTGATATATAAATATAAGTTTATAAAAAATATTATCTTTAAAGATTTATTTGTAAATAAAGCCCGTAAGGCCCGTCCCGAAAAAGCCCGCAAGGCTTAACCCGGCCTGGCTAGAAAAAGCCCGCGAGGCCCTCATTAAATGGATGGGCTTAGATTCTTCAATTTATAATAAAGTCCAGCCCGACCCTGCCCAAGCCCTCTACCAATGAGCCTGGCCCGGCCCGTTGATGATGCCTACTTTAAACTGGAAAACCGAACAGTTTTGGAAACAAGTTAATTAAGGTTGGTACTACTACTCATCGCATCTGCATATTCAACCTAATTTAAGTGACCATATTACATGGATTAATTTTTTCTTCCAAATATCTCTTGCTTCTACAGTTTTAACTTCATTATGCAAAATTCCCTATTGAATATAGTTAATGTAACCCTTATTTCCTTACATCGGTCGTCAAACTATGTATAACATAATGAGGTAAAGTTTCGCCTTTTGAAGCGCCAATCGCGTAGGGCAACAAGGCCGATAGATAAGAAGAACGACACTGCCATATTGAAAATACAAATATATAGTACTTCTAAAATTAATTGAACATTTGACCAAAAAAATAATTAACGTTTACATCCGGTTCCAGTACTTGTGTGACAATAGCCTAATTGTGTAGTTGTCTGGTACTCACATACAAAAACAAAGTGACACTACGATTGTGATCGATTTGATATATACCACCATCTAGTAGCAACTTAAATTTATCATTTTTATGGTTGAATTGGTCTGAATATGTTCTGAATGGCTCATTCTATACATATGACATCAGTGCAATTATATCACCTCTCTATATATAAGTTTCATATCAGTGCAATAATTCTCCAACTAAACTAGCGAGCTATATTACAATTAAGAGGCGACATTTCTTGTCACTCAGATAATTATGGGGTCACAAACTCAGCCAGCTAAGGTTCCCATTGTAGATTTATCAAAAGAGAACTTGAAGCCTGGTACGGATGCATGGCTCTTGGCAAGCAAGGAGGTCAAGTATGCTCTAGAAGAGTATGGCTGCTTTGAAGCTATTTACAATAAAGTTCCTCTGGAACTTCACAACTCGACTTTTTCTTTGCTTGAAGACCTTTTCAATCTTCCCTTGGAAATTAAGATGCAGAACACCAGTGACAGGCCTTACCACAGCTATTTCGGACAATATTCCTTCCTTCCTCTCTACGAATCCCTGGGTGTCGATAACCCGACGACATTAGAAGGAGCTCAACGCTTCACAAGTATCATGTGGCCTGAAGGAAATGACGAGTTTCGGTTAGTGCATGTGGCTCATAACTCACTCTAAAGCTCTAAATCAAATTTTACTCATCAGATCGACGAATGATTTTTCAGTATTTCATTTATTCAAATCCCAGCGTAAGTATGTGAATGTATTCATGTAAATATATACGTAAATTCTTATTGTGTAACTATTTAATCTTTGAAAAATCAGTGAAAGTGCTCATTCCTTCTCAAAGCTGGTGGCAGAATTGGATGAAATGGTGACAAAAATGGTGTTTGAGAATTATGGTGTGGAGAGGCTCTATGAGCCTCACATGGCATCAACGACTTACCTTCTCAGATGCTTCAAATATAGAGCGCCTCAGCTGAATGAGACTGATATGGGATTGCATCCTCACAAAGATAAGACCTTCATATCCATACTTCATCAAAATGAGATTAATGGTTTGCAGATAAAAACAAAGGACGGCCAATGGATTGATGTGGAACCATCACCTTCATCTTTTCTAGTCATGGCAGGAGACGCATTCATGGTGGGTCGATCACTTCAGCTTTTTTTAATAAAATTTCATCAAGGAATAAGAGATTTTCATCCATTTTTAACGTTTCGATAAATAATAGTGTACTGATTAGCTAGATCCTGAATTTTAATTTTTAACAATTTAATTAGATGATACATAACCTTAACAGAATTAAAGACTTTAAAGTGAAAGATGGTAAGAATTACATAAACGAAAAATATAATCTAGCAAGAATTACAAGCAAATAATATTTTCATATCACCGTTCGCATACAATTGTCTCTATTTCTTCATGACGTTGTGAGAGTGGTATTCACATTAGAAATGGTGATAAGGAAGGGAAATTCATGTCAAACATTTTTGTTCATTTCATTTTAAATCCCAATTACATGCCTGAATCTCAGTACCGTTTCTCAAATTTTTTATTTTTACTTGATATATAGGCATGGAGCAACGACAGGGTACACTCTTGTGATCACCAAGTCATCATGAAAGAGAAGAAAACCAGATACTCCATGGGATTATTCGCATTTAATAGTGGGATTCTGCAAGTACCTGAAGAGTTAGTCGATGAGAAACATCCCTTACTGTACAGGCCTTTCGATCATTTTGGTTTCCTTCTCTTTAATAAGACACCAGAAGGAATGAAATCTGAGTGTCCTATCAAAGACTACTGTGGTGTTTGATCTCTATTGATCTAGAGGGAGCGTGGTGGCTTGTTAACTTACTTGTTGTCTTTCTGGTGTGTGTAATAATATTGTCAATTAAGGTTGTTGGTCGATGTCGTATTTGAACACACTACTACAAAAAGTGCATCACACAACACCTATCAGACAAGAGAATAAAAGTTTACATTCGTCTGATAACATGAACTCTATTGTACAACGTTGTTAATGAATTTCTGTTGTGGGAATGCTACCAAATTTAGAACTTTTTCTTTGGAGTTTTATCACACAACATAATTAAGATAGTTCTGTTGTATAAATGATCAGCAGATATCCCGCCATCATTGAACTCAAAATTTCCTCCGAAGACAAGTTCACCAATTTTATCACACAACGAAATTATGTATGTTCTGTTGTAAGAATGTTGCAAGCTATAACAGTCTAGTTATTTCTGTTGCATGACAATTTGACAATTTCTGTTAGGTGTACCTAGTGCAAGATGCAAAATCTTGTACAACAGATATTGTCATTCTGTTGTATGAATGAGGAAGATAGACAGCAACAATGTTTTCATTTTGGCTCAAATTGATTTGAATTCCTCCCACCAAACCTAAGCAGGTGGTAAACTTCCCTCCCTCCTCTGGCACATATCTTTTAATATATACTCTCGGTCAACAGTTTTTTAATTATCTGTTGTAGGAGACATGCCACGAAGTGACCAAAGTCACCAAACCATACATCCGAAAGAAAAAAAAGAAGAGAAGGGCCTAAACATATTCTTTCATCTCTCTCTCTCTCTCTCTCTCGGTAAAAACCCTATGGCTAAGCCTCTCTCGACAAAAGCTATTCTCAGTCCCAGACTCCCAACTCCTTTGTTTCTCCTCCGAAATCCAAGTCGTCTTCGTCACTGTCCTTTTTTGCTTCTGTTCTTTCTCCCTTGAAATCCAAATCCACTTTGGCGACGGAGGAGATAAAGTGCCCCAGATCTACTTTCTCTCTCCTCCATCTCTCTCTCCTTCTCGTCTTCAAACTAGAGTTAATTGAAGAGATGCAGAAGACGAAGGTGTGCGAGACAGTGAAGGTGAACGTATTGTGTTGTGTCGAAGAGGCGGCGCTGTGCTGGGCTACATCGCCATCTCCTTCACTGACAAGCTCTCTCTCTTCTCTCTTTGCAAAGCAGAAACATTTTCAGCAAACCAAACTCAAACAAGTGTCCTTCTCTTCAAGATTTAGTGTTACAAAACCCCGAAATCCAATCCCCATCCCTTCCATCACCATTAGCGTTATGGCAATTCAAATTCCAGATTGATTCGCCCGAATGGCCTCATTTATCTCCCTCATCAACGGCTTCGAACTGGGATGACTCCTCACCTGAGGACGTCGCCGTTTTGTCTTCTACTAGGGCTTTTGCGCAGGACGCCTTGTTGCAATTCTAATTGGGGAAGTTTGATCAGTGCCTCATGGCCTTGCAGGAGTGCTTCAAGAGGATGGCCGACGATCCCAAAGTAATTCTCTCTCTGATTTGTTTATTAGGATTTTCGTGTGTTTCTTGTTTGAATTCAATTTATTTGTTTCGGTGAAGTGATTCTGTTTTTGAGTCAATATTGTATCGAAAAATTTTACTAACTTCCCAATCCTAATTCCCTACTACCTATGACAAAGAACCCCAAAGCAGCAATCTCAGCTCCAAAGCCTTCTTGGTTCTCCCCAGAAAGGTACGTCTTTCTCAATTGAAATTTCGGGTTTCCTGAAATTAATTAATTATGTATCTTTCATTATTAGCATTGATGGTGGAGTTGGAAAGTGATCAAAATTTTTAAACTTTTGCCAGGTTGCTGTTAATCCTGTGTCTGGATAACTTGATAAAGAGGTGAGTACTTGAGAATTCTCACAGATAACTTTTATCTAAGCTGTTATTGGTGTAGGATGGTTTTGCATCTTGCTACATGTTAAGAGGATTATTATGATGTTAGAGTATTCACATTAAGTTGATTACACATGATTTCTTGTATTTATTGGTTATATTTGGCTTAAGATGGCTTGTTTCTTACAGGGGGATTTTAAATTGAACAACTTTCAAGATGGTGTTCTATCATCTGCGTTTATGGTTGGGCTTCTCATGGCCCCACCCATCTTTGCATCCTTGGGAAAGAGGTGAGTACTTGTGTAACTGGATGAGCTGTGAATTTATTCGAGATGTGATTTAGCCGATTTAATTTTTAAGTTCATGTGCACTATAACCATAATCCTTTTAGGCTGATTGGACTTAGGTTATCTATTTGGACATTTGCCACAGCCGGGTGTGGTAGTATGTGAGTTTGACTAGCTTTACACTATGTTTTGCTTTTAGTTGGCTTTGTATTACATCATTAGTATCTCTCTGTACTAGATACTGATTTATCATTGGGTTTTACCATTGTAGGCTGGTTGGAGTCGATGAGGCATCTTTGATAAGTCTTGCAGCTCCGTTCATTGATGACCATGCCCCTGTAGATCAGGTTTGACTCCTCCCCCTACATCTATATCATTTCGTATTGGTATTCATAATTAGGAATTAGGATTGGGAAGTCAGAAATATGAGTTATGTGGTAGGGAATTAATTCTTTGTAATGTGAGTTGTTACTGCCATTCTTGATTGGATGTACAGAGCTTCTAGAGAAGAAACCCACCTTATGTGTCAGCTAGGAAGATATTAAGGCATAAACAGGTTGTCAATTGAATGAGTGGTTCAACCACTTTTTGAGTTTGTCAATTACTATATCAAATAATAATTGCCTGTATGCCTTACTAAAATTATTTCTCTGTTGAAGAGATGTTCAGGCTAAGTCCTTGAATATTTAGTCTTACTTTTTATCTTTCTCTCATAGTTTTTGTCAAATATGAAATTGGTAGAGGGTTAAAACTATATGATGTTTTCCAGCTCGGTTGGTCATTTTGTGGTCAGAGAAAAGTTTATAATCTTTTGGAATCATGTGGAATGCATTATAAATTAAAGTATGCAAACTGAGTTGACTACATGTCTTAAGGCCATCCAAAGTAGAATACTTTGTGAATAATTGAATTGAATTGAAGGTCTGTGTATATTTGTCTATGTTCCTTTTCAAGAGATGCAATAATGCTCTTTCCTTTCGTTTGCAGGCATTTAATCTGTTGTATGTTGACCAGCCTATTGTACTAGATTCAGTTATACTTTTGACAGAAGTGATATTTGTCACTCTGAAGATGGTGTTAGTAACAACCTCTCTGACTTCTTACAGGTGTGTCATTTAAAGGATGTAATTGATCAAATCATTAAGTTTTTTTGGAGTAATACAGCTAGTCAGAAGATAGCTATGGATACTGCAGCTGCTATGCAGGTTCTTTTCCCCTTATGCTGTTTATTTAATATATGTTATCCCTTAGAGTGTCTTCAAGTTTGCTGGTATTGAGCATGTTAACAATGATAAAATGTTGCATTCATTGTGTGTGTTGTTGCATTCTTTTTGTTTATATTACCTAAAACACTCTAATGCTGGTTTAGCTAGAAAAAATTAAGTACACTATATTAGACATAATTCAATCACAGTTCTGTATTATGGATTAACATATAATATCAAATGACGTTTGAATTGTTTCAGGAGTATACATAACATCCTAGGTGCACACTGTTTCCCTCTAGCTTGTTTAGTTGAATATATTATCTTTCAAAGATCAATGTAGTATTGATGGGTTAAGCATATCTTCAGTTGTTTATTCAAAACTCCAATGTTTTATGAAAATTCTATTTTACTGCAATCTTTAAAGATATTGATATCTCTAGTGGTACATTTTTTTGCGACTATAGGATTTTCGGTTATTTCATTGATGCCCACATGAGTATATGCTAAATCTTTAAAGTAAATAGACCTTCACTCGGTGGTTCTACTGAATATCGTGATGCAAAATTAAGAAAAATGCACAGTATGCTGTCAAGATGCTATATATCCCAAAGCAATTTGCATATTTCCTAACATTCTTAAAAGATTGAATACTTTAGCTAACATAAACAGCATCACTTTCCCAACTACATTTTAAGCACTACTTTTTTCCTTAGTCTCAGTAAAGCTAGAACTGCCTTGGTTACCAAGTACTTACTATGCAAGTAATACTATACAAAAATTAGAGTTCTCGATCTATATATATGAGCTAATTAATAGTATTAACTTTGTTTCTACAAGTTGAGATTGAAGTGTAAAGGTTGCAGCAGCTCAAGTCAAGTAAGCTCAGAGATCATTCCGAAAAAGAAGTTGGAACTGGAGGACAAGCTGTTGGATGCTCCACCCGACACACTAGGTGCTGCTGCCTTAGCACTACACTATATGCAAGTGTGGGAGAACGTTAGTGGCAAAGTTTCTCTCGATCGCTACTATTTGACTGTATCAGCTTTTGCTATATTTCAATGTAATTAGCTAGAATGCAGCAGCCATCAAGCTAGCTAAAATGCCTTCTGGATACATGAATATATAGATGATTGACAAATGCTAGCTTTTTTGGTAGTTGACATATGCTAGCTCCTTTGGTACATTAGATGGTTGAATTAGAGTATTCCAATGTCTAAATCTTATATTGTGCATTATTTTTTAGCAAATATTTCAGTAAAGAACCGAAAGTAATCAAACAATAGCCAATTACATTACGTTGTATGAATATGCATATATCATTAATCACACAACAAATCAATTTTAATCACATAACGGTACTTATAAAATTTTGTCGTCTCATTAATACTCACACAACAGAATAAATAGGTATCAGTTGTTCAATGTTAAATCACACAACAGTTCCTATATTTTTCTGTTGTGTGAGAAGTTAACCAACAACGGTCCATACTTACTTCTGTTGTCTGACCACCATCGAAACAACAATTGAATATCCCGCATCCAATTTCTGGCATTGGCATGCGCAGAATCGGTGCAACGGTTTTAACTGAAGCGTTGTGTCTATGATATACACACAATGGTGATTCACCGTTGTTGGAGTGTGCTCATCACACAACACCGAGATAGACGACAGACATATCCCAAATCACACAACAAATTTCCACAGTTGTGTGATGCACTTTTTGTAGTAGTGACAATTCTTAGCTTCACCCCTAAGGTGAATGAGCAAATTCACTATCTCTTGCGATTAACGCATAATAACTTATAATTTTCTAATCAAACCATTCATGTTGTATAATGTAATATAAATATTAGCTCTGTAAAAAATCAATCAAATTGAAGACGTTTTAGTTATTCATTTTATGAAATACATAGACGGTTCATTATAGTAGTAGTAAGTGTTGTTAGAACCATCCACATTTGTTTGATTCAATTAGATAATTAAACGATTTCCGATTGGATTGATTTTTTACAGAGATGATCTTTATAGGATAATTTAAGATATAGACCGTTGGATTATAAATTTATTAAGTAAAAATATGTTAATCGACAACGGGGGTGAATATGCTCATTCACCCTAGGGGTGAATCTAAGAATTGTTCATTGTATTTTCTCTTTTGGCTGCTACTGTTCGAATAAATAAAGTTCAGGTGAATAGTTTATTAATTTCTTCAACATGAAGTCTCAAGCATGATAGGATAAAAGAGAATGTTGACTTAGATGAAAAAAAAAATGTTAAAAATAAACAATAGGATTTTTTTCACCAACAGGATCTACTTACAATATTATCAATATGATACGTACCTAAACTTAGGGGGATGTATTCAATTCATATTTTAAAAGATTTTAGTTGACTTTTAATAATTCATGGATTCTGCTAATCCTGGGATTGTATTAATTCCATATGGAGTTAAACAGATTTTGTTAGATTGATTTATCAGTATTTCTTTAGATTTTATAAGTCCATAGATTGTTGTAGTAATAATAATTAAAAGAAAATCAACGAATTGGTCACTCTTAATTTCCCAGAGTTCGACAAGATCAAAGTATAGTAAAAAAACCCTAGGAGAGTATTTCTCTCAACTTAGTCTTCTACGGCACCCTAGCCTCTAACCTCTTGATATCGCTTCCTCCTCTACATGGCCTCCATATAGATGCCGTCATAGCAAGCTTTGCTGCTCCTCTTGCTCTCACAGCGGGCGGTAGCGCCCCGGATCTAGGTAAGATTGGTGGTGGTCCTGTGTGCAGGTCCTCCCAATCTTTTCCACTTGGCAAACCTTTGATCAAGGATGACAATGATGTGCCTTTTGTCACTCTGAAGAAGAAGACGAGTAGACCGCCGGAAGTAAGAACAAGAGCCAACATCCCAGTAATTGCAATTGGAGATTCGGTTTCTAGCCCTAGAGATACGGGCAAAGGAAAGCCTCTGGCTCTCCTAGTCTCTTGCCTACCATTTGAAATTGGGTCTTCTATTACTTTCTTCTTAGTTTACTCTAGTGGTACACCAATTGAGGTCTCTAGGCGACTATGTTTACTTTTCAAAAAGGGGTTAGTAGTGAGGACTTGATTTCTTGTTGTTTAGGCTCAATAAGTGAGTGTATGTGTTAACAATGAGGGTCACCTGTCTTTTGCTTGGTGGCTTGTGCCATTTAGTTTTTTTGGTATGAGACAACATCTAATGTATGTGCCTTCTGGCCATGGATAAATAATGAAGTTATCTATTTTCTAAAAAAAAAAAATTAAAAGAAAAAATTGACCAAAATAAAAACAATAGATGATTTTCTTTGATTTGGTGGGAACAAAGTACTGTTGATATAGGTGTTGAGATAAAATAAAGGTCAAGGGAGATGGTGATCGCAGCTACTAGGCCAATATATTCCTCACATCTCCCTCAAACTCTATCAAGACATCAATGTACAGTGAAATATACCAAAACCATGAATAGAGAGATGATGGCAGCTATTAAGCTAAATCAAGAGATCAACTAAATTTTCTGAACAAACAAACATAAAGGTAATAACAAAGAAATGAAGCATCTTGATAGTTCATCTAACAACATACCTATTCTGTCTGAAAGTTCATTTTTGGAAACATGTTTGTCACAATGATCCAATTGCATAGTTCACGGTATTTCTAACATGGCTTGATAGTACATTGAATAACTAGGGGTATCTCACCACACTAAGTGGCAATTGTTGCATTGGCCGGATCAGGGCAACAATTGCAGATTCCGCCTACCCCAAATTTCACAAAGCCTCTCATTTGGTTATGCTATGCAATCCAAAAAAAGTTCCACCAATTTAGCTGGCGCAAATAGGTATAATTGTAAGGATCATAAGCAAAGTTCACCAGATTAGACGGTCTTCTCTTTTGATTTTTCACAAGATAGTACTCTGAAATTGAGTCACCAATTATCGAAGGTAGTGCAGCCTTGGAGTACCATATCTTCCGGTTCACTCTTCTTGCCTCCTATCATTGGTAAACAATTGTTGAATTGGTGAACCTAGCTGACCTTTTGCTCAATAAAGTCCTTGATTAGTCACCTAAGTCTGCTTGTGGCGTTGCCTGAAACAAATTAATTTGGTTAACAAGCAAGCCTAACTCTATAAAAGAGCTTTTGGTCGAGTCTAGTTAAGGATGAACTCTGCCCAAGTGGATTTTTCAAACTCAAAACATCAAATAGAATAGAATCAACAAACTACAAAAAGAGTAATGAAATATGTTGGTGACGAAAAATTCCGTAAAGGATTTTGACTCACCAATTAATGCAAACTGAAGCGGGAGCTGACCGGGAGTGATTGAGGAGCTTTCTTTGAGCGTTGACTCGAAGTTTGACCGTCGGCTAGACAAGGAGGGGGGATACCTGCAGAAAATCCTCCAATGCCTAAGTCAGTGCATTTCTTAGTAGTGTAGTAAGAAGAGTCGGAATCAGATATCTTACTTGGTCATGGTGCCCCCTATTTATAGGTGAGGGAGTGCTTGCACCACAAGTTGCGTTTAACATTGCCTTAATACTGTTGTAGAGAATTGTAATTGTGTGTTTATTATTGATAATAGGAGCCCTTTATATAGGGAGTTACAAGGTACACAAAAGGTAATAGAATCCGAATACAATTGAATACCTAGAACACTTTCCTATTACAACTCTAAACCCTAGTTTGAAGAGGCACATATTATGTCGACATCCTTCAACACTCCCCCTTGTCCCACTCAAACTTGGCGATGACGCTTTGATTGTTGCCTCGTTAAAAACCTTGCCAGGTAACAAAAACCCTGTGGGACAAAAATAACCCTGGTTGAAGGACAAAAAGAGCACAACACGTCATTCACTCTTCAAGATCGAACATGTAGGCATCATGCCTCCTCCTGATGTCAATATCTCCCCCTGATTGCTACAATCATGGGAGTTCAATAACTTTCTCAATCCGATGCTCTTCACATGTTTCTCGAAGGTGGATTTCGGCAACGACTTAGTAAATAAGTCTGCTACATTATCCTCAGATCTGATTTGGTTCACTTCAATAGTTAGAAGTGCCTGTTGTTGCTGATTATAAAAGAACTGAGGTGATATATTCTTGGTGTTGTCGCCCTTGATGAAACCTAACTTCATTTGCTTAATACAAGCTGCATTATCTTCATAAATGCATGTAGGTTCATCTGTGGTAGACTTCAAACCACAAGTTCCTCGAATGTGTCTGACTACAGATCTTAGCTATATGCATTCTCGCACGGCTTCATGTAGAGCAATAATCTCTGCATGATTTGAGGAAGTAGCAATAAGGGTCTGCTTTGTGGACCTCTAAGATATCGCAGTGCTTCCCATGGTAAAGACATAACCCGTTTGGGAGTGATCTTTGTGACTTTGTGAGGGTTGGAGAGATACCCTGCATCAACAAAACCCATCAAGACATCGTTGTCATTTTGATGGAGGGGAGGAGGAGCACGGAAGGTGACGTTTTGCCTTGTAGAGTCTGATCCCACACTTCAGTTATTTCTTTTCTCTCTGTAGGAATAGAATAAGCCCATATCAATCGTACCTCTTAGGTATCGAAAGATTGTCTTTACACCAATCCAATGGCGGTGTGTTGGAGCAGAACTGTGTCGAGCTAACAAGTTCACTGCAAATGAGATATCCGGTCTTGTGCATTGAGCTAAATACAATAATACGCCTATTGCACTTAGATAGCGCACTTTAGCCTCTGATAAGTCTTCGTCCTCATCCCTTGGACGAAACGGATATTTTCCGGGCTCAAGACTACGGCCGATCATGGGAGTACTCACAGGCTTTGCTTTATCTTCATTAAAGCGCCTTAGTAATTTTTGAGTATATGCTGACTGATGAATCATAATCCCATCACTACGGTGCTCGAGTTCTAGTTCGAGTCAAAACCGTGTTTTCCCAAGATCTTTCATCTCAAATTCGGATTTCAAGTATTTAGCAGTTTCCTTTAACTCATCTAGAGTTCCAATTAGGTTCATGTCATCAACATAAACTGCTACAATTGTAAATTAATCCGGAACTTGTCCTTTTTATAAACACACATGGGAATATTTCATTGTTGACACATCCCTTCCCAATCAAGTAGTCACTTAGATGGTTATACCACATCCATCCGGATTGTTTCAATCCATATAGTGAGCGTCTCAATCTTATTGAAAACGCGCTCTGTGGTTTAGAGCCACTTGATTTGGGTAATTGAAGTCCATCTGAAACCTTCATATATATCTCTGAATCTAGATCCCCATAGAGATATGTTGTAACCACATCCATAAGCTACATGTCAAGTTTTTCGGAAACTACCAAACTGACAAGGTAGCGGAACGTTATAACGTCTATTACGGGAGAATATGTCTCATCATAGTCGATTCCAGGGCGTTTTGAGAAACCTTACGCCACAAGGCGAGCTTTGTATCTAACAACCTCATTTTTCTCATTATGCTTTCTAACAAAGACGCGTTTATGACCAACAGGCTTTATTCTTGGGGGTGTCAGCGCTATAGGCCCAAATACCTGTTTTTTTGTTAGTGAATCCAATTCAACCTAGATCGCATCTTTCCATTTAGGCCAATCTGCTATTCGTTGACATTCTTCAACGGAGCGAGGTTCGATATCATCGTGTTCTATAATTCCTTGAGCAATAGAATATGCAAACACATCATCAAGGATAATAGAATCTCGATCCAACGTCTCATGTACACTAGTGTAGTTCATGGAGATCTCTCTATTCCCTGGAATTGGTTCTAACATTGGAGCGTCGCCCAATGATGTCTCTTAGACATAACCATAATCCGGAATATCCTCATGAGACTGGTTATTTATGTCGATGATTAATGGATCTTTTTGTGCCAAAATGTCTTTCTTTCTTGGGCGAGAATCCATCGAACCTTTGGGCCTCCCACATTTCCTAGCTGGGAGCCCGGCTTGAGCCACATTGCCATCACCGTTAGTGGTGGTGGCGCCATGTCCATGATTTTTAGGGACATCAATCCTTGCAGGCATGTTTGCAGCAGGTATATGTGATCTTGTCACTTTAGCGATATCAGAAAATGCGTCAGGCATAGAGTCTACTATGTTTGAAGATCGAGAATTCTCCGCACTTCAATTTCGGACTGTGCGGTTCAGGGATCAAGATGAGACAAAGTGGGGACAAACCACGACAATTCCTGTAGTTCCTGTTGAACATTTTTGTTCTTATCTCCCCCTAACGACGGGAAGACTGTCTCATCAAAGTGACAATCCACAAATCTAGCGGTAAATAGATCGCCTGTCAAGGGTTCTAAGTAGTGGATAATGGTTGGAGTGTCATATCCAACATAAATGCCTAATCATCTTTGAGAACCCATTTTGGTGCGCTGTGGCGGCGCAATTGGCACATAAACTGAACACCCAAATATGCGTAAGTGTAAGACATCATGCTCATATCCAGTAACCATCTAGGACGCAGAAAAGGGTTGAGTGGCAGTAGGCCTCAGACGAATGAGCACAGCTGCATGCAATGTTGCATAGCCCCAAGCAGAAACAGGGAGATTGGTGCGCATAACCAATGCTCTAGTGACCATTTGAAGTCTTTTAACGGCAGCTTATGCGAGACCATTTTGGGTGTGAACATGAGGAACAGGGTTTTCAACCTCAATCCCAATGGACATGCAATAGTCATCAAACGTTTTTTATGTAAACTCTCCAACATTGTTAAAACGAATTGACTTAATGGGATGATCAAGGTGGTGAGCCCTTAATTTAATGATTTGTGCTAGGAGTTTAGCAAATGCAACATTTTTGTGGACAAGAGCATGACATGTTACCATCGTGTCGATGCATCAACCAACACCATAAAATATCTAAATAGTCCGCAAGTTGGTTGAATAGGTCCACAAATATCACCTTGGATTCTTTGCAAGAATGAAATATTTTCCTTAGTGTCATTTGCATAGGATGGTCCCGATCCTAATTTTGCTAAAGAGCAGGCTTTGCAAAACGAAAGATGGGCTTTAGAAGCAACCAATGAAGAATCTGGTTGAGCCACGAAGTCACAATTGACTTTAGAAGTAGAAAAAGGAACCAAGGAGGCATTAGTGGCGTTAATACCCCATTTGGGCCGCAGGGGGTAGGCGGCGCTAGCCCTACCTTGGACTGAATTTCGGTTCTGACTTCTTTTCATTTTGAAAAATGGATGTCCTTGTAAAGTCTTTAAAATACGGATCCTCATATCACCACCTGGATGTCCCAAACGGTCATGCCAAAGCTTATATGTGTCAGAATCTCATAAGTCATCTCTCATGACATGGTTGGATTCAATAATTTGAATAGTGGTTGCATACAACCCACTGGAGCGACACATAAGTTTCTCTAATACACGTTTATGTCCGTAGTCATTAGAGGTGATGCAAAGGAGCTCTTGTCCATTCTCACAATGTGTTTCCACATGAAAACCATTGGCTCTTATATCTTTAAAACTCAATAGGGTTCTTCCAGCCCTAGGAGCATATAGAGCTTCGGTGACATTAATACTTGTGCCATTTGGCAACATAAATTGAGCTGGTTCTCGACCATGAATCAATTGTGATGGTCCAGCCACCGTAGTCACAGAAGATCAACTAGGCACCATCCATAAAAATAGTTGCCTATGTCACAATATAGTATGTGTGGTGCCACTATCAACAAGGCATTCCAACTCTCCAGGAAACATACTAAAAAATAATAAAGTTCGGAATTAAAACATGTCCATGACATCAAATAATAATACAATACTTTATTAATAAAAATAGCCAATGATTACATCAAAGCTTCCAAAAAGTCTAATCCAAAATAAAATCAAACTAAGACACATTGTAGTCACTCTATCCGTTTGGTAACTCCAATCAAATATGACCACGAAAGTAGAGAGAGATGTTGGTGGAGCGAGGCTCTCTTAAGTACCATTATTCTCAATGAATTTCCTAGACATCATATTTCATTGGGTGCGCCACATGAGAAAGAGTTAATACAATTGTCATTTATTGACTAAGGCATATTGTCATTACAAAATTCTTGGAAAATTAAAAGGACTATTCTAATCAAAGTCTGCAGCATCCTTGTGCACTTCATCTTCAGCTTTGAAGTTCTCTATGGTGAGATTGACATCTCCACCATCTTCTGCTTCTTCTGCAAGGTACACTTCTTGCTCCCTCAGGTCCCTGTATGCCCTGTATCTTGCAGCTAGTTGCTCGCTTGCCTTGGATTGCTTGAACCAATGCTCACTTGATCCACATCGATGACACATGTTATTGTGGTTGCCTCCCTTTAATTGAGGTGCACATTGTGGGCGTTCCCTAGGAGGGTTGGTGCCACCACCACGACCTATGGCGCCTCCACCACGAGCCATGGCGCCACCACCACGACCAGGGATACCACGACCACCTCTCCCACGTGTGGCATTGCCACCACGTGTATCCGTACCAAACTTGCGGTTTCCTTCCTTGTTAGGGCGGTTATATGGACCCATACGTCCCTCATGTCCCTTATTAGGGTTCCGCTCCTTGCGCCCTCCTTTGGGTGCATTATAATTCACCTCATGAACACTCTTAGTTCCAATGGGCCTTGAATTATAATTCCACACTAGTATGTTATCATGTTTCTCAGCTACAGATATGATATTGATAAGCTGATGAAACCTCATGATCCGTCCAACGTTGACCTCAGTACGATACTGCTTTGATACCACAATGGCTGAAACGGGGAAGGTGGAGAGAGTTTTCTCAATTAGCTTTTGCTCTATGATAGGTTGTCCACAAAATCTCAACATGGATTGTAAGCGAAGAGCTTCTTAATTGTATTCAGCAACAGACTTGAAGTCAGCAAAGCGCAGATTGTTCCATTGAACCTTCAAGTCAGGGAGGAGGGAATCTTGGACATTGCCAAAGCGCTATTCTAGCGCTACCCATAGCTCTCTTGCATCCTTGATCGACATATACTCCAATCTGAGTGATTTATCCATATGACGTCGCATCAAGATAACTGCTTGAGCATGCTTTGTAGGTGTTCGGATGAACACAAGATCCGGGTTAGGTGTCTGGATTATGGGTAATATTCCCTTTGAAGTGAGATGGTTCTCAACATCGGTTACCCAGCTATGGTAATCCAAGCCTGTTGAGTCAAGCATGGGAAAGTCGAGTCTAGGTTCATTCGACATCCTGAAAATAAGAAGAGAAGATATATTAGTTTCGGAGCTAAACTTCCACGAAAACTAAAATAATAAGATTTTCGAGCTATGCTACCAAGAAATCAATTTCCAAGAAATTTGGATTAGACCAAACAATGATGTTTTTAATATGGTCACAATTTGATGCTAACGGATGCTCTTAGTCCGAGCATCATGAACCCTCTTAGTTTATACGAATGCTCTTAGTTTGTTTATTGTGAACACTCTTAGTTCGTTAAGCGTGAATCCCCACAATTCCACTTATAAATACTCAAAACCATCTTCATATATTTCAAAATATTGCAGCAAATAAAAGGAATTTAAGTATAAGAAAACAACAACTTTAATCACAAAACTTACGTGATGGTTTGAGCTTGAGAACACGCGCGTGTATGAGCAAGCGTGTTTTGGGGCAGCAGCAACAAGCAAGGACACAGGCAGCATCAATAGCAGCAGCAAGGATGCAGCGGGGAGGCTAGGGTGTTCGGACAGGTACGGCTGCAGTGGCGCACTCGGGTGGCAGCGTCGGCTGTAATGGCACAGGCAGGTGGCAGCGTGGGCTGCAGTGGCGCTCGTGGGTGTGCAGTCGGGTAGAGCTGCAGGCAGGCTGGTGCACAGGCTGGTATGCAAGCGGGTGCGCAGGTGTGCAGGGCGAGCTGCAGGGGGCTGGGGCAGTAGGAGGCATGCGGCAGGAGGCTGGTCTGTAGGCCGAGCTAGGGTTTTTGTGGACAAGGAGGGCTGTGACAGATTTTTGTGAGAGAGAGTTTTTAGAGTTTTTTTTCTTTTGGGCTAGGGTTAGTCTTTTGATTATTAAGGTCAATTTTTTGTAAAGGTAGTCTTTTTTTTTTTTGTAAAATTTTTTTGCATAATATCTGAAACGAGGACTACCTTTTACAAGAAATAACCATGATTTCCATCTTTAGAATAACCTAATAGTGCATTGCATTCCATCAAATCAGATCCTTAGTCCTAAAATCATCAAACACACTTGTCGCTTCTTTCAAATATCTCCACCAAGAATACATGCATATAAGTGCATATATTCCCAACAAAAACTTCACAAAGCAAGACAGACTCAAATACAAGAGAATGAATTTGTAATCCAATGAGCAAATCTTCACGAAAAGAAAGGACGGAGTATAATTATCCCTAGAGATTGTATTCCAAGAAACTATAACAATATGACACATATTCTTCAAGGTAGATAAGGCAACATCAAACCGGCCATTAATCAGAAACGAGCATTTTAGGCACCAGTTGCTTTTCTAAAATTTCTTGAAGCGAACAAAACAAAAAACCAAAAACCACAACTATCCTAGAAGGTTGCTGTACCATCATCCCATGCACTTTGCAATCGATCAATAAGTAAATTCATCACATTAAGCATTAAATATATATAGTGTCAGAAGCAACATTTTTATCTACTTACTCCACAGTGAAAGAACCCAATCATATCCTAAACTATGAGAGCAATCTTGCTTTGTTCGCTAATCTTCCTGGTTTAGGGATTGGGAACCAAAAATCAAAGTTTAAGGAACTCAGTGAATACAAATATCCACTAGGAGAAAACACTCCGGTCAGTTCAAAGTGAAGATATTTATAAAATTCCAGAGGGGAGGATTCCGGGAGTGGGTAACTCCATTAGGAGTGAGAGAATCAGAGAGAAGATTGCAGTTTGTGTGATGATGAGAGAAAGTTTGAAAATTGGGGTTTTAGAAAGGGAAAGATTACATATTTATGCCATATAATTGAGAGCTTAGAGCATAGTTGAGACTAAACCAATTGGTCAGTGCTGGGGAGATTCAGAATTGAGAGAGAGAGAGAGAGAGAGAGAGAGAGCATACCCACTACCTAGGATCCAGGTCCTGGGTTTGAGTCACCATGGAGATAGGAGTGAAATCTTTTGATCCTCTATTAAAAAAGAGAGAGAGAGAGAGAGAAGAATAGTAAGGTGAAATAAAAAAAATAGAAAAAAAGATGCTTAGATAAAAAAAATGGATTAAGACATGAAAAGACAAAAATTCCCTTCAAAATATGTCATTTGGCCTCCTCTGTAATGGAGCTAACGGCTCTAGGTATCAATCTTGGGTCGGGGTTAGAACCTCAAGTACCGTTCTGAAGTTTTTCAAACTTGAAATTCAAAAATTTTAAATGGTTGAAACGTCAGATATTGTACATACCATTTTCCCTATTCAAATAAGCAAAATACATATATATTTCAATGTCATAAAACGTTGAGATTAATTTAGTGATTCTCGTACGAATTCCTCTCAAATTATAATTTATAAGGCCTATATTTTAAGCAGGCATATGTACGGCATTTGAGAATTATATATTTTAGCTGGTTAACAAAGCTCCAACTTCACTTGTCATGCATGGACCATCAATATTAATACTTGAAATGGTCTTAATCAGAGAAGATCTTCTCTTAATTAAGAGTTTAGATATTGCTTTTTTTCCATTCCAATTAAAAAAGGAATGGTCCCTTAATAGATAACTTAAAACTTTAACAATTGCAGAAAAATGTGTTACATGATTGGTAGTAGTACCTACCTGCTACCATCTAGAAAATTTGTACACATCCCCGACTCACGAGAATAAAATTTATTATTCGGCTAGCTTGTAAAGTTGTAATAATTGTACATTAGAAAATGAACCTTAATATTGTTTAGTTAGCACGCTACATAAATAAATAAATTTAGTACAAAAACAGACGAAAAATGAGGACCACGCATTGAATTTTGACAAAAGAACAAACGAATCACTACTAGTATAAGCTTCATAAGATCCTAAATTTTTTCTATATCTTTTTATTTAAATTAATGATACAGATAAAGATATCTAAAACTCATTAGTTAGAGTGCAGTTACATTATGAAAAAAATTATTCTCCTTAGTAGGCTCTACTAATAAAAACCCATGCTCATATCTAACCGCCAGACTCCGGTAACAAAATCTTCTGTCTTTCTCTGATATCTTTTCTTCTCCCTTTATCTTCGCATCTCTGTTTCTCTATCTCCAGCCATTTTCTCGCTTAATTATATATCCACCCATCTTCAGCACCCATATAAATAGATCAAAATGAGAAAAAAGTTGATGAACCCATAAGGTCACAAGTTATGAAATAGAAAAGGAAGAAAGAAATCAAATCACAAAGATGCCAACCAACCATGGACGACCATGCATGTCAATATGATGCTACTAACCTTGTCTAATGTGTTTAAAATAATTCAATCAAAATCAGTTGTGAGTATTGCTTATACCTCAAGATAAAAGAATCAAGATTGGATTTAAATCGTTATAATACCTGGTGATGAAGAAGATCGTAGTCAATTAGGCTTTTCCATTCAACTTGAAGAGCAACAGATATGCTTCTTAAATGCTTGAGAGAGGAACTCTCCTTGTAAAGACAAAACTCGTGCAAAAAAGAGAGGCAAATAACAAACTTGTGAGAGAGAAAGAGAGGAAATTATTCTATGCACCGACGGTGTAAGTGACCCAACCCTTATAAAATAATCTCAACCCTTGATATTTATTATCAACTTTATTTTTAATAAACAAAAAGTGTATTTAATGCAATCTAACCATTCATTTATGTTGGTGCAAGTGTACGGCGGTGCTCTGAATAATCTCTCGAGAAAAAGAGAGAGAATAATCATCTATCCTTATCTATCTAAAGTCAAGAAACCTAAAGCAATTATACTTCTTTTCTTGGTCATTTATAAGTTTTATAACTATGATAAATATTTTTGGTTTATACTTTTTTTTGGTTTGACAACATATTAAACATGTACCACCAATTAACAAAAAAAAGAGCATGTAAGATAAAAATGTGAGTATTGATGCGGATTTCAGTGAGAAATTGAATGCCATTGTTATAAACAAAATATACGGATAAGGACATGATCTATTTTTTTTTTTTTATCTAAAAGAGTGATCTATCACTTTATATATTTTTATTTTATTTACTTTTATCTTTTCTCATATACCGATTGATATTGGTATCTAATAGGGGCCATGACCATTTACCCAATTTCAGCTTAAAACTTGTTCACTTACTCCACTAAGAGTTTTTTAACCCCATTTACTCAATCTAACAACTACTGACAGTTTTGCCCTCATTAATCAAATTGAAACTCATCGTCTCTCTCCTCTCAAAATCTCTCTCCTCTCGGACTCTCTCTCTCTCTCTCTCTCTCTCTCTCTCTCTCTCTCTCTCTCTCTCTCTCTCTCTCTCTCTCTCTCTCTCTCTCTCTCTCTCTCTCTCTCTCTCTCTCTCTCTCCGGCCGGCCTCCATCCCCGTCGCTATTGGCTCTACTGCCATCGCCGTGGAGCAAGAAGGAATGGGTCCTCCTGGAAATTGACGAAAACGACATCGTCAGCGCCTCCTGGAGATTGAACTCGCTCCTCCGCCGCCTTCTCCATAACCGGCAAAAGCTGTCTTTGCCAGATCATGGCCGGGGACGAGTTTATTCTGATCAACGATGGATTCAGCGGCCTTGTTCTTCCTTTGGCTCTGAGGCTCGAGAAGGAGAAGACGAAGGAGATGTTGAGGACGATGAGGATCTTAGCTTCCTCGAACAGCTGACCATGATCTTGATCCAGAGCTATCCGGTCAGAGAAGTTTTTGTCGTTGAAGGCGAAGGCGAAATCGGCGTCCGTTTACATTGTCACGTACCAGCAAACTCCTCGTCTTCCTCCACCGATCCTCGGCAGCGCTTCGAAGCCTCCCCAATCGAAGCCCAACCCCATTTCCACCTCAAAGTCCTAGTCAACTCCCAAGGCTTTGCCTCAGAGAACCCACAGCCTCGATCAGAAGATACCCGAATTGCTGGCCTCACATTCCTGTGGGTGCCCAGAGCAATTTATCGGTGCCCATAGCACTTTTTTTTTTTGGTATACTGTGAGCTCCGAGAATGGGGAAGGAAAAAAAAGAAAAAAAAAAGTGAACGTGTACAATTGAACATATAAATTGATCAATTGTGTCTGTAGTGTATTCATTTTGGTTTTGGGAGTTTATGCAATTCACTTGAGGGCAATAATATGATTATTGGGGGCAATAATATGATTAATGAGAGGCAATAATATGAGTATTGGGAGGCAATAATATGAGTATTGGGAGGCAATAATATGATTATAGGGGGACAATACTATGGTTAATGGGTAATATTAGGGGGCAATAAATTCAAACGCCGAAATCCGGTCACTAGTCGTGTAGCCGAATTCGAGATTCCGGTGACCGGTCGTCTGATTCCTGTGACCTTTCAATGGATTCTCCGTCACCGGAGTCCCTGGCCGGCCACTGGTCACCGGAGTCCGGCAAGGTCGATGACTTCTCCAACTAAATGAGAAAGAAGGAGATGACAAAATTGTCCCAAAAAGAAATAAAAAAGAATAAAAAACATACTTAATTGGGTATTAGGGAAATAATCTCTTAGAGTGTTTGGATATGTGGGCAATCTCTTAGAGTGTTTGGGTAAGTGGGCAATTTTTAAACTAAAATTAGATAAATGATCATTTCCCTTATTTAATAAATCTCTGTATTCTGATATACCAATTTTACCCTCCTATATGCCACTGTTATATGTATCTAATAAACAAATGAAACAGAAAATAATTTGGTATAATTTGATAGTATCAAATGATACTATTACAAAAGTGTGTCTAATAAGGAGGTGGCTAGTAGCTCATTAGAAGAGTGGCTAACCACATTTTTCTGAGTTTGTCTATACTTTTTTTTTTTTAGAATGTGTATGAAATAAGGAGTTGGTTCAAAGACAAACTCAGAAAAATATATGGGCCTAATTGTAATTACCTCCTGGTTAATTCATACCTCATTACCTTCGACTTCATTCTACGTCCCATAAAAGTATATCCTCTCTTTCTTTTCAACTTGTTCGGTCACTCTTCATAATAACATCATCAGATCGAGTTGTATAAATAGATGGACAAGTAGAAGACTGAAGAGATCATCCAAAACTTACTCAAAACATAGTAGCTTTTCCTTCTTCCTCTCTAAACCCCACCAGATAAAACAATGGGATCAGAAACCCCTCTCAAACTTCCCACCATAGATTTCTCCTTTCAAAACCTCAAGCCAGGCACCCCCGAGTGGGACTCAATTAGAGCTCGAGTCCGCTCCGCACTCGAAGAGTATGGTTGCTTCGAGGTTTTGTTTAACAAAGTTCCTTCAGACGTTCGAAAAGGCATATTTGAAGCAACAGAAGAGCTTTTCGACCTACCTTTACAAACCAAATTGCGAAACGTTTCTCAAAAGCCCTTTCATGGCTATGTCGGGCAATACCCGATGGTCCCACTATATGAGAGCATGGGTATTGATGAAGCAGACGTCTATGGACAAGTTCAAAGTTTCACAAACATTTTTTGGCCTCAACAAAACCCAAATTTTAGGTTAATACATTCTTTCCCCCACTGTATAGAGTGGCAACACAAATATACCCTGCTATATTATCTTATCGGTAACTGTTAGAGTGTTCCTCTTAATCATACATGCAATCCATTGATTAATCCATATATATATCTAAAAGAAAAATATACTTAATTTTCCGGCCGTTGTACGCATGAGACCTAATAGTAGTTGATTATCAAATGCTTATCTTACAATTATTGGTTTTCATGGCAGCAAAACTGTTCATTCCTTCTCGGAGAAACTATCTGAGCTGGATCAAATTATAAGGAGAATGATTCTGGAGAGCTTGGGACTTGAGAAATACCTGGAGGAACACATAGGGTCAACAAAATACCTTCTTCGAGTCATGAAATATAAGGGCCCTCAAACCAGCGAGACTAAGCTGGGCCTAAACTCCCACACAGATAAGAACATTGTCACTATTCTGCACCAAAACCAAGTTGAAGGACTAGAGGTGCAAACCAAAGATGGGAAATGGATCAATGTTAAACCTTCGCCAGAGTCATTTATCGCCATGATCGGCGATTCTCTCTATGTGAGTTGCTTTATATATATATATATATATATATATATATATATATTCTTAATTGTGAAAATACTATCACAGTAATTGACCAAACGTAAAGAAATCCACAATCAGTGCTTCATATATAGTCTTGCACTCTTGCCAAATGCTTATATATGAGATCAAACTATGTATACATCATCTGCGTCTTCACTCATTGCCTATTGGTTTGGGTTGAATGCTCTGACTTCAACAGAAACAGTGAGTTTCGTGTGTGACACATGCTTGGATCCATAAAAGTCAGAACTATAGATACTAATTGCTATGTTTTTAATTGGTTTAACTATGATAAAATTTGTGCTAATTTGATGTGCAGGCATGGACAAATGGTCGACTACATTCTCCACATCATCGCGTGATGATGACCGGAAATGAGGCTAGGTACTCCACTGGATTGTTCTCTATCCCAAAAGCAGGTTACATAATAAAAGCCCCAGAGGAGGTTGTGGATGAAGAGCATCCTCTGCTTTTCAAGCCATTCGATCATGTCGAGTTTCTTGGATTTTACTGTTCAGAGGCTGGTCAGAGAGCTCAATCTGCTTTGAAGACTTATTGTGGTGTCCAAAACTAGCTAATATAGCAGCCTTTGTGTGATTTAATTACATTTTCCTTCATTATACTATACGAGGTGCATATATAGAAAAGGGGAGAGAGAGAGAGAGAGAGAGAGAGAGAGAGGGAATCAACGTACTGCATAACATGTCAACTTTATCTATGTTTGTTTGAACTGGAAAAACTTCAACCGTTTATATGTGCGATTAATGTTTAAAAGTGTAAAATAGTGGCTTTTTTATAAGTACGAACACCCTCGCTTATATACTCAATGGCAGCTGTTCAATTTGATAGTTTATTTAAGCGAGGGATCTTTACTAAATCAATTAGACTTATGTTTTAGCGATATCATATTTAATGAACAATTCTTGGGTTCACCCCTAAGTGAACCTTTTTTTTTATCAAATAAGAACTTCATTAATAAAAACGAAGATTACAATGAGAATGGGAGATAAAAGCTTCAACCGAAACTTTTCCCACTTTAGACATCAATACTAACGCACTGTTGAAGCCCAACTAGGCCCCGACTCCAAACATACTAAAAAACTTAACTAAAAATACTAAACTGGCACTAGACAAAGTGACAGAAACAACAAAACGTATTGGAGCAGACTCAGCCAAGAACACCAACTCCCACCAGATTGTTCACTCCTCTGCTAACCTACCAATCAGAAATAGCCACATATATTTTGAGTAAAAAAAAAAAAACTCTAATTTAACTCTTTATAAAGAAATAATAAAAAATAAAAAAAGAGTTCTAACTCAATTAGGAACGACGTTAGTTAACGCCGTTCCCAAATCCATACGAACTTTTGGCGAGGACGAAGAGCAGAGAGTCTTGAAACCCAACGACGTCTCAATCAATCCATATTGATTGAGCTGCATCTATGGATACCATCTCTGACGAACAGATTACGCTTGGATAGGAGGTAAATTTATATTAGCATATGGTTTCGATCAATTCATATGGTTCAATAAATTCATGATTAAGCTTTGATATTTGTTTATATCAGCAAATTGGTTTCGATCAAGTCATCTCCTCTCTTTTTTTATTAGTCAATTGAATATGGTTTTGTTGATTATACATATACAGCTATATGATTGAAACCATTCAGTACACGTAGTGGTAGAACAGTGCTATAGCTCAACCTTTTTATTAAATTTATATTGTAATTTATATCATTGATCAGTTATGATTCTTGTGTTTCTTTTAAACAATATTTTGATTTCAATGCTGTCTAGAGTTGGAATCTAATCTTAGCGCTGGTACCCAAGTATCAATTTACGGCACAGGTCTAACTTTGCAGAATGGCTTTTCTTTCACTCAAATGCTCCAGGACAGGTAAATTGCCTAAATCAGTTACTATTAATTATTTTGAAATAGATTAAATCACTCAGATATTTTGTAGGAAATTTCAATGAATCATATTTTACTTTGTGAAGTAATGAAGGAGGCAAAGAGCAACCGGGAAGTTGAAGATATGCAGAAAATCATTGTTTTGTTTGTTCAATATATATGTACCGGGTTTTATTTGTAATTCCAAGATATCCATGGATTTACGAAACTATCATAGTATTGTGATAGTGCCATTGATATTGGGTCAGAATGGATCCAAGTGATTCATTCATAAAGTACCTAAGCTTGGCAGAAGGCATTTATTCTTGTTGTCAGCATTAGTGGTTATCAAAATATAAGGATCTACCGCAAAGTAATCACTACAACAGAAAACCTCATTTATGAGGAACTTATTCCTCGCTGAAAACCGACATTTCGTCGCTGTACTATCTCTGTAAGGAAATTTTTTTCGTCTTCAATTCGTCAGAGAATGCTCATCAAGAAAAGCTTCAGCTACGAAAAAATAATTTCCTAGCCAAACTCTTTTCGCGATTAAATTAATTTGTCTCGCTATTATTCTTTAGCGACAATTTTTTTCCTCACCCAAACTCATATTTTTTCTCGTTAAAAAAGTTCTAGGATTGGAAAATAGTTGTTAAATATATTTTCCGACAAACTAAATTTCGTCGCTAAATTAATTATTTTCTCACTAATGATAATTAATAATTTGAAAACTATAAAAAATAAAAGAATTAAACTCCTGTTTTTGGGACAAAAATCTTTTCGTTGTTATAAATAGCTTTGGGTGAGGACGTTTTTCTTTGCTATAAGTTGTTTTCAGTGAGGAAATTTATTTCATCGTACCATATATCCTTCAATGAGAAAAAAATTTCTCGCTAAAAATACTCAACAACGAGGAAAGCTTTTTTTCATCGGTATAAGATCTAAAGTCTATAGTGGGGAAATATTCTTTTTGTTGCTGTTGTCTACTTATTACAATACGACTTGTTGGCGATGCATATCAGTTATTTTATTTTACAAAGAGGATTCTTATTCAAGACTAGTTAAACATTCAGCAAAACAATAAAGGAAATAAAAGCACATAGCAAGGATTTTGGAACAAAAGAAACTTATATTGCAGCAAACATGGTCTACATATGGTCTATAGTACACAACTCTCTTGGTAGTTCATTATTCTCAGACTTGAAGGAAACGATCCAAACCTATATTTCAATGGCAAAAGTACATTGTGGACCAAATTTGCAGCAATTTGATCTTCGTCAATGGAAAGAATGCTGAAGTTGGATACAGTAGCAACATCTTGACTCTTGTCAAATTTGCAGGTACCACGATCAGTCCCACTGTTTTTAAGGGTAGTCCTTCTCTTGCTCCAGTCCTTGACTTAGTCCACCAGTACAGCCTGAGTCACACGAACCGTATCAGCATAGCCTGAGTCACATGAACCGTATTCTTCTGGATCACACTGCAAAATGTACAGGCTCATAAGACAATGCCATGCCATCATAACAATCAAGTCAACTATAGTGCATCATCAAATCATTAGAGATAAGAAAGCAGCCAACTGCCTAAACACAGCTTCTACCACCAGTACTAAAAACTTTGCAGATATTATAAAATGAATGTATGTGAATCCTACTTGAAATCCCAATAGACAAAAAAAAAAAAAAAAGCACACCTAGGTCCTAACAAACAGGATTACGAGGAGACTCATATTTTAAGCAGGAAAAGGATATACAAAAAACCATCTCAATCAACATTATGCTTTCTGTTTGATCTTCGTATGTAGAGTGCAGATAAAAACTTCAAAAAAGTAAGTAATTCCAACCAACTTGAAATCTATAATGTCATAATGTACACTCACTCAATCATTTGAAAAAGTTCAATATCTTGAAGTAAAGATACATCATAGATCTACTTAATATTCCATCAGCAACATACTAATATATACATGACGGAGATCCAGATTCTACCACTGTCGAATTAGCTAGGCTTAAAGCCTTAAACTCAGTTAAGAAATTAGCTAAAGCTTCAGCCTTTAGGTTTCGTGGATAAAAAGTTGAATACTTTTAAGGATAAACATATATAAGATTGTAAATTATGAGCAAATCTCATGATCACAGTCCACATGCTGCTGCTCACTGAGACTCACAAGCTCCCCTGTTGTCAAATAATGATCTCCTTCCAGTGCAAGCTCCCCTTATCTACAAGAATACAAGCAATAAATCATCCTAGTATGTGATTCTGGTTCCTTCAATCAATGTGAATTGCTTCAAATATCTGAACACACAAGTCAACGACAATACAAAAATTTCAGTGGGTATTAATCGAGGTTTGTTTCTATTTGATATTTGGTAGTGTTACATATATATACATAAATATATATATATATATATTCTAAAATAATTCATTTTGATGATCAGATACCTGGTAATTAATACGATATGTTCCAAGATAATTTGATGCCATATGGGCTCTTAACTGTGAGTGGTATAAGAAATCAGGTGACCAAAACAGGAAGAAAAAAAAAATACTCCAACCCGTGTTCTGTTTAGCAATGTAAGAAACATATGAATTGAAGATGAGCTAGCTTCTCTAGTTCTCTGTATTTAAAGGACCAAGCCTTTGTTTTCTAAACCAATCCTAGTGACAGTCAAAGACCTCTTTAGAAGAAACGACACCCATCTCACCTTACTTGCAAATTACTGAGGATAATGGGGTAGGTTAGTCTATTAATTAGCTCTTATCTCATAACCTAAGGAACTGAATTAGCCAGAAATTAGAAGAACAAAACCAGCTAATCAAATGCATTGAATTGTCATAAAAAAAAAAAATCAGTGGTTTATCAAATTATCTATTGAGCCATGAAAAATATTCAACAAAAGACAGAATCCACTGTCTGCTTTATATCAAGCAATACATGCATTTATCCTCAAGGACAACAAATTATTAAGTATGCATATATAGACTCCTACTTAGTACATGAAACTTTTGATAGATTTGAAATTGCTCGAGGTAAAACAATATTGTGCTGTGTAATTTGGTAGGAAAAGAATAAGGAGTGATCTTTGGCACTGATGAGTGCATGAACAATCAAATGATGCATAGGTCAAAACTTAAACAAAATAGAAGTCAAAGAGCATAAGAATAAACAATGAACGCCAACTTAATTGAGAATATATGATATATATAATATGAAATAATCACAAACAAAAAAGAAACCAATTATTTCTCTCTACTCCTATTCTAGTTCAAATGGGCGTGTAAAGTCCTAAACTGATAATGTCACTGAGAATTAACCCACCAAAATACCAAATCACCCAAACTACACCAATATCCGAAAACTCAAAATGCAGGTGTGGGAATGTAAACTAACCTTGTGGAAGTTGAGACTCCAACCTGAAACGTGAAACCAAAATATGGCAACACATACCCAAATCGATCAAACCTTTATTTTATTTATGAAAACTAATTAGAAGAAAACATTCTCAATTCAGGGTTTAACAATCGCATAAATAATCAAATGAATAAGAGCACCCACTACCTATGTACGAAGTGGTGTTAGTTTAGTGGTTAGAGCACCCACTACCTATGTATGAAGTCATGGGTTCGAGTCACCATGGGGGCAGGAGTGAAACCATTTGATCCTCTTTTAACAAAAAAAGTAAAAAATAAAAAATAAATCAAATGAATAAGAGGGCAATTGAAATTACCCCAAATTACATACACTACGACATTTCACATTTAGATTCAGCAGAAAATAAGACCTTAGATTAATCAAGCTATACAAGAATGATATATATATAGGGAGGAAGAAAGATAAATCTAATCTTACTCACAGATATTAGAGCTTCAAAGATGGACGTAATCGACCCCATGATCAACACCGCCAACTCACTACAAAAAAGAATTCAAATTGCCACGGCGTTGTGCCGTCGCGGAAAGTGAAATTGCCGTCGCAAAAGACCAATGGCGACGGCAAGGCGACGGCAATTGCGCCGATGTCGTTGAGGGCGTCGCCATTGGTATTTGCGACGGCAATTGCGCCGTCGCAAGCTTAATAGCGACGGCAAACCTTGCCATCGCAAGAATTTTGCCACTGAAAAATGCCGTAGCAAATATCCATGGCGACGCCATCGACCACTACCAAAGCTTTGCGACGGCAATTTTGCCATCGCAAAAGTTTATTTATGAATACAAAAAAAAATCTGGCATGCATGGATTTTTTTTTTTTTGGGTGGATAATAGCTGTACAAAATGGAATTGAGCATATTGAAAAGGGAATGTTGCATGTTAATTTTTCTCATGAATGTCACAAAGGAAAATAGGAAATGAAGCTCTTATACATGAGTTTACAAGATAATACAAGGTAGTTTTTTTTCCTATACTTCAAGATAAGCCTTGTCGGGACCTCCCAGAACTTGAAGATGCTGTGAAACATAATGGATCTTTAAACCTGAACAATATCATGATTTAGTGGCAATCGCAGTTTACTTGCTTCGTGCATGTCAGCTAAGCACCTAGTTGCTTCTTCAACTCGTCCCAACTGAGCCTGAACCCTGTCTCTCACCTCCAACTTCTTCCTCTCAATCCCTTTCTCCTAGACATGGAAAATAGCCAATGCAGACCTTGATATATGTTCTTCCTTGTCGCAAAACTGGATTCCCACTGTAACAAACTGAGTACAAATCAGATGCAGTATATAATCCCTATGCAATTCATTTGTCTATCTTCCGAGAAAGGAAACATTAGATAGACTAACCAAGGAAAAAAATCAGATGCAGTATTGGCTGCTGCTAGTAAAATTGCTGGTTCAAAGCAACTACAGTTACAGGTATTGTTTGTTTGTGTTTCAATTGTTAAGTTTCCAAGAGTAAAGTATCAACAAGTTGGTAGAACTAATCAAAGTTGTAAATGAATCATGCAAATTGTTACTGCCATAGGAAAGCATGTTAGACTCTAACAGTGATTCACTAACTTTAGGAAAGCATGCTATATGTATTGTAACAGTAAACAAAAGTTCTAATTAAAATATAAGAAATAAAAAACCAATAGCAAAACTGGTCGCTTCGGTTGTAAATTCAATTGGCTCAAACAAATTTTCTTTTCATAAAAAGTGTACATACCGACATAAAGTATATAAAAATGAATTATTTCTACAATAAACTTCAATATTACATGTTATAATAGTGTTGGTAAGAGCTCTTTTCATCTAATCAATTGATTTTTCTCTTGTTGCTGCCCAAACAATAAGCTATTTAAAAAACAGTGTTGACAAAGTAATTAGAAAAAGAACCTGAAAGCTACATTTTTATACTTATATTTAATTATTTATACAAGCAATGATAGGTATACATGGGTTTTTTGGGGCTCAAACCTTTCCAAGAAGGGAATCATAGCCTGAAGGAACCATATTATGAGGACAAGCCCGAGCACCATAAAAGTGACGGAAAGCTAGGAGTGCTGATATAGTTATTGACACATTAACCTTCGCAAAAATAACTTAGAACCTTCTACCTTGTCTTGGTCTACATGGGAATGCCAAAGAAATTTATATATAGTAACGAACCTACTGAAAGTGTAAGAGTTCTCAGTTGAAGGCTATTAAGAGAAAAAGTAGCACAACATTGTTTTATCTGTGAGTAAGTGTAGAGATATAAATTGAACAGAAATACCAAAAAGGAGAAGGGAAGAGTTTAATAGACCAGCACGTACCATCATCATCATCATAATACAGTCCACATATGGCCGAAATGAAGAAAACTCATATTGATGTACGATTAACATATAGATCCATGAGACATACTAAAGAAGTGATAATAAATCATGTAAGAAGAGGCTAAGCTTCATAAGCAAAGAAGATAGTAATTAGTACAATGAGATTTTGGGGCAGAGGGAGGGTAGGAAAAGAAAAATTGAATTAGGATACAATGTAAAGAATCAGAGAAACACCTCAAATACACCAAAAGGACAATAGACGTACAAAATTACAATCTATCTTATCCTGATATTGTTCGACAGTTAAATCAAAATCCATTACAATCTATGCACTTCATCTATAGCAAAATCTGAATTTAAAACCCTAGTGAATCTCTACAGAAAACAAGAATCACCTCTCAAATTAGTACCTTCCTCTTTAATCTAGAAAAATAACCAAAACTTTGCAGAGGTTGTTGAAAATTGACACCTTCCTCAGTATCATTCTACCAAAGCAGCTAACTGAACATGTAAAGAGCAAGAGAACCATTGTAATTCCATTTTTCATTTTTAATAACATAGGAGAAAGCACAATTTCCATATGAAAAAAAACTTAACTATTGAAATCTAACATATTGTAAAGCATTACTGATTTAGTGTCCTGCAATGTTTCAAATAGGCATGCTTATGGGTTTGTGAAATCAAAACCAAACAAGCATAAATTTAAACCATATACTAAACATGAATCTTAGGCAAGAGATTAACCCCAGATTCAGCTAATAGAAAAACAATATGAAACCCCAAAATGCAGAAAGAGGGAGAATATGCAAGTACCTGAGAGAGTGCAATTGACCTCACTGCTTATCATGAATCTGCAATTGACCATTTCAACCAGTTAATCACCTAATCAGAAATCAACCCATTGCAATTATACCATCAATAATTCAAGATTCAAGCCATTGCAATTATACCATCAAGAATACCCAATTATATCATTTTAACTGGAAATCCAAAATCAACCCATTCCAATTATACGGTTATACCATCAACTCATCAAGAATTCATTCAATTCAAGATTCAACATCAACTGGAAAATGGAAATCCGAAATCAACCCATTCCAATTATACGGTTATACCATCAACTCATCAAGAATTCATTCAATTCAAGATTCAACATCAACTAAAAAATGGAAATCCGAAATCAACCCATTTCAACAATTCAAGGAATCAAGGCTACGGTCTATTGTCTATACCATTACCAACAACTCAACAAGTCACAAGATCAAATGACCAATTAGATCAATATATTATGATGGATTCCCAATATACGAAATGAATCATATGATGCTCACCCAGTCACCCAGAACAGCAGAAGTGCACAATTCCAGATGATGAGAAGAACTGATCAAGAATTGAAGACTGGAGGAGGTGAGGTCGCGAGGAGCCAACCGATCCGTCGCCGAGGAGCAGAAGAAAACGGAGACTCGGAGAAGAAGAGAGAGATCAGGGTTGCTGGAGGCTGGAGGCGGAGACGGGTTGCTGCCTTGCTGGACGGTGGGGGAGTGCCGGCGTGCTCCAACTCTCCAAGGACTCAAGGAGGAAAGAGGAATGGAGGATTGAGTTCGGGCCTTCGGGCTGTTCGAGACCTAAAAAGCCCGGTAGGGCTCAAGCCTGGGCCGGATCCGCCCCTGGCAGAGCTGATGTGCCTTCCAATTTCAAACCGGAACCAATCTCTTACGGGTTTCTTCTCTGTTTCTCACTCTTCAAAATGAAACTCCATGTATCAAAATATAGCTTAGATAGATCGGAGAATCTGGAGAAGAAGGAAATACCAGATCTGGATTGGATTTGATATGACGAGATCTAGGTTATAACCAATCTTACCCAGAGACAAGATACATGTATTTGTGACTTTGGTACTCTAAATAGATCTGATGCAGAAGAGAAGTACGTTGAGAGCGGAAGAGAGGCTGACCCAAAGAGAAAATTTTCAGAGTTTAATATCACAATATGCGACGGCGTAGTTACGCAGTAGCAAACACTTTGTTTTATGGCGACGGGGATGTTTTGCCATAGTACGGGATTGGTGTTTTTGCGACGGGGTTGTTTTGCCGTCGTATGGGATAAGTGTCTTTACGACGGGGTGAATTTGCCGAAGCAAAATATCCACCTTTAGCGACGGCTATTACACGCCGACGCAAAAAAGTGAAGCTAATTGAATTCTTTTTTGTAGTGACTGCTTTGTCTTCGACCAACAACAACACTCAGTCACAACCCTTCAGGCCTTCATATCTTTATCCTTGTATGTAACATTGAATTGGCTATTATATTGTATAGAGAACCTAATAAAAGAGTTGAAGTTAGAGACATACCTGAAGGGAGGGACTGAAGTGAAGCCAAACTCTCATTACCAGATCGCTTATCCAGTGATAGAGCAAACCCAACGAAAAATTGAAGGAAGCCCCTGTTTTGGTTGATTGAGATCTCCCCAATCGCCATCAGGAAGCCTATTGATCACCATGCAGTCTAGTTTTTCAGTTTGCCCCTAAACCCCTGCCGAGCACTCAGACCCATTTCTTCTGTCCTTTAGGGTTTTTTGTTGTGTTACTCCTCTGACTGATTTTTCATTTTTATCTTTGGGTGCATTTTTCTTGTTATATTGCCGCTTGAACTTGCAAATGCCCCACTTTTTTTTTTTTTTTATGTTTTCGAAACCCGCCTTCTCTAATTCTTTTTCTTACCTCAACAATATAAAAATATAAAGTTTAGGTTTAGGGACTAGGGTAGAGGGTTTAGGGTTTAGAGTTTAGGGTTTAGGTTTAAGAGTTTAGGGATTAGGGGTTAGGTTTTAAGGCTACTATTATGAATTTATGATAATGGCTAACCAAATGATTATTTTGTAAAAGGTTTTGCATATAAAATCTATGTACGAAGATCTAAGTATTTTGCATAGACAATCTATATATAAAGATCTAAAGTTTGAATGGTTAGATTGTCAAAATTAATCTGCATAGTGTGTAGCGTCTAGAGTACAACCCTCTATGCAATCATATTTCATGTTCGACACGCCATCGGTCAACTAAGAGGACATATAAGTGACGACAATTGACCAATTAGATCGGATTCAAAAATATGGCGAAATTCGCTAAATTTTTTACCACACTCATAATTTATTGTAATAATCTCATCCAAAAGTCGGTTTTCTCATTTTCTTTTAATTGATAGTGGTTACTCTTTGAAGTCTATGATATATAAATATAGGTTTATAAGAGTAACTAAGTTTGACCTAGTTGACCGAATTCGAAACATAAACCAAATTGGTTGGATCTTTTACAACCACCATAAAACATTACAATCTCTCCATCGAGCGGTTGGTTTCTCCATATTTATTTTCCACTTCATGGTTGCTTTAGAATGAACCTCAACAATTTAAATGCAATGTATAAGTCAATACAACTTTAGGAGGAAAATTGGTATAGGCCAACGTCTTTATAATTAAAATTGAAATTTTTATCTTATATCCACACACATAGATCGATGGAATATTTGTAGACGTGATGTGAAAAGAAAAAAACAAGTTTCACGGTCATCATGCTATTGGTCAACCAAGAAGACATATAAGTGACAACGGTTAACCAATTTGATCGGATTTGAAAATATGGTGAAATTGGCTAAATTTTTTTACCACACTCATAATTTATTATAATAACCTCATCCAACAGTCGTTTTTCTCATTTTCTTTAAATTGATAGATGTTGCTCTTTGGAGTGTATGATATATAAATATAGGTTTATAAAAAAATTAGCATCTTTAAATATTTATTTGTAAATAAAGCCTGCAAGTCCCGGCCCAAAAAAGCACGCAAGGCCCTGCCCAAAAAAGCCTGCAAGGCCCTCTTTATATGGACAGCCTTGGATCCTTCGATTTACAACAAAACTCGGCTCGTTATTATTTAAAAATGTAATAAGGCTAGGCCCGGCCCAGCCTGTTGATGAGGCCTAATGCAAAGAACTTTGTATAACACGGACTTTTAGAGAGGAAATCATAATTTTGTCACCATTGACGAAATCGTTATTTCCTCGCTAATTGATGAGGAAATAGTTCCTCGTAAAACACGGACTTTTAGAGAGGAAACCATTCTTTTGTGCAATTGAGTTTGGCAGGTTTTACATAATTTTTCGCCAAACAAATAACGACGAGATAATTATATCCTCGCTAATTGCTTCTTTTGACGAGTAAATAGTTTCCTCGTAAAACACAGACTTTTAGCGACGAAATCATACTTTTGTCGCCATTGAATTTGGCTGATTTTACATAATTTTCAGCCAAACTAATAACGACGAAATCGTTATCTCCTTCCTAATTGATTCTTTTGACGAGGAAATAGTTCCTCGTAAAACACGGACTTTGAGCGATGAAACCATACTTTTGTCGCCATTGAATTTGGCGGGTTTTACATAATTTTCCTCCAAAACTAATAACGACAAAATTATTATTTCCTCGCTAATTGCTTCTTTTGATGAGGAATTAGTTCCTCGAAAAACACAGACTTTTAGCGAGGAAACTATATTTTTGTCGCCATTGAATATGGCAAGTTTTACATAATTTTTCACTAAACAAATAACAACGAAATCATTATTTCCTCGCCAATTGCTTCTTTTGACGAGGAAATAGCTCCTCATAAAACCCAGATTTTTAGCGAGGAAACCATAGTTTTGTCGCCTTTGAATTTGGCGGGTTTTACATAATTTTCCGTCAAACTAATAATGACGAAATCATTATTTCCTCGTTGAAAGTCATTTTCGCGATGAAAAAATTCCTCACCCTAGTCTCATATTTCCTCGCTAATAACATGTTGATTTAGGAGACCAAACTATGGTCACCTTTAGTGATGAACCGAAACATTCGTCGTAGAAAGTGGCGTACAGTGAGGAAAATATGTTTCTCACAAAAAACCTAATGACATTTAGTGAGGAATCGAAATATTCCTCGTAAAAAAAATTGGTCGCTAAAAAGACTTTCTGTTGTAGTGAATATTGGTGTATCCAAGTAGACATACTGAAATTTATTTCTAATGCTTCCAAAACTTTCAGTGTGCTTATAAACTCAACCTTACTAAACCACAACAAAATCTTAAAACTCAATAGAATTGTTGGTTTTGGTTACAGCAACTTCTCAGTGACTTGATGTTGAGCAAAAATTGCACAAAGTGTAAAATGTCACCCACCGTAATTTCGCTCGTATTCATTAACATAACAGAGTTTTAATTATTTCGGGTTCGACCCATTCAAGACAGAATATGTCTCTTAATTACAAACCCCTGTTATAAGGGAAACACCCTTTGATTCCATTTATAAAGAAACCAGTGTGTGGTTGTTTGTTTTTGCATCTGCACCCGGATTTTGGAATGGGTTGCCTACATACCCGGGAGGGGATCAAGCCACTCGTAGTTCAAGAGTTCCAATAAGTGAATGACCCATTGGAAGGCTTGGATTTTGGAATAGGAATAGTGTTTATGATGCGGTTGCATCTAGATTATTTAATTCCAGATTGCCTACATACCCTTGCGGGATCAAACCACATGTAGTTCCAGCATTTGGGATTTAAATGGGTAAATGACCCATTTATTTTTGAATTTGTGTTTGGGATATTTGTGAGGGTTTAGAGCCCTTGACTTTGCTTTTGGGTAATTTGGGAATGATTTTATTTTTTTGGTGTTTGGGTGAATATGACTGGTAAAGTCAGAGATTCGGATTGGTTGAATTTGACTGATGGAGTCAGGGATTCGATTTGAATTTGTAGTTGCATCTAGTGGGTCGCTAGATTGCCTACATACCCTGTAAAGGGATCAAACCACTGTAGTTCATATTATTTGTGGCTTTGAGGTTTCTTGGTTTTGTACCAAAAGGATTTTCATTTTGGGTCTCGAAGCATTTTTTCACCAAACCAATGTTCAGGTGTTTTTTAATTTGGACACCCGTTGTGTTAACTCTTCAAGTAGGCCCAAATTTAAGACGGGCTTTGCTTGCGAGTTATGTTGGGCTCCAAATTTGATGTGGGCACCCGTAGTGCCGCGCTTTGTGATTAGGCCTTAGAGATTTGGAGTAGATCTTTATCAATGGGTTTGCTTCCACTTTTTTGTAACAGGCCCAATGACTCATTTCATTTCGAGTGGACAACCGGTTTTGGTGAAGTTGTCCATATATTTGACTCCGAAGCTTGCATCTTTTGACGATGAATATTGAATTTAGACACCCATCAAGACAAGCTTTGAGATTGGAGCCGACGATTTGATATGGACCTTTGTAGAGTGGGCTTGCTTCCATTTTTTTTTTTGTAGGAGGCCCAGCTGCTAAGTCTCCAATTCGCTTCTTATTTTTCGTTTTCTCCACAGTTGTTCTGCTTCTTCTTTGTCTTCCAGACCTCTTTCAAAACTCAATAGAGCACAAGTTGGACCCCGATCTTCACAGAATGAATTGAAGGTGGGGTTGAAGACGAAAACTGAATTGGAGATGGGTGAGATCAATTTCTCAAAGTGCTGGGAGATGGTTCTGCACCTTCGTTCATGGCAAGAGAACATGTCATTGTCTGAACCTTTCAACTGAATTCACCATGCGAAGCCGAGTGAGGATTTTGAATATTTTTTGTTACTCCTTCGTTGGATTTCTGAACAAAAGAAATCAAATTGTGGAATTTTGTCTTGCTTGTCAGAGACTTTGGGACTTCGAAACTGCTTCATGGTATTGGATTTTGGTTGAGGCAAATCTGAACAAGGCAGAGTGCAGTTGCTGTTTTGGTTGCTGACGAATTGGGAGCCTGTTTTGAGTCGTTGTTCCTCATTCTTTTATTTGTAGAATAGCAACGTGATGCCCACCAACTGTTCGATGAAAGGCCAAAGACAATCTCTGCAGAATTTGATTGAGGTAGTCTTGGTGAGCTTTGTCTTATTGACTTTTGCTGGTTCCCTTTCTCGATTGAACTTGTTCACAACCCAGCTTTATATTTTACTTTACGCATCATACGAATTCATCTTTTGGCAACAAGCCACTGCTTCACTTATCATATCTTAAAGCAAGAGTCCAGTACGCGCCATGATCAGCTCCCTTATCAACAAGGAAACACGTAGCTATTGATGTAGTTTTTGTCTTCATCCCATTTTGTTTTACTTGATTAGGATGCATTTATGTAAAACGGCAGCAATTGCTTTCATATTTTATATTTATTTTTCTTTATGTGCCAATACCTTTTGGAGGAGTTTAAACAAAACATTTCCCTTAGCCAATACGTGGCTTTGCAAGGGATAATCTTGTTCATGTTTTGTTAATATGCAAAGGCCAAAACTTGTTTCCTTCCAATAACTTGGTCACCATTTTGACGTAAAAGCCCTGCATTATATAAATGCAAAGCTTTGCTGCAACTTCATTATATTATTGATTTGATAGAGCAACTTGTAACAGGTCTTGCAGGACTTTTGTTTAGCTCATTTTGTTATGTTGGTGTGCAGGTAGAGCTTCGGTAGTGTCCACTGAGAAATAATATATTTCAAGCTTGCCTTATATTTGGGGAAAAAGCTTTGCCTCCGGAAGTAACGGCTTCTGTAATTGTTTTGATATGAACAAACAATGCTTATGAACATGACATTGCATTGCATTTGCACCATCAACTGTCTGATAACGCCACCACCACAAGTAGCCAAATATAATGGCTCTTATTTTATCACTTGTTTTTAATTTCACTCATGGTAGTAACAAAGACATGTTTAAATAAGCTTCCCCCTTGTCTTGGACTATCTTCCCCAAGAGGTGATTTTTGTCGTCATCTTTCAATAGGCAGGTTGAACTGCATTGTTGTAGCTTTTTGGTCATATGTTTTTCCTTCCTTCTTTAACTTTTATTTTGAGAGAAAACCCACCAAACTTGTTTTTGAGATCAAGACAGCAGAGTCAAAGTTTCAGGGACTCTTTTGCCCATATTTTTTTAGGACGCAATATGATAACAGCAAGCTGTTTTGACAAGAAAGCTTTATGCTTTTCTTTTTTTTTCCTCCTTGCTATCGGTGAAGATTGGAAGAGATGGGTGCTTTTGAACTCTGTTTGACTGACATTCCTTGCGGATTTGTTGCAGGTTTAGGTCAAGGCAATTTTGAGCAGAGTAGTTTTGTGGTGCTACTGGAACTTTAAAGAACAAGGAACCGCGGCTGGGATTTTAAAGACCAACGGCCATCGCTGGTATTTGGAGGGCCAACATGGTGCACATGACATTGCATTGCATTTGCACCATCAACTGTCTGATAACGCCACCACCACAAGTAGCCAAATATAATGGCTCTTATTTTATCACTTGTTTTTAATTTCACTCATGGTAGTAACAAAGACATGTTTAAATAAGCTTCCCCCTTGTCTTGGACTATCTTCCCCAAGAGGTGATTTTTGTCGTCATCTTTCAATAGGCAGGTTGAACTGCATTGTTGTAGCTTTTTGGTCATATGTTTTTCCTTCCTTCTTTAACTTTTATTTTGAGAGAAAACCCACCAAGCTTGTTTTTGAGATCAAGACAGCAGAGTCAAAGTTTCAGGGACTCTTTTGCCCATATTTTTTTAGGACGCAATATGATAACAGCAAGCTGTTTTGACAAGAAAGCTTTATGCTTTTCTTTTTTTTTCCTCCTTGCTATCGGTGAAGATTGGAAGAGATGGGTGCTTTTGAACTCTGTTTGACTGACATTCCTTGCGGATTTGTTGCAGGTTTAGGTCAAGGCAATTTTGAGCAGAGTAGTTTTGTGGTGCTACTGGAACTTTAAAGAACAAGGAACCGCGGCTGGGATTTTAAAGACCAACGGCCATCGCTGGTATTTGGAGGGCCAACATGGTGCCTAAAGGACGATACGACACCCTAAGGTATGCCGTGTCGGAGCTTGAGGATGATACGGCACCCTAAGGCACGCCGTTGCGGAGCTTGACGACATCGGCACCCTAAGGCACGCCGTGTCAGAGCTCGAGGATAATACGCCACCCTAAGGCACGCCGTGCTGGAGCTCAACGACAGTATCGGCACCCTAAGGCATGCGTTGTCGGAGCATATGTGATATTGATACCCTACGATATCGCTGGAGACCTGCATCAATTGAGAACAGCAAAGGAAAAGGTGCACATCGGTGGTGGAAAGTCTCACCCTCTTCTTCCTTGCTTTCTTCCTCTCTCAGCTTCTCTCCCTCTGCTTCTTCCCGGTCTCTTTCTATTGTCCTCCCTTCTCATCTTTTTGATGTAGAGTATCTTTTATAGGAGTGATAGATGAGACTTTGAATTTGAATCAGTCTCAAACACCACCTTGGCACCAACTTGCACGGGCAAGATATATCACCAGCTGTATAATTCCTTTCTTTTAGAGATAGATATGAACCAATTAATTATCCACATGAAGAGACGGTAATTGTACTGGTTTCTACACTCCCATCTCTATTGTATTTCTTTGCTTTTTGTATTTGACTAAACATGAAATTTGTGTTCTGTTTGGAAGAAGCATGCTGGGACATATACACCTTTATTTTCCTACTTTCGTATTCTCCTAGAAGCCTTGTGCCTATATTGTTTTTTTTTCTTTTTTCCTTTTTTGTGTTCACCCACATAACTTGCTGGGGTAGAATAAATTTTGGAATTGTATATATCTTTTTTTGTCTCAACACTTGACAAATTATTTGTAAGCTTCTTATTCGACAATTCATATCTAAGATGATGAGCACTGCTAGATCCCTCATCATTTCCACATGTCTTGTTCTTGGCATACTGGTCTCCTCTGCTAGCTTTTCTGCCTCTTTCTCTATTTCAATGACTTGATCAAAGCAAATGTCTCTTGCAAATGCTGACTTGTTCATCGCCTCATACACACATGTGCTTCTGCCAGTCTCATCACATTCATGGTTGCTAGCACGCCACTTCGATACATCTCTTGGGCTTCTGCATAATAATACATTCACAAGAAAGTGATTTGAATTTTGTTCAAGTCTATGAAAACAAAAGGGTGTTGGTGCATAATGAAAAAATTGTAGTCTATTGTCATCCATCAATGAAAAAATGGCCAGTATAAGGGATTGAAATAATGATTACCTTTGAGATATGCAATTGTTGCTGTTGGGTTTGTAGAGCAAAATTCAAAGCCAATAATGAGACCTGGGCAGATTGTATTCAGCTTTAACCCAGTTTCTTTGGCTAATGTCCATGCAGCTTCCTCTGCTCTAAGCTTTCCTAAAGCATACCACAGGTCCACAACTGCCATATTTCAAACTCGAGTTAAAAATATTGATAATATGCTAATGAACAAACAACTGTTGCTTAGTTTTTGGGAGAATTTTGAACTTTTTTATCTCTGCAAAGTGACTTATTGCTCCAGCAGTCATGGTTAATAGAATCATGATCAAACTTTCTTCTTTACTGAGAGCATTCAAATTCCAAGTTTCCAACTCTAGACAACACCAAAATTAAAAGATCGTTTAAAAGAAACACAAGAACCATAACTGATAAATCATATAGAGTACTGTATAAGCATAATCAAAGAGTTAAGCTATAGCACTGTTCTGCCGCTACGTTCTGTACTCAATGGTTTCAATCATATAGCTATATGTATAATCAACAAAACCATATTCAATTGACTAAAAATATCAAAAAAAAAAAAAAAAGTTGAATTAATCGAAACCATATACTGATATAAGCAAATATCAAAACTCAATCATGAATCCATCGAACCATATGAATTGATCGAAACCACATACTCACATATTACCTCTGATCCAAGTTCAATATGTTCTTCGTCCTTGTCAGAGATGGTATCTTTAAGTGCAGATCAATCAATATGGATTGACTGAGACATCGCTAGGTTTCAAGACTCTCTCTGTTCTTTGTCCTCGCCAAAAGTCAATATGAATTTGGGAACGGCGTTAACTAACATTGTTCCTATTTGAGTTAGAACTCTTTTTTTTATTTCTTTATAAAGAGTTAAGTTAGAGTTTTATTTTTTTTTACTCAAAATATATGTGGCTATTTCTGATTGGTAGGTTGGGAGAAGGATGAACAAGCAAGTTCACCCACAGGGGGTGAATCCAAGAATTGTTCATATTTATTTGTCTAGCATTTAACGTTTAACCGAGAGTGTTCGTACTTTTGAGAAAGCAATGAGCAAAGAAGCCAGGTGTACATACATAGAGCTCTTCCACACTAGAATCTCTAATTTTTTGCTTGCCAACTTAAGAGATTGCTTGTGGAACATTTTTTTTATTTTTTATCACAACTTGGTAAATCAACTTTTAAGTTCTGATATCTCCATGAGTAGATCACTTTTGGTAAATATTCAATCAAATTGAAATATTATTAAGGTATTGAACTAGATCAAATCAATTGATCAAACCAAATATGTCTAATCGGAACCTTTTGTATTGATAATGGTAAATTCCAATAATGCCTTAGTGATTTTTAATTTGGCTGAAAATTTGTAAAAATATTCTAACCATGAAGACCTAAAACTGAACAATCAAGATGCTGATGTGAGCCTTGAAAAATTTGTCAAGCTAAGTTGAGATCGATTTAAATTTACTTTATAATCTCAATAATTACAATGGTGCTCGGAAGTATTTTTTGAAATTTTTCACAAAATAGAATTTTCATTTTAGGAGTTTGATAATAAAGTACGTGAAACCAAGGTTCAAAATCTCTGCGATATATCCGATATATCACCCGATATCTCCTTTTTTCGACGGACCGATATATTTATGGGGGTAAATATCTTATCTGTCACCATTTCTGCGAAATTTCTCCGACATCGTCAAATATCCCCGATATATTAGATATTTGCGATATATCCCGATAAAGTGAAGAAATATCTGTAAAATTTGAGGTAAAAAAAAAAAAAAAAACTCAGTAATTCTCTACTTTATAAAAATAAAAAATAATGATTATATATATAGAATACGTTATAGTACTTCTAAAAAAAAAAAATCAAACATATATAATATATATAAGTATATAACAAACTGCAACCGACAATTCTCTATTTTTCTCCCATTTTCTCCTCTTTTCTGTCGTCCCCTCCGGCCCTCCCCACCTTTTCTTCCCTTTTCTTCTCTTTTCAAATGGTTAATGTAGATTGTAAGCTTTAGAGATGCAAAGGAATCATTTGGGTCAACCATAGCAAGAAAAACAAGAGAAACCAAAAATACAGGTTTGTGGTATATCCGTATATGTATACATTAAAACACACACATACACACACATATAATTTCTTTAATAGAAAATGTTGATCTATTATAGTAGTAACTCATTGTAGTAGCTTTACAGCTGATTGGTGGACACAATTTGGGTATTCTGCACCAAACATGCAATTGTAATGCGTATTTTGGCACAAACGGTTTCTTCTTCTGCGTGTGAGAGAAATTGGAGTACATTTGCTATTATTCATACCAAGCAAAGGAACCGTTTGGCATATCAGAAGTTGGAAAAGCTTGATACTGCTACTACAACATGAAGTTGCGGTTGCGAGATAAACAGGCAAAGAATAAAGTGGTCAATGAAAACAACTATATAGATCTACTTCATGTTGCAAGCGAGCCGCTTGATAATGGCATTGATCCACTTCATGATTGGATTATGCCTGCACACCTCGATGATGAAGCTGGAAGACCTCTTCCACAAGTTGTAGAAACTGCAACTAATGCTGGAATCAACGTAGAGAGAGTCTTATCTGAAGAAGTTGTTAAAAACCCAGAAGATAATTCAGATAGTGATGATGCGTGGGGTGGTACAGCAACTCCAGATAGTTCTGATGATGGTGGAGAGGGTGGAAGCGGAACAGATGGTGGAGGTGAAAGATATGAATATGGACAATCTTCTGTGGATGAAGGATTCCAATTTACCTGTGAAGGTAATTTTGATCATGCCACCCAAGATGAAGACCACGGAGTGAGAACAGCTGGTCATGGTGCTGAAGAGAAGACCCGATATGGGAGGAGGACTAGAGGTGCAACTGATGATCAAAGTACCCCATCTGATGTTTCTTCAATTGCCTTAAGTTTTGACTCTATCAGTTTAGGCACAGAGCGCAGTGGGATCTCAAATGAATCTCATGAAGGCAACAATCAATTTGGTTATGATGCTTATGGATATAATCAATATGGAGAAATATATGATCAGTCATCTAGTTGGGTTCATCCTTATTATCCCCTTATAGGGGAAACAGTCGGCAGCTCTAAAGAGATCTATAACTATCATGTTCATCACTACAATTCGCACTATATGGGTCATATGTCTTGGTCTGATTATTGCATTTTTGTAGACCAGCGAGCGGCTTTTCAACCGCCTAGAGTCTATTTTTGGATGTAGATGAAGTTTACATTCATATGTATTTATATGTAGTTCTAAATTTCTAATAAATTGACTTTTTTCAAAAACGATATTTTCGTACACTGTATCTCCGATATATCCCCGATATATCCGATATCTCCCTTTTTCAAAGTACCGATAGATATGAAAATACCGATATTTAAAACCTTGCGTGAAACGACATGTACGTGTTTTGGACACCCGATCTAATTTTTATGAACTTTAAAAGTTTTGGGACTAAGGAAACAGAGAAATTAGCGTGGTGCAATCTGGGGCATATAAATTCTCCACCGTTTCGTTACAGCCGTCCTAATTTATTATGGGAGGGTTATATATAGAACCAGATCAAGATCGAACGCCCCACATCATTCGCGAAGACTCAAGGTCGAGGCCCGGACCGCTGACCTGAATACCCGAGGACGTGACCCAATCGGAACTCCTCCGTTGGGCCATCTCAGGCCAGCGCACCTGTGTCATCCTCTTCGTCTCGCCATCGCCGTTACGTCTCTGGTCACGGCTTGATCATTTGTTGATCGTGGAGAGGGAATCGATGCCGGAAAGTGACGGTAGATCCGACGGTTTCTGGGCAAATTCCAGAGGCTACGGCGATGGGTTGCGCTGCATGAGGTATGAAACATGATCCTCTCGTTTGAAATTGATTAAGTTTGATCGGATTGGTGTTTTTTTGGTGCATCGGGCTTCGTCAGAGAATTGAATTCTGTTTCCGGCGACCATTTCAGAGCTTCTTAGATTGATGTCGATACTGTTTCTTGTCTCAGAACGTGTAGTGAGGCTAAGTCGTCTTATAAAGCAGAAATTGTGCTTGAACTGAAATGAGGAGGAGTAGTTCGTTGACGACGAATTGAGGAACTCAAATTGGGTCTAAGACAGAGAACTGAATAGAGACCTGGTAACTGGGAGATCCATATTTGAAGTCATGCAAATTGGTTGTTTTGTCCAAAATATATGGAATCCTCGAATGAGTTAGTTTTGAATGGTAGTGGGGGGAGCCCATGTATGGGCTGCAGTGGTCAGAGGAACCAATAAGAACTTCCTTTGGAGGAACAGAATCCAAGAACTCCAAAGCATCAGAGTAAGCTTTCATAGCAACCTTGATAGGATTTGGGGTCTGGCGGCTAAATACACACCAACCTCTGTGCTTCCAAATATTCCACATTAAGAAAGAAATATGAGTGAAAAAATCTCTAGGAGCAGTAGATTGACAGATCATATCAAACCAATTGACCATTGAAGTGATGGATTGCACGGACACTTTGTATCGTAGTGGATGAGCGAACCAAGTAGCTACAACCCAGGGGCAAGAAAATAGAACATGTTCTACTCCACTGTCTCAGGAAACAGATTGCATAGAGTACAAGTGGGATGCTGAGCAATGTGTCTACGAAAAAGAGCATCTTTAGTGGCCAATATGTCGTGAGCAATTCTCCAAAAGAAAAGCTTGACTTTGGGGAGAGTATGAATATTGTGAATCCACTTCCAGATGGAGGAGGTGGAGTGAGAGTGATGAGGATGAGTGGAAGAAGTGGTGCAATTACGAGAAGCTAGGAAGTGATAACCTGATTTGACACTATAGCTCCCATTCTTGGAGAAAGGCCATATGAGCTTATCTTGACAATCTTGGGCCACTAGTGGATGGACAAAATCTTGCTGCACTGAATGGGAGAGAGTTCCGTGTGAATGGAGCTGAGATCCCAACTTTGGTTGTTCCAATCAATCAAGGAACAAACTGCCTAGATCACCTGAGATAATTACGAGTTCCGTGTGAATGGAGCTGAGATCCCAACTTTGGTTGTTCCAATCAATCAAGGAACAAACTGCCTAGATCACCTGAGATAATTACCAATTCCGTATAGCCAATCACTACATGGCTGCAATATGTATTGTAAAATCAGCAGATCGTAACATCACTACAGATTGCAGCCATGTAGTGATCTGCTGATTTTGTTTTACTATCACCAGAGCCCCAGCCGCCTAGATCACCTGGATAGAAAGTAGTATCACTCGGATCCCACAATCCGCAATAGCCATCACCATCCGCGACTACTAGCGGACTGTTCATGCTAGCACGGCCATCATCAGGTAACTACAGCCACCATTCACAGTTTCCACCCAAAACCATCCCCTTGCCTTCGACAACTACAAGGATAAACAAATAGAGGCCAAAGCCTGAAGAGATCTCCAAGAATGGAGCAGGTACAGAGCGCGATAAATCCATGAGAGTCGTCGCTCTCCAAACCATAGCAGAGAGCGCTAGGTCATTTTTCCTTAAGACAGTTCATGAGCACAACTTAGTAATTGAGCAATTGCAAAATCAATTGAGCTTATCGGGCTTGATTCCGCGGGACTAAATATTGTGCCTCCAATAACTCAAGGGTAGTTCTATTTTCATATCAGTCTGAGACTCTGAAAGTACCCCTTACTTGGGTCAATCTGTACCCCTTACTTGCATGCAATTGTGGTACGAAAAGAGAGCTACTTCCCAGCAAACAAATAGAAGTCAATCCTCATCTATAACCGCTTTCTCCAATTCAACCCGAGATAATTACCAATTCCGTAGAGCCATGATCTAAATTGCAACTAGTACTTTAGAGACCTTAAAGGCCCACCATCACCCAAGGAGGTCGAACCCTTGGGTCAGGCCAGCCCAAGGCATTAAGTAATGAATGAGGGTGTCAAGGCACCCTCTAACTTGGCCCAATCCGGAATAGAATCAGATCCACTCACTTAGGCCCAAAAATTGACCCCACATGGCTCAGTCCCAAAGCTAGAGGCCTAAGCCCAAACAAGATGACGGCTAGGAGCTTCAAATTGCTACCAGGCTGCTTGTGCCAGCACCGCTATCATCTCCGACGACCTTCCTTTCCAGCACGCCGTGGTTCGACGACCCAGGCAGGAAAAAACCAGGACGGCCGCGCTACACCTCCAAGCCGGTAATTACCACGCCTCTCATCGCCCGACCAAGAGTCCGGAAAACCAAGTCAGCGCAACCTCGTCTTGCCGCTGCTCAACCTTGATCCGACAAACACACCAGGACCAGATATCTCTCTTCCCGGATTGCAGAAACCCGGAATCCCAACTTTGGCCGTCGAAGAGATTCCCTTTTCCTCAACCCTAGGAAGGAGAAAAAACCAACCCGACACCTGCTCTTCAGCCTAAGCGACGACCACGCTCCTCTGCCTCCCACGCAGACCACGTACACCACCAATGAGAAGCCTCCACTGCTAGAGCCAACGGGAAGGCGCCGCTGCTCTCTCTACTAAAAAATCCTAGGGTTTTTTCTGAAATGGGGTTTATTGCTTTTTAGAAATTATAATAATTTTTTTTTATTGTAAAGTCATTGCTTTGAGAAAATAAAAAGTTTTCGAATTATCTGATTAATTTTTATGGAAACGATATTTGAATCTAGACTTCAAATGTGAACTTTTTGGATCCTTGAAACTAAGTTTCATCATCGACCCTTACTACATGCAGGAAAACAAATAAAAACTTATTCCTCTTTATATATACATACATCCAATTCCACGTTCATCTAATTATCCGTAAATTGCTACGAAGACATGTTGATGAAATAATTTCTCTAACACATGCACAACATTTATGACATACGAGCATGCAATTTACTACTCAAGACTATTACTCAATAGATTTTGCTCCAGTGAGTTATCTGATGAAGAGAAACATACATAGATATGTGACATCCAGAACACAGCCAAATAATATACGTCCCATGAGCCAAAATATCCCAAGCAGCACCTCGCCCCGGACCACCGCAAGGAAATAGCCTTACTTGATACTAAATCCCAATTTCCAACAGCTCCTTAATGATACCAAAGTTGTTGATAATGTACAGCCGACCAACTTCTTAGGGTTGCTAAGCCAATGCGAAGAAGCACGTGGTTGCAAAGAGGTGGTATCATATTTGCAGGTAATACCTATGACATGTTTATTTATTTAGAATGAAAATGGAAATGAAATAAATAAATGAGTTTTCCTGCCTTTATTAACATATATAATTATATAGGTATTGAAATAGTTTCAGGTCTCACTTCATTGTCAGAATTAATTCCTGAATAACGCAGAATTTGATAACCAAGGTCGGAGTATGGGTTTAGGAATAAAAATTTCAGAAATACATTTTTTACCAAAATATCCATACGTATTTTCAATAACCCCAAATTACCCATAACTGTAGAAATTTTCAATGAAGGGTATTTTAGTAATCCAACTACTTTTAATTTCAATTCATGGACATAAGTAAACAGTATCTTTGATAGTCAGTTGCATTCTTATTCTAGTTTCATATCATAAGTAAGTAGCTTAATGGAACCAATTCCTTCATTTTTCCATTGAACTTGACTCTAATTTATAGAGCTGTCACTCGGTCGATTCGAATCGGTTATAAGTATTACCAACTTCAAAACCAAAGCTTTCGGTTTCAAAATTGAGCTACCAATTACCAACCAAAATTTTCGGTTTTTAATCATCACTACCAAATTCGGTATTTCGGTTTTCGGTAATACCAATTTTAGAACAATTAATTCTTTGTAATTAAAATTAGAACAAACAAAACTAGGTTCTTCAATTTTATAGTCGTAAACTTAGTACTCATCTCCTAATTATAGCTTTCTTTTGTATATATGACATCAAGTTTGAGTCATTTTCAATCAAACTAGGTTATTTAACCATATTTGACTAGGTTACTTAAAATACATGTACTATTAATGTAGTATATGTAGTAATGTTCATACTATTATGAAAATTTTTATGTTTATTTCTTAATATACATGTATGTGTATTGAAAACCATAGTATATAAAACTAATATTTAGATAATCGGTAGATTCGGTATTTATCAAAACCAAACCAACTTTTTTGGTAATTTTCTATTTCGATTTTATCTGTCTCGGTTACCAGAAAGTCGGTTTACCAAACTTAAAACATCGATTGGTATTCAGTCAGTTTGGTAATTACCAAACCAAGTGGCAGCCCTACTAATTTATGATTTTTTTTTTCATTTCATGTGAGTAAACATACTACTAGCTGCTGCTTCTTATTCTTCTTCTTCAGTCCATCACAGGATACGCAGTTCAATTCTGGAGCATACAAATGATATTTCCAGACAACAATTAATTATGTCTTCACAAATTTTCCTGCATAAATTGAACTTCGCTCAACCACGTACACAAAGCAAGCACATAATGCTAGCGACAACTATGGCCTGATATTCCCGAGATATCAACATGACAATCATTGCAAATTCATAGCCTCATGTTTCTCTTCTAACTTATTCTTGATTGATGACAAGTGGGGTTTAATTTCAGTCCAAACACATGTATTCAGTACTTTTCATTATTGTATTTTCATCAGTTCCGAAGCTCCATCAAATTGTAATGGTTATCCTTTTTTAACTTGAACAATGTCGTATTCGTTGGAGGGGAGATCTTCCTTCCTATCCAGGGCAAAAACATGTCGGTCTTTGTGTCTTTTACTGGAAATCTGCGAGTTGGGGGATTTTCCTTCCATCCCTTTCACAACAAGAACAAAAGGACACCAGCAGCCAGCAGAGACTATTTGTTTGCATCCCTCTCTATAGCTTTAAATGATTAATTAATTGAATATTTGTTGTATAAATAATTTATTTACTTTTGCCCTTTGGACATTTTTTTTTCTGTAATATTTTTCGTTGGAAACTGATCTAGATCCTTCGTTTCAACCCACAATATTTCTTGGATGAAATGAGTGTCCCCATGAACACGAACAACCAATTGTCAAATGGGAGATCATGAGTGCCAAATTAGGGATTTATTTATGCTCTTATGACCATTTACATTGACTAATCCATTTGGTCATTTAGAGGATCATAAAGCTTAATTGTTGAAAGTGCCTTGTTGTAAAGTTTTCCTTTGATTGCAAGGTACTCCTTCCAAGTGATTGGCCGATAAAGGGGAGGGTGACTTGGGGTGACTAGTTTCGACTGGGGCGAGATTTGGACACTAGCTGGTGGCCCATATAGGTAAGCAATGGATAACGTTGTTGACTCCGGTTCACAATTGCCCGGTGAAGGACATTGTGGTACACCCCGTTGGACAAGATATGAGTAAGGTCGCCAATGTTGACCACCAAAGCTCCCGGGACTGGCGGAACAGTGAGCCACCCGGCGCCCTCATGAAGAACTTGCAAGCCACTTATGTTGGTTTGGTGGATGATTGACAGGAGGGTTGAATCCGTATGTTCGGCCAACCCCATGGCACGATTGGGATCCGGACATGCAGGGTAAGAATTTAATTGTATGGCATTGGATGCATCTTCAAAGTCACCTTTTGGGCCGGCCCAAATTACGTCTTCCTTTGGTATGCCCAGCGATCCCAATATTAGCCACATCAGCTTCCCTGCTAGCCTTTTCATCTCTTTCTCATATTCTTCTACCATACAACTGGAAGAAAAGGGACAATTAAATACTGTTAAACCAAGTTACTAGCAAGCAGCATGATGGATATTTTAAGAAATAAACATTACTAACAAGAAGATTGATAACTGTGTTTTGGACATTATCAGACCAAATCTTACATGTGGGTCCTTACTTAATAATATAATCTTTGCTAATTGCACCATGGTTATATGGCTATAGTAGTTTCAGCACCCAAAAGTCCAAAACAATAAAAGTCTCAAATTACATAAATAAAAGGACAAAAATGAAAATAGTGAGCTAGCTAGCTTATTAGTTCTACTTGTAGTGTGACCGTACCAGAATTTGTTGTAATCTTGGGGCCAAAGTTGTCGAAAATGTTCAAGTGGTGAGCCAGCAATAGTAAAGCCCTCCGACCACATGAGTTTTTGGAAAAACGAAGATATACGATGGATTCCGTAACCAGAAATGCCATCCGCCGGTCGAGCGGCTTTGAGCTTCTGCTGGACTGGCAGAGAGAAGAGGCTTCGACAAGTTGATTCAATGTCATGAAGAAGCTTCTCTGGGATTCCATGGTTTGTGACTTGGAACACCCCCCATGTTTTACATGCATGTCCTGTGAGTTTAAGGACATTTTGGTGAGTTAGATCGATGATCGGAACACACAGCTCTGAGCCGAATGACGAGTCCAGAGATGGGTACTCGTCGAGTTGATGAGTCCATGCATATGAGTCTGGTAACTCGTGCAGTGAGTTGAAGTCTGCAGGGTAGTGCTTATGGGGGTGGGATTGAAAGGCATCGGAGATTCTTACAGGCATATTGAGAATGCTGCTGTGATATTAAGAAACTCGATCAACTGGAAGAGAACAGAGAAGTAGTTTTTGAGAACTTGGTGCAGCTAGAAAAGCATATATGGGATGGAAGAGAGAGAGAGAGAGAGAGAGAGAGATAAGGTTTGATATGAAGTATAATGCACTATAGTGTGTGTGTATATATAGCAAGAGATGGCGGACAAGATAGTGACAAGTTTGCCCCCAAACACCCCCTCCCTCCACCTCAATCAAATTATCTCATGGTTTGTATTTGCTCTGCCGGGCCGTGTGGGGGGGGGGGATTGGTATAGCCGTTTTTATGTGTTTCTTTTAATTTGAGAAAGGTCAATGTTAGGAAAAAAAAATTTACATGAGCTTTTGTTATGATTGGATTTATTATAATTACATGTTCATCTTTCTCATCATGTAATTATCGTATTAGAGAAAAAAGATACTCCTGGTTAGTTTGGTGCGACTGTCGTATAAGATAAGCTGGTTTATGCTGTGATATGAGAAAAAATGTCTGTTAAGTAAAGCAACTGAGTGTACGTAAGGTAAATGAAATTTTTCAAAGTGCTTATAATACCTAAAATAGTGACAAAATAGTTTACTTAACTTGAAATTAAAATGTGTTATGGTAAAAAATAAGTCGTTCATAAATTAAATTGAGTGATGTTCTACTTTTAGCTCTAAATTAAAAGAGCCAGAAGTAATTATGTTCAGTTTTATTAAACAAGTTACTGGACAACCGGTGACAAGTATAAATAACTAAAATTATTATAAAAAAAAAAGTTCATAAATAAGAAAGACATATAATTTTGTCCGACCAATTACTGAGAAAAATAATTGAGGAAAGGTTATAATATTACTGTGTTACTCTATGGCATGGGACAAGAGGAAGATAAACGAAAAGGACCATCTTGTGCTCTACAATTAAGACAAACTACAAACAATATTATAATATTATAACTGAATTAGGGAACTGAGAGGCATCTTAACCCTCTCTCAGACCCCAATTAGATGGTTACATCACATGAAAGGAGAGCGCTCTCCCCTCTCTCCATGTGCCTTTGTCTTGTCCTCAAGTAGGAAAACCATCTAAATCAAAACGCTCCACTTTCCCCAATCTCATGATAATCCTAATCTTGATATTTCACTACAAAACAGCCTGCCTTTCCTTTGAGCTATGACTAAAATGCCCTTTTTGTAAATTGATGCACTTCCTGAATCTATGGTTGTTAGGCGATCAAACTCTTTTACGATATTAAGGCATTTCCAATAGAGTAGTTAAATTTAATTTTCAGCTATATATAATTATTTTAGAAGCAAAATTTAACTCTAACAGACTAGCTATAGTTAAGTTAAATTTAACTTTAGCTATATTTAGCTAGAACATCATGTATAGCTAAAGCAAAAGTTATATTTATCTCATCTCTTCTCTTTTATCCACATGTCAGTTTACGATTCGATAAAACATAGTATATCATTCACAAATAACTACTATTGCTAGAGTAACATTGTTAAATCAATAGTTATATTTAACAACTTTAGCTAAATTTAATTAAAAATTAATTTCTACTGTTGGAGATACTTAATCTTTAACACTAATAAAAATAAGTGGAGTCATTCTTAAGCCAAATCAAGAAAATTCTATATTATATTCATATACATTTTTTTTAATTAAAACGCCAATAAACAACTAATAATATTACAATTAAGTATATATTATAACTAATCCGCGAGTTGAACTCATAACATTCCACTTATAGAGTAAATAATAATGTTAGTAGAGCAAATGGTATTGAACTTCAAGTAAACCCCCTAATCACCATATTAAAAGATTAGAAATTGGACTTCTCTATGCTTATGTTTAATAAGAGTTACTATGGTTTGGTACAAAGAGTTGCTCTCTGTTGGCCAAATAATTAATCTATTTATACATTTATAAATTTAATCTATTTGATAAGTAAATAAATTAATAAGATTACACTTATAATTTTATATTAGTATATTTTTATTTCATTTGAGGATTCAAATTACTTTAAAATTACTATTTAACATTATTAATCTATACTATTATTAAGAGAAAATGCTTTGTTAGCCAAAGTTGGTGTGAAAAGACAATAAAATCCTTAAATCTTATATTAATTTTAGATAATTTTTAATAATTGAGTGGTAGTATTGTAAATAGTAAAATTAAAAATTATGTAAAAAAAACTTTACAGCAGAAAATTAGTATTTAATTGAAATTAGAAATATTATCAAAATTAGAATTTATGTATTAATATTCACAAATATATATATATATATATATCAAAATTTCAGTCGATAAATTCTCGTCGAATATAAAAATACAAAAATTTTGGCAGGCATGGGAAAGAGCAAATCTGGCAGCAACTACAATTAAAGGTAGAATGAGTGCCCCCATGCTTTTCACTTGGACATTTGGTCATTTCTAAGAAAAGTCGTAAAGTCTATTTTGGTTTTAGCGGTTAGATTAGGAGTTGTTTGTCCGATATAACCGCAATGGGGCTCCCGAAAAGCCACCACCTCTCCGGCTCTCCTAACACTAAAGTAAACTAGCAGTTTCGGATGTGTTCCAAAACATTTTCCCAATGGTTCTTTTTTGTTCTTCTACTTTTCCTCCATCGACAAAAAGTCCTTTATTTTCCTTTTGTTTCTTCCCTTCTATTGTGGTTGTCATGGAACACAACAGAAGCCAGTATAGATTCATAGGAACCATGCACATTGCACTTCCCCATCTTACCCATATCTCTCATGAAACATGACCATCACCTCCATACGTGGGACATGTGCTTATAGAACTGTAGAAGCACCCACAGAACTTGTAGATATAACTTATCTTGTATCCATGCATGTTCACTTGTTCAGTTCACGTGCCACAAACATGGTGAGATCAATCCAGGTCGACTCGGGGTCGGGTTAGGTCGGAATGTCGGATCATTATATGCACGATGGTGGCCAAAAATGAAATGATTGAGGATTAGAACTTTCTTAAAACCTCAAAGAAGATCTAAACATCTTCTATGTCATGTATGTATAGTTATATTACTGTTTAGGAGAGATACTTTTGCTAAAGATCTTGTTGCACTAGACTCTGGAGGAAAGACCTAAAGTTTGTTGCTTAGAGCAAGTCCACCCATTGAGCTTGACCGGTCAATCTCAACAGGTGGACTTGCTCTTATGTACATAGCGGTGACGTTGACGGCCGTAAAATATCATAAACTTCTAGTTTGTACGTTCTACAGAAATCAGAGATCCTTGGTGCTTCCAATAACGTCATACATCAGAGGACTAATTAAACGTTGTCAATGTATAATTCAATGGGGATGTCCATTGCTTCACAAATAATGATGTAGTCCCACAACCAAACTCGTGGTCCTGGAAACTTGTTTATCGATCCTTTACTCAGTACTAGTGTTTACTGAGAACATCGTTCCTGGCATTGCTACACCCGTCAATTTTTGTGTGTCTTGCAACAGTTCTAGACCATGATCTTTGGATAAATGAACTTTGAGGTACGGTGCATTCCATTTGCTTAAGAGTTTATAAGAATTTTGCATTACCAATTGATTTTAAGTGTTGTATTTATATTACTTTATTATAATATGACTTTCTTCTCTAATGTGAAACTTGTTTTTTTAAAACTGTTCTTTAGATGAGCTCATGAGCATGACTCTCTTTTTTAATGCAAAACTTTTCTTTTTTCAAATCTTTAGTTTGCACCGACTCACCGATCAATAAAGCCAAACATATTTTAACTTTGTTATATATTAATTAAATACTGCATAAGAAAGCTGCGTCGAGTGTATGCCAACTATGTATGCAGACAAAGCTGTCATTTGTGTTCGTCAGTATATTTATAAGATTTCTTCAATCTTCATTTCCTAGAGCAACTTAATTAACAGGAAATTCTTCAATAAGTTGTCTGCATTACTTCTATTTTTAGTGATTAATGTATGTATGTAATATGAGTACTTCCTGCATAAGGAACACGCACAGCTCCAATTTACAAGGCTTTTGTTTTGGGCATATGCAGCCTTCGATAATTGGTCTTATTGATAAGTGGTACACTTTTTATGTTTTGTTTCGAAGCTAAAATTAGGCGGAAGAGATCATGATTGATTTCCCTCCCTGTACAGAGAACAGTTTCAGATAAAAATATCATGATCGTGGCTTTTCAAACATTTTTAATGAGCAAAATATTATTGTCCTTGCTGCGACTTTGTCTCTTAGAAAGTAGAGGCCAAGCCGCAATATAAATTGAAATAAGGATTTTGGGCGGCAAATACTCTATAATAGGGCCCTTATCTAGGGTTTTCAGTACTGTACCATCACCACCAAAATTAGGGTTTCTGTGTAAAGCGGACCTTAGTAATTGTTGAGCACAACCTTATGTTGGTTGAATTATAGTCAATAGTTATGTCAATAATTTGCTCCGGTCTTCATGCTCCCTAACGTCAACTAACACGTTCAGATTCAGTAATTTTTTTCCGATTATCTTTCAAAGTTCGCCCGAGATGTTCGGATTCAAATTTGTTCACCACCAATACTTTAGTGGTGATACCAGTTATGTCAATACAAAACTGTCACGTGTTATAAAACATATTAACATAATTATAGTTTATCATGATGTTTTATTAAAAAATTATATTTTAAGTATTCAATTCATTCTATATGACGTGACAAGTTTTAATAAGGTGGTGATATTACCACAAAATAAAAGTTGTGAGCAAATTTGAATCCGAGATGTTCGATCAAATAGTTACAGATTTTCTTTGTTCATCATTGCTTCTTAGATGTCTAGCTATAGAGTATTGAGAATTTAGGGGGGGGGGGGGGGGGGGAATAATTTTTTTTTAATTACCTTGGAGGGTATCAGAACAAAAAATTATTTTAATTACATTGGAGAGTATTTAACCACAGACCGAACCTAAACAATGACCAAATTTTCAGGCCTCCTTCACCGACTAACTTGAAGAGTTATAAATTCCCATTGTGTGTCTCATCCGTCTAGAGACAGCTTACGCTTTGAGCTTTTAGATAAGATATTACTTAGGGCAATGATATGGGGCTTCAATGAGGCCTCAGATTTGTGGCCTCAAATCATAGGTGTCATGCCATGTAAGTAAATACAAATTTTATTTTCAATTCCACATAATATATCTTGTCACATCATACTATTGCAACACCAAATTTACCTTTTTACATTTCCTTTTAGATATTAGGAGGTGAATCAATTATATTAATGAATTTAATCAGGTGATAAAAAAAATATCAGCTATTAATTATGTATTAATTTAAAAGATATATCTACGGATTCTTTGATCAATATTTTTCTTCCTTTAATTAAATGCTTTCCTATATTGAATTATATGTCAAGAAATATACGTTAACTTTTCTTTTCAAATATTGATTAATTTCATCCGAAAAAAAAATAGCATTAATAAATCGAATTTGGGAAATACTCATGTCTAAATTAAGAGGTAAGAAAAATTTCACGTTAATTAGTAGCCATTAATTAACATCTACAATCTAAATATAAGAGAAAAACAAACAAAAAATAATAAATTCAGATCTAACGTTTAAACCATACTTACATAAAGAGAAAACAATGAACAAAAGAATATATACAATCATATGAATATGCATTTTTCACATTATATTTTCAAAATTTGTAGGAACCCAATAAAGGTTGAATTCATATACATGTATTCTCCAAATCTATTAATTCGTACATGCAAGTCTATTGACTGAATTACATGAAGTTTTTTCTATTCTTGATTAAAGAAAAAAAAAATTGTTGTTTAAATCTAACATGAGTGTAATGAAAAGAAAAAAATGAAAGAAAGCCAAATTTTATTTCTTTTTAGAAGAAACCAAAATAATTTAGAGTTATTAGATTTTGGAAGGATAAGATAGTATTTTTCTCAAGAATTACATGACATGATTTGACAAATTAGTGATGTGTACAGATGACAAGGCATGACACCTAAGATTGAGGCCACAAATCTTAGGCCTTATTGAGGCCGCAAATCATTTTCTATATTACTTATTAGTCGGAGAGCTTTATTTACATAACAGAAAGAGTTCAAGTAGCTATCACAAATCCACACACGACAATTATTTCCGGACTCCATTGATGTGGTAACTAATTCAGCAATCCAAAAGCTTTGTTAGTCTTAGATGCTTTGTCCAATTGAGAAATCCAGAACCTCCAATCAAGAGCTTGAAAGTATTGAATATGCATGCCACACTAGATTCTGAATTTGGAACGTACTTACCTATCAACTTCAAACTCATGCATGATTTTATTAAGCATAGGGGCTAATCCATCGCGAAAGCAAGATTCCTTTTGCTTCAACCGTAACTTGTTGGATGACATCATTTTCACTCGACAATGATCATTTGTCTTAATAGAAAGGGGAGGGGAAATCATTAAAAAAGTATGGTAGACAATGAAACAACGATCTCAAAAAAGATTTTGACATTACCTTTTAATTAGTGAGATTTAATTAAGATGGTCAAAATGCAAAGGATCTCCAAAAACATTATGGCATTACCTTTCAACAAAAAATTCTGGCTCTGCCCGTGAGGATACGGATCATTTCTTTTTTGAATAAAAGACTGATGCAGCTGCTCTAAAGTCTTGATTAATGAAACTATTGAATACAAGGGGGGACGTTGAGCCTAAACCCCTAATTACAATAAGCAACTAGAGTATGTCCCGAAATAATATTAGAAATCTCTACAAAATACTTGTATTCTAACAAGCTCTTGGAGTACTCTAATGGCTACTCCATTTGCTTTGACATAACAGTGACATAATGGAAAGATAACTTGATATGTAACTAACGTAGCATAATTACCAATTGCACAGCTTTCCTACATTGTTGCCACCAGAGGATAAATCTAATGACACTTAGCTTCATCCTACTATTAGAAGGTTGCGACCATTTGACAAAATAAGGAACTCGCCACTTTTTACAAACAGTGTATAACATTTGCATATGGTAAAGTATAACATAGATTCTTTGAATACAAACTGCTTGAACATTGTGACTTTACGTTGAATATAAATTAGTACCCTCAAATTCAATAGAATAATCAAGGCTAGGGTTTGGATTCCTTTTCCAGTGTAGTTACAATAGTAAGTGACCTGTTTGTATCACAAAATTAAAGGTTTAATTTTGATCAAATAATACATGTAAACACACTAAGCTATCATATATGCATAGAAGAGATAGAAACTCAAGTAAGAGTTGCACGTAGGTATCTTGATAAGTTTGGACTGTCCTAGTGACTGAGGTAAAATCAATCAAAGGACAAATTAATAACCAAGCAAAAGGAATATATTTGACTTTAATAAATTGAGTAGTCAGATTATTTTCTATATCTGGGATTCAGACTTAGACATTGATAAGTACCTTTGGATCAAGCAATGGTACTGGAATGAAAACTATTCATACTGTAAGTTTCTGTAGGCCTCATCAAAAAGCCCGCGGATCAAGTGGGCCGATGGAGGCCCGCCGGCCCGGAGGGCTTTTAGCCCGGCCCGGCCCGTCAAAAAACCCGCAAAAGCCCGCCTTGGTGGGCCGAGGGCCGGCCCGCCTAAAGCCCGCAAAAACCCGGCCCGGCCCGTAGGCCCGGCCCGCCAAAGGCCCGCTAGGCCCGGCCCGTAAAAGCCCGTAAAATATTATATATATATATATATATATTTGTAGTTATATGTGTGTGTGTGTTTATAAATATATATATATACACACACACACACACATAGATATATATATTTGTGTGTGTTTATATATATATATATGTGTGTGTGTGTGTGTGTGTTTATATATGTATATATATTTATTTATATGTGTGTGTTTATATATATGTATATATATATTTATATATGTGTGTGTGTTTATATATATAATATATATAGAGATATATATATGTGTGTGTGTGTGTGTTTATATATATGTATATATATATTTATATATGTGTGTGTGTTTATATATATAATATATATATATAGAGATATATATATATATATATATATGTGTGTGTGTGTGTGTTTATATAGAGATATATATATATAGATATATATATATATATATGTGTGTGTGTGTGTTTGTTTATATATATAATATATATATAGAGATATATATATGTGTGTGTGTGTGTTTATATATGTATATATTTTATATGTGTGTGTTTTTATATTATATATAATAATATATATAGAGATATATATATATATGTGTGTGTGTGTGTGTGTGGAAGTTCTTATACTTCTATTATTCTATATAGAATATGTGCATATATATATATTCTACATATCGGTAATCGGTTGACCAATTAGATCGGGTTCAAAACTATGGTGAAATTGACTAAATTTTTAACCACACGCATAATTTATTGTAATAAACTCATCCAACGGTCGGTTTTTCCATTTTATTTGAATTGATATGGGTTGCTCTTTGGAGTGTATGATATATAAATATAGGTTTATAAGAGTAACTAAGTTTGACCTAGTTGATCGAATTCTAAACGATAACCAAATTAGCTGAATTTTCTACAACCACCATAAAACATTACAATCTCTCAATCCAGCGGTTGGTTTTTCTGAATTCATTTTCCATTTCATGGTTGCTTTAGAATGAACCTAAACAATTTAAATGCAATGTATATGTCATACAACTTTAGGAGTAAAGTTGGTATATGCCAATGTGTTTGTAATTAAAATTAATTTTTTGTATCTTATGTCCAAGCACATCCATAGATGGGATATATACAAAGGTGATGTGAAAAAATAAGCACGTTTCGAGGTTGTCACGCCATTGGTCAACCAAGAAAACATATAAGTGACTACGGTTGACCAATTAGATCGGGTTCAAAACTATGGTGAAATTGACTAAATTTTTAACCACACGCATAATTTATTGTAATAAACTCATCCAACGGTCGGTTTTTCCATTTTCTTTGAATTGATATGGGTTGCTCTTTGGAGTGTATGATATATAAATATAGGTTTATAAGAGTAACTAAGTTTGACCTAGTTGATCGAATTCTAAACGATAACCAAATTAGCTGAATTTTCTACAACCACCATAAAACATTACAATCTCTCAATCGAGCGGTTGGTTTTTCTGAATTCATTTTTCACTTCATGGTTGCTTTAGAATGAACCTAAACAATTTAAATGCAATGTATATGTCATACAACTTTAGGAGTAAAATTGGTATACACCAATGTGTTTGTAATTAAAATTAATTTTTTGTATCTTATGTCCAAGCACATCCATAGATGGGATATATACAAACGTGATGTGAAAAAATAAGCACGTTTCGCGGTTGTCACGCCATCGGTCAACCAATAAAACATATAAGTGACTACGGTTGACCAATTAGATCGGGTTCTAAAATATGGTGAAATTGACTAAATTTTTAACCACATGCATAATTTATTGTAATAAACTCATCCAACGGTCGGTTTTTCCATTTTCTTTGAATTGATAGGGGTTGCTCTTTGGAGTGTATGATATATAAATATAGGTTTATAAGAGTAACTAAGTTTGACCTAGTTGATCGAATTCGAAACAATAACGAAATTGGCTAGATTTTCTACAATCACCATAAAACATTACAATCTCTCCATCGAGCGGTTGGTTTCTCTGAATTCATTTTCTACTTCATGGTTGCTTTAGAATGAACCTAAACAATTTAAATGCAATGTATAAGTCATACAACTACAGGAATAAAATTGGTATACACCAATGTGTTTGTAATTAAAATTAATTTTTTTTATCTTATGTCCACGCACATCCATCGATGGAATATATACAAACGTGATGTGAAAAAATAAGCACGTTTCGCGGTTGCCACGCCATCGGTCAACCAATAAAACATATAAGTGACTACGGTTGACCAATCCGATCGGATTCGAAAATATGGTGAAATTGGCTAAATTTTTTACCACACTCATAATTTATTGTAATAAACTCATCCAACGGTCGGTTTTTTCATTTTCTTTGAATTGATAGGGGTTGCTCTTTGGAGTGTATGATATATAAATATAGGTTTATAAAAAATTAGTGTCTTTAAAAATTTATTTATCAATAAATTAGTATCTATATATAAATATAGATTTTTTTTGGTACAATATAGTTATATAGATCTATTATCTTTGGTTGTATTTGATCATTATCCATTGAATTTCCAAAGCTTGATTAAAAAAAAAAAACTTGTGTCTTTAAATATTTATTTATAAATAAAGCCCGCAAGGCCCGGCCCAAAAAAGCCCGCAAGGCCAAGCCCGGCCCGGCCCGAAAAAGCCCGCAAGGCCCGCTTTATATGGACGGGCTTGGATCCTTTGATTTTTAATAAAGCCCGGCCCGGCCCGGCCCGGCCCGGCCCGTTGACGACCCCTAAGTTTCTGTATATACTAGACATAGATCATAGATGAGTATTAGCTAGGGTACTCCTTTTCTAGTTATGAGTATTAGGATTTAGTTTAATTGAGTTAAGTATATATGCCGAGTTGTAGTTTGATTCTACCTCAATTGAAGCTTGACTAGAAGCGGTAAGCAAAATAAATAAATACAAAACAAGAAAGCGATATGCACAAATATCGATCTCGAGCACAATTAGCTATTTTAAAAGAATCGATCGTCTTAAGATGAGAACATGATGTTTGACAAAAAGATGAGAACATGATAGAAATTCAAGCTGTACAGCACTGATTTACCACCATTTATGTGTGTGTATATATATATATATATATATATATATATATAAGTAGCTAGGTTAAGCGGTATTCTCCTAGTTGAGCAAAAGAAATGAGCCACATAGAGACCATGATATTAATTTCAACAACAATGATGAAGCCCAAAGCCTACCACAGGAGTTGCACAACTTAAAGAACACGATACCGTAGAGGTAAAAAAATCTTTAGTTTTTATGGAAATCTAGCTGGTTTACCATATATGAAGGTTCCTAGTGAGTGTGAGAAGACACAAAGGTCTTTCCTAGCTAGTGAAGTCTATTCATTTAACATCATACATAAAACAAATATTCACGGGCTATAGTCGATCTGCACAACATTAGTTAAATAAATTTTTTCACTCAGAAATTAATTAGGGATCTGCATGCAAATGCCTCTTCTTTGAGATATAAAGCTGTCTTCCTAAATATTTGGCCTGATTGAAAAAGCCTACGGATCTAAAGGTGACGTTTATTTGGCACAAGCAGACAAGCTATCTATGTAGCAAAAGTCTAGAATACGTAGGCGGTAAGTTACGCAGCCAACGTGGAGGGGCTTAATTGACAATTCCACTCACTGTATTAATCAGGGTAAAACATCTTTTACAGTCCTCCTCGTTAGCGCATCAGCCGCCACAATCCAATTTTGTTCGTCTTCTTCTTCTTCCTCCTTCTCCTCGTCGGCCAGAAAGTACATTCTGCAACCGTATGAAAACTGATTAGGGATTAGGACCCGTGTCCGCAAAGATTTGGATTTGTTTGGCATCGATTTATTGAACCCAATTTGTTGTTTTCAGTAGTATGTTATCACCGGATACCGTATTTCATTGAAGGAAAAATCCGTCTAGGCTGTCGAGATCTACTGCACGGGATTTTTTTGTTGATGTTCTGCAGAACTTATTAATTATCAGACCCAGATTAGATTTTTGATAGCTCCTCATCAAACTTCTGAGTCATTTTATTACTTAATCAAAGAGATAATAAGGACCATGAAGCCCAACTCGATCTATGTTGGGAAACTGGCTGGGAACTACTCCTATGATCCATCTTCAAATTCTTTCTGATAAATGCAGATGAGACATATATTACATGGGTTCTAGAAGGATCTTGGTAGTTAATCACTATATATCTTGACCAATATTTGTGAGATGGGATGACATATATCTTCAAATTTCGCAATTTCGCTATTCCGCCCTAGTTTTCTAAGATCTGAAAGCTTCCTCATCGACTTCATCGTCTGAAAGTTGAAAGTCTTCATCATCTTCGCCTACACCATCCTTCAGAATGATCTTCACGTACACCGCCGTATATATTTGACCGACCACTTCCCTTCACTATGGATGTGCTCTGTGAAGAGAAAAATCCCCTGCTTTGTTCATTAACTAGAGCTTTCTTTCTGTGAAGAGAAGGGTGACGTCTCGTGGCTTCAAGAAAACACTAGGCTATAATGTCCTCATGTGAGAATTGATTAATTAAGCCCCACATTTTTTACTTTGACGGCCACCAATTTACTCATAACGACCGTCAATTGCGAAATTACATGATGCCCCTACTTTACAAATTACTACCTCGACTCCAAGCCATAGTCACTATATTTTATTTTAAGTGATAAATATGGCTCACAGCTCAAATTTATTAGGTTTCAAAAATTTGAAAGAGAGCTTACAAGTGTACTAGAAAAAAGTTGTGCGCTAAGTTATGGCAAAAGAATGTAAAGGGATACAAGCATTTGTGTGTACATTGGCAGTGGAAATGAATTTCAAAACCGAATTGTTTTGGGGAGATGACATTCACACACTCTTTTGGTAATTAGAAATTACTAATCACACACCCTTTTGTGTGTTGATTAGAACACAAAATAGTGTGTGATTAGTATTTTTTTTTTTTTGACGAAATAAAGGGTTAGTTCTGCTGCCCTCAACCCTCTCTTAATGAAACTGCCGAATACAAAAGGGACATTGAGCCTAAACTCTTGATTACAATAAGCATTTAGAGTACGTCCCAAAATAATATTAGGAGTCTCTACATAATACATGTATTCAAACAAACACCAACTAGCAAAGAGTGCACTACTGGCTACTCCGTTTGCTTTGACATAGCGGTGACATATCAGAAAGATAACTCGATCACAACGAAGCGTGGTTACCAAATGCACAGTTTTTTCACTATGTTGCAGCCGGAGAAGAAATCCGACGACACTCAGTTTCATCCTGCCACTGGGAGGATGCGACCATTTAACAATAGATCGCTGCCTCGATAAGCCAGACAAGGCACCTAGAGTGCATACACAGGCATTCAGCCCGACTAGCCCTACAAAATAGGTGTAGGGACTTATTACACGCTAAAGGTGAGACATAATTAGCCAACTAAAATAAATAGAACTAAACATAGAAATAAAAGTAAATAACCTAGCCCAGGCAGGGCCCAAACCCAAGCCACAACCCTAGGGACATGAAGATCACGTGCAGCCAGCCAAACTCGGCCCAAACCTGCAACCACCGCCAACGAGCCCCTATTGCGCCACCACACCACTTCAGCCTGATCGACGTCATCAACCCTCTGCCAGCGACATCACGCCTTGAGGAGTCAGCAGCTCGTGGACCCGTACCCAGATCGTAAGCAAATGACCCAACCCAGATCGGAACAATCCAATCTGAGCAAAGCCATACAGCCCCGACCTCGTCCCTATTAGGCTGCCTCCGAATCTACAACAGTACACCACCCTGCCGGCCAAGCCTGCAAGCAGCAAACGAAGCCCAGCCAACCACCGCAATCTTCCTCTCCCCCACCTCACCTAAAGCCAATGCGAACTCCCCAAACCGATCTATCAAGGAGCCAGTCTCAGAGTAGACCCACACGGGGTCGACAAAGGCCCTTCCAACGAAAGCGCAAAGGCTTGCCACCAAACAGGGAACGAACGCACTCTCTGTTTTCTCAGGCGCGTGCAAGCGCATTCCTAACAGTTGATACTTTTGCTTGCCTCACATAAATAGATGTGTGTGATTAGTATTTAAAGAAAAATGGTGTGTGAATATATCATGTTTGTTTAAGTAAATCAAAATTGTGTCTGGCCCAAACTCTAAATTGCTTGACCTAGTGATAATAGGGTTTTAATTAGAGATAATTTCAGAAAATCTTACAGATATCCATTCAATTTATGATTACCTTTCCTTATACAATTCAGATTCTATGCAGTGTAAATTGGTAATCTTCTATATAAAGAGGGCCCCTATTATCAATGAGAAGACACAACAATTCTCTCTCAAATATCGTTTCCCTAAAACACGTTATCTGCACGAAGCTCTAACCCTGAAACCCTAAATTCGTAGCCTTCAAATCCTAGAAACCTCCGCCGCCCACCTTAAAGCTCTTAACTCCAGGAGTCTAGAATCGGGCAAAAAAATATCGAACCGGCCTTCGGAAGTAATAAAATTCCCTCTGCCCAGTTGAAGCCTTTCCCATCCACCTTTAATAGCCATACTCCACCATCACCAGCGCCTTGATCCGAGATTTTGGGAACCAGAAAAAAAATTTCCGAATAGGCCTAAAATCATCCGAAATACCCACCAGAAGCTGCTGCACCTTGAATCGGTGCCTGCAGCTTCCACCTTGCAGCTTCTCCCTCTGTTCCAATCAGCCCAACCCAGAAGAAGAGAAGAACTCGGCCTAGAAGCAGAAGAGAAGCCCTTGGCCCAGAAGCAAAAGAGAAGCCCTCAGCCCAGAAGCCCACTGCCATGTCAGCTCTGGCGACCTCGGGCTATTTTTCTGGCGACTTTTTCCAGCCAAATTTTCCAGTGGCCTATTTCAAGGTATCTTTTTTTATTCCCTAAAAGTTCCCTTTTTTTTAAGTTTTTATTCAATTTCTTTTCTTTTTCTCGTGGACTTGCAAACTCCTTTCTTCTATCCCCCCTTTCTTCATCATAGGAGAGACCTAATTAAGCCGAACTATGGGGGTTCGTGCTCACTCCAAGTTTGGAGTTTGTGGAGTCCTCCAAACTTAGAGTTTGTTGAGAAGAAACGATCGACCAAAAAACATCATTGTTTCGATCTAATCCAACCCCTCTTGGAATTGAACTTCTTGAAAGCGATTACACTCGGAAATTCCTAATTTCTTGGAAGCGACTACGCTTAGAAATTTTTATTGTTTTCGTAGTAGCCTTTTTCGCTCCGAAACTAATCCTATTTTCTTGTTGTTTTTCAGGATGAGTAACCTGAACAAGTTTAGCTTCGCTCCACTAGAGACAATAGTCATAGGATACCACAAATGGGTCCGTGATGTGCGCCAGCATCTTAAGGATGATGGGATCCTAAGTACGATCCAAGAGCTAAGTTAGAACGTGCTTACTCCTCAACAAGCTGCCGCTTTTTAAGCGAATAGAGCTACGAGAGAGGCAAATGAAGCTAAAGCCATTATTCTCATGACAAGGCACATGAATGACGAGCTCCAGAATGAGCACCTCAATGACGACGACCTAAGAAAACTATGGGTAGAACTCGAGCAACGTTTTGGCAACGTTCGTGACTCACTGCTTCATGATTTAGAGGTGAGATGGTATAACCTCCGCTTCTGTGATTTCAATTCTGTACTTGACTACAATTAGGAAGCACTTCGTATCAAGTCTTTGATGGAATTCTGTGGGCAAAAAATCACTTATACGCTGTTGATCAAGAAAACTCTCTCTACCTTCCCCGTTTCTGCATTGATGATAGCTAAGAACTATAGGATTGATGTCAATGTCAGACGCATCCCAAGATTTCATAAGCTTATTGGTGCCATGAACGTAGCTGAAAAGCACGACAACATACTTGTGAAGAACTATAACTCTAGACCTATGGGAGCCAAGCCAATTTGAGAGTCTAATTATAGTCGTGCCCCTAAGGGAGGGTGCAAGGAGCGAAACCCAAAGGAAAGGGATAATTCCAGACGTTTTGGTCCTTATTCTCGCCCTAAAGAGGAAGGAACTGCCAAGATAGGCGTGCGCAGAACCATGGACGTAAACGTGTGAAGAGAGAGAGAGGCCAAGCCTCCGGCTATAATGGTGACGCCACCAAAGAGAGAAGTAGTCCCCAAAGCACTCCTAAAGCGCCTCGATAAAGGGAACTTGATCATAAAGATGCTTGTCTTAGGTGTGGACTACTTGGACGTTGGGCAAGGGCGTGTAAAGCATCCCAGAATGTTGCAAAGGCATACAAGATGTATAATGAAGCAAGGGAGGCACATTACACGGAACAAGAAGATCAAGATAGCGATCACAATCTAAGGGTGGAAGACTTCAAAGGCCAAGATCCAGAAACTAGCGATTTTGATTAAGTCTTTTTATTTTCCAAGAGATGTAGGCAATTGCCATATTATTTTTGTAGTAAATGCCAATGGTTTAGTTTTTCTTCAAAGTAGACTCACCCAAAGTAAGTGTGATGTCTAGGAAGGTTTTGAGATAAGTGTTGCTTAAGCGAGTCTTGCTCCATCGACATCTCTCTACTCACATGGTTACATTTACTTTGGAGCTATTGAAAGAAGTTAGACGACTACCATTGTTTTGCATTAGCTAGTTTTTGGATTAGATTTTGTCTAGTAAAAGAGACAATGATGTAATTTTGTTGGCTTATTAATAAAAGTTGAGTTCTTTTCTTTCTGACTCCTTTTAATTACGAGCTTTTTCTTTTAGGAATGGATTATGGAGAGCTACAATGTCTTGCGGATAGTGCGACGACGTACACCATTCTCCGCCATAGGCAATTATTCTTAGAGATGTTGCCTACATATTCCTCTGTGATTATGATGGCTAGGCCATCAGGATTAGTTCAAGGACATGGAATGACCAAATTTCTTTTGCCAAATGGCACCTTGATTATTATCGCAAAAACACTCTACGCTCCTAAGGCAAATCAAACCTTATTGAGCTTTAAAGATATCCGAGCTAACAGATTCCATGCAGAAACGCATACTGAGAACGGAAAAAAGTTCCTTTGCATTACCTCTAATGATTGCTGACGAAAGCGCATCTTAGAGAAGCTTATGTGTCAATCTAATGAACTTTATGTCACTACCATTCGACCTATTGAATCCAATAATGTAATAAGAGAAGATCTCTTGGATTCTGACACATTTTGGCTTTGACATGACCGACTAGGACACCCTGGACATGACATGATGATCCGTATACTAAAAACTTCACATTGACATCCATTCTTTCAAGCGAAAAGATGCATGAATCAAAGATTGCTTCCCCGATTTAGTGTGACGGCCGCCGCCGTCTACCGGAGACCTAGGGCTGCCCATGTCTCTGATTACACGCATTTATATACGTGTAATTATATTTAAAACACTAGAATTAAGCTAATCCTCATGTCAATTATTATGTAAGTAATCCACTTTTATTTATTTTGTAGAAAATAAGCGGAGTTATGGAAATTGTGAGAAAATGAGGTGAAATTGGAGCTAATTGAATTTATCGACAAAAGGACGAAAAATCAACAAAGGTCAACAGGTTTAGGGAGGAAAACATGTGAAAAAAAAAATCATTGGTTTGAGTTCGGGGGAAAGAAAATGAAGAAGAGAAGAAAGAAGAAATAGGAGGAAAGAAAAATAGAAAGGAAGAAGAAGAAAATTGCTGTTAGTTAATCAATGATTTGATTAATTAATCAAACCTTTGATTAATCAATCAAAGTTAGCCATCATCCATCACCCATCACCCATCACGTGCTCAGCAATGACAATTAAACAATATTCTTGTTTTCAAATTACTCTAGCAAATTAAGTCTTGCCACGTGGTCTTCCTCATCCAAATCTCAGCCACAAACCATCTGTTCCTCTAGGTCACAAAAATAATGGCATGGGAGACCACATATATATACATGTTACTTTCTCTCTTCTCGAAGGAGGCCGCATCAAACCCCATTTCAGCCTTCCTTCTTCTCTCTACCACCGAAACCACCCCACCTCCAATTCTTCTTATCTTTTTCTTCACTCACCAATTTCTTCCCCTCGCCAAGATCCACTTTACCTCACTAATATTTCATCTTCTCATCAATTCCACAAATTTCAAAGGGGAATCCCAAGCATCAAGAACTTCATCACCATTAAATTTGGGTAAAAGTGGAGAGCCATAAATCAAGGCTAGTCATAATTGCTTTATAGCAATTTGTGGCTTGTTCTTGTTACTCCTACTTCTCTTCACTTTGTTCCTCTTTAAATTATGTATATTGATGTTTGTTTAATGATGGGTAGTGAGTAGATTTGTTGTTGGGGGCTAGGGTTGTGTGCCCTAGTCCAAATCTTGTGTAAAAGATGCTTATTTTAATGTAATGATGCAATTTTCATATGATGAATGCTTATATCTATTTTTGTTGGGTTAAAATGCATGTCTAGGAGCCTAGTCAACTCTAGGGTGTGTATTTTGAGAATATCTAGGATGGAGTTAGAGGCTTGACCCCTTATAATTCCTAAGCTAGAAACCTTCAATTTCGTATTTGAGGGGTTATAAGTATGGTGATTTACACCCGTTGCGTGAATGCTCAGGCGGGTCACTTAGTAGTCTAATTCTTCGATCTTTAGGCCTCTTGATGTGAATTAGAGACCCTTGAACCGGTTCTAATTCATGCCAAGTGAGTTCCTACGACCCTTGAACCAGAGTAGGAATACCATGAAAGGAAATTTCCGTCCTTAAGCCTTGAACCGCCTTGGATACTACTATCGCCAATGTAGGAAATTTGCATCTACATTAGATTAGCTTCTGACACATGAGATTTGGATGAAGGAACCTCCCTAGCACCCGACATTCTCATTATATTGTTCACAATTTTCTAGTTTAATTTCCTTGCATTTTTATTAATCGTTTTGCATTTTATTACTTTTTGTTAAGTTCAAATCAACTCTCAAATATTAAATCCATCGACTCAACTGTGCATAACTCATTTGGGCTACAAGTTAGTGGCTTTGATTAGGCTTAGTGTGAGCTAAGTCGAGCATTGCCAAGGCTTGGTGCCTTGTGAATATTATTTTACTTTATTTTTTTTTTCATTGTATGCATTTGAGTGATTCTAGCGTCAATTACCTCGGTTAGGTCCAACACCTAATCCCCGAGGTACGATAATCAAGGTTTTAATACTTTTCTTACTTGACAACGATTCACACGCTCACGAAAGTATATGAATCAAGTCAGTCCCTCTCGACAAAAATGGCAACACCTATGGCTATGGCGCCATGGGAGCCACTTCCTATGGTTCCAATGCCATGATGGGTGATGTAGTCACAAATTTTGCCTCTAATAGCGATTCAGACGCTCAGGCCCAACCAAAATCCTCATTGGTTTCTTCTAAGGCCCCTCACTTATTTTGCAAAGCCTGTTCTTTAGGGAAATTAGGACCGAGACCGTCTTACGCAAAGGAACCCAAAATACTCATTCCGTTCTTACAGAGAATCTAAAGGGATATTTGTGGACCAATTCAACCATCATGCGGACCTTTTAAATACTTTATGGTATTGGTTGATGCGTCGACACACTGGTCACATATCGTGCTGCTGTCCACTAGAAATGCTACTTATGCTAAACTCCTAGCCCAGATTATCAGTCTACGGGCTCACTACCTAGACCACTCGATTAAGTTAATTTGACTTGATAATGCTGGGGAGTTTACATCGAAAATGTTCGATGACTATTGCAAGTCACTGGAGATTGATGTAGAGCATCCAGTTTCCCATGTTCATACCCAAAACGGTCTCGCGGAAGCCGCTATCAAACACTACAATTGATAGCACAAACATTGGTTATGTGCACCAATCTCCCTGTTTTCACTTGGGGATATGCAATATTGCACGCAGTGACGCTAATTCGTCTAGCACCCATTGCCACCCAACCTTATTCTACGTTACAGCTAGTGATTGGGTACAAGCCTGTTATCTCACACTTACACATATTTGGGTGTGCAGTTTATGTGCTAATTATGCCGCCACAACGTACTAAGATGGATACACAGAGACAAATGAGAATCTATGTTGGATATGAATCTCCAACTATCATCTGCTACCTTGAACCCTTGATTGGCAATATTGCTAGATTTGCGGATTGTCACTTTGATGAGACAGTCTTCCCATTGTTAGGGAGAGATAAGAACACAGATGCTCAATGGGAACGACAAAAATTATAGTGGTCTGTCCCCACTATGTCACATCTCGATCCCCATACCTCACAGTCTGAACTTGAAGTGCAGCAAATTATTGAGCTCTAGAAAGTAGCAGACACTCTGCCTGATGCGTTTTCTGATGTTGCTAAAGTGACGAGATCATACATGCCTGCTGCAAATGTGCCTGCAAGGATTGACGTCCAAAGACTGGACGTAACACCACTCTTGTGATACCAGGAGATGGTGCAACTACCCAGATTGGCAGTGATGTGGTGTCTGTGGCAGCAGGTCCTGAGAGGAAGAGCTGTAAACCGATTGGTTCGAAGGATACTTGCCCTAGAAAGAGAGCGAATGAGGCACAAACAAATCCTTTGATTATCGATACTCAAAATCAGTCTCGTAAGAATGTTCCGGATTATGGTTATGTCCAAGAGACATCTTTGGGGGATGCCTTAATGTCAGAACCTATCCATGAGAATGTAGAGATCTCTGTAAATTACACTAGTGTACATGGGATGTGGGAAAGAAACTCCATCATCATTGATGATGTATTCACGTGTTCAGTAGTGCGTGAGATTATTAAGAACGATGACAGCGAACCACGCTCCGTTGATGAATGTCAACCTAGAGCTGATTGCCCAAAATTGAAATATGCGATCCTGACAGAACTTGATTCTCTAGCAAAGAGAAAGGTATTCGGGCAATTTGTGCCAATATCACCCAACACCAAACCGGTTGGTCATAAATGGGTATTCGTTAGAAAGCGTAATGAGAGAAATGAGATTGTAAGGTACAAAGCTCGCCTTATGGCCCAAGGCTTCTCACAACGCCCTAGAATTGACTACGAGGAGACCTATTCTCCCATAATGGACGTTATTACGTTCTGCTACATTGTCAGTTTGGTAGTTTCCAAAAAACTAAACATGCAGCTTTTTAATGTGGTTACTGCATATCTATATGGGGATCTAGATACAGAGATATACATGAAGGTCCCAGATGGACTTCAGTTACCCAAATTAAGTGGCTTTAAACCATGGAGCACATTTGCAATAAATTTGAAATGCTCACTATATGGATTGAAGCAATCCGGACAGATGTGGTATAACCATCTAAGTGACTACTTGATTGGGAAGGGATATGTTAACAATGAACTATGCTCATGTGTGTTCATAAAAAGAACAAGTTCCGAATTTACAATAGTAGCGGTTTATGTCGATGATATGAACATAATTGGCACCCATAAAGAGTTAAGGGAAACCGCTGACCACTTGAAATCCGAGTTTGAGATGAAAGATCTTAGGAAAACACGGTTTTGCCTCGGTTTGGAACTTGAGCACCGTGAAGATGGTATCCTGATTCATCAATCAGTTTATACCCAAAAGATGCTTAGGCATTTCAATACTCACAAAGTTAAACCTTCAAGCACCCCAATGGTCGTCCGTAGTCCTGATCCAAAGAATGATCTATTCCGTCCAAAAGAAGACGATGAAGATGTGCTAGAGGCAGAAGTGCCCTACCTAAGTGCAATAGGCGCATTATTGTACTTAGCACAATGCATAAGACCGGACATCTCATTTTCCGTGAACTTGTTAGCTAGATATAGCTCTGCACCAACACGATGCCATTGGACTGGTGTTCAAGCTATCTTTCGATACCTAAGTTGTACGATTGATATGGGCTTGTTCTATCCCTACAAAGAGACGATGGATTCAGACCCATCATATGCTAAGAACGCCACTAAAAGTGGTATGAGTTCCCTCTCCCCATCCCAAAATGACATAAGTGTTTTGGAAGATTTTGCTAATGCTAGGTACCTCTCTGACCTGCACAAAGGTCGTTCCCAAACTGGTTATGTATTCACCATGGGAAAGACCGCGATATCTTAGAGGTCTACTAAACAGACCTTAGTCGCTACTCCTTTGAACCATGCAGAGATTATTGCCCTTCACAAAGCTGTTCGTGAATGTATATGGATTAGATCCATAGTTACACATGTTCGAAGTAATTGTGGTTTGGAATCCACTACAGATGAACCTACTAGCATTTATGAGGATAATGCTGCTTTGCATTGAGCAAATGAAGCAAGGCTACAACAAAGGCGACAACACCAAGCACATATCGCCTAAGTTTTTCTACAATCAGCAACAATAGAAGCTCCTCAAGATCAAAGTAAACCAGGTTCGATCTGAGGACAATGTGGCAGACTTGTTCACTAAGTCATTGCCAAATCCACGTTCGAGAAACATGTTGTAAGAATTGGCTTGCGAAAGTTATCTGAACTCCCATGATCGTAGTCATTAGGAGGAGATGCGGACATTAGGGGGGATGTCTCCATGTTGATCTCAAAATGTGAAGGGTGTGTTGGGCTTTTTTTCTCCTTCGACTGAGATTATTTTTGTCCCAATAGGTTTTTGTTACTTGGCAATATTTTTTGACTAGGCAACGAGAGAAGCACAACATTTGGGTGATATAAGGGGGAGTGTTTAAGTGAATCCAAATTGCGTCTGGCCCAAACTCTAGGTTACTTGACCTAGTGGTAATAGGGTTTTGATTAGAGATAATCTCAGAAAATCTTAGAGATATTCATCCAATGTATGATTACATTTCCTTGACAATTCAGATTCTATGCATTGTAATCCTCTATATAAATAGGCCCCCTATTATCAATGAGAAGACACAACGATTCTCTCTCAAATATCGTTTCCCTAAAACAATGTTCTTATTTTGTAATTAAAAAGAAAATGATGTAATCTTATACGATAGATATGGACTTTGACTAAATTGTCCACTCAACAGATAAAAATAAATAAAAAAGATACTATAACACTTTTGGTGAGGAACTTGATAAATTCTCACTAATTGTATATTTAATGAATTGCGAGATTCTGAAAGAATGAGAAGGTTGATCGTGCACGCAGAGATGATTATGCCATGATTGATTAACTTCTCTAGAGAATATTATAGTTTAATGAACTTGGAATTGGGATTGCCATTGTCTTCTTCTTCTTCTTGTTCATGGTGTACCAATGGAAGAAGGTTAAGGTTGGTGGTTGACGGAGGATACTTCTGGCATGGCCAATGCAACCTGAGCTACAGCTATTAGTCTGTAGCAGCCCGTCTGAGTGTCTGATGACAACGTCTCAATGAAGCACCGTTGGATAAGAAATGAGACGTTAAGGTTTTTTGGGAGAGAACGTTTTTTCTTTTCGACGACCCTAGTTTTTTATATGTTATATTTATTTCACCTTCCTGAATTTTAACTTAAAATCATTTGAGTCTCAGCCCATGTTTATAATATGATCACATATCATCTTATACTCTTTAATTTGATTAATAATTATAACTACTAACTATCTAATTCATCAATTTATTCATAAATTATTGATGCGACGTGTCTACTCAAGGACACTTTTTATAGTCTTAGCCATGTAAAGAGTGTGTTTCTTAGGTGACCCAATGTCAAAAATTAATTTGAGTGTGCTCACCATGTAAACAACTCATGAAAAAATTGTCGGATTAGATAACAGATGACTATGATTAATCAAATTAGATAATAGGATGGCACATGTGATGTTAATTGAAAGTTTGGAGGTACAAACAAAGTTGTAAAGTTTAAGACGGTGAATGGTTTATAGTGCTTTTTAGACCTGTATAGATTTCTTTCTCTTTTCTTCTTCTTCCTCTTCTTTTTTTTTATCTTGTAGTAATTGGGGCATAGAAATGCTGCAGAAGATAATTGAGATTCCTATTGAGAGAAGAGATTATATATTTTAAGTTGACCAGATATCCTCTCCAAGTCGAGTAGTGGAACATATATTACTAGTTTTTATTTGGATTTCAAGCAGTTGATCATTAGAGCAACTCCAACAGATTCCCCATATTTTAATTTTTCTCTACTTGAGGGAAAAATAAGCCTCTTTTGCTCCAACAGATTCCCAATAATTATCCCTATTTTTAGGAAAGTGAGGAAAGAGAAAACCAAATTCCCTATATTTACAGCAAACTCTAAAATTTTAAGGAAGAGTATGGAGATTTTAGAGATTGTTGTAAAATAGGGAATCTGTTGGAGTTAGAGAAGAAAAAGAGGCTAAAGCTTTAACTTTTGCTTCCCTATAATACAAAAATTATAGGGAAGTTGTTGGAGTTGCTCTTACAAGGAAAGGATGCTGAGTGAGCTAACTAGTGAATGCATGTTAACGGACAAAAGAATGAAGTCGACATGGCCAAGGATAATGCAGAGACATATGATCAATCTAGGTATAGATAAATGAAATAATGACAGACAAGAATGGCCACAAGAGTTTGCAGTGCCCTAACCACACACCACACACCACACATATGCACATGCGAGAATTGCCATTTTAATTTATTTATTATCTGCTATATTTACCGGATTGTGCTTACGGCTATAAATAGCAAGGTTTTAAAATGCTAAAGGCGTACCCGAGGCGTTTTCGGGAGAGTCTTGCAGCCTTGAGGCATAAGGAGCATAAAGCGTAAACCTTACGATATAAGAGCAACCAAAAGAACATTAAGAGCAATCAAAAGAATATTAAGCCTTACTCTTATATATACCACATTAAGAGCAACCAAAAGAACATTATTAATTGTCATTCACTCATAATAAATAAAGTACTAGAACCATATGATTCAACAAAATCACCAACATAAAATGAAATCAAAGATCTAAAGTTGAAAGACCAAAGATAAAGAACAATTGTTGAAATTTACTTCATACTTGGAAACCATCATCCTCATCAACTAGGAGATCACCATCCAAACTATCACTACCATCACTATCATCCCTGAAAATTCTCTGCAGTGAGAACAACTTGTGAAAATCATAGCTATATAAGCAAACACCATATCCTTCATATATCTGTTTTAATCAGACAGTAACAAATTAATGCAACTCAGGCTTCATTTACTGTGAAATATTTGATGGAAGATAGAATATTTCAGCAGAGAAATGCTTTTCCCAAATAACTAGAACAGAATCTAATTCTGCTCAAACAAAATTTAATCCTCAAAGAATGATCAGGTTGCTCAAATTTCCTAATGAAGTGGGTACAAAACCAGAAAGTTTATTTTCATGGAGATACAAATCATACAAGGAAGTTAGGTTCTTCAAATCATAGAAGACCAATTTCTGGTGGGATTTGCCCAGACAGCTGGTTAACAAGTAGATCAAGATATTTAAGAACCAAAACGAGTTGCAAACATAACCAATCAAAATTTATCTGTCCCAACTTCTCCAAACATAGTCAGTCAAATTTTGCAAATTTCCTATGAAAGATTATAACCCACATCATCTCGATGTCCACCCATCAACAAGTGATGCCCAAAAGTAAGACTTCTCCTTCAGACCCAGATACATATAATCATATTCATATATGATTGTCTAGACGGGAACAAGTCAAACAACACAAACCTAGATCAATATAGCCTTGGTTCAAACACTATTTTCAAGATTTATAATGGAATCAATTGGAATCATACCTTCAAATGGCTTGTTGCGAATCAAGCTCCAATACCTTTAAATGGCTTGCTGCGAATCGAACTCCAATACCTTAAAATGGCCTGCTGCGAATCGAGCTCCGACACCTTCTGAAATCGGCTGTCCAAAGTCCAAACACCTTTAGTCGCGACCTTTAAAACCCATTCTGTTCCAAAAGACCAAAACGACGTCATTTTTCTTCTTTTCTAGAGCTTACGCCTTTAAAGCCTTGAGCTCTGCTTTGGATGCCTTAAGTTCCTTGAAGGACGCCTCAGCAGCCTCGTCGCCTAACTAGTGAAACACACTCAGTTTCAAGCCGGAAATTCGCTTTTTGAGCCTCAGGCGCGCCTTCATTGATAAATAGGCTCGATACAGCTTGTGTTCGACTCGTATTTGGCTTGATTTAGCTCGTTCAACTTGTGTTCGTATAATAAATTAGCTGAGCTTGAGCTCAATATTAAGCTCGACAAAAAAATGAGTCGAGCTTGAACAAGGATATATTCAGCTCGTCTAACTCGTGAGTAGCTCGTATTTTTCATGAGTAGCTCTAAGTTGTTAAAACTTGGCTCATTTGTTAAAACTCGATTCATGAAAATTAATAATATAAATAAAAATAAAATTTTTCTAATCTCAAATATTTAATTGTTTTTATTACCTTCCTTTTCAATTGGAAGAGAATATGAGAATTTAAGTAAAATATATTACAATAAAGAACAATAAATCCAAATTTGACATCAAATTTGGTTTACTATTTTAAATTTTCCTTCTTCCTTTTTTATTTTTTAAATTTAAAGTCAAATGAGATAGGCCAAACCTATTCAAGCTCGAACTTGTCTAATAAATCGAGCCGAGCTTAGCTTGGGCTGAAGAAAAATATTCAAGGCAAGCTGAGCTTGAGCATGGAAAAGAAAATTCAAGCTTTAGCTCGGCTCGAGCTAGATAAAAAGCAAATGAGCCGAACATAATCACCTTGGTATTCGCTCCAACTCGACTCATTTACACCCCTAATTGTGCTGCCAAACGGACCCAATAATAAAGCTGCAAATCATGCATTTGCTCAAAATTTAAGAGTTGCCAAAAGAAAAAAGGTAATGATACTGGGGCTCAATGAGATCTAAAATTTGTGGCCTAAAATTCTAGGTGTCATGTCATGTAAGTAAATACGAATTTTATTTTCAATTCCACATAATATATCTTGCCACATCATACTATTGCAACACCAACCTTACCCTTTTACATTTTCTTTTAGATGTTATGGGGTGAATCAATTATATTAATGAATTTAATTTGGTGACAAAAAAAAAATCAGCTATTAATTATACATTAATTTAAGAGATATGTCTACAAATTCTTTGACCAATATTTTTCTTCATTTAATTAAACTGTTTCCTATAATTTTTCTTTCCAAATAGCATTAATAGATTGAATTAGGTGTCAAGAAATAGACGTTTGTTTAAGGAAAACTGAAATTGGGAGATAATAGAGTCGTGCTTTCATTGATAATAGGGGTCTCTTTATATAGAGGATTACAAGACATAGAATCAGAGTTGTACAAAAAAAGATAAACATAAAATTAATCGGATATCTATGAATATCTCTAATTCTAAACCCTATTACAACTAGGTCAAGTAACCTAGCTAGAGTTTGGGCCAGACACATATTCTAGATTTACTTGAACACTCCCCCTTGTGTCGCCCAAACGTGGTGCTCCTCTCGTTGCCTCATTAAAAACCTTGCCGAGTAACAAAAACCCAGTGGGACAAAAATAACCTCTGTCGAAGGGGAAAAAGAGCACAACACACCCTTCACGTCTCGAGATCATAAATGTAGACATCTCCCCCTGATGACAACAGTCATAGGAGTTCGGATAACTTCAGCAAATGATGCTACCAACATGTTTCTCGAAAGTGGAATTTAGGCAATGACTTAGTGAGTAAGTCTACCGCACTGTCCTAAGATCAAACCTAGTTCACTTTGATCTTGAGGAGAGTCTGTTATTGCTGATTATCCTTGGTGTTGTCGCTTTGGATGTAACCTTGCTTCATTTATTCAAAACAAGTAGCATTATCTTATACGCTTGTAGGCTCATCTGTGGTAGACTTCAAACCACAATTGTTCGAATATGCGTAATTGTGGATCCAATGTATATACATTCATGAACTACTTCGTGAGGAGCAATAATCTCTGTATTGTTCAAAAATATAGCGACTAGGGTCTGTTCTGTAGGCCTCCAAGATATCATGGTCTTTGCCCATGGTGACACTTAACCAGTTTGGGAAGACTTTTGTGTGGGTCAGAGAGATAATCAACATCAGCAAAACCTTCCAAAACACATGTTGTTTTGAGATGGGGATAATGGACACAGGCCAATGTTAGCGGCGTTCCTGGTGTGTGATGGGTCCGAATCCATCATCTCTCTGTAGGGATAGAACGAGCCCATATCAATCGTACACCTCAAGTACCAAAAGATATCTTTTACACCAATCCAATGGCGTCGCGTTAGCGCAAAGCTATATCTAGCTAACAAGTTCATGGCAATGAGATGTCTGGTCTTGTGCATTGAGCTAAGTACAATAATGCCCATATTGTACTCAAGTAAGGCACTTCTGCCTCTAGCACATCTTCGTCATCATCCTTTAGACGAAGATGATCATTTTCAGGATCAAGACTATGGACGATCATGGGGTACTTGAAGGTTTGACCTTGTCAAAATGCCTAAGCATCTATCAACACAAAGCTCAAGTTCCAAACTGAGACATAATCGTGTTCTCTCAAAATCGTTCATCTCAAAATCAGATTTCAAGTGTTTAGCGGTTTCCCTTAATTCTTTAAGGGCTTCCAATGAAGATCATGTCCAACATGAACTGCGATAGAATCTGAAACTTGTTATGAAAACGCGTGGGCATATCCCTTTCCAATCAAGTAGTCACTTTAGTAAGCGTTTCAACCTCTTTGTAAAACGTGCTCCCTGCTCTAGAGCCACTTGACTTGGGTAAATGAAGTTCATCATGAACCTTCATGTATATTCCATATCTAGATTCCTATATAGATACGTAGTGCCCACATTTGTAAGCTGCATGTTCAGTTATTCAGAAACTACCAAACCGATAGGGTAGTGGAGTGTAATGACATCTATTACGAGAGAATATGTCTCATCGTAGTCGATTGCAGGGCGTTTTGTGAAAAGCCTTGCGCCATAAGGCGAGATTACCATATCTTTGTCTCACATGCTTTCTAACGAAAACCCATGAGTCAATAGGTTTTATGTTTGGAGGTATTGGCATCACTAGCTCAAAAACCTTCCTCTTCGTTAGAAAATCCAACTTAACCTGGATCTCATCTTTCCATTTAGGACAAATCTCTCTATGTTGGCATTCATTTATCAATGGAGCGTGGTTTGATATCATCGGACTCAACAAACTCATGCACAACTAAATGAGCGACTACATCATCAATTATGATGGAGTTTCTATCCCACGTCTCATGTACACTAGTGTAATTTTCAAAGAGCTCTATATTCTCAGGAATAGGTTCTGAAGTTGAGGCATTCCCCAACGGTAACCTTAATCCAGAAGATTCTCATGAGACTGATTTTGAGTGTTGATGATCAAAGTATTGGAATGTGCCAAAATATCATTCGATCCCACGGGCCTCCCACACATCCTAGCTGAGGCCATGACCTGTAATGCTAGAGTGCCACTCTCTATGGCATTGGCACTATGCCTACCTCGTGTAGGGTGGCACTACGTCCTCTCATAGGGACGTCCATCCTTGCATGCATGTTTGCAGCAGATATGTGTGATCTCGTCACCTTAACAGGGATTGAGATGAGGCATAGTAGGGACTGACCAAGACAATTTTTGTCGTTCCTGCTGAACATTAGTGTTCTTATCTCCCCCTAATGACCGGAAGACTGTCTCATCAAAGTGACAATCCGCAAGACATGCGGTAAAGAGATCGCCTAGCAAGGGCATTAAGTGGCGGACGATTGTTGGAATCTCAAATCCAACGTGGTTGCCCATTCATTTGTAAGGACCCATCATAAAGAGATGTGGCAGCGCAATTGGCACATAAATGACACACTCAAATATGCATAAGTATGATACTTGTATCCAGTCACTAGCTGTAACGCAGAGGTAAATTGAGTGGTGGTGGGTCGTAGACGAATTAGCATAGCTGCATGGGATACTGCCTCACCCTAAGAGGATATAAGGAGATTAGTGTGCATTACCAATGTCCGAACTACCATCGTAGTCCTTTCTGCTAGACCAATTAGGTGTGCTCATGGGAATATGATGTCCAACATCAGTCCCAATGTAATAACCATCGAAAGTCTTCGATGTAAACTCTCTAGCATTGTCAAGTCAAACTGACTAAATAGGATGATCCGGGGAGTAAGCCCGTTATCATATGATATATGCTAGGAGTGTAGTATAAGCAGCATTACAAGTGGACAATGGCACAATATGTGACCAGCATGTTTGCTTATCAACCAACATCATGAGATATTTAAATGTCCGCAGGTCGGTTGAATCAGTCCATAGAAGCCCCATGGATTCTATGTAAGAACAGAATGAGTATTTTCATATTCTTTACTTAGGACAGTCTCAGTCCTAATTTTCCTAAGGAAGAAGCTTTGTCAATTGAGCGATAGGCCTTAAAAGTAACCTATGCGGATTGTGGTTGGGTCTGAGCGTCTGACACGCTATTTGAAGCAGAGTTAGTGATTGTAGCATCACCTAGCGCGTCATCACCATGATGGAAGCCATCCATGGCATCATGGATAGGGACTATGCTAGCCCTAGGCTGGTTGTGGATGGTGGTGGTGCCAGAGGCAGCGGTGGCGGTCGCACTTAGTCTAGGAATCAACTTTTGATTCATGCTTCATTTCAGTCTAGAGAAAGGATGTCCATGTGAAGTCTTTAGTAGACGGATCATCATATCATGACCAAGATGGCCTATCCTGTTGTAACAAAGCCAATATGTGTCTAAATCCACGAGATGTTCTCTCATAACTTTAGTGGATTTAATAGCTCGAATAGTGACATAGAGTCCACTAGAGAGACACATAAACTTCTCTAAGATACATCTTTGTTCGCAATCGTTAGAGGCATTGCAAGGGAACTCATTTATGCTCTCTACATGCCTTTTCGCGTGGAATCCGTTGGCTATTCATAGATATGATTTGCCCTAGAAGCAAAGAGAGTTTCTGTGACAGTAATCAATGTGTCATTTGGAAAGGGGAACTTGGGCTATTCCATATCCTTGAATTAATATTGATGGCCCAGCCATCGTAGTCACAAAGTAATATGCTCAGAATCAAAATGGAGTCATAATGAAAAGAACTCGAAATTGTATTCATAAGCCATCGGAGGACATCATTGTCTCTTAACCATTAAGAGAATCTAATCCAAATGCTAGCTAATGTAAAACAAAGGTAGTCGTTTGACTTCTTTCGGTAACTTCGAAATAAATATGACCAGGTGAATAAAGAGATGTCGGTGGAGCAATGCTCGCTTAAGTACCACTTATCTCAAAACCTTGCTAAACATCATACTCATTTTGGATGAGCTTATGTGAAGAAAAACTAAACCAATGACATTTACTACAAAGTATATGGCAATTGCCTATTACATCTCTTGGAAAAAAAATAAAGACTTAAACAGAATTAGTGATCTATTGATTCCAGCCAGATTTGTAGTCTTCAGCCCTTCACTCTAGATCATCTTCTTGATCTTCTTGTTCCACATAGTGAGCTTCTCTTGCTCCACAATATTCTTTGTAGGCGGTGACAATTTCTTCACGAGCTCTACAAATGTGTGTCCAATGACCTAATACTCCACATCAAGAATATACATCTCTTTGCTCATACTCCATTGATTGAGGTGCTTTCAAAGCATCATTTAGATGGCTCTTAGTGTTGGTGGCGCCACCAACATGGCCAGAGGCGTTGCCTCCCTCCCTCTTTTCACATTGACCTCTTCAGTTCTGTGTACACCTATTTTGGCTGTTACCTTCCCAAGTAGAGCGATTATATGGACCAGAACGTCTAGAAGTATCCCTAATATTAGAGTTTCACTCTTGGCGCCCTCTCATAGGGGCGCGGCTATAATTGAATTCTGGAATATGCTCTATTTCCACGGATCTCGAATTATAGTTCTTCACAAGGATGTTATCATGCATTTCAGCGAGATTCACATCTCCAATGATCTCACGAAACCTTGTGATCCGTCCTGCAGTAACATCGATTTGATAGTTCTTCGCAACCATCAATGCAGAGACGGGGAAGATAGAGAGAGTCTTCTCAATCAACATCGCATTTGTGATCTTTTTACCACAGAATTCCATTAAGGATTTAATGTGAAGTGCTTCCGAGTTGTAGCCAAGAACTGACTTGAAATCACAAAAGTAGAGGTTATGTCATCTCATTTCTAGGATAGGAAGCAGGGAGTCACGGTCGTTGCCAAATCTTTCTTCGAGTGAGACCCACAGCCTTCTGAGGTCTTCTTCTTTCATACATTTGTACTGAAGTGAATCATCCATATGACAAGTCATTAGGATGATGCATTCGCCTTATTTGCCTCTAAGGCTACTCTATTTGCTTCCAAAGCTTGAGCTTGCTCCACAGTTAGCACGTCTTGGCTAGGCTCGAGAATCGTATCCAAGATTCCATCGACCTTGAGATGCTGGCGGACATCACGAACCTGTGATATCCAGAGCCAGTTGTTCCCAATGGAGAAAAGTCCAATTTGTTCAGGTCACTCATCCTGAAAGAGAACAAGAAAAAAGGTTAGTTTCGGAGCGGAAAAAGCTACCACGAAAATATATAAAATTTGTTAGCGTAATTGCTTCCAAGAAATTTGGAATTTCTGGACGTAATCACTTCTAAGAAATTAGGAATTTTTTAGCATAATCGTTTCCAAGAAATTCAATTCCAAGAAGGATTGGATTAGACCGAAACAATGATGTAAGTGGTCGATCATAAATTCTCTACAAACTCTAAGTTTGGAGGACTCTACAAGCTCCAAACTTGGAGTAAGCACGAACCCCCATAGTTCAGCTTAATTAGGTCTCCCCTGTGATGAAGAAAGGGGGGTAGAAGAAGGGAGTTTGCAAGTCCCCGAGAAAAAGAAGAGAAATTGAATAAAAATGGGAACTTTTAGTAAAAAATACCTTCAAATAGGTCGTCGGAAAATTTGGCCAGAAAAAGTTGCCGGAAAAGTCGACAGCGGTGCCGACGTGGCAGAATCTGCTGGCCAGTCTGTTGACGATGCTGCTGAAGTGGCAGTGGGCCTGATTCTGGGCTGCTTCACGGGCTTGGACCGCCTCCTTTTTCTTCTCTCTGGGCCGCTGACTTCTTCTGGGCTGCCTCCTTTTTTTTTTTTTTTTATTCTCTCTGCTGGTTCAAGCTTCAGCAGCAGTCAGTGGTGGTCGGTTCACGTACTTTTAGGCTGATTCCGGAGAGAATTTTTTCTGTTCCCGGATTTTGGGATTGAGGTGCTACTGCTGGTAAAATTTGGTGGCAATTGGAGATCTGAAAGTTGGTGAACCGGTGGAATATTTGCTGCGGATGGTTTGGAGATTCTGGTGGCTGGTTCGGTAGGTTTCCAACCGGTTCTGGTTGTCTGCCACCTGTTCTAGACTCCTAGGGTGGAGGTCTTCAAGGTGTGCGGTCAGATTTAGGGTTAGGATGTCGTGCTAATAACATGTTTAAGGAAAACTGAAATTGGGAGAGAATAGAGTCATGCTTTCATTGATAATAGGGGTCTCTTTATGTAGAGGATTACAAGACATAGAATCAGAGTTGTACAAGGAAAGATAATCGTACAATTAATCGAATATTTATGAATATCTCCGAAAATATCTCTAATTCTAAACCCTATTACAACTAGGTAAGGTAACCTAGAGTTTGGGTCAGACACATATTCTGGATTTACTTGAACAACGTTAACATTTCTTTTCAAATATTGATTAATTTCATCTAAAAAAATAGCATTAATAAATTGAATTTGGGAAACACATATGTCTAAATTAAGAGGTAAGAAAAAATTTCACATTAGTAGCAGCCATTAATTAACATCTACAATCTAAATATAAGAAAAAAAAAACAAAAGAAAGATAATAAATTCATATCTAACATACAAACCCTAGCTACATAAAGAGAAACAGTGAACAGAAGAATATATACAATCATATATTGATCGAATTCATATACATGAACTCAACAAAGGTTGAATTCATATACATGTGTTATGCAAATCTATTGATCGAATGTACGTGCAAATCTATTAACTGAATTACATGAAATTTTTTCTATTCTTGATTGAAGAAAAAAATTGTTGTTTAAAACTTTAAATCTAAGCATGAGTGTAATGAAAAGAAAAAATGAATGAAAGACAATTTTTTTTTTTAGACGAAAGCCAAAATAATTTAGAGTCATTAACTTTTGGAATGATAAGATGATGTTTTTCTCAAGAATTATAGGACATGATTTGACAAGGATGATGCGTGTAGATGACATGGCATGACATCTAAAATTGAGGCCACAAATCTTAGGCCTCATTGAGGCCATAAATTATTTTCCAAAGAAAACTTCTTACTGATACAATTTCTTCTTGGTTTACCAGTGTACGTACCTAAAGTTATAGCTTTTTATGTCTGTGGACTGTGGGTTCGCCAGTATTAATCTCGGTCTAATTCTTAAATGGACAATTCTTAGGTTCACCCCTTGTGTGAATTAGGATATTCACCCAGTCACCCTCTCTTACGATTAATGAGTAATAACTTTATAATTTTCTAATCTAACAATTCATGTTGTATAACGTAATACAAATATTAGCTCTATAAAAAATCAATCAAATTGAAGACCTTTTAGTTATTCATTTCTATGAAATACATTGATTGTTCATTATAACAGTAGTAAGTGTTGCTAGAACTATCCATTTGTTAAATTCAATTAGATAATGAAACGATTTCCGATTCGATTGATTTTTTACAGATATGATCTTTAAATGCCAATTTCAGATATGGACAGTTGGATTATAAATTTATTATGTAAAAGTATGTTAATTGGGAGTGAATATACTCGTTCACCTTACACCTAAGAATTTTCCTTCTTAAACCTAGCTGGGGAATACATTCCTCTATACTCTGGAACGTTAACCCACCACTTGAACTATTAGCATATAATGATGGCATATATATGTTGAAAAAGATAGTATATAGAGATATGATCGATTATGGAGAAGATGTTTGTTTGATCAGCTAGTTAATGGATTAGTCCTTCGCTAGTGGTTGTATTTGAAGGATGCGAAAAGCATCAGTTTAAGTTCGTCAGTTACTTCGAAGATCTATTTGATTCTTCCTCTCAAATGTTCCGCTTTCTGAAATCTTTCAGTATCCACAATGCACGAAAAGGATGTCAAAGAGTTTATGTTCTTCATTGATCTTACATAGTCTTCTCGATGATTTTAAATGAGGCACTGGTATGGCATATTGGAACTAGAGAGAACTCATTTACTCCTCGAATGATCAATAAACCTAGCTACAGTACTCTTGATTGTGTTTTTTTAGGTTAAATCTAGGGATTATATTATACAGAAACAGTCGCGACCGAAAGAGAGATGACAAAGTACAAAGAAACACAGTGAACATGCAATATGAAATAGTTTTAATATCTACGGCTCTACGCATAGAGATCTTCCTTGGGCACAAGCATGCCTTGTCCTCTTGTCAAGGAAAGCAATAGGACGTGATATAACTGGTCACTGCTCTTGTACTCTAACCTCTACTAAGTTCTTTGGCCGATTCATAAATTGGTATTTGGTAAGAAATGAATATATTGAAAAGTACAAGTGAACTGTAGGTACTTGTAAGGTGAATCTTTTGTTTCAAAAGTTTGTACTGCTTGGAACAGTTTTTGTCAATTATAAGAGTGCTGCATAGAACCCTTTTCATTTGAAGTTGGTTCATTCTCTTTCTCATCGTGCAGTATTATTATTTGTTTATTTTGCAGTCTTAACCATTTATTTTCTAAATCGTTCATTGAACAGATCATTTAGGGAAAAATCAATTAAATTGAAAATCGTTTGACTTGATCATCTAACTTATATCGAATAAATAGAGTACTATTATTCCTTCAGAATCTAGCTGCCAAAGGAAGGCCGGTAAACTACTGGCACCCATCTGATAAACAATATACAGCAAGGTGGGTATGGTAGATCGAGAGGGGGGTTGGGAGTTCAATCTGTGCCTTGGATATAATGATACATGGTAAAAGTTTTCTTCAAATACCTATTCATGAGCTTTTGGCTAAGAGTAACTGTAGTTGCATCCATAATATTTAAACGAAAGAAAACAAAATAAATCCAAAAAAGACAGAATGATCAAATCATGGCCGGCCGGCCATCATGTGAGCATGGCAGGGTAATATGAATTTCCGAGAAAGATTAATAATTATGTGCTTCAATATTCCTAGCTTTTTCAAATCCATGTCAGAAAGATTGATGTCAACAGCATCATAGTTACTGCATAGAGATTCCTTGAGAAATTCAGTACACTTGTGGAACCTGTCATCATATTCATATTTTCAAATAAATACATCAGATCAAACTTTCTCAACTGTACTTCAAAATAATTGATCAAAACTACGGCTGCCACTTGGTTTGCTAATTACCAAACCGACTGAATACCAACCGATATTTTAGGTTTGGTAAACCGACTTTTTGGTAATCGAGACCGATAAAACCGAAATCGAAAATTACCGAAAAAGTTGGTTTGGTTTTGGTAAATACCGAATCTGCCGATTATCTAAATATTAGATTAATATATTACAATTTTCAATACACATACATGTATATTAAGAAATAAACATAAAAACTTCAATAAAAACTTTTATAATAGTATGAACATTACTATATATACTATATTAATAGTACATGTATTTTAAGTAACTTAGTCAAAGATGATTAAATAACCTAGTTTTATTGAAAATTGCTAGAACTTGATGTCATATATACAAAAGAAAGCTATAATTAGTAGATGAATACAACGTTTATGACTATAAAATTCAAAAACCTAGTTTTATTCATTCTAATTTATATTATAAAGAATTAGTTATTCTAAAGTTGGTAATACCGAAAACCGAAATATCGAATTTGGTAGGTATAATTAAAAACTGAAAATTTTGGTTGGTAATTGGTAGCTCAGTTTTGAAACCGAAAGCTTTGGTTTTGAAATTGGTAATACCTATAACCGATTCGAACCGACCGAGTGACAGCCCTAATCAAAACTGCTACAAGCAATTGAGGCAGATCACAAAACTATATCCCATACATACATGCGACATTCATACGTAGAGATTGACATGATACTCTTATACATGTGATTTGTAAATCTATATATTTGTTACTGTTGAGGTAACGTGAATGTATGACACACATGTATGTACTGTAGAATTGTTTATGTATACATACAACAAGCATGGATGCTGATTGACCAGACCAATTTAGCAATCTCAAAGTAGCAACTAGTCTCTTTTTAGTGTTCACTACTCTACCTAGAAAATGCTTGGCTGCATATGTGTAAAAGGGTTTTTTCTTCTTACACACTATCAAAACTTATAGGAGTTGAAATATGCAGGTGCCGGGTTGAACTGTGAATGATATAATGAGAAATATATGTGTAAGGAGCTAGCTAAAAATTCTTTTAGAGATAAGAATATTAATATTTTTTACGCCGAAACGACTTACCAATTGTTTGAGAGCTTGGAGCATTTGATTTGCCATCGGATGGGAAGCCAAGCTTCTTGCAGTCTCCTCCAAAAGCGCCTAATTGAAAAACACAGAAAAGAATGGGCATATCTATGAGTATAACATGTTAAGAGTAAAAAAAAATTTCTCTCCCTTTTCTGATAAGCAATTTTTTAAAAAAAAAAAGAAGAAGAAGAAGAAGAAGAAGAAAGGTAAACTATGTAAGATCTATTTATGTGATTGAGGTTAACTAAAATACATGTTTTCAAGCATGCTAACTGTGGATTATCCAACATGTTCAATGTGCCTTCATTGCATTGGCATATGTATCCACTAGGCCCGTTGGCTATGCAGGTTCCGTCTCCACACCAAACAAGTGCACATTCTGCGCGCAGATAGAGGTAAATTATGTTTTTTTTTTTTCCTATTAAACTGTTCGCATGTATCTCAAAAATACATATACGTATCAAAATTAAGTTATCAAAGTTCTTCAATGGAGCACAAGAGAAATGTATTTATGGTAATTTGTACAAGTTAATTGAGATCGAATTGCTGCTACGTACGTGGTATTACCGGTGGCGGAGGGAAAGGAGGAGGTTGTGGGGGAGATAAATCACATCCAACATTAACAGTGCCTGCATTCATCATCAAAAACGAGAATTACTATCATTTACTATTTCTCACAGATAAAAGAGAAATTTACATATCAACTTAACACTTTCTGACTTGTTAAGGATCCTGGAAAACTCTTGTAACCATTCTCATTGAAATCTTTGTCTATTAATGAAGTTTATGTTTGATAACATAAAAAATTAAAATTAAAATTAAAAACACTTAAGGCCAAACTGCATGGTAAATAATTTATTGATCTTGTAAACCGACTGCCGTCCGATACTATGAAAGAGGAAGATATTAAAGTTGTAACTTCCACCAAATTTAGAGAAACCATTTGTTTATTTGTTGTGTTTGATTATTCACAAAATCCTTGATTGAGACGATGACCAACATTAAAATGTCAGTCTCTTTAGTTTATATTTTTCCCAAATAGCCATCTTCTAGTAATTAGCGCCATTTTTCTAATTTTATTGCACAAAGCAAAGAATTTATATATTAATGCCAACAAAATTGCACATGAGGAAGAAAATACTCGCATCAAAATGATGACATGATGAGTAAATTTATGTGGTAATTAGAAAGCAGAATTAGGACCTAGTGTGCAGTTCAAATTCACATTCGAACAACACAGCTACAATAAGTTTCTCTCGATCGACATGCTTTTTCTTCCAAAATAAACGGAAGTTTTGGCACAGATGCCAAATCTAGTTACCGTCAAATGTGACATGTTTCTCTTCTTCCAGACAAAAAAAACAAAGGAAGTTGGATTGGCTTTAAGGATATAAAAAATGGCCATAAAAAATTGTTCACTACACCACTCTATTGCTTTGTTTAGGTTTTCACAAATTATAAAAGAAACGGCCGGACACCAGGACTGTAATGTGCAAGTGCTTTCAAATGTGTTAAAAGGCATTATTGATCGACAACCCTATTTTTACCAGAACTTTGTAAAATAGTTATAAGTTGTCACAGTTTGTATAATGGTACAGAAGTACTTTCTACTTTCATTTTGAAGTGCTTTTTAAGGAATCATTTTCAAGTGCTTTTCTAAAATGAGAGAAAAAACTTGGGTGCTTCTAAGTTTTAATTAACAAAATCACTTCCTGCAGAAGCAAGGTTAAGAGAAAAACTCACAGTCTGGAATGAGACAAGATGGATAGGTAAAGGGGCCGATCTGAATCTTTTTCCAACCAGGGTTACAGTCGCAGTCAAAACCCACACGTCCGAGAACAGGCACATATATTGAGTGACTTGAGTCATTAGAATACTTGCATTTTCCTTGCGCACAGTTTACCCCTGGAGCTAAACAAACAATATCTGCCATGCCACACAAACAACTCATTATCATTACAAATTAAATTTACCATCCCAGCAATATACATATGAGGGATTCATATATACAAACATACATACAGTGTGTGTGTGTGTGTGTGTCAGCCATAGCACTCCCAACACTATGATCAAAACCCTAATCCAACGAACTAAACCCTAGAACCAGGATCAGGCTGGAAATACACCAAGCCAGAAACTAGTGAACCGGCCCTGCTGCCACCCAGAGTTTTTTAAGGACAAATAGGTTGCTATATGTGTTACCGTGTATATCGTCTTGTATTGGATTTGATATCGACTCTGTACAACTGATTGTGGCAATGAAGGTGAAGAGAGTAAAGAGAAGAAGAAGAAGAAGAAGATGATTAGGAGTGAGACTTTCCATAATCTTTGGTATGAGACTAGGTTGGTGTGAAAGAAGATACATTTATAAGGGTGTGCTTATTACTAGTTTGCATTTATGATACCTTTTTGTTTTGATTTCAACTCTCGTTTTATCAACGAAAGCCACCTCGGGTTACAATGTTCCCTGAAGACGTGTTATTTTTTATTTTTAAACCCATTCTTTTGTTCTAAATTGCATCACAAACACCATCCAGCCAAGAAAAACTCTCTGTTTTGTTTTCGGGTGGCAGATAGAATAAAAACCATAGACAAGACAAAGGGTTGCCGACAACTGGGGATTAATTCACCATTGTAAACTTGCCGTGTGTCTGAAATGTGGGCTGAGGTACCAATAGACAATAGTAGTAGTGTTCTGGGAAATGGGATATCTACTACATTTATATTATAATTTGGTTTAATGGAGCGGTAAATGTTATGCAGCAAACGAAGGCATTGGATATTAAATTGGTCATGTCAATTTCAATCACCAAGCATCAGACAAATGATAGATTTCATGAGCTGTGAAAACAGAATGTTTAGATTTGTTGTTTTAAGCATACTTCAGCCGATAATATGCGACCTGGAATTGTTGTTTTTAAGTGGTCAAACTCTTTAGATAGGTTTGGAGGAGTATATTTTCTTACAAATGGTTTGATTCAATATTGAAATTAGTTCATAACATGTTCAGAAGGCCTTTGAAAGTGAAAACTAGCATGCTCGATACAGATTTCTAAGTAGCTCAGATGCAAGCCATCTGCGAGAATTGTACGTTGCAAGCAAGACGATGATGTTAAGTTACATATTCATTCACAGGGGTGTTGCACCATTTTTTTTTCACTCAAATGTCTAATTCTGAATCAATTGAATAAAATCGAAGTACCACAGTTGTCTGGATAAAATAAGATCTGCAAATAGCAGATTCTATACATTACAGTTACAGATACAAAATAGCACAGCACTATGACACAATTCCCTTTCCAACCCTTGGAATACTACAACTACCTTCTCTCCAAACAACACAAATAAATCGATCAAGGGTAACAACAGACACAATCACTCAAAACCAGTAAACATCCAGAGCAACACTCTCTCAGTTAAGATACGACTCTGACACTTGAGGTCTCTATGCTGACCCAAACTCTGAAAACCATTTTTCATGCCGTTCAATATCAGATTGAGAAACACTCCGTTGGACCTTCACCAAGGCTTCTTCAAAATCACACATGGCAACAGGATCCTTTGAAATCTCATCCTTCGACATGCTCTTGATCTCATCACGTGTCTTTCCAGCTATTTTCCTCCTCATCCCATTCAAGGAGGCATCACGGCAAACATTTGTGAGATCGTCACCACTATATCCATCTGTTCGGCGAGCCACATCATCAATGTTTACATCTTGAGCAACCTGATGGCAATAAATCGGATTAGAAGGAAACCACAAACAGATCTAGTGTAAGATATTTAGTACCTCAATTTTACACTTTTTTTTTTTTTTTCAATTTAGTACCTCAACTATGATATCTTGCAATTTCATACTTCACTAGGTTTTACTTGCAATTACAATGGACTCAAACCACGATTAGCAAATCCCTTAGTACAACCGCTATGTGATGACTTGGCATGTAAACATTGATGACCTGGTGGGTCCAATTGTTTGCTGATGTGGACGCTAAATGGGTGCCATGTAACAAATGTAAATCATTATGATAAACGACAACCAAAGCAAATAAGCTGAGTTTCATCCCTGAACATGCCACATTTTTATTCTATTTGCATTTTCTAATTGGTTTACCAATGCTATATACTGCAGAATATGCCACTTATACCACATTCCAAGTTTATAAACCACGATAGAGACATCTATATCCAAACTTAACCTAGAGATTAGAATGAGTTATAGAGTAAGGGCATACTAATTAACTGATTCTATGGTCATAATATTGTACTACACAATATAACGTAAAATTGAGAGTGATGATCCAAAAAACAATTGTAATGGCATTAATATAAATGCTGGTCATACCTCAACTGTTTTCAAATTTATCCGAATAAGCTCTTTACGGCTCTCAAAATTTGGAAGAGGGATATAAATACGCTTCTCCAGTCTCCTCCTGAATAAGTTAACAGTTACAACCAGGTTGTTACATCAAGAGTAAGCCAGCATAATTGAACTGCAGATCTAGCATACACAGAGCCTACCACATAAATTCCCTCCAACTCACAGTTTAAAGAGTGGATACGAGACAGAAATGAATATACAAGAATATAGGACTAACCTGAGTGCCTCATCAATGTCCCATGGAAAGTTAGTAGCTGCCAGAACCATCACTATTTTACGAGTACCATCTTCATTTGTGGAAGTGGCATTTACACCATCAACCTGGACCAGAAGTTCAGATTTCACCCTTCTGGAGGACTCATGCTCTCCTGATGCCCTAAAGAAATAGAGATTTTCAATGTGAGACAAGGTAAGAAAAGATAAGGACATATGTCACCATTTGAGATGTTAACAAAGTTATGGGACAAATTAAAGAACAAAAATATACATAAAAGCAATAGCAATGTGCATGCATCAACTAAATGGTTAATAATGCCTTTATGTAAAACTGGATAAAGATCTTACCCCCGGGAATTGCAGAGAGAATCAATTTCATCTATGAAGATTGTACTCGGCGCATAAGCTCTTGCAAGATCAAATAAGCACCGAACCATTCGTTCACTTTCTCCACGCCACTTTGAAGCTAATGTAGCAGAGGAGACATTGAAAAAAGTTGTGCCACACTCAGTAGCAACAGCTTTAGCAAGTAATGTCTTTCCAGTTCCAGGAGGACCAAACATAAGAACACCCTTCCATGGTCTCCTGATCCCCTGCAATCAAAGAAGTTATAAGTTTGATATGACAAATGGGACCTCACAATAAAGACACGTCAACCTGTAGGGTGAAATTGGCATAAATGCAAAAAAAAAACAGGTGTGAAACAATTTGGGTCACATTTATATACAACATGTCATTGTTATATCATTTCCACGGTGCCCCTGGCCTGTCAGAGGTAGTGGGATTTTTTCCGTTCCCTGATCAAAGTCTTGGTTGGAATTGTCCTGTGATTCTACCAATGTCAACTCATGGACTGGTTCCAGCCCTTTTTCTATATGTTGTTTTCTATATGACCAACATAAGACATGGCCATACCACATACAAAAACTCACAACCCTATACTCTATAGAGATTGGAACCGATGACTTATGCCTACTTCTTAACAGACTTGCTAACTGTAATTGCAGACACCAAAAGGTACATCTTCTGCCTATGGGCCTCTATAACTAGGCAAAAAGGGCATTCTTCCGCATATACATCTCCCATTCCAAAACAAGCTTGCATATACGTTACAAATTTCAGAGCATAGATACGCAGCTTATTAGCTTAATTTGAGTGATACTAGAAGAAAAATCACATGGCAATACCCCCGCAACTCCATAAGGTAAACCCCAATGATTAATAAATGTCATGCATATTAAAGAGACTAGAACATTATGCAAGACAGCAACATAAATTTCTGTTTCATCCATCCAACAATACCTGAAAATATTCTGGCATCCACAAAGGAAGAACAACGGCTTCCTCCAGAAGTCTTTTTGCTTCAGTCAGGCCAGCAACATCATCCCATCTCACTCCAGGACTGGTTTCCAGTACATCCCTTTCAAGCATTTCAGCCAAATCAGGATCAGGTCCCTCATACTGCCTCTTTGGCTTTCCATCCTCAGCATCACCATTCTATAAGTTTCAGAAAGAAATCAGTAAGCAGAGTTATAGAAAAATTGAAACCACATATTCAAACTTTGGTGCTAATAAATCATAGATCATATAATCAGTACTATGATACACAACCTCATAATTCTCTACCACACTGTACTTACAAAAAGGACATATGAATCAAATCATATTATAGCAAGAACTTTTAGCACACCATAACTGATCAGTGATAGGTGAAGACTGCACCTTACCCTTTAATAGGAATCCTCTATCAAGCACATTAAGAAGCTACAGTAGTCCAAAGAAATAATAGTTAGGTAGACCGTACCGCTGAATCTGCCTTGCTAGATTTTCCAGATCGGGTGTCTTTCTTGCCGGGAGTAGAAGACCGGACCGCTGAGTTAGTCCTACTTGATCCACCAGCCTTTGCACCACGGCCAGGTGTGCCCGCTTTTGTTGCAGAACTCCGAGCCCAATTTCCATCTTGTGGTGACTTCCCCATACCAACCTGACCAGCCTTTGCATTTCTTCTATTTGAAGTGTCCCTACTTGGTGGCCTCCACACATCAGGATCATCCATAGGCGAACCTGAAGAAGTTGGATATCCTGAAGAAGTTGGGTATTCATCTAAGGGTTGAAAAACGAAGGACGACTTAGCATGAATTGGAGGCGAGGAAGGGCGCCGGCCCATGGGGCTTTCCTTAAATGCCCTTCTCTCAGCATCTAGTTGTTTCACAACCTCTGCTTCCTCAGAAAGTGCCTTCTTTACATTCATCCATTTTGAGCGGATCAACGGGTCATCAAGCGTGTTTAAGTGCCTGGAACCAATTAGAAGTTCACATCTTACCAAATAAACTTGGACAGGAACATGAAGAACAAAAGTGATGCTATAGATTCATATCATCCTACTCTATAAGAAAATCAATAGACTTTTTACAAGATGTCTTAGCTGAATTTTAGTTTGAATTTAACAGGTCTAAAATGATTGAACGACTAATTTGTTTAGCAAAGTTTGCCGAAAAATAAATGAGAGTAAAATCCACCATTTTCAAGTTGAACAAGGAAACAGTCATTAAACATAAGTTTTTATGATCTTCTGTCAATATCAATGCCTGCACATAGGTATCTGCCCTTTTTATGGAGGCAAACTGCGATAGGTATCAATCATGAAATGATGGAGAACACACATAAAAAAAGGAGGTTCTGTGTAAATAGGCCACACATAACATGGTCAGTAATTGTGCTCACAATCTCACACAATGTGGTTGGATTTTAGCACCCTGCCAATAGCACCAAACTACGCCTCACCACAGCATGAGAAAAGTCACCAACCGGAGCAGTTCTCCAATTATAGAAGAGCATTCCCTTCATGTCCACACTATTCTTCTTACCTACATATATCTCTCTTACGCTCTAACCCTCAATTTTGCATCGACAAATTTCTTTTCAATATGAAGCAGAAGACAGAAATGAAATCTAAAGTCAACGGCCTCTTATCATTTACACATTTATGTCAACGTCTTAAAAAGGTTAGTTGTTCTAGATGCAGTTTACAACCTCGGGTGTTTCCGCCACAAAGTATATGTAAGTAGCCAGAATGCAAAGGCAGCTAATGTTTTCAAAATGGATATCCACAACAACGTGAATTAGCAGCATTATGGCTCCTTAAGTCAATTCAACTAATTGAAGAGAAAGTATTGACAGTCTAAAAGGCTAAGAATGCCCGAGATTTTCACTTTCCAACTCCAATGGCTTTCAATTATCTCAGAATAGCCCTAACCCACCAAAAAAGAACGAACCTTTTTCCTGGAAAATTGGTCTCCATAAACAATTTACACGAGAAAAGACTGCATATCATACATGAGAAGGCTTCGAATTTCAAAAGAAGAACCAGCCAATTTGGAAAAAAAAAAAAAAAAGAGAGAGAGAGAGAGAGAGAAATTAGAAACGTACTTGTTGATCTGAGCAATGCCGCCGTCGAAGAAGATCATGGAGGTGTCGTAGAGCCCTTCCATCGCGTACTCTCTCGCCAGCTTCAGGTGGTCTTGCAGACCCACCAGCGTCGGACCCACCATACTCTCTCTCTCTCTCTCTCTCTGTGATTTCTGGAGTTGCGCGCAGAGTTAGGGTTAGGGTTTCTTGAGGGAGCTGATACGTCGCCGTTTAAGGGTTTTCAGGGGGAGGGGTAACGGCGGGGCGGGTTGAATGAAGGAGATATACGGGTTGGTTATCGCGACTTGGTAGCGACTTGGCTGTTGGGAGTTGGGAGTGTGTAGGGCCTGCCGTAACTGATGTTTTAAGGCAAAAGAATTTTTACCCGAAAAAGAAAATATGGACCCGTTTCATGATTCAAATTTTCCTTCCTTTTTTTGACCTTTATTTTGAACGGGTTGTTTTTGAAATCGGAAACCAACCATTTTAATTTTAAACCGTGACAACTGACAAGATCTAGAGGAAATGATGGAAAAATAATACTAACAAGGAGCAGTCATACTAACCGTGCTTGATTTATTATCATAGTTAGTTAAAACGCGTATAAAATTTTAATACTAATATAATTATAAAAAATAAAAAAAACCTTAAAATACAACGTATTGAAATTGTAGATTCAGTTTTTTTCGTGTATTATTGAGTTCAATCTTTATAAACACGTTTTATATGCATTTTATACAGAGAAAAAAAATACTTGAGGTTAAAAAAAAATAAAGCAATCGTTAGTTAAGATGAGTATAAAAAAAAAAATTTTAAAAAAAACCTCAATATGGCGTATTCTAATTCAAGTGCCTGATTACATTATACTTCAGTGTCATATCCTTTTCTTCATGTTTTGTCACATTTCATATGTGATATAAAGTAAAAGCAAGAGTTGAGAGTATATTTCTTACAAAAAGAAATATGCTTATTATCAAAAGAGAAATATGCTTATTATTGTCACATTTCGTACGTTTTTTTGCCGAATTATACGTGTCCTTTTTTTTTTTTTACTACTATGCTTATAATCAAAGAGAAAAAAAAAAACCCCCACTTGCTCTCTATGAGAAAAACCCTAGCCGCGCTTGAGTTTTTCTTTTGTCTCCTTGCTCCGTTCGGCAACACATCCTAGGGACATGAACATTGGACATGCAGTGTTGGTGCGACGTCGTTTGACCAGTTTAGTGGGTTTGTGGTGACCATATATCTAGGTTTTGGTTTCCTTAACAATGAGGTTTGGAGGTGTGCTCCAACAGCGGTGATGGTGGTCCGACATGGGTGGTGTGATGGTGTGTGGATGATTAACTTGCTTCGGGCTAGTGGGTTGTTGACAATTTCTTCACTTGGAAAGGACTTGGGCCTGGACCCAATGGATCATTGGGTCTTTTATGTTTTTCTTATATTTTCATGTTTATGCTAGTTTTTGCTTTTGAATAGTTTGTGGCTTTATGTCGTTAATAAGTCGCTGTCATTATCTGGTAGGACTACTTAAGCTTTGTGCCAGTTGTTGCACCTTGTGCATGTGCCTTGTCTGTTCTGGCTAGGCGGCGAGTTCCTTACTTCAACAAATGGCTTGATCCTCCTAGTGGAAGGATAAAACTAAGTGCTACTGGATTGATTTTTCAGTGGCAACATATATAGTTGGAAAGTTGATAGTAATAGTAAATTATGGCTTCGCTAAGCAATACATTTCCAATGTGTTACCACAATTGTAAAGCGGATGGAGTAGCCAACATAGCAGTATTCGCTAATTGGTGCTTCTTAGAATACATATGTTTAGTTGAGACTCAAGTTATTATCTCAAAATGTTTTCTTGATGCTTGTTGTATTTTGGGGTTTAGGCAAATGTCCCCCCATATGTTCTACGGTTTCATTAATGATCAAAGCTTAAGGGTAGCTATACTACCCCTATCTCCAAAATAATAAAAATAAATAAATAACGTGGCTCCTTTTTTTTTGAATCAAAGAAATGACTTTCATATCATAGTGCCCTTAACTGGGCGTAATACAATCAAAAGCAAGTGTATCCAGAATGCATTCTGGAGCACTATCAAACCAGACCAAATTAGGCCGGTCTTCATAAGCTACAGTGGCTAGTCTGTGAGCCACTTTGTTACATGATCTGGGAGCATAAGAAATTGATACAGTTGGCATAGTACTTAACCATACTTTGATGTCATCGATCAGCCCTCCTTCAATCATTAAAGTATGGTTTGAATTCTGGATATCCATTGTAGCCTCTAAGCAGTCAGTTTCCAAGACTACATTGTGAATCTGCAGATGTTGCAGTAGCTTTAGACCCTCCCTTAGTGCCAGCAGTTCAACTTGCTTTGCTGTTGCTACATGCGAGACTTGCAGCGCAAAGGCTGCCCTAAAGCGCCCAGCATCATCTCGGAGGACTCCTCCCAAACCCCCAATTGTCTTAGTAGGTAAGAAACTCCCATCCACATTGAGTTTCCACATACCTTGGGGTGCAGGGCGCCATGTTTGTTTCTGTCGGGCCTGTTTTGACCTCAGATCAATGCTCCTAGCACTCTTGAATTCTTCTAGCCAAGTCATCGAGCTCAAGAGAATGTCATTTGCAGTTTGACAAGAGTCATTCCATAACTTATTATTTCTGTTCCTCCATAGAGCCCATATCACCATGAGAAGACGTTCAAATGGTGCCTGTTGAAGGTGTAATGCATGATCAAGCATCCATTCCTTAAAATTGATAGATGGAAGCACACTCCTCTCCAAGTTGAAAGGAGCCCCACATAAAATAGCTTGAGCAATTGGGCAATGGTAGAAGACATGAGCGTTGTCTTCAAAAGGGCATTGACATAAAACACACTTTAGTTCTCCTGTATACCCTTTAGTACTGAGTTTGGCCCTTGTAGGCAATAAGTTATGGCAAGCCCGCCATAAGCAGATTTGCACTTTTCCAGGAACCCTGCTTCTCCATAAACGCCTCCACAGTTCCTTGTAAGGATCCCCAGCCGAGGTGGACACCAAGACATTGTCAAGTACTCTAGCTCTAGCTACCCAGTATGCCGATTTAACCGAGTACATACCCCTCTTCTCGGGTTCCCAACAAACAATATCACATAGAATACGGTGACTAAGCGGGATACACAGAATCCTTGAAGCCACCTCAGGGTGAAATGTATTCCGAATGAGTGCAGTTTTCCATTGTCTTGTTTCAGCTTCGATAAGGTCTGAAACACGCAATACATTACATTCTGCAGGCTTTTGAATCAGATATTTAGGACAATTGGGCACCCAATTATCATGCCAAATGTGAACCTGCCTTCCATCCCCAATGCGCCACTTAACCCCCGCATGGAGAGTGGACCTGCCTTGTATTATACTTCTCCATGAGAATGAGGGAGAGTCCCCTAGCTCAGCCTCCCAAAAGGAACAGTTTGGAAAATACCTGGCCTTGTACAACTTTGCAATCAATGAGTCCGGATTTGTAATTAGCCTCCAGCCCTGTTTAGCAAGCATGGCTAAATTGTAAGCATATATATTCTTAAACCCCATGCCCCCTTCCTGCTTGGTAAGGCAAAGTCGTTCCCAACTGCGCCAATGAATCCGCTTCCTGTCAACCGTGTCACCCCAAAAGAAAGAGGCACATAATTGATGTATGTCATCACATAAACCCTTTGGCAGTAAGTAGCAATTCATGGCATAGAGAGGCATAGTTTGCGCTACTGCCTTAATCAAGATTTCTTTACCAGCAGAGCTGAGAATTTTAGCTTTCCAACTTACAAGCTTCTTAGTGAGTCGCTCTTTAAGGTAAGCAAAAATAGCCGTCTTGGACTTTCCAATTCTCATAGGTAGGCCAAGGTACCTGTCATGCTCTTTCACACATTTCACTCCCAAAAGTGCAGCTAGTGCCACTTGAGTATCTGGTGCAACATTATTACTAAAAACAACACTACTTTTCTCAAAATTGACTTTTTGACCTGAGGCTTTCTCATACGTGTCGAGGATTTTCTTGAAATTTGAGCATTCCTCCCTCGTGGCCGTGCCAAATAAAATACTGTCATCCGCAAAGAGAAGGTGATGCAATGTAGGAGCCCGTGGACACATAGTAATTCCCTGAATGACATTGGTGCTGACTGCTTTAGAGATTAATGCAGATAAACCCTCATTACACAGAATGAATAAATACGGTGATAGCGGGTCTCCCTGTCTTATACCTCGAGAGGGGATAATTTGCGGAGTTGGCTCTCCATGCACTAAAATGGAGTATGTTACAGAAGTGACACAAAGCATAACAGTATCAATCCATTGTTGACCAAAGCCCAATTTTTTAGAATAGCTGATAAAAAATTCCATTCTAACCTGTCATAAGCCTTACTGATATCCAACTTCAAGGAGAAAAAGCCTGTTTCCTGTAGTCGTAATTTGTGCATAAAATGGGCGGCCTCTGTAGCAACTAGCGTATTGTCCGAGATGAGTCTACCCGGAACATACGCACTCTGCAGAGGGGAGATAATCTCCGGGAGTACCAACTTTAGCCTATTAGCCACCACCTTTGAGCTAATTCTGCAAATCACATTACAGAGTGCAATTGGCCGAAATTGGGTTGCATTCTTAGGGTCCTTCACCTTTGGTATTAAACAGAGATGCGTAAAGTTGGATTCAGGCCACATCTCTCCTTGTTCCAACAAGGTTCTAACTGCAGTACACACATCATTGCTGACAATATTCCAATATTTCTGAAAGAAGAATGGGGTCATACCGTCAGGGCCGGGGCTTTTAGACGGATGCATTTGGAAAAGGGCCCGTTTGATTTCTTCATCAGAGTAAGGCTTGACAAGCTCCGCATTCATCGAGCTGGTTACCTTGGTAGATGTAGCCCCAATTATTTCCGAGATAGCCGTAGAATCTGTCCCCCCAGTGGAAAAGATCTCAGTATAATACTGCATAAGTAGTCTCTGAATTTCAGTAGCCGCAGTTTGCCATTCCCCCTGTTCATCCATGAGGCCTTTAATAGTGTTCTTACACTTTCTGTTGGTAGCTCGACGATGGAAGAAAGCGGAGTTTCGGTCCCCATCCTTGAGCCATAAGACCCGAGAACGTTGTCGCCAGTACTTTTCTTGTTGAGTAAGTAGTTGACTATAGCGAACATGTAGTTGTCGTTGTTCCTCAAACTGCTCAGGAGAAAAAGGCAGCCTCATAATATCATGGAGTTTCTCCTGGATGATACGCATTTCTACCTTCTGTTTATCAAAATCAGTTTTGTGCCAACTCATCAGCCTTTTGCCGGCACCCTTAATTTTCTGCCCCAATTGCTTTAGGGCATTTCCCGTAGTTGGCCTTGCCCATTCTTGTTCGATGATAGTAGAGCATTCCTCTCTGCCAAACCACGCTTCCTCAAAACGAAAGCGTCGCACCCATCTATTGTTTGGCAACCTCGCTGCACTGACTTCAATTAGAAGCGGACTGTGATCCGACTCAGACGGAGATAAGGTGACTACTCGGCTAAACGGAAATCTGCTTCTCCACTGTGCTGTCTGGAATCCCCGATCAAGTCTTTCCTTCGTATACCTATTGGACCAAGTGAAACGGCCTCCCACAAAACCCATGTCAATGAAACCACAGACTGACATGGTTTGCCTGAATCTGGCCATGGCTGCAGCAGACCGAGGCGGTCCTCCCGACTTGTCAGCTGAGGACAGAACCTCATTGAAGTCCCCTGCCATTAACCATGGCAAAGAACATTGCTGCGCAGCTAGGGTTCGAATAAGAGACCAAGTACGATCTCTACCTCCTCTCGCTGCAACCCCATATATGCCGGTGAATCTCCACAGGTCTGTTCCCGGCTTCCCAATCTCCGCATCAATGTGGTGAGGAGAGTACGTTCGAATGACCACATGAGTACTCTCTCTCCAGAATAGAGCCAGCCCTTGAGAGTCCTTCTCATGAGGGACACAAAAACCCCCCTTGAAACCGAGTCTAACCGTGAGAGAGTCAATCAAATTCTTCCTGGCTAGGGTTTCTGAAAGAAAAATCAGACTAGGTTTCCTAGCTTGTACCATATCAACGAGCGCATGTTGAGTTTCAGTGTTAACAATGCCCCTACAATTCCACACGAGGATACTACCTTGATGCATACTGGACCGAGATGGTGCCGGAAAAGCGCCCGGCTTTGATGGCTGCACAGTTTTGACGGCGGCCTTAGGTTTTCCTCTGGTATAATGAAGCAATTGCTAGTCATATTCATCTAAATAACGTGGCTCCTTGAGACCCTTTAACAAAATTAATATCCGAAAATGGGCACATGCCTCACATTTGGATAGAAAAAGTTACAATTAATAGAGAGGGTGTAAATTGATAATTTTTACCAAATTCAGGATGTAAATTTTCGCAATTACAAATTTGGGAGGTATTTTGATAATTATGCCACAATAAAACTAATAAGTATGTGCTTTGAGACCCCTTAATAAAATTAGCATCCGAAAATTCATATTTAGGATTGGGAAATCCACATTCAAAAAGTACAACATTTCATAGTCGGGGATGTACCTATAGAAGTCAAAACTTGGTAAAGGATACAAGTAATATGCAGAGTAGAAGGCTTAGCTGTATAATTTGAAGAGCAGCCCAAAACAAATTATGTATACAGTTCTAAGATTCAAACAACTTGTTTGCAAACCTAAGTTGACACAACCCCGATAAGCTAACCCTAGCCTGAGGTATGCAAGCCTGAAAACTGACATAAGCACAATTGACCATACAAGCCGAATTTCATCAAATATACCTGGGATGCCAACATGAATGAAAGTATGCACCGACCGTCATCGTTAGCACCATATAACAATTGGCCAACAACATTTACTACTTACAATAATATCTCACCTCTAAAACAAAATTCACCAAAAATAGAGTACAATGCTGCTGCTACCAAGTGCAAGCACTAACCTCAAACCAAACAACAATGACCTCCCCAACATAAGCCCATATGACCGGAATTAACTACATATGTTATATTCCAATATCCAAACTTATCTGTTTATTGATCATTTTGATAGTAAACTATTTAAAATCTTTACCTTTTACTTTCATTTCAAACACTTAAGGGGCCCTGAAGTTGACTTTTTTGTTCGATTCACTTTTTGTAGAAAATTTCTTCACAAACAATGTGAAGCATGTTAAACCAAGTGCGTGGACATGAAGTACGCTAACATTAGAGTTCGTGTGAAAAAAATATGACATGAAAAGCTTGGGTTACTATTTCGAGAACCCTAGTAGTTAGTTACCAGGGGTAACTTTTCATTTTTAATTTGGAAACCCTAACAGAACACTCTCCCCTAGAACTGACAACCTAACTCGACCAGAACCCGACACCTAGCGGCAAGGTTTCCAGCTGCATTTTCCTTCAACCACCATCGATTGAAGCGTATCAAAGCTATTTAGTTTCATAAGCAGAAGGATAAGACTTCAGTGAGAGTCACCAAAGAAGAAGGATTTGATTTGAGGGTTACGTTACATGTGGTGCTCCATCTCTTTTTATACTCAGACTTAGAGACTTGTTGAAAATTAAGACTTGCACTAATGACGTTCGACTCCTCCCCACATCAGGTATGTGTCTTCTGTTAATATAAACAAATTAGCATGCCTTTGGTTCTTGTGTTTGTGTAATATAGGACAAATAATCTCTCTTCAAAACACGTCGAAGTAATAGGTATTAAGGAAGCTATCTATCTCATCAAACTCATGATCTTCAATACTGCAACCATGTTCTATGGAATTAATTTGACTTGCTTTTGCCCCGTACTTGTAGATTTCTACTCTGAAATTTAGAAAGGAGGCAAGGACAGTTCCTCTAGGGTTTAGTAACATTCCTAAACGCTAAACTCTAAACTTTCAACCACAAAACATTATCGATGTAGGTAATTAGTTAATAGTGTGCATTTTATTTAGGAAAAAAAACCATCAAGGAGAGACGACTAGCCAATGACTCTTGGTTACTCTATTTCCCGATATCCTTTTAGAAAACCGCCTTCTCCAAAAGTCGATCTGATCATTTTAAATCTGAAACTCATGTACAAACAAGTAGAATATAACCTTCTTGTTTTCTTGAGAAACAAGAGTATGCGTAGCTTAATAGAGTACATATAGTCAAATATAACTAGATTGAGAGAATGAATTTTCTGATATTTTATTACACCCATTCTGTGATGTATATAAACATATTACAATCGTACTACAACATACTGCAACTATTGTGTACTACTGTAATACACAACATATATAAGGTAAGTAGTTACAACAATAAATTCCCTTGTTAGTCTATTCCTAATAGGGAGCTATGACTCACACTAACACTCCCCCTCAAGTTGGCCGATATACATCAACCATGCCCAACTTGCTTAGTGAGTCATAAAACGCCTTCCCGGAAACTCCTTTGGTAAGTACATCTGCAAGTTGCTCTTCAGTTGGAACAAAAGGAAAAATAATAATTTCGGCATCTAGCTTCTCCTTTATAAAGTGACGATCAATCTCCACATGCTTAGTATGATCATGCTGTACTGGATTCTGTGATATGTCAATGGCTGCCTTGTTGTCACAATCCAACTACATGGTCATCTTGAGTTTGAAACCCAAATCATGTAACAAATTTCTCAGCCACAAAAATTCACACACTTCGTGAGCCATACCCCTATACTCAGCCTCAGCACTAGATCGTGCCACAACTTTCTGTTTCTTACTCTTCCATGTAACCAAATTACCTCCCACAAAGGTAAAGTAACCAGATGTTGACCTCCTGTCTGTAATGTTTCCAGCCCAATCTGCATATGTGAAGCCACAAACCTCAAGAATGTTGTTGTGTTTAGAAAACAGTACTCCTCTTCCTGGAGCTGACTTTAAGTACTTCAAAATTCGCATAACAGAATCTATATGACTCTCACTCGGGTTATGCATGAACTGACTCACCACACTCACTGCATATGCAACATCTGGTCTAGTATGAGCCAAATAAATCAAGCGCCCAACCAACCTCTGATAGCGAGCTCGATCAGTAGGTACCTGATCTGGATACTCAGCTAAACAATGGTTCTGCTTAATAGGAGTATCAACAGGTCTGCAATCTAACAAACCTGTCCCGGTTAACAAGTCAAGGACGTACTTCCTCTGGCACAGATAGATTCCTTCTCTCCCCCTGCCTATCTCAATTCCTAAGAAGTACTTAAGTTCACCCAAGTCCTTCATCTCAAACTCAGAGGCTAGCTATCTTTGCAGTCTATCTATCTCAACAGTATCATTGCCAGTGATTACCATATCATCCACATAAATAATTAGAGCTGTTACCTTCACTTGTTGATGCTTAAGGAATAATGTATGGTCTGAGTTGCTCTGTCTGTAACCAACCTTCTGCATGAACTGTGAAAATCTTCCAAACCAAGCACGAGGTGACTATTTAAGTCTATACAGAGATTTTCTCAATCTGCATACAAAATCACCAGGAGAAGCAACTACATACCCAGGTGGAAGGCTCATGTACACTTCCTCGGCTAACTCTCCATGAAGAAATGCATTCTTGACATCAAACTGTCAGAGTGGCCAGTTTAAACTAGCAGTGAATGAGAGCAGAACTTGAATAGTGTTCATCTTGGCAATAGGAGCAAACGTTTCATCGTAGTCTATACCATACGTCTGAGTAAACCCCTTTGCTATAAGGCGTGATTTGTACCGATTCACTGATCCATCTGCATTATGCTTCACTGTAAACACCCAACGACAACCTACAGCCTTCTTGCCTTGTGGTGGAGGCACAAGTTGCCAAGTATTGCTCTTCTGCAACGCCTCCATCTCTTCCTCCATTGCCTTCCTCCACTTTGGATCCCCCAATGCATCCTGCACTTTGTTAGGTACTGATACAGCAGATATTTGATTCACAAAATATTCATATGACTTAGACAACCTCCTAGTGGACATATAATTGGCTACTGGGTATTTTGATTTGGCAGTAAAGGTAAGTTCATATCTTTTGGTTGATTGACCCCGAGTGGTCCTATTTGGTAACACATATTGCCCAAGATTAGACTCATTACTACTAGTACTAGTGGGTGGACATACCTCAAATGAGTGATCTTCAGTACTAGGAAGTTGTGGGTCAGGGGTAGAAGCAATGGCAGGGGGGACAGTTGTGTCTTCAACATCATTTTTGGCCATAGAGACTGGTGCTTGGATGTTTGGAGTCGTATCTTCAACATCATTTTCAGCCATAGAAACTGGTGCTTGGATGTTTGGAGCTTTTACTTCTGGGGCGAGCTAATGGTCTCAACTGGATCCGTCAAAATAACAACTGCTTTTTCTCCTCCTTCTGATTCCTCCCCCTCTCCATGATACAGCTCTTCAAAAAATGAATTCTCCCCCTGAAGAGTTGTATCTGAAGAGGTAAAATAACTCATGTCCTCCAAGAAAGTAACATCCATAATGTCATAGTACTTCCTGGTAGGTGGATGAAAGCACTTGTACCCTTTCTGATACCCTTCGTAGCCAACAAATAGAGACTTAAGTGCCCGGGCATCCAATTTAGACCTCTGGTTCTTAGGAACATGGACAAAAGCAACACGACCAAAGACACGAGCTAAAAGATTCTGAAATGAAGGTAAGGAGACATGAGATGCAAGAACCTCAAATGGAATTTTTCCCTGAAGGACACTAAAGGGAAGATGATTGATAAGATGGGAGGAAGCATATACAGCATCACCCCAAAGATACTTAGGTATATGGGCACTAAAGAGAAGGGCACGAGCCATATCAAGTAAATGACGATTTTTCCTTTCAGACACTCCATTTTGTTCAGGTGTTTATGGACATGTGGTTTGGTGAACAATCCCATGGGTGTTAAAAAAACTCTTGGAAAACATGATTACCATATTCCCCCCCCCCCCCCCCCCCCCCAATTGTCAGAACGAAGGACTTTAATGGTGCTATGGTACTGTGTTTGAACAAGAGTACGAAAAGTTCAGAAAGCTGGAAAGACTTCATCTTTGGTTTTAAGAAGGGAAACCCATGATAATCTCATACAATCATCAATAAACAACACAAAATATCTCATACCCAATACAGTGGGCTCTCTAGAAGGTCCCCGAACATCAGAATGAATCAACTCAAAAGGAATAACACTTTTATTAGACACTCTAGGAGAATAAGTAGCACGATGACTCTTGGCCAAAACACATGTTTCACAACATAAAGTAGACACATTCACACCAATAAATAGAGTAGGCATGGTTGTTTTCATAAGACTAAAAGAATGATGCCCTAAACAGCGATGCCACAACCAAATTTCACTTATCTTATCAGAATTCGAAGTCAAAGCCACTTGGGACTGTGCTCCTGGTTTCTCTCCCGCGTATGTCTGATCTGGATGAAACAACCTGCCCCTCAGTTACCCCCGACCGACTATCTGCCTGGTGAGAAGATCCTGAAAAATCACATACATAGGATAAAAGGTTACGGAGCATTTAGACTCAGTATTCAACTGTGGAACAGATATCAAGTGATGAGATAAATCAGGTACATATAAAACATTATGAAGCTCTAAAGTGGGAGTAATACACACTGACCCGGACCCTAACACAAGAAAAGCCTCACCATTGGCATTGGTGACATAGGACACTGGTGGGGAAGACAAGTCAGTAAAATATGATTTATCATAAGTTATATGATCAAAGGCACCAGAATCAATAATCCATGTATCAGAACCGACAAAGTTAGAAACCTTTAAAGCCATACCAATCTTACCACAATCCCTAAAAGAACCTCCATCTGAACTTCGCACAGACACCTCAACCTTCTGGACATCATTAACCTTGGAACTCTGACCCTTATTGTCATCACCACCCATTGCAATAATAATATGGAATAATCGAATAGAAAGAACAGAAGAATTCAAACAATAGTAACAGAACTTGCAGTGACACCTTTTTTTTTTTTTTTTTTTTTGAAACCTGTTGCACGGGTTGAATCAGAAACAGTGGGTGGGACCAGAGAACCAGCGATCTAAGGCCTTGCAACTTCGCCGGGAACTGGGTAACAGGCCAGGGACCGGGCAACGTCGCCGGAGTGAAGAAAATGATTTGGGTGATGCAGGAGTGAAGAACCGAGATGGGACGCGAGCTGGAAATTAGCAGACGACGTCGGCCTAATGAGGTCAACATCTGTTGAAGGCGGCTGGCTGAGGATGATCGATCACAAGGAGCCGGCCTGGAAACCTGCAAGTCTGAGCACGTGACGATTCTGAGCAATGGAAGGCCGACGGTGATCTGGAAATCGACGGGTCTGGGAGCTCGACTATTCTGATGCAGAAGATAATCAAGTCTAATCAGAAAGATCGGGTATGATGACCAAGGTGATTGGGTCTGATGCCGGATCTGATGAGACGATTCTGATGCAGAAGATAATCGAGTCTGATGCAGAATGATCGGGTCTGATGACCAAGGTGATTGGGTCTGATGCCGGATCTGATGCGAACCTAATCTGGAGATGCTGTCGCCGAAGTCAAAGAAGAAGACACTGGTCGTTCTTTGACGGACGCCTAGCAAACAAACGACAATGATAGTAACGTCGTTAAGAGGTGAAAAACCCTAACAATGGGGTTCTAACTCCTCAAATTTAGAAAAACTGAAATTAAAACAAAGAGACAAAATCCTTTCGGATCTTTGCTCTGATACCAAGTCAAATATAACGAGATTAAGAGAATGAATTTTCTAATATTTTATTACACCCATTCTATGGTGTATATAAACATATTACAATCGTACTACAACGTACTACAACTATTATGTACTACTGTACTACACAACATATATAAGGTAAGTAGTTACAACAATATATTCCCTTCTTAATCTATTCCTAATAGAGAACTATGACTCACACTAACACGTATAAAAACAAGACAATATCAGTGGAAAGTGTGTAGACCACAGAGAAGATGAAAATTAATTGTATAAACAAGTCAACTATAGTGGTCATTCAAATGTTTGGATTTGGGTGGTCGATTCACTTGGCCGGTAATATGAGTTCTAAATATATTATGCTCTTGCTACCTGAGACCCTAGTTACAATTGTTCAATCAACTCATCCGTAGTACTGAACTAGAGGCTAACGTATGTGCTTGCTAATTTCTCAAGTCAAACATCTACATGTTACAAGTAACATTTTTTTTCTTCTAATCTTTTCTATACATTTGGCTAGGTGAATGTCTTTTCTAATATGTCCGAGCTGGAGAATTGCTTGAAGATAGTGAATGATGATATTCTTCCTGAGGTCAATAAATGCTTCAAGAAAGTGAATGATGATATTCTTCCTATGGTCAATGATCGAATTCTCCCCAAGGTTATCGAGTGTCTTGACAAGGCTTCGAGTATCTTATCTATGATGAAGACTGGAGCAGTCTTGGGTGGGGGAGTTGCCGTCTTTTGGGCTGTTTCTGAGATCTGGAAGAGGTGCTTTCCACCTTCACCCCCTCCACCACCAAGAGATTTGTTGGTCTTGCTCTATCCACCACCACCACCACCACCACCATCAGCAACTCCCTAAGTTAGTTTAGGATATGTCACCAAGAAATGTATGATTAAGTTCCAGGCTTTGGGTAGGTAGATACTTTTGTGCGATTTGATTCATTTCATGTTATATCTATTTGGGCATAGGTGCGGTAGGTAGTTTCAGGGCAGAGGTCTGACGTTCTCTTTTGTCAAGCTCAAATAAATGTTGTCTATGTAACAAAGGCTATGAAGTTTATGAAATGAGTAATTCTCTTTAAGAAATGCTCACCGAGACTCTTTATGTAGTGTTTGTAATGATTTCATGAGTCTTTACTAATTCCATTAACTGGTTGAATGTATTACAAATTCTTCAGTATTTTAGTCCAACAATTTCATGAGTCTTTACTATTTCCATTAACTGGTTGAATGTTTACGAATTCTTTGAATGAAATTGTACTTGAGTGATTACTGTTTACTCTAAATTGGTATCGGTGATGAGTTTAATGAGTTGAATTTTTTTCTATGTAATTAACCCTGCTGGGATGTGAATTACAGCATGTTTATAACGAATAAAATAGGGCATGAGTTAAATAAGTTGAATTTTTCTGTATGCAGACATGCAGTATCATCCTTTAATGCTGTTTTGCTTCAAAGAATAACAAGGTCAGTTTATGGTTGATATTAGAAACGAATTACAGGCCGGAGTATAGTTACCTTGTAAAACTAGCTACTATAGTTATGCAGTAACTGCATTACAATACTTAGTAGTACATTTTGTGTGCAAGGTTGTATCTTTTGATATGAGGGCTGAAATCTTCTCCATTCCCTTTTCATAAGATTTACTTACTCTTTGTTCCAATTTGAAAGTTTTATAATTTTGCTAATGCAATTTTGTCAGCTACTATCATGGCAGTGTGGCATATGTGGTATTGTCAGGTATAGTGATTGTTTACTAATACCTTTGTTTCAAGATAACTAAATTCCTCTTATTGGTATTGTTGGGAGTAAAGGAGCAGAGGGTGCCGTTATTAGATGGTAGACAATTACATTTCAGTCAGTCTGAATAGATGTTAGCTCCAGTTCTAAAGTTAGGTTTAGTCACTCAATCTCAGGTTTCATCGATTTGGTCTTTACAAAGAGGGTCTTGAACGAGCTAATTTATTTGTTTATCAAATCATATTCGGCTGTTGACTATTTTCTGTATATAATTCTAATGCTTCTAGGAGAAGTCCTGACAACATATAGGCCATCCAAGTTGGTCAAGCCAGCCAAAGAGCAACCTCAGCGAGACTCACTGCACCAAAGAGCAACATCAGTCGCTGCGTCGCTCTGTGGGTCTTCCTCATATTGCCCACTTTGATCGTGTGGAGAGATCAGGAGGTCTTGCATTGCTATGGGATGACTCTATTTCGGTTAGGGTTCATGATGTGGAGAGGTATTACATTGATGCTTTCGTCACAGTCCCAAACGAAGTAGAGTGGAGGTTTACGGGGTTTTACGGTCATCCTGAGACGGGTCAGCGTCATCTGTCGTGGGATTTGCTACGATCCTTGGTCAGGAATCCTGGTGAGCTTTGGGTTGTTGCTGGGGATTTCAACCAGCTTTTGGAGTTGGGAGAGAAGTCAGGAGGTAGGTTGCGTAGTCAGAGTCAGATGCAGGCGTTTCGGGAAGCCTTGTCTGACTGTAATCTGAAAGACATGGGTGCGGCTGGCGTGTTGTACACATGGTGTGATTCAAACACAAAAGAAAGGCTGGATAGGGGTGTCTGTACCCCGGCCTGGTTATCGAACTTCAGTTTTTCACGTGTGATCAATCTCCACCCTAGTCGATCGGACCATGTCCCTCTACTGTTGGAAGTACGAAAGGAGCCGCAAAGACATGATGGTTTCCGACGGCAATTCAGGTTTGAGGAGATGTGGTGTGCCCACGAAGGTTTTTCGGCCACAGTGGAGGAGGCCTGGAGTATTCCTTATGGGGGGGAGCCTATGCTGCAGTTGTGCCGCAAAGTTAAAGATTTGGGTTCCCATCTTCTTGCATGGGATCGTAGGGTCTTCCGCAGTAGAAGGGAGGAAGTGGAAGCGGTTAGAGCTCAGCTGGATGTTATTCTACAAAAACCTTTTGACCATAATGACACTGCCCTCAAAATGCAACTATCACAACGCTTAAATGAATTGATGTCCATTGATGAGACATATTGGCGGCAACGTTCTCGAGCTATTTGGCTTAAGGAGGGTGACCGGAATTCCCGGTTTTTTCACAAGAAAGCATCAAACAGAAGACAAAGAAACAAGATTAAGGGCCTTTTTGATGCTAGTGGGATATGGCAGGAGTCCAAGGTTGGAATTGATGGGGTTGTGCTGGAGTATTTTCAGGATATATTTAGTTCCCAACCCTCAGATGTGGAGGCTCAGGACTTGGTTCTTCAGACCATTGAACCCCGAGTTTCTGAGGAGATGAATGCTCTTCTTTTGGCTCCTTATAGTTCGGAAGAAGTTCAAATTGCTTTGTTTCAAATGCATCCTTCGAAAGCACCGGGTCCAGATGGCTTTTCACCTTTCTTTTTTCAGAAGTATTGGGATTTAGTTGGTCATGAAGTTAGTAATGCGGTGATCTCGATGTTAACTCTTTCTGAAATTCCCCCTGATTTGAATTACACTTATGTTGCTCTCATTCCTAAGATCAAAGAAGTGGTAAATATGTCTCATCTCCGGCCAATTGCTTTATGCAACGTTATTTACAAGATAGCTTCCAAGGTTATTGCCAATAGGCTCAAGAGTTTTCTGCCTGACATTATTTCCCCTCAACAGAGTGCTTTTGTTCCTAATCGTCTTATCTCTGATAATACTTTAGTGGCGTCAGAACTAGCTCATTACATGCACAAATTGAGGCGTGGTCAAGAAGGTTTTTTGGCCCTTAAGCTGGACATCAGTAAAGCCTATGATAGATTGGAATGGGGCTTTTTGCAGCGTATCATGATAAAAATGGGGTTTGCTGAGCAGTGGGTGGCACTGATTATGTCGTGTTTATCTACGGTACGCTTCTCTTTCCTTATTAATGGTACACCTAGAGGTTATGTTACACCGCAGAGAGGATTAAGGCAGGGCGATCCATTGTCTCCCTACCTATTTCTATTATGTGCTGAAGGCTTGTCTGCTCTTATTTCGCATACCGTTTCTAATGGGCAATGGCAGGGGTTGCGAGTTTGTGATGGGGCTCCTTCTATTAGCCACCTTTTGTTTGCAGATGATAGTATGCTCTACTCTTATGCTACAACCCAAGATTGTTTAATGATCCGGAATGTGCTCAACATTTATGAAAAAGCTTCGGGACAACAAGTGAACTTACAAAAGAGCAATGTGGTTTTCAGTGGAAGCGTTCTGCCGCACTTGCGGGTTAGTATGGCTCAGGTTCTTGGGGTTCAGGTGGTGGACAAGCATGACAAATATTTAGGGATTCCGACTCTTGTTGGCAGGTCCAAATCCGATACCTTTGCTTATATTAAAGATAATTTGTCAAAGAAATTGACTGGGTGGAGATCCAAATTACTAAGTGCTGCAGGTAGAGAAATACTTATTAAAGTGGTAGCCCAGGCGTTACCTTTGTATACTATGAATTGCTATCTACTTCCTCAGAATCTCATTCAGGAACTCCATCAATTGTGTGCCCAATTTTGGTGGGGCAGCACTGATGAGAAGAAGGCCATGCATTGGCGTGCTTGGGATGAACTTTGCAAACCTAAAAGTTTAGGTGGTATGGGGTTTCGGCACCTTTTTGCTTTCAATTTAGCTATGTTAGCAAAACAAGGATGGCGGCTAATTCAAAATCCAAACTCTTTGATTGGTCAACTTCTAAAAGCTCTTTATTTTCCTCAGTGTAATTTCTGGGAGGCTTCCCTTGGTTCCCAACCATCTTATGCATGGAGAAGCATCTTGCAAGGCAGAGACATTCTTAGAACTGGTATCAAAAGGCATATTGGGAATGGTTTATCCTCCAATATATGGCTGGACCCGTGGTTGTTGGATGAGGATTTGACTGCCTACTCCTCGGACAGAGTGACTCTTGTGGCTGATCTCTTTGAATCTCCAGGTGTGTGGAACTCTGTTTTATTAACAGAATTATTTCCTATTCATATTGTGCAGAAAATTCTTGCTATTCCTCTTAGTCCCCGGAACCATGAAGATAGGTGGATTTGGGGTGGTGACAAGAAAGGTCAGTTTACGGTTAAATCCGCCTACCATGTAGCCCGGAATCGGATTCTCACTGATCATTCTACTACACCTAATCCAAGTGCTTCTCTTTGGCATCGGTTATGGAACTCCCCAGTTCCAAGTAGCGTCAAGGTTTGTGCATGGAAAGCAGCTTCTAATGTTCTTCCTACTCGGAGTAGGCTTGGCGAACGTGGTATTGATTTGGATACCCAATGCCCACTCTGCGATGAAGAAGTTGAGACTCCTATCCATGCAGTCCGTGATTGTCCCCATGCTACAAGTTTGCTTCAGGAAGCCAACTTGCCATTAGCTTCGAGTCCCACAACTGTTACAGATTGGCTTTCGGTTGTCTCTTTGTCAACCCCTCAGTTTTTTGCTTCTACACTTATGATTCTCTGGGCAACTTGGCGGAACAGGAATGCCAAGGTTTGGGAGGGTGACTTTAAGGAAGCATCCCAGATTGTTCCGATGGTTTTGGGTTGGTTTGAAGATTATAAAGCGTCTCATATGACCCCCCGTTTGGGTTTGGTTAGTAGGTCGGTTTCTAAGTGGAAGAAACCCCCAGTAGGCTTTGTGAAATTGAATGTTGACGCTAGCTATGATCACACGACATGTCGGGCAGGCTTAGGTGGGGTGTTCCGCGACCATAACGGGGCGTTTCTCCATGGATTTCGGCACACTATTATAACTGCTAACTCGGCTCGACATGCGGAACTTCTAGCTTTGGTGTTGGGAGTGCAGCTCGCTATTGATCATTCTCTTATACCTGTATTTGTGGAGACTGACTGCTTGGATCTGGTGTCTGCACTTTCCTCTTCCTCGCTGGACTTTTCGGACTTGGGATTTCTGTTGGCCGACCTACGGATCTTGTTGCACGAAGCACAGGGAGCTCGGGTCGTTCAGGTCGGAAGGCAAGCCAATGGGGTGGCTCACATCTTGGCTCAAGATGCCAAATATGCTGATTTTCAAGTAGATTTCTTTTCATGTATTCCTCTGTCTGTAGAGGCTAGTTTAATCTATGATTGTAATGATTCTCAATCAATGAATTAGTCTTTCATTTCCCTCAAAAAAAAAAAAAGTTGGTCAAGCCAGCCTTTTACCTTCATGTTTTTGGAGTGCTAAGTTGATTTAGTCTGTATCAAATCAGGGTTGTACTTGCAGGTACCAGTAAAATTATCTCAACTGCATGTACTTGTATCATCTTCATGCTCTATTTACCGCAACCAATTCTCTCCTAAGATGTCAATTTATAAGTGCTGAGAGATAAAGATGTCAGAAAGTGATCGGGGATATAAGGAAACTGGGTTCAGAGCAAGGTTTTAAATATCGGTATTTTCATATCTATCGGTACTTTGAAAAAGGGAGATATCGGATATATCGGGGATACAGTGTACGAAAATATCGTTTTTAAAAAAAGTAAATTTATTAGAAATTTAGAACTACATATAAATACATATGAATGTAAACTTCATCTACATTCAAAAAGAGACTCTAGGCAGTTGAAAAGCCGCTCGCTGGTCTACGAAAATGCAATAATCAGACCAAGACATATGACCCATATAGTGCGAATTGTAGTGATGAACATGATGGTTATAGATCTTTTTAGAGTTGCCGACTGTTTCCCCTATAAGGGGATAATAAGGATGTACCCAACTAGATGACTGATCATATAGTTCTCCATATTGATTATATCCATAAGCATCATAACCAAATTGATTGTTGCCTTCATGAGATTCATTTGAGATCTCACTGCGCTCTGTGCCTAAACTGATAGAGTCAAAACTTAAGGCAATTGAAGAAACATCAGATGGGGTACTTTGATCATCAGTTGCACCTCTAGTCCTCCTCCCATATCGGGTCTTCTCTTAAGCACCATGACCAGCTGTTCTCACTCCGTGGTCTTCATCTTGGGTGGCATGATCAAAATTACCTTCAAAACTACATATCATATGTAGTTTGCTTCATATCATATATTTCTTTCTATTTTGAATTATGTTTATCCACTAAAACAAGAGACAACTTCCAAAAAAAAAATTCAGGTTTAAGACACAGACTACACAGTAGCTTCGTTATTCCTCACTTTTTCAAGATGCATAGCCAAAATTTAATACTCCGTACTCTGCACTCTCTTCTCATCATGTCATCCATATATGGTTCCTTGACTTCCTTCTGCAATGTCATTTGGCCTCATTTGAATAATTGAACTTTTATGGCTTTATCTTCTTTCTATTATTCAACTACAGAGTTACAAACTACATACAAAGTTACAGAAATAGTCACAGACTACACAGTACCAAATCTCTCCTCACATAGATTTGCATTTAGACTTTTAGAGAATTACTTCTCACCCAAAATCGCCTTGAGGGTATTTATCCAATTCTCCTCACCTAGATTCGCCTTGAGGGGATTTTTTTCCTCACCTAGATTCACCTTGAGGGGATTTCTCCTCACTCAAATTTGCCTTTAGGAAATCTCTCTTCACACAGATTTTCATTTAGAGAATTACTGAGTTTTTTTTTTTTTTTTTACCTCAAATCTTACAGATACTTCTTCACTTTATCGGGATATATCGCAAATATCTAATATATCGGGGATATTTGACGATGTCGGAGAAATTTCGCAGAAACGGTGACAGATAAGATTTTTAGCCCCTAGATATATCAGTCCGTCGAAAAAATGAGATATCGGGGGATATATCGAAAATATCACAGAGATTTAGAACGTTAGTTCAGAGAAGGAAAATTTAAGTTTTATAATTTCGGCGGGACTTTGTTTTGGCGCCTTTTCTCCTTTTGATGGACGGGGGGCCCATTTTGAAAATCAATTCTAAAGTTTCTCTTTTTAATTGAAGTTTTGTATTTTTAATCAGGGATCGTCTACAGTACATTAATGTATCAATACATCAAGTATACTGTGTTTAATACAGATGTAGACTAGCTCAGTACATGAGTTCTATGCATGGAGTTAGTCTACCCTTATACCGAGCTAGTCTACATCTGTATTGAACTTAGTCTACTTGATGTATCGGTACATTAATGTATTGAAGTATTTTCCTTTTAATCAATAACATACTATCTATTATTCTTCTAATTTTTTTTTTTTGAACTTAAGTAATTTTAAGATAAAATTTTTTAAAATGACATTTCAATGGTATCTAATGAATTTTTTCTCTTCTGTCGTTTTCGGGTGCACAAGTTTCACTAAAATTATCTATGATTTGACATAGTGAAAACTAGGATAGTTAAGAAAACCTAGTCTGCTAGGGATCTAGGATTGAGAGGCAGCAATTTACTTGCGTTTCTAGTCCTTATTACCTTGGAAGTAGCGAATACTCAAGCATTATTTCATAGTATTACTTTGTTTTCTTATTTGTAGGAAATTATGGTCAACAAAAAAAATTGAAAGAAAGAGCAATTTCGAGATCAATTTTCGACTAAATGACAAAAAGTCAACTAGCTGACCATCGAGTCGACCGAGTCAATTCGACTCAAGACAAAAGAACCCCACAAGTGAAGACCCAAGCCCATTTTTGTATTCAAATTTCAAATTCAAAATTGATGTAATTAATGACAATAATAATTAGTAGACCATACATCATACATGATTACATGTGGATGAGATATTTATTTGTGTTCACACTAGACACACACTACACTTACCTATTTTACCCTTTTCGTTTTATTTATTTTCTACCTATTTTCTCACTGTATTTGAGCCCTTGGATTTAGGGTACAAGTTCAATCTTAGCTCTTGAAACCAAGGGGTATTTAAGTACTTTGCACACTCATTTCACAACTTTAAGATCCATTTTTCAACACCCTAGGCCTTTAGGCCAAATTTAATCCTTCTTACTTCTTCTTCGTCCCACATTCTTTAAAATGTAAGCTTGTAATTAATTACTCATATGTGCGATGCCAACTTTCCTTCTCTAGTCCTTAATGGTTGTTCTTAGGCATGCACACTACTAGCATCCTGGTTGTTGACCTCGTCCCTCTGCTCTTGCGTTCATGAGGGAAGATGCATGGGTTTTGCATACTTCATCCTCGAGGGTTCTAATTCTTAATATTTATCTCAGTCGGTTACTCTCTTTGATTAGTTCTGGTTGGTCGTGAGTCATGATCAGATCGAACTTTGCTCTTTTTACGGCAGAAAAAAAGAAAAAGGCACTTGCAGAGTTGCAAAAAACAATTTTAGCCAAAATTAACTCTTGCAATATGTCATTCTTACACAATCAAATGAATCAATTAAGAATTCAGGATAAACTCCGTCCATAAAATAGCATCAATGCCGCACTCTCTCTCCCGCCAACTTTTCATGGCGGCCCCTTTATTTCTCTCTCTCTCTCGATTATAGTACGTATTCAGTATTCCAACCATGAGAGACTTCTTTCTTTCAAAAACCCATGAGAGACTCTGGTTAAACTAAATTTAAATATAAACAAAACCTAATTTAATGTACGACGTCATCGTCGGCTCGTACTCTTGAATGAGTTTGTTAATGTTAGGATTGATATATTATTATCCTATATTCTAATTTTTCAGTCGTACATTTTTTTTTTGGAGAAGAAAAGGAACTACAACATGAAACCCCTTGGACACCCAAGGTTAGCAGAATCCAAAAGCAACGCGGACGAGGCCACAGTCGGAATAGAATTGAACCAAATCTTGAGATTGGAAAGATCATGACCCATTGAGGTGATAACATCCGCAATGAAATTGGCCTCACGAAAAACATGAGAGAAGGAAACAACCTCAAATTTCGCAGCAAGGCAGCTAATGTCGGCGATCAAGGATCTGATTCTCCAAGGAGTGGCACAAACTTTATTAATGCAGTTGATAATAAGAAGCGAGTCACCTTTCACCTGAATTTTTGTGATGTTATGACGAAGCGCCTGGAGAAAGCCATCTTTGAGAGCACGTCCTTCTGCAATAGGAACTGACGTGACACCAAGCTTACAGGCACCTGCTAGGATAGGGGTACCATTAGAGTCCCTGATAATGAATCCCGCAGCCGCCCTGTCGTGAGCTTTAACGGAACCATCAAAGTTGAGTTTAAAGAAACTAACAGGAGGAGGCTTCCACATAATAGGAATGGCTGAAGAAGAAGCCGTCTTTGAAGCAGGCTGATTGTTTCTTCTGTAGTTGTAGCCAACTGAGGCTGCAGAAAGAGTGATGCTATTTGGGGAAGCAAGAGAATTGTTGAAAATGAAGTTGTTCCTTGCCCCCCAAATTTGCCAGCACAACAAAATACAATCTTCAACAGTGGTACAGGACTCTTTATCGAACAAATGTAAAATCCAGTCCGAGAGATTGGAAAATCTTGTGGGAGAAGGTAACTTGGGCACCAAACTCCAGATTTGACTAGCAAAAGAATAGGAATGGAAAATATGGTTGCAGTCTTCCAAACCTATTCCACAAAAAGCACAAGAAGATACCATAGCATGATTATAATGAGCAATGTAAGCCCTGGTTTTCAATCTTCCCCTAAAAAACAACAAAGCAAAAATTTTAACTTTCGGGGGAAGGTTAAGCTTCCACATTTTGTTCATAATAGAAGTCTGACTATGAGAATTAGAATTGCATTGGAGCAAAGTAGCAGATTTAATGGAGAAATATCCATTTGCTGCAGGACCCCAAACAAAATGGTCTTTCAACTCCGAAACCGGAATAGGAATGCCAACAATATGGTCAATAATATGCTGATCCAAAACCGAAGTCAATTTTTGAACATTCCAGTTCCCAAAAGTGATATAGTCACTAACAGATTCATTTAAATCAATAGCAGCCTTAGCAACATCATCCAAAAGATTAAATAAAGGAAAGTCAAAAACCCAGTTAAAGGTCCAAAACTTAACATCCTTACCAGAACCAATTATCCATCTCATTCCCTGGAGGATAAGGTCACAAGAATCAAGAATGCCCTTCCAGGCCATCGAATGATTAGCATGTTTCTTAAGATAAAAAAAATAATGCTTTCTTAAATATTTATTCCTCACCAACTGAACCCACCAGTTATCTTCATCAGTTAAGAGCTTCGAACCAAGTTTAGCTAAAGGTGCATTATTAAAAAAAGCAGAGGGCCTAACACCTAGACCACCCTGATTCTTTGGTAAACAAACCTGATTCCAAGCAACAGGGGGACTGCTTGAGTCATTTCCCCAAAAAAAAGTTCCCCATTGCTCTGTCAATGGATTTAGTCACCTTGGGAGGACACCTGAAACAAGACATGATATGGTTAGGTATACTGGATAAATTTGATTTAATCAAAGTAAGTTTTCCAGCCCTAGACAAAGTGTTGTTTTTCCAGCCACTGAGCTTCTTGGAAATTCTAATAAGAAGCTCTTTAGCATTCATTGGGTCTTTCCAAAAAACTATATTTTGAATTCCTAAGTATCTGCCAATAGAACATCTATGGTTTATCCCAAGAATAGCAGAAATATTTACTTTGACATTGGAAGGGGTTTTAGTAGAAAAATAAATAGAGGATTTATCAAAATTAATCTTTTGGCCTGACACATTAGCAAAATTGTGAAGGATAGCCGCTATATTCCTAGCTGTCGTAGGAGAAGCCCTGCCAAAAATTAAACAATCGTCAGTAAACATAAGATTTGAAACTCTGACCCCTTTAGGGGAAGATAACAGGCCAACATGATTTTTAGAACGAATAGCAGACTGATTCAAATGTCTGATCAAAGGTTCCATACATAAAATGAACAAGTAGGGGGATAAAGGATCCCCTTGTCGAATTCCCCTAGAAGGGGAAAAATTACCTTCCTGATTGCCATTAATTAAAAGAGAAAAGGAAATTGACGAAATGCATTCCATGATTAGGGAAATCCAATGAGGGCTAAAAGCAAATTTGGACATTACTTTTTGGACATAATTCCAGTCCAGATAGTCGTAAGCTTTTTCAAGATCCAGCTTTGAGGCCATAGCACCTTGTCTAGCCTTAGACTTATTAAAACTGGAAAAGAGTTCATGAGCTATAAGGATGTTGTCAACAATTGATCTCCCATGAGCAAAAGCACCCTGGTTCTAAGAGATACATTTTTTCAAAAGAGGTTTAATTCAAGAAATAAGGATTTTCGAAATAACCTTATAGGCTACATTGCAAAGACTGATAGGTCTAAAATGAGAAACAAGTTCAGGAGAATCTACTTTAGGGATTAAAGCTATATTAGTATGATTAAAATACCTTAAGGAAGAAACATTGGTAAAAAAATCGAAAACTAAATTTGAGAGACTTCCCTTTATGACTTCCCAATGTTTCTGAAAAAATAAAGCATTTAAACTATCAGGTCCAGGAGCTTTTAGGCCACCAATTGAGTGAACAGCACAATGAATCTCATCAATAGTAACCGGTTGAAGTAATAAATTATTATCAGCCTCAGAAATTACATCAGCAATGCGTTTCCATCAGGAAGTCCACGGCTCCTGAACCTATTCATAAAGTCTTGCAAAAAACAGCCCCTGATGTCAGCTTGATCAAACAACCAAAAGCCAATATCATTTTTTATTTTACTAATTCTATTTTTTTTTTCTTTCTAATCGTAGCTTGGGTCTGAAAAAATCTAGTGTTTTTATCCCCAAGAGCAAGTCAATTAGCCTTGCCCGTTGAGCCCAAAAAAGCTTCTCCTTTCTTTAGATCTCAAGGATATTCTCTGACAGTTCCAAAACTTTATCATGTAGGAAAAAAGACTGGGGAAACATCATAAGCTGATTTTGATAGAAAAGAAGATCCTTTTCAGTCGTACATACTATTATGAACTTATATATTATACGTTAATCGTATAGTTTATTTAATGATGACTAATTATCTTACATGCGTTTTCTCAACAAAAAAAAATATATATATATATATATATATATGTCATCTTACATGTGCAAGACGTGTACGGAAAGACTACTAGAAAAGAGTTGCTTGTGTCAAAATGAGATGCCTTTGCTGCATTCACTATTTGTTGAAATAGTGACATATGAACTTGCTTTTGGTGGAGAATGAGCATGATTGGTGTTGGTGCCAATTTCGACATCAACGAGTCAACGGAGGTTCCGTTGAAATCCAAGTGTAAAGTGGTGGGGTTGTTTTCTTCAAGTGGGCCTATCTTTTCCTTCGATTAGTTTGACTACGTGAGTAGCCCTGGTCGTCCACTTGTGACTGAACGTATGCCCTGGTCGTCCAGTGCCTAGCCTTGGTCGTTTACCTCTTGTGACTGAAGGTATGGCCTCGGGCTTCCTTCACCTGATGATGGGCCTCCAAGCTACCTTGTTTGGTGAAGTTGATAGTCTCATCTCGGACTTCCTTCACCTGATGTTGGGCTTCCAAGCTCCTTTCTTGGGTGGAACTAATGGCCTCATGTCGGGCTTCCTCCACCTGATGTTGGGCTTCCAAGCTCCTTGTTGGGTGAAGCTGATAGTCTCGTCTCGGACTTCCTTCACCTGATGTTGGGCTTCCAAGCTCCTTATTGGGTGAAGCTGATAGTCTCGTCTCGGACTTCCTTCACCTGATGTTGGGCTTCCTCCACCTGATGTTGGGCTTCCAAGCTCCTTTCTTGGGTGGAACTGATAGCCTCACGTCGGGCTTCCTCCACCTGATGTTGAGCTCCTTGTTGGGTGAAGTTGATAGTCTCGTCTCGGACTTCCTTCACCTGATGTTGGGCTTTCTCCACCTGATGTTAGGCTTCCAAGCTCCTTGTTGGGTGAAGCCGATAGTCTCGTCTCGGACTTTCTTCACCTGATGTTGGGCTTCCTCCACCTGATGTTAGGCTTCCAAGCTCCTTGTTGGGTGAAGCAGATAGTCTCGTCTCGGACTTCCTTCACCTGATGTTGGGCTTCCTCCACCTCGAGTTGGCGGAGCCCTATGGAAAGGACTATGCATTTTGGCATAGCTTTCGGAGAGAAGAGAAAGCTGAAGTCCCCCTTCAGCCTTGTGAAGGCTGGGTATTTATAGGATAAGAGAGTTGACGTGGAAAGGGAAAGGTATGGCTCAATCCCATAAAATCGGGGTGTCAGCCTCCCACTCTCTACCTACTGACACTCCGGGATGGGCTGACAGAGTTGGTACGTGACAGATGTCCCCACCATGTGGTCCGATATGGTTGGTGAAGGGTCAAGGACAGGTGTCGCCTATCCAAGTTTCCCTTTTCCTGGAATTACTCTTAGGCCATGCCTTATGTCAGAACTTGACACGTGGCATGGTTGGTGAGATTTTGCTTTGATTGGTGCTCCATGTCTCATCATGACGATTACATGTGCGTGAGCTTGGAGGTCGAGGCTTTAGCCTTGGAGCTCGTGGTCATGATCCTTAGAGGTCGAGGCTTCTAAGCTTGGGGATCGAACTCTTGGTCTTGGGGATTGAGACTCTCGGTTCCTTTGGACTGTGCTATTCTAGTAGTGAGGTCGTGATATGCTTTTGCCTTTCCATCCAGGATGGTGAGTCAATCACATGGTGACCGTCCAAGACCTAAGAGGTGGAGATCCAAGGTTGAAGACTTGGAGTACCAAAGTGAGGCATCTCACTAGTCATGATTATTTCCATCTTAGGGTTATCTTTTGTTTCTCGATGAAAGGTTTAAGTGCGTCGAAATGTCAGAGTCCTACGTGGACTCTTTGACATTTCAACGCGTACCACGTGGAATAGGTTGAAAAGTCAAAAGTATTTGTCGAACCAAATTATGACATCAACAATTGGTTTATGAATTGCATTAATAAAGATTCGTCTAATCTTTTTAATTCTTGGGTTTTGGTTCTGTTCCTTATTATCTGATTTTTCTTCATCTAATAATCTGAATGTGAGGTTGAGTCGGAAAACAGTGAAGTTCTATCCTCTGTTGTTAAATCATTGAGCCAATCTCTAGTTGAAAGTAAAAGGGATTTGGTTTTAGGTAGAAATTTGCATGCTCACCCTGGAAACAAACCGGTCGCTGAAATATGGTTAAAGCTAATGAAGTTGTTCAAGTTATCCCGGGCTCGGTACCAACTTCATTATCCCGTGCATGTCAATGTTTTAAGCATTGTTGTAGTAGAACAAGAGCCAGGTTGAGCCCAGCCGAAATTACTTGTTTTTCGTGAGCCCCCACTTCCCTAACATTAATCCCAGGGAAGACGTACTTGACAATCCAATCAGCTATTTGTGACCACGACAGGACCAAAACACCGCCATTCCTCCACCCATGTCCACCACTCGGACAAGCCCGTCAAGGAACCAATACACCCTCCACAGTCTAACCCAACGGAGTTCCCACCACCGCTGCCCCCAGCAATGAGCAACCGCCAACAAAGTCTCACTTTGACAACACCAAAATTGGATCCTAACCTTCATCAGCGTGAACCTAAAACGAACCCGATCGACCTCTGGTGCGTTCAGGAACACACCTCTAGCATTATTAGAAACCAACGCCAGTGCCAAGAGAGTAATACAGTGACAGCTGCACCTCCCCGTTGCCAAGCACCGCTCCATCTCAGTCTGCATAGCCTTGATCCGAACTGGTCCAGCCGATTAACACCATCTCAATCGATGGATACCCGTTCGAGCCGCCAGTCAACCACCACCAATCGGGAAAACTCTACTAGATCCGCGATGCTGAGAGAATCCAAGTAGATCCGATCTAAGTGGAAGCTGGCATCATCCTAGCGCGGCTAAGGTGGTTTTTTTCCTCTCTAACTTATAATAGAACTCATTTAAGTAATGAATTTGAATAATTAATGCAAAGATGCTTTTCTTTTATTTGGTTTGAAAAATTAAATTTAGTATATAATAAGAGCTAGATAATATATCTATATGATTACTCTGAACGGATTGACATGCACGCATTGATCCAAAGGTGTGTGAGCATCACAGCATCACAGGGGTTGAGACATCATTGGATCAACGAGTGCATGACATATACAGATATATAGTAGAAGTTTCGTACTCTAAAACGAGTGCATGACATATACAGAGGTCTGCCGGAGACTCGCCGGAGTTGGCCGGAGACCCACTTGAGTTGGCCGAAGGTCGGCCGGAGACTCGCCAGAGTTGGCCGGAGGTTGACCGCAAACCCGCCGGAGTTGGCCGGAGAAGAGAGAGAGAGGATGATTGTTGACTTTTTACTCTAGTGGCAGTTATGTAAATATGTTGGTTTTTTATATCCAAAATTTAACACATTTTTTAATCTAGTGGCCTTATGAGGGAAAAAAAATAGTTGGTGGCCTTATGGCAAAAAAAACATTGAAATATGCACTTATATGTAATTAACCCTAAATTGTAGGTGGTCTTGTATAAGTGCAGGTGATTTTGCATTGCATTTTTAGTCGGCACTTGGTTTGTTGTAGTAATAATTTTGATTTGGTCATTTTTCATTCATCTATCACATACTAATCAACATGCACGGTCATCAAAGATGAGAGGTATTTACGTCCCAATTTATCGTACATCAAGGATGAAGAGCTAGCCAGGAATCCTATTGTTTTAGGTCACCCAAAATCACTTGTGCAAATAAATAAAAATAAAAATAAATGCTAAAATAAGCACCGAGCCTCATTAAGCTTGACTTTGCATGACACAAAGTTAAATTGATGGCGTTACACCAAGGAAGACCTAGATATTGTCAGCCGAATAGTCACCCTCAAGTATAAGGGGTACAAGTAATAGTATAGGGATTTAAGAAAAGTTGTCGAACCCACGAGGATTGGATTCCTTTCGCTAGCTAGGGTGTGAACCTAAGGAGAGCTAGAATATGCAAATGTACAATCACAAACCTAAATTCATAAGGAAATCTACGCTCATGGTGAGTATGTGCAAGATGGAGTTGTGATTTGAATTCATCGAAGCAGAGAACCCAAGCTTGAATTCATCTTCACATCCGCCACAATAACCAGTCTCCACCAATATCTGAGTCACTGATGATGGCGCCACAGTAAAACCCACATTTCAATTCTCCGACTTGGCGTATTGGGTATGCATTCCACCACATGCAGCCTACTCTTTCTTCCCCGAAATCCAAATCCTCCTCGGCAATGGAGAAGATAGAGTGCCCCAGTTCCACTTTCTCTCTCCTCCATCTCTCTCTTATCGAAGATACAGTGCAACGTGTGCGAGACGGCGGAGGTGAACGTGCTGTGCTGCACCCGACAAGAGGCACTGTGCTATGCCTGCGTCAAGAAGGTCCACGCTGCCAACAAGCTCGCCAGCCATTGCTTCTGTTGAGACTTGAGAGAACTACTGAGACTAGTTGTGGGATGCAATGGCTACCCTTCCTCTCTTAGTTTTCTCTCTCTTTCTTTCGACCATCTCATTCTTATGTTCCACTACCCCTACCCCTACCAGGAAAGGTATCCACTTTATTCTTCAATTTTCTAGTTGCGTTTTCTTAATATGATACGGATATTATTACTACATAACTCTTTGTTTGGTTTCGCAACCAGACTAGAGAGTGTGTTTGGTTGCTTAACCAGACTAGAGGGAGTGTTGAGTTTTCAGTATTTGGCTTGTTGTGTTGCTTCAATAACTGTCAGATTAAAGGAATCAATTTTAATTAGATTATTCATTTTTAGATTTTTTCTCTGTGGATCACTAATCTGTACACTTGTTTAGCTCCTAAATATATTTTGAGACCTTTCAGAGTCTTTGATGCTTTTGTTGCTACTTTGTGGGGTTTCAATATAACATGGCAATATGAAATTACAGGTATTGATCTTGAAAATCCAGTACTAAATGTCAACCCAGCACCGCTTTCTCTTTCTAGGCACTCGCCTACCGCTGGTTCTAAAGATGTTTTATTTTGTAAACTGGTTCGAGTTTCTGGTGTACCTAACTAGATCAAAAATTGGGAGTTATGCAAATTTCTTTCAGATTACTCTGTCTCCATCTGTCATAATCCCAAAGAGGTTGCATAGCAAAATTGAGGTCTGTTTTCACCGGTGAGCGAAATGCCTTAACTATGCTGTTTAACAATTCAGTCCCTTCTTTATATGCTCCCTCCTCCCGCGCGCGCACACACACACACACACAGAGGACGTGGTATTGTATATATAATGTACATTTTTTCTGTCGTTTGTTTTGCTTGACCCGTGGATTATTTGCAGTAATGATTCGCTTGGACTCTGTCAAGGTAGAAATGATGAGTGGAAAACTCTCGAGAAAGGGCTATGGGAATCTATCATGTCCCCTTATGAGGAGAAATATGTTGATGTCAAGTACATTGGCGATTTACTTGGGTTTTCCACCATCACTGTTGAAGAAGGTCTTTCAAAAATAAAATGATAGCCAGCTGAATTTGTTCTTTTTATGCTAAAATTTGTAGGCTTTGATAATTATCTTAATTTTATCTCTGCAGTTTCTCAGCAATGGCGCCTTTGGTTTCTAGCAGTGGGATTCATTTTACCATTGCTAGCACCAAGCATCAGTAGTTGGGTTCATTTTTATTATAGCACTTCAATGGTTATAGGAGTTTTTCCAGGTACTTTTTCTTTTCTTTTTCTGTTTTAGATGGTTTTAGTGTCAGAATTAGTTTTATTTTCCTTTTCTTTTATTTTCAGCTTTAAACTCTTCTTTGCTATACGATTCATGACTGGCAGACAGACAAAAACACATGCACAACCACATAACTTTTGACTTTGTCCCCACTATATTGTATATACTTTGTAAGTTTTAGCTAAGAAACATAACTCACTATAACTGAGATGCTAGTAAACTGGATTGGATAGACAGATAGGATGGGAGAGTTATAAAAAGAAAAAAGTGTACTGGTTGATGGTCCCAAATAAATAAGAAAAGCAGACAAGAAATTCTTTATTAGTTAACCAAATCATTTTTACACAAAACTGCATTCACCATTAAATAACTTATACTCCATGCACGTTACTTAAGTTGATAATTAAAAGGGAATACTGTTCATTTCTTTCCTTGCCTCGGTTGCACTTTGACCAACTTCTACCCTTATAGGTTATGTCCTCCTCCTCTTAAAATAGGGCGGTAACATAGTATCAAGAATTATTTTATTTGTGTTGTTTTTTTTGCGGAGCATGTGTACTTCTGCTGTAACAAGGATGCTGTAATTTTAGAGGCCATCAGATCTTTTTGGTTCCTGTCTGTATTCCCAACAGACTCCAACTTCATATTCCAGTTGTCCTTGAGCATTCATGCATTCTCTGTGTGTGTGTAATATCAACTAGGTGAAGAGCTCTGAAATACAGTGAAGTTTTTTGCAAGCTCCAGCACTCATCCTCTCTTCATTCTCATTAGGTTCGGTTCTGGGTTCACTAAGATAGAGGGGATGGTTGCTCAGCTTGAATGGTTTTTGTTGGAAGTGCATGTCCAGCTTGTGTCAATTCCTGACATGTTGCTATATGTGCAGATATCTCCTAGATCAAGAAGCTATGCAACTGGTATATCAAATGGTAATTTTCTGTTGGAGATGTTCATGAATTGATTACTTACTGTAAATTTTTGGCTTGGCATTTGAAAGTTAAGTTAACATAGTTTACTTTGTGATCAATGGCTGAACTTAATAGCTGAAACATGTACTCAAGCTTAAATAAGAGCCATAGAGCACTTCCTTCTACTTCTAGAAATGATATGACGTTGCGTCTGCAAGGGTAAATTTATAGAGTTTATAACTTGAACAATTTGTTTGAAAATGCTAGTTTTTGATTATATGTCTGTAACAAATGTGTTGGTGCGTCTGAAATGATTTATGAAAAGATGAATGTTACAATTCATTGATAATTTCTTTTGTTATGTGTTTATCTTGTATTCAGGCGGTCGAGTTGCCAATCTTCTTGAATGATAAAAGGTTGCTATCCACACAAGTAAAAGCACCTTCCCAAGCAGGGCAAATGGTAAGTTTATTGATTTGCTCAATTTATACCTCAAATCCTCCGATTCAGTTCTTCTTGTTAATATATTTTCCATTAGTACTTTACTGAAAGAACTAGTGAACTTCACTGATGCGCATCAGGTTCTCAGCTAAAGCCAAAGGTTGCTGGTGTTGATTGGAATTTTAACAATTGGGGAGGTACGCTTTATAGTTATGCAAAGCTGATGTCTGTATTGAAGTTTTACAGTTTTCTATAGTCATATAACACAATACAAAACACAAATGAAAAATGTATGATTTTGCCACTAAACTATATAAGAGTATCAATGATATGGGCCATTAAAATTTGTGTGATGAGTTCTATCTTTAAAACTATTGATGATATAAGAGTATTGATGACATAATTTTACAGGAATTTACATATATAGAATGTGCTATCTAGCAACAGGAGTCTAGTGCCTTTTGTTGCCCATAGTTGATTAGGTTGGCAGCAATTTACCCCAAAGGCAGTTTCTTAACACCTTTTGTGGCTTTCTTTCTTACTTTTTTTTTCTTTCCCTAATGAGATGAACTAGATATTGGATCCAACTATTACCTTGTTACTGCAGTTTTCTTTACCTTTTTTCTATCATTCAAATGGTTCATTGTGTAAATGGCTTTGATTGCAGCTTGACTTAGAAGCAAGTAAAATATGTTCAAGAACACATTCCAATATGGGTTTCTCTCCATTCCATGTAGCCTTGTGTATGCCTCGTCCTCTTTTGCTCTTGTGATTTCAGTTTTCGTTTATCATACTTGTTGCAATCTTGATGCTTAACATGTGCATTTTTCTGGATAATTAGGAGCAAACCTTTGCAAATATAGGATAAAGAAGGTGAGTCTGAACAACCTAGTAATAAACTTCTGATATGCTTTTTAAATTTCAAGTACTTTTATATATTCTTGTCTCTTGAATATGGTCTGGACTGAAGAAGCAGCTCCTTAGTTTCTTTTTTTACTCGGTCTGAGTTTCTTTGAATCTGAAATAACTCTTAAGGCCTTGTGCTGCCAGTTAAAAATTATATAGGCTTCTATAGGCTTATTTGGATCTTAAATAAGTTTGAATCGATAGCTCAAGGATTAAAGTGGTATGATTTTTCTTAAAGTTAATATCAGGGGGTGCATAATCACAGGCCATGTTACTTTTTTATATGCAGAAATATGATGCTGACCCAGCGGCAGAGGCAGCTGCTGCAACTGTCCTGGGCATCTAAGTTGGGTGTGGATTGCATTCAAGAGATGAATCTAGAGCTAATGTTGCACAAGATAATGAACTTGTCCATCAGAATCCTCAAGCATATGCTGCACAAGATGGAAATTGGATTGCTCATATTGCAGCATTACTTGTGGGTGAGGATTGAAGACAATCTTGTATAGCTTATGAAATTGGAAGGCTTAGTTCAATGAAATGTTTAAATGCTTGTAATGTTGTATATTGTGAATCGATTGGAGTTTGTTTGATGTATCAAAGTTACTATTAACATTAATATAAAATTATTGTTTATTGGTAATAATCTCTAGCATTGAATTTGTACAATTTCACCTAGCATTGATCTCATACAACACAATACAAAACAATGTGTTGTATGACTGGAAAGAATTCAAAATTAAGGCTTCTCCTACAACAGTCATTGACTATTAGTTAGTTTGATTACAATAATCGCACCACAGCTAACTAAATATAGTTGTTGTGTGAACTAACAATTAACAACAAAAGAAGACAAAATTCTGTTGTGTGAGATTCATAACACACAACAGAAATAAAATCATCTTCGTTGTTTGAGTAAATCATCAGACAAGGGAGATAATTTCACTTCGGTTGTGTAATACTTACCTCAGACAACAAAGAATGGGTTATATCTGTTGTCTATTATTAATCTCAGACAACAAAGAATGAGTTATATCTATTATGTGTTATGAATCTCAGACAACAAAAAATAAGTCATACCTGTTTTGTGTTATGAATCTTAGACAACGGCAAAATTTCATCTTCTGTTGTCTGAATGTGGTGAGGCATCGCCACGCATGCAATGCAAGGCACATGCTGCGCAGAACTCACACAACGGAAATAGGTATTCTGTTGAGCAAACTATTATCACACAACGGTGAAATCACCGTTGTCTGATTTTTCAATCACACAACACTCACTTAGACCACGGTGAGCTTGGTCATCACACAACACAAATCCACAGTCGTCTGATGATCTTTTTGTAGTAGTGTGCATTGCATCAAGGATTACCATGGAATTCAAGGTTCTTCACCCAAATTTGAAATCATATGGAATGACAATGACTAATTAATTCAAGAGATAATTTTTTCTTCTTCTCGGGCTTCCATTTAACATTAAGAGCTAAGCTATCAATTCAACATCCGTGTGTGATGGATACTTTTTCTAGTAGTGTAAGTGGGAAAAAATCCCTAAAAATGGGGTAAATGGACAAAAACCCTACTATCAATTAAGCTTTTCGAGTCTCCTTCAACAAGAATAATTTTAGTGCTTGATGGTGAGAAGGCCTTCTAATTTACCAATTTTTTTAGCTTCTGCAAAGAGAGGACTTCCAATTAAGCCGAATAACAAATCCTGAAGTAGATGAGTGATGAAGTTAAAAAAAACCATCAAAATTCAATTTGACAAAACCTTCATCAGGCAGTTGCCATTTAATTTGAGAACACTTGGAAACTTTAGTCTTGGTTGGAACAGGGTTAGCTTCCGTATAACTTGCCTCCATTAAAGCAACTCCAAAACTTATTTTAGTTTGAGATGAGGACCATGAAACAAAGATGGTGAAAACTAACTTAATCATCTGGTGCCAACTTTCCCTAAACCCTAAACTCGGAAGAATTATTCTATAAAGCTTCAAGCCACTGAATAAAAGAGTAAGGCCAGTTTAAATGGGCGGGAGATTTTTTCGTTAATTTTCTTGATGAATACAAGACGTGCCTTGGGTTTAATTTTGCTTTTTCTTTCGCTTTCACAAGTGGGCCCTACGATGGCCTCACTGATTGCAGTATATGGTGGCCTTTGCAACTCATATTTTTAATAATGTCACCAAAACAATAATATGTGTATACCCCCAAATTAAACTCTGCAAATTCAAATCTAATACATATCTCCCAAATTGAAACAACAAAATCAAGGTTAAAAAAAATTAAAAAAAATTAAAAAAAAACTTAACAATTGAAAATTTGGGACTATAATCAAAACTCAAATCCTCTCCCACTTCTTTCATTTTGTACATCTCTGATCACTCTTGTGATTAAGAGCAACTAATCTTGTGTTGAGGTGAAAATTTTAGTTTCCTGAATATCACCTCTCTCTCTCTCTCTCTCTCTCTCTCTCTCCATGCAAAGCAAAAAACCACGCCCAATCTCTCTGTCTCTCTCTATATCTCTCAATCGTTTTTTATATCTCTCGATCATTCTTTAGTTGGGCAAAAAACCACGCCCAATCTCTCTGTCTCTCTCTATATCTCTCAATCGTTTTTTATATCTCTCGATCATTCTTTGGTTGGGAAATTATATTTAATTAGGGATCTCTAACTATTTCATTGGAGTAAAGAGGAAGAACACTTATCTATGACAATAGAGTAAATCTCCAAAAAATGAAAGGGCAAAAGAGTCATGACACTATTCATAATAACTTTCTCCATTTTCCTTTAGTATAGATATAATTTCTTGTACTTCTTTTTGGAAATTGAAATCTACACTCCCTATTTTATAATATACTATTCCTTTTTTTGGTTAGAATTCTTATAAATATACAAAATTCAAGTTATACCAAAAATAAAATTTTGTTTAAGGAAAACTGAATTGGGAGAGAATTGAGTCGTACTTACATTGATAATAGAGACCTCTTTATATAGATGATTACAAGCATAGAGATAGAGTTGTACATCAAAACATAATCATACATTGATTGGATATCTCCTAAGATTCTCTGAGAATATCTCTAATATAAACCTCATTTCAACTAGAGCAACTAACCTCGAGTTTGGGCCAGACACATATTCTGGATTTACTTGAACACTCCCCCTTATGTCGCCCAAACATGGTGCTCCTCTCGTTGCCTCATTAAAAACCTTGCCGAGTAACAAAACCCTGTGGGACAAAAATAACCTCGGTCGAAGGGGAAAAAGAGCACAACACACCCTTCACGTTTCAAGACCATACATGTAGACATCTCCCCCTGATGACAACGGTCATGGGTGTTTGGATAACTTCTGCAAAAGATGCTACCAACATGTTTCTCGAAAGTGGAATTTAGGTAATGACTTAGTAAGCAAGTCTGCTATATTGTCCTCAGATCAAACCTAGTTCACTTTGATCTTGTGAAGAGTTTGTTGTTGCTGATTATATTTGGTGTGGTCGCTTTTGATATAGCCTTGCTTCAAAACAAGCAACATTATCCTATATGCTCGTAGGCTCATATGTGGTAGACTTCAAACCACAATTGTTCGAACATGCGTAACATGGATCCAATCCATATACATTCACGAACCACTTCGTGAAGAGCAAGAATCTCTGCATTATTCGAAGATATAGCCACTAAGGTCTGTTCTGTAGACCTCCAAGATATTTTCCCATAGTGAACACTTAACCAATTTGGGAATGACCTTTGTATGGGTCAGAGAGATACCCAACATCAGCAAAACCTTCCAAAACACTTGTGTCATTTTGGATGGGGATAGTGGACGCAGGTCCGTGTTGGCGGCGTTCCTGGTGTGTGATGGGCTTGAATCAATCGTCTCTCTGTAGGGATAAAACAAGACCATATCAATTGTACATTTCAAGTACTGAAAGATATCTTTTACACCAATCAAATGGCTTCGCGTTGGCGCAGAACTATACCTTAGCTAACAAGTTCACTGCAAATGAGATGCCCGGTTTTGTGCATTGAGCTAAGTACAATAATGCGCCTATTGTACTCAAGTAAGGCACTCCTGCCTCTAGCACATCTTCATTATCATCCTTTCAACGAAGAGGATCCTTTTCAAGATCAAGACTACGGACGATCATGGGGGTGCTTAAAGGCTTGACCTTGTCAAACTACCTAAGCATCTATTGACACGATGCTCAAGTTCCAAACTGAGACATAATCGTGTTCTCCCATAATCCTTCACCTCAAAATCGGATTTCAAGTGTTCAGTGGTTTCCCTTAACTCTTTAAGGGCTTCCAATGAAGATCATGTCCAACATGAACCGCGATAGAATCCAAAACTTGTTATGGAAACGCACGGGCATATCCCTTCCCAATCAAGTAGTCACTTTAGTGAGCGTTCCAACCTTATTGTAAACGCGCTCCGTGGTCTAGAGTCACTTGATTTGGGTAAATGAAGTTCACCATGTACCTTCATGTATATTCCGTATCTAGATCTCCATATAGATACGTAGTGACCACATTTGTAAGATGCATGTTCAGTTATTCAGAAACTACCAAACTGACAAGGTAGTAGAGTGCAATGACATCCATTACGAGAGAATATGTCTCATCGTAGTCGATTTCAGGGCGTTTTGTGAGAAACCTTGCTCCATAAGGCGAGATTTCCATCTCTTTTTCTCATCACGCTTTCTAACGAAGACCCATTAGTCAATAGATTTTATGTTAGGAGGTGTTGGCATCATTGGCTCAAAACCTTCCTCTTCGTTAGAGAATCCAACTTAACCTAGATCGCATCTTTCCATTTAGGCCAAATCTCTCTACGTTGGCATTCATTCATCAACGGAGTGTGGTTTGATATCATTTGACTCAATAAACTCATGCGCAACGAAATGCGTAACTATATCATCAATTATGATGGAGTTTCTATCCCACATCTCATGTACACTAGTGTAATTTTCATAGAGCTCTATATTCTCAAGAATAGGTTCTGACGTTGAGGTGTCCCCCAATGATAACCATAACCCGGAAGATTCTCATGAGATAGATTTTGAGTGTCGATGATAAAAGGATTGGAGTGTGCCAAAGCGTCCTTCGAACTCACGGGCCTCCCACACATACTAGCTGAGGCCATGGCCTATAACGCTAGGGTGCCATTCTCTTTAGCGTTGGCGCCATGCCTACTTTCGTGTAGGGTGGCGTTATGTCCTCTCATAGGGACTTACTTTCTTGCAAGCATGTTTGCAGCATATTTGTGTGATATCGTCACTTTAACAGGGATTGAGATGAGACATAGTGGGGATAGGCCACGACAATTCATGTCGTTCCTGTTGAACATTCGTGTTCTTATCTCCCCCTAACAATGGGAAGACTGTCTCATCAAAGTGACAACCTGCAAATCTAGCGGTAATAAAATCGCCTTGCAAGGGCATTAAGTGGCGGACGATTGTTGGAGTCTCAAGTCCAACGTAGTTGCCCATTCGTCTATAAGGACCTATCATAGTGCGCTGTGGCGGCGCAATTGGCACATAAATGGCTCACTCAAATGTGCATAAGTACGATACTCGTACCCAGTCACTAGCTGTAATGCAAAGGTAGATTGAGTGGCGGTAGATCGTAGATGAATTAGCGATATTGCATCACCCTAAGCAGATATAAGGAAATTGGTGCGCATTACCAATGTCCGAGCTACCATCATAGTCGTTTCTGCGAGACCATTTGGGTGTGTTCATGGGAATATAATGTCCAACTCCAACATTAGTCCCAATATAATAACCATCGAAAGTCTTCGATGTAAACTCTCTAACAACGTCAAGTCCAATTGACCGAATAAGATGATCCGGGGAGTGAGCCCGTTGTCATATGATATGTGCTAGGAGTATAGAATAAGCAGCTGTTACAGGTGAACAATGGCACAACACGTGACCAGCGTGTTTGCGTGTCAACCAACATCATGAGATATTTAAACGTCCGCAAGTTGGTTGAAATAGTCCACAGAATCCCCATGGATTCTCTGTAAGAACATAATAAGTATGTTCATTTCTTTGCATAGGACAGTCTGAGTCCTAATTTCCCTAAGGAACGGGCTTTGTAAAACGAGCGAGAGGCTTTAGAAGCAACCAATGAGAATTTTGGTTAGGCCTGAGCGTCTAAAACGCTATTTGAAGCAAGTTGGTGATTGTAGCATCACCTGGGGAGCCATCACCATGATGGACGCCATCCATGGAGTTATGGATAGGGACTGCACCAGCCCTAGGTTGGTGGTGGACGGAGGCGGTGCCTTAGGCAGCAGCGTCGGTCACACTTAGTCTAGGAATCAACTTTTGATCCATGCTTCATTTCACTCGAGAGAAAAGATGTCCATGTGAAGTCTTTAGTAGACGGATCATCATATCATGACCAAGATGACCTATCCTATCATGACAAAGCCAACATGTGTATAAATCCAAGAGATCTTCTCCCCTAACTTCATTGGATTTAATAGCTCAAATAGTGACATAGAGTCCACTAGAGAGACACATAAACTTCTCTAAGATGCGCTTTTGTTCGCAATCATTAGAGGTATTGCAAAGGAACTCATTTCCGTTCTCTACATGCGTTTTCGCATGGAATCCGTTTGCTACTCATAGGTGTTATTTGCCCTAGGAGCGTAGAGAGTTTTTGCGACAGTAATCAAGGTGCCTTTTGGCAAGGGGAACTTGGCCTATTCCATGTCCTTGAATTAATACTGATGGCCCAGCCATCGTAGTCACAAAGTCATATGCTCAAAATCAAAATGGAGTCATAATGAAAAGAACTCAAAATTTTATTCATAAGCCAATGGAGTTACATCATTGTCTCTTTGACCAAAGAAAATCTAATCCAAAATGCTAGCTAATGCAAAACAATGGTAGTCATCTAACTTCTTTCGGTAATTCCAAAATAAATGTGACCAGGTGAGTAGAGAGATGGCTGTGGAGCAAGGCTCACTTAAGTACCACTAATCTCATAACCTTCCTAGACATCACACTAACTTTGGGTGAGCCTACTTTGAAGAAAGATTAAGCCATTGGGATTTACTACAAAGTATATGGCAATTGCCTATTACATCTCTTGAAAAAATAAAAACTTAAACAGAATTGGCGATCTATTGATCCCAGCCAGATTTGTAGTCGTCAACCCTTCACTCTAAATCATCTTCTTGATCTTCTTGTTCCACATAGTGAGCTTCTCTTGCTTCACAATATGCTTTGTAGGAGGTGACAAGTTCTTCACGAGCTCTACAAAAGTGTGCCCAATAATCAGACACTCCACATCGAGAACATACATCTCTTTCCTCAAACTCCATTGATTGAGGTGCTTTGAAAGCGTCATTTAGATGGCTCTTAGTGTTGGTAGCGCCACCAACATGGCCAGAGGCGTTGCCTCCCTCTCTCTTTCCACATTGACCTATTCGGTTCCGTGCTCACCAATTTTGGCGGCTACCTTCCCAAGTAGAGCGATTATATGGACCAGAACGTCCAAATGTATCCCTAAGATTAGGGTTTCGCTCTTGGTGCCCTCTCTTTGGGGCGCGACTATAATTGAGTTTCGGAATATGCTCTGTTCCCACGGATCTCGAAATATAGTTCTTCACAAGGATGTTGTCATGCTTTTCAGTGACATTCATAGCTCCAATGAGCTCATGAAACCTTGTGATCCATCCTGCAGTAACATCAATTCAATAGTTCTTAGCAACCATCAATGCAGAGACGGGGAAGGTAGAGAGAGTCTTCTCAATCAACACCCCATCTGTGATCTCTTTACCACAAAATTCCATTAAGGATTTAATGCGAAGTGCTTCCAAGTTGTAGTTAAGAACTGAATTGAAATCACATAAGCGGAGGCTATGCCATCTCACTTCTAGGTCAGGAAGCAGGGAGTCACGGACGTTGCCAAATCTTTCTTCGAGTGAGACCCACAACCTTCTGGGGTCTTCTTCATTCATACACTCGTACTGGAGCAAATCATCCATATGACGAGTCATTAGGATGATGGTTTTCGCCTTATTTTCCTCTAAGGCTGCTCTATTTGCTTCTAAAGCTTGAGTTTGCTCAACAGTTAGCACGTCCTGGCTTGGCTAGGGAATCATGTCCAGGATTCCATCGGCCTTGAGATGCTAGCGGACATCACAAACCTTCCTGTGATATCCAGAGCCAGTTGTTTTCAATGGAGCAAAGTCCAATTTATTCAGGTTACTCATCTTGAAAGAGAACAAGAAATTAGGGTTAGTTTCAGAGCACAATAGGCTACCACGAAAACATATAAAATTTCTGAGCGTAATTGCTTCCAAGAAATTAGGAATTTCTGAGCGTAGTCGCTTCTGAGAAATTCGATTTCAAGAGATATTGGATTAGATCGAAACAATGACATAAGTGGTTGATCATAAATTCTCTACAAACTCTAAGTTTGGAGATCTCAACAAGCTCTAAGCTTGGAGTGAGTACGAACCCCCACAGTTCGGCTTAATTTAGTCTCCCCTATGATGAAGAAAGGGGGGTAGAAGAAGGGAGATTGCAAGTCCCCGAAAAAGAAGAGAAATTGAATTAATAAACTCTAAAAAAGCGGGAACTTTTAGAAAACAAATACCTTGAAATAGGTCGCCGGAAAATTTGGCCTGAAAAAGTGGCTGGAAAGTCGCCGGAAAAGTGGTTGACCTGAAAGCTGACATGCGTTGACCGGAGGCTGACGTGGCACTTATGCTGACGTGGCAGGCTGATGTCAGTTGATGATGTGGCAATGGGTCATTTGCTGATGTGGCAGGCTGATGTCAGTTGATGACGTGGTAGTGGTGTCCTTTGCTGACATGGCTGCTGATGTCAGTTGCTTCAGTGGGCCGGGTCAAGTAACTGGGCTTCTGGGCTTTTCTTCTTTAGGTTGGGCTCTTTCTTCTTTCTTTTTGGGCCTTTTTCCCTTTATTTTTTTTTCTTCTTTTCTTCTCTTTTTTGCCAGTTTTCCTGCCGGACGTTCAATTGGCCGATTGGGTAATTTTTAGGCCGGTTTTCTGGGTTTTCCTTCCGGTTCCTAAAATATGGGATCACTATGCTCCTTCTTGCAAAATTTGGTAGCAATTGGATGTCCAGAAGTTGGTGAACTGGTGGAATATTTGCTGCAGATTGTTTGGAGATTCCGGTGGCCGGTTCGGTAAGTTTCCAGCTGGTTCTGGTGGTTTTTCCGCCGGTTTTGGAATCCTTGGGTGGAGGTCTTGAAGGTGTGCAATGGGGGCCGAAAGGTCTTCAAGGTTTTGTATTCGGATTTAGGGTTTTGGCTATTAGGTTTTAGGGTTAGGACATCGTGCTGATAACGTGTTTAAGAAAAATTGAATTGAGAGAGAATTGAGTCGTACTTTCATTGATAATAGGGGCCTCTTTATATAGAGGATTACAAGCATAGAGATAGAGTTGTACATGGAAACATAATCGTACATTGATTGGATATCTCCTAAGATTCTCCGAGAATATCTCTAATATAAACCCTATTTCAACTAGAGCAAGTAACCTCGAGTTTGGGTCAGACACATATTTTGGATTTACTTGAACAAATTTAGGTTTTTTTTTTTTTTTGATCGAGTAGTTAGCTGTTAGTAACTCACACACCCATGCAGTGGTATCCCAGCGCCAGGACACCTGCACCGACATTAGGGTGAAATCCAGGTAAAACCAGACTAATCCACAGCACCGCAAACGCACGAACCCAAAGGGTCCCTCAATCTGCTAGCCATGAGATGGTGCTGGGATTCGAACGCTAGACCTAGGGGTTCAGACTAGGAAAATTAAATTTAAGTTATTAAAAAAAAATGAAGTGTTGATTGTAAAATAAAGTGTAAATTTCACTTCCCATTTTTCTTTCAATTCCAACTACCTTTTCATGGCGGACTCTAGTGAGAATCCTCACGTTTTACAATTCAAAAAAGTTTCTCAATGAACAGCCCACATCAATATAGCATCAATCGATCAGAAGATTAACTGCCCAATTATTGGTTCATGAATCATGATATTAAATACTCTCCAGTCAATCGACTTCAAGTATGGATGGAGACATGTCAATTTCCCATCCTTATTTATAATGCCAAATACCCCTATCATTAGCGAAGCCACCTACTCGAGATATATAACCTTCTACCGTGGATGGAATTAAAGGTGGCAAACGGACCACTAAGCACGAACACGACACGGGCCCGGCATGCTTAAAAGCGGCCCGACACGGCCCAAGCCGTTAGTGGCCCCGTACGACCCGAGCACGTTAGAGTAACGGGTCGGGCTGGACCTAAGAATATTGGCCCATTGGCCTGGCCGACCCGGCACGGCTCGAGCACGACATATTGTGGGCCGGCCCTTTACAAACACAAAATTTCATTTTGTTTTTAAAAATATTAAAAAAATACAATGATGAGATTTGAATATGTGACATTTTTATTTAAAATCTCAATGCAATTCCACCAATGTTTTCTTTTATATTGTCAAAATAATGAAACAAAACATTATATCCTTGTTTTGACATAAGTAATTTTTCTAAATATTAAATATATGTTTATTAATAAAGACTAATCTCATAATAATATAACTATAGAATGTAGGAAAGAATAATAGATACCAAATCTTCATTATATTAATAAAGATTAATCTCACAATAATATACTAAAAACAATATATTTTGAGTTTTTTTTTTCTTCTTTCTTTCTTATAGTGGAATATAAAAAAATTATTAGAAATCTAATCTTAAAAAGCTAAGATTAAGAAAAACATTGTAAAACTTAATTTATTTTAATTTTCTAAATAGTTAAATAAAATTAATTTTTATTTGTTCAAATTAAGATTTTAAAATCGTGCTTTATAGTGTGGGTAGGCACGAGCACGGCCCTACATGATATGGGCTCGGGCCATGGGCCAGGCCGGACTTAATGTTTAAGTAAATGGGCCGGCACGAGCCCAACACGAAAATAAATGGGCCGACCCAAGCACAGCACGAAGCACGACTAGGCCCGCTTAAAATGGGCTCCCGGGCCAGCCCGTTTGCCACCTCTAGATGGAATATAACGATATTCCTATTTAGCCATGCTAATTGTCCTGCATTCCTCGCCAACTTGGCTAAAGATTTTCCTTCCTTTGTTAAGCTACGCAGCTAATCTAGTCAAACTATAAATCCAACAAGAATTTGCAAACTTTTAGAAGTCTTTTGTGGATGCTATATATGTATCCTCCGAGTGCAGAAAAGGAGATTACAAAGCAAGTCTGTCACTGCTTTCGACAGTCAAAACCATTTGCTTTTCAGCATTTATATTTACAGAGGCAAAGTGAGTTCATTTCCAATGTAGAAATGGTCAGAACAAAATAGAAAACTAAAACACTAATAATATTTGAACACTGAAGCATGTATTTCAATGGCTATAATAATAGAAACAGACACATTTTGGGACTTGCAACGGCCTTTTTGGATATACATCACTGAAATTAACCTATTTGTTTTGCTGACAGAATGAAGACCCCCCAATTATTTTAAACTAGCTGCAAATTTTTTTTGCAAATTCGTATAATTGAAATAAATGTAAAAATGAAAGTTAATTCACCATTCCATCTTTGACCAATTCTTCTAACCCTCTTCTCAGCCTCTCTGCAGCAGCTTTGCAGTCATCCTCTAACAGGCCACCAAAGGAGATTCTCAAATTTCCAGGGCACCCACATGCGCTTCCAGGAATCACCACCACCCCATGCCTGTGAGCAAGCCAGTGAACAATTTCGGAGTCATTGACATATTTGTCTGGAAGCTTGGCCCACAGGTATATAGCACCTTCTCCACCTTTAACAGACTGTTTTCCGAGTGGGGAGAGCGCTTCTAAAACAATTTCCCTGTTCTTGACAAGACCTTTCACTCTTTCAACAACCCATTCAGGTCCCATTTCTAATGAGCAGAGGGCAAGATGTTGTGAAAGTATTGAAGCACAGATGGGAATGTTATCTTGAACTTTGAGGAGTTGAGTACCAAAGCCCTCTACTTCAGATGGGTATGCTATCTGCATAAATTACAAAGGCTTATTATGTATGTTATTAGCTACCTAATCATTTCTATCAATATCATGAAATATTCAGTTCAGAGAACAATCTTCACTATTTTCAGTCTTTTAGATCAACCAAAACAAAGCTTTATAACTGAGTTTATCATGCCAACTCGTACTACTCAAGGAAGCAAAACTTATCATATTTGCATTCACACCAGACCTATCACCTAAGCATCACAAATGAAGAGTAATCCTTACATAGCCAACTCGCCATCCCATCATCCCATAAGCTTTTGAGAAGGAAAAGATGTTGACAATGTGATTACCCTCCACACAAGAATGCTTTAAATCATCATACATAAAATACCTGCAAAATCAAATTTTAGGACTCACGTATGACTAGTAATGATTCAGAAGCAAACATTTGAGATACATCCTTGAATCAAAAGTAGATGAGAATCAGACTCATGCCGATAGAAATCTTCACCGTGCTCTCAAGAGTGATCAAGTAAATTTTCCTTTGTTGTGATCAACTTGGCATATGAGTACAAATTGAATTCACTAAAACATAAGCTATTGGTGGTAAGGCAATATAAAAGGGATACAGTGACCTGTGCAGGAGCGAAGGCCAACTAAGATAATAACTGTTCAAATTTGAACCTCCATAAAGTGGAGAAATTAGCCTTTCTTCAAAGGCTATTCATGATGACCGATAAATCTATATTCTGTCTAAAAGGGAACACACCCATAATTTATGTGCGAAGCATTGAGATTTGGACAACTGAATGACGTATCGATCATCAGATCACATCAGAACATATCAATGGAACATTTGTAATCAAAATTTTAAACTTACTCATATGTATTGTCCACAACAAGCCATGATCCAGCCTCTCTGCAAATATCTGAAATCCTCTACTCAAAAAGTAGAAAAAGAATAAAACTTTAGAATATTTATGAGAAACTAAACAATTTACTCACAGAGATCAATCACCAGAAGAAACATACATCAGTGTGTGCGTATGTGTGTGTAGACATATATAAATACACACACACACACACACACATACACATATATAAATATACACACACACACACACATATTTATAAATGTGTGGGTGTGGAGAGAGAGAGAGAGAGAGAGACCTTAAGAAGAGGTTCTGGAATGTAGGTTCCGGATGGGTTGCCAGGATTAACAACTGTGACAAGTTTTGGGGTTGGATTTGTTTCTGACAGTGTTTTCTCCAACCAGTCTGAAAATTAAGAAAGTAGCATGATGTAAAGAGAGAAAATATCGCTAAAAAATGTCAGAAATATCGCATTTGTGTCTAGACTCCAAAAAACAAATTAAACTCACCAATTCACTTGCTAGAAAATTTATTCCTCCCCTTCCCACCCCCTGTTTAATTTGTAGATATTTATATAAGAGCTTAACCCCACATCCCCACCCCATACAGAAGATGCAACATTTATATACCTTTAATTATGCACTGGACCAATCAGACATTCCAACGAATAGATCCATGATCAATAGTCCTAAGTGTCAGAATTGGCATGCCTGCCATAACATGTGCCAAGTTGGGCTGGTCAAATGCACCAATCATCTCATCCTAAACTTAAGGTGGTGTATTCTTATTTAGCAACTCAGATAACAAGCCTTTGACTGCTTGTAGACCTAACACACCAGACTACCCTATCTAACACAGCAAGGTTATACTTATATACAGGCCTATAGAAGAAAATGATTACATGGAAGTTCAGAAATTTGATGTTTCTTTTACATTTTTATGCAATAGAAGTTCATGAAGCTTCTCACCTGCATCTGGATAAAGTGTATCTGGTTGACCAGGACCCACAAGTATATTAGTAACTCCAGTCATCTGGAAGGACATGTAGGCATTGAAGTAGTATGGTGCAAACATGACAACAGAATCTCCAGCGTCACACAATGTAAGAACAAGATTCACAAATGCCTGCAGTTATAAAGTTATCCAAGATTTTTGGAACTCAGTGCTCTGCAACTAGAAGATTTACTTTCAAAAATTGAATGAGTTCCATTAAACTCATTATAGTCATACTGAAAGAGGATGAGCAACTAAATTTTATTATAAATAGCAAAGATGTCCATCAGGTTTGATTCATCAAAAATTCTCTATCTGTATCAGAAGCACTATATGCAACATTTCGGAGAAAATCAGAAGATATAATCCCTGGAAATATACTACTTTGTACTAGTGAAAGAGTTAATCTAATCGTAACAAAATTAACCACTTATTGTATCAGGAAGCAAAAATTCTCCTTATTTCTGCTGCTATGTTGCACAAAATTATAAAGTAATACATCTGCCACCAAGAGCTTTTTAGTAATTTCTTTAGATATTTGTCTTTTCTGATACTTTGCGCAGAAATACACAACATAAAATACATAGGTACTGATAACCACCTGATTTGCCCCAGCAGTAACCATAACTGAAGATTTGCATAACTTGTTTTCCTCTTGCAACTGCAACATAAAGAAATTGAATAACAAATATGTTTAAGTGATCATAATGTAAAACATTGATATCAGATTAAGACAACAATCCTTAGCAATCTCATACGTCTAAATATTCAAGTATGCACAAAAGATACCCGTGCTTTTCTCTTCTTAATTAGTAATATCATAAATATACAAGTGGGCGGGCGGGGTGGCACAACCTGGTACACCTTATATGCAAGATTAAATGAACTGGAGTAGATGCAAGAAACAAAAGAAAACAAAAAGAAGGGAGGATGGTGTTGAAAAATCTAATAACCATGAAAGAAAAATGTGTTAAAGAAAGATTCTTGAGCTATAAAATGAAATACATGGGATTAGAATTCTTGAGACTAAATCAAACAAACAGAAAAACTTTGAAATTAGATATTTAGACCCAGTGTTGATGCTCGGGTACTGTTCAAAGCATTCTGATCTCATACTGGAGAATTAAATTATATATTTGTTAACCCCCTACATGATTTCGGATCAATAAGACTTTTGCAAAACATAATAAGTCTAAATTTAAGTGGTGTATAGTTCTTAAGTTAACCTTCTCAATCATATAAAGTGGCATCTGACTAGCCATATATTGCTCAATCAACAATGTAACTTTGAAAAGTGAAGCAAAGTATCTCAAGTGATCAATCTACTAAGACATTATGATCCAATCATAATTAGGACAAACAATGCAACGACTTCTAAGTTTACCTTTTTTACCAATGCCTCCCTGAGTTCAGGCATACCTTCATCAGCACCATAACGACTAATTGAAGGCTCCCATACAAGTTCTTTCACCTTATCCAGTGCCTGTTTGGGTGGTTGCCAATGAACTACTCCCTACAGCACATTTCAACCAAAGAGCAAAAAGGGCTATTAGCCAAATGCAACCAAGGCCCAAGGAATAGATATCATATACCACTTAAACTACAGCCCTATGAAATGCCCAAGCAGTGATTAGAGAACATTCCAATCTGATTAACAAACTCATGGTAAATATTAAAGACTATCCAGTCTAGCATCATTCATACAACGTGACCCTCTGTCAAAGGGGGAAAAACTATCAAGCAGTTTGGCCAAAATATAGACAAAAGAGCCAGAAATTTGGTGACTCTAGCTTGACATATAACAAATTCATTTTCTAACATATAGGCCTTAAGTTTGGCAAGATGGAAAAAAGGTGGGTCATATTTGACGATTGGGACGAACTGGCCAACGTTCATGATTTCAGTGTAGTTGTTTGGCCTCTAAAATATTCAATTGGGAAGAGGCAGATTTCAAATATTACAATCTTGCACACCAATATTAGCAAAAAAAGTTGCACTTTTCACTCACTTTTGTGTTTCCTATAGCAGACAGCTTCTTGTGGTGCAGAGCTTCCTAGATCAAACACTAAACTAATATGAATTATCAAATGCTTCATTTGCGACGTTTCCAGCAATCAGAAAACAGAACACCCCTTTCGAAACCAGTACCAAACACCCCCTCATGCTCCTCACCGTTAACGAACAAAGTATACTAATCTCATTTTCCAATAACTAAGTTGTCTACATTGATCTCAATGCCATAACCAAATAACACATCTACCAGTAAAAGACCCAAATAAACAAATCTTTCTCCTTTATCAAATGCCTCCATGATTATAGGCTTCATGGCTTATAGCACTTACCAAAAGACTCAACAAAACAAAATTGACACCAAGACCTTGGAACGATAGAAACACACCTGCGCCAGAGACACAGCATTTTTGGCTCCTCGGATCAATTGTTGTATCTGCAAGACCAAAATTCCCATTTTTCACTTCCAAACAATACAAACTCCTCCAATTACAACTCACACCACAATTGAACCTCAAAACAGATTAAAACTTTAACAAAAACCCAGTTGGAGTTTTGGCCCCAATACCTGAACCATGACCGGCATATCAGTGTCCACAGCCCTCTTTGCAAGTTTTAGATGGGAACCCATTTCTCACCTACACAGAAAGCTTCAACCCAACTCAGAATCAGACCCCAAAATTCTGAAACTTTCAGAAAGTAAAAGCCTTTTGTTTCTATGCTTGCAAGGATAAGATCTCCACCTAACACCCAAAAAGCTTCACCTCTCCAACGTTTGACACTTTCCAAGAGAGATTAACAAAGTGGGTAACGCCACAACCCAACAACCCCAATTTTTCTGTATTATAAATACTCCTGAAACTGCAGAAAGATAAGGCCAACAAAAAAAGAGCCAAACCTTTTCTTTCCTTTTCTTTTTTGCTCTCTTTATTTGTCTTCTACTTTCAGAATACAGGCACACTGCTCTCTTTTGACTTGCTTTTGTCTCAATGTTACCAAATTTTATTTTCACTTCTGTTTTTTCCTTTTGGTAATTAATCAAATTTTTTTTCCCCAGATAAAACAGAGTAAAACCAGGAAAACCCAGATTGAGCTGACAAACCTGGATTAGGAAAGAAGTAAATTATGATTAAAGCTGTACAGGGAATGTGGAACCTCCGAGGATTACGCTTACATTGGATAATTTTTAATGTTGTTTGGATTAGTTTGCTTAGTGAAACAGAGGGGGGTGTATGATTCGCCCAGGTTTGACGCGACTCCAAGTTTGAGAATCATAAGACCAGCTTTCTCTTTTGAGTCGCTACAAACTCGGAGCCTCACAAAATGACAGCGTGGATTTGGTATATGATTCTGGGAATCTTACTCTACTACTGTTTTTATGACCCGGTTGCCAGGAAATTGCAAATTGCAGATCATATGAAAGTGAGTGAGGTAAGCACAAATTGGCATCTTGGAATAGGATGATGTAAGCCCGACATAACCATATGACCTTTGAGAGTGTCTACCTGAAGACATGCATATGGGGTCTCCCTCAGCCTCAGAACTATGCATTATGACAAGGTTGTCACGAGTTCTCGCCTAACACGCCTCCAACTCTTAACAGACCCTTCTACGGATCTACCTTCTTGGACTTAATAGAGTTCTAAGATTGAAGTTGTTTCAACTCAAACTTGTGATGGCATTACTATTTCCCATCTTTAGGAACTTATCAATATAATCTATGCTATCGAAGTAAATCATTCTTAACCACTGAAAAGCGTATAGTTTTGTAGCTCTTCCAAGTAAGTTCATATTATATATACACTATAAATCAACTACTTATTTTCTAGAACCTGCATGAAAGATCATCAAAATTCAAGAAAATCGAAAATGATTTTATCACCTAAGTTGTGATTAAAAAAATGAAATACCTATGGAAGAGTTCAGTGCTTTTCATTAGACATTAAAATGATTATGATAGTAAATTAGTAAATAAATGGGTAATTAAGTTTCATGATATATGACTGAACTTAGGTAAATTAGATTGACAAATACCTAAAGTTTCTAAATACGACTCATTTGAAATTGTGCTTTGATTCAAAGACCCAAATCTCTATTGGGCAAACCATTAGAAGCATATTTGAAAACATTATAAGTTACTTGATTTTATTGTACTTTTGTCGAAGGAATAAAGTGGCTAATGTTATTGCTAAGTTAGCCTCGAGTGATCCCACTCTTAAAATTTGGCTTGAAGAAGGGCCTTAATGGCTTATTGAAATGTATCACGTTGAAAATCAAATATCGTTCTCAATCTGTTACCGTGAAGTTTTTGTAAATGGTGAGTCGCATTAACCTAGTTCAAACTCAAGAAAGAGATCAAGTTGGTAGTCAAACTCCAAGTTAACAAGTTGACACTACTCTTGAGTGTAAGAACAAGTGCATAAAAGTAAAGAACATAAACATGAATAACAAGAAAAATGATGAAGAAATTAATATGCTTAAAAATTGAACCCATATTATGTAGTAAGTACAGCTTGAATTGAAAAGAGTTTAAGAAACAATGGTATCCATGAATATAACTATAGAATAAGAGTAACCTAGTGTTGACTTGTGGCGTACTTTATTCCATGTGACAAAGACGTGGAACAATTCATAATCGATCATTTGCAGAACTTTGAATCCAAGTCAATCACATTGATTCATTTAATGATTGTAATTAATCACAACCTGTATGATCGATCGCATATCACAACCCGAAGTTAATGAAGTAGGTGAGTAAAGGGTTACCAGCCTTTCAAGCTCCTTTTAAGTGGGATTTGATTTTTAATCGATTAGGCTCCTAAGTGTTAACCCCTTACTAGTATCTACACAACAATTAATTCTCCGATTGGTGAAGAAGATGAAGATCGAGTCGACCTATACTAGAAGTTTTGTCTTCTACTTGAATGCTCATGGCCATAGAAACTTAAGGCACGACTTGGCTACTTTCCTAGCTAAGGGTTTACTTTTATTTCCAATAAACTCTTAATTAGTCGAAATTTCTTTGACATGGGAAAGTCTGTGGCTTACTAACAAACATCCCTTAAGCCCAGAGTTCCTAATATACGATCTCCCAACTAGCAATAGTTGGTCGTCCATTCTACGTAGCCCTAAGTAAAGCACGACATAGGCATGTGCTTATGTCTGGCTAGAGCTCAACCTAAAGTTTTTTTTTTTTTTTGAAAGGAACTCAACCTAAAGTTAAGGAAAGGAAGTGTTTCGTGAAGCTGTTAGAAGAGGACTCCGTGGTGGAGGAGAATACTTCTTGTGGAGAAGGAAGCTCCTGCTTCTTCCTCCTTCTACCTCTACTTCAGTGGAACAAATTAACAAATTTTTCTATATATAAAGGATGAAAAATACTGTTTTACTGTTTCTTATAAGGGGCGGAAAAGTCCTATTTGTCCTCACTGTTCCAGGATAATATCAAGAAGGCGGAAAAGTCATTTTTGTCCTTGATCTTCTCTGTGTATCCAAATGATCGGGGACTCAGGGTTGGTATTCGGTGGCTTTACGTCAACATCAACAAAACCCAAAGAAGAGAGCAGAGAGAAAAGAGGCATAGAAGAGGAGAAAGGAGAAGATCTGTGAGCTCTGGAAATAAGAGAGAAGAAGGAAAAGACCATCAAGATCAACAAAAGCGAAAGAAGAGAGCAGAGAGAAAAGAGGAATATAAGAGGCGAAAGCAGGAGATGTGTGAGCTCTGGAAAGAAGAGAGAAGAAAGAAAAGACCGGTTGCAAGGTATTGGATTTGTGGTTTGAATCGGTCTGTGTTGTTTGTTGTTTGATTTTTTTCTTCTTTTGTTAGATGTTTTTGAGGGGGGTGATACATTTGTTGGGGGTTTTGTTGGTTGATTGAATTGGGGGTTTTCTTGGTTGATTGAAGTTGATTCTAAGTTGTAGGGTCTATTCTTTTCGATTTGATGTAAGGTTTTTGATTTTGATGGTAGATTGTTGGGGTAGGATAAAGAAGTGGAGAGATTGAAGAATTTGGTCGAAGAGGTTACTGGGTTTTGGAAGAGATGTGTGTTTGATTTGGGTATATGTTTGGTAAAATCTCCTGGCAGCCACAAGTGATTATACTCTTATTGTAGTTGCAAAATAATAACTGAAGCTCTCAACTCTCTCTCTCTCTAATGCCTCATGTTCTCAACCTCGCTCCTCGCAGCTCAGTTCTCTGAGTTTTTTTTTTTTTTTTTTGGTGAACAATATGAGCAACTATTATTGTTAAAGATCGGAGCAACTAATTATTTCTGTAATCAGAGGTTCATGGGATTGCTTAGTTTTTGGGTATGTTAGTCTGTAATATATGGGATTAGATAAACTTTACGAATAATATATATAGTCATTTAGCTTTGTGTTTTCATTCTATCAGTTGGATTTATTGTATGCAGATTAGGTAGCATTTGAGCTGTTGTCAATTGTCAAGCTGCTGTTGACATTCCAATCATCTTTCTCAGGTTGGTTGCCTATAATTCCCATCTCTTTTTGTGTGTTGTACTCTTTGTATATGTATTCCTTAATTCATACTCATATATACATTTAGTGATATAGATATATGTGTATTATAATTTCACCAGGAGCATACATATATATAGATATAGATGCATTACATATAGCGATATATATATATTTATACTCTTATACTGATACATGAATACATATAGTGGGGTGTGTGTGTGTATAATATATACTATTTTATGATTTTCTGTGTGCTGCAGCTTTTTATATGAATTCTTATATGTTCAACTTAATCCTGCACGTCTCTCTTTTTAGTTGTACGATAAGAAACCTTTCTCTCTATAGTACTGCATATGAAATGAGGTGAAATTAGTACACTGATTCAGAAACCTTGAACAACCTTAAGAACATCTGTAAGTAATAACTACGTGTGTATTTATATACATATATCTTCAAGGCTCTTGATCATATATGGATGTTTTGACCACCCATATGAGCTTTTAATTAGTACCAGAAAGATTGGGGAAGATCGAAGATAATAAGCTAATTGCAAACTCAGATGGGGTTTAAGTACTATATATACGACTAAAGCTCTTGATCATGTATACATTTGAACCACCCTTTTGAACTCGATCCTACCCAAAATCTCTCTGTAATGACCAGAAATGTTGCTGGAGATCAGAGATGGGTAGTACTGAAAAGCTCTGTGAATATAATACATGATGGCTGGTGTGGACTTACCGGCCGATCTGAAACCGGTTGCTGATGAAGTGAGAGAGAGTCCTGAAGAGAGAGAGAGAGAGAGAGAGAGAGAGAGAGAGAGAGAGAGAGAGAGAGAGAGAGAGAGAGAGAAGTTTGATGAGTTGTGAATTGTGATGTTTGAGATGCATGGGATGCCCAACATATATATAGATATAGGCAACCATATATATACTATATGTATTCATACTCATATATACATTTAGTGATATAGATATAGAGAGAGATAAGTTTGATGAGTTGTGAATTGTGATGTTTGAGATGCATGGGATGCCCAACATATATATAGATATAGGCAACCATATATATACTATATGTATTCATACTCATATATACATTTAGTGATATAGATATATGTGTATTATAATTTCACCAGGAGCATACATATATATAGATATAGATGCCTTACATATAGTGACATATATATATATATATATATACTCATACTGATACATGTATACATATAGTGGGGTGTGTGTGTGTGTAATATATACTATTTTATGATTTTCTGTGTACTGCAGCTTTGTAAATGAATTCTTATATGTTTTTCACTGGGATTTGGACTTTGTATGTGTATGGTAGTATGAGACAGTGTTTTGGGTTGGTGAGGATAATAAAGATGACTCCTTCAGCCTAACTGAGATACCAAAGCCTCGATCTTTGAAAATTATATATTCTTACATCAACATATTAGATGCTATTACCCATGTAATTGCGATTTTTTTGTGCAATATGGACTTATTTCTTCCAACTGAAAACTAAAATTCAAACCAGAACGGACCCAAAAATAGAAGAGTTATCCAGATTGTTGAAAAAACAGTGAGTAATCACGAATGTAGATCTAATGAGCATGTCAACTCCAATCATTTGGATACACAGAGAACAGCAAGGACAAAAATGAAAAAGTTATCCAGATTTTTTTTTTTTTTTTTGCTTTATTAGGAAAAAGTTCTTTGTTTTTTTTTTTTTTTTTTTTTAAAGTGGATCTTCACAGACTTTTGGTCTGGTCTCCTAATTCTAAACTCCATGGTTAGCTTCGAAGAGTACCAACAGTTGAAATGAATCCAATTTGGCTGCTGAACTTAGTTTTCTTCTTTTTTTTTCCTAGGTCCTTGCAATTCTATAAAAGTTCAAATAATGCAACAATGAATATTTAAAGCCTAACTATATGAGCGTGGTTGTTTACGTACTTTTATCAAATTGAAATAAGAATTTGTTGTTGTAAGAAAAAAAAATTTCCTTTTTTTTTGTACTTTTTTTTTTCATTAATTGTTTATGGAGGATAATTGTTTTGGGTTATTTTTAGAAATTGTTTATGGAGGATAATTGTTTCTGATTGTTACATTTGTAAGAAAGAGGAAAGGAGGAGATCTATCGGGTCTGCAAAGAGGGATAGAAGAGAGGAAAGGAGAAGATCTATTGGGTCTGGGATCGAAAAAAGCGAAAAAAGAGAGTGGAAAGAAAAAACCGGTTGCAAAGGTATGTGGTTTGAATCGTTCTGTGATTTTTGTTGTTGGATTTTTTCTTCTTTTGTTTTTGAGGGGGATGGTGGTTTTGGGTAAGAGTAGAGGAAAGGAGATAGGTGTTATCATTTAGCTACCCAGAAAGGGGAATCATCATTCAGTTCTTCTTACTGACTGAAAGTTAGGCTTATTTGGATAAAAGTAAATGTATTTTATTTGTTAGTGTATGATTTTGATGTTAGTTTTGATATGAGAACAGAAAGAAGATTTTGATTCTTGGTTGTTGGGTTAGTTGGTTTTGGCCTTTGGGTTTGGTTTTACCTTCCTTTCTTTTTTTTCCTGTGTTATTGAGTTGTGCGGGTGGTTCAATAAAGCTAAGCAACTGTTAAACGCCATTGGTTTTCAGTAAACTGCTCTTAATTGCTTCTTTGATTTGCTTTTGTGTTTGATTTGTAATCCTATTTCGTATTGGCATTCTTATGCCTTAGTTTCTCCTTAAAGCCAATCTAACTGTGTCTTTAATTCCCACAGAATTTTATCATCAGATACTTCCCAAGGCTTTAGCACATTTCTTTCAATCGAAGTTTCTGGTCATAACTTGGTCAGGGCTTAGGTAAACTCCTCTGCTATATTAATATAATTCCCAATTTTGTGATAATGATATATTCATATTCCAAATTATAGTGCCAGATATATAACTTGAAAGCTTTCCAATTGTAATCTAATTTTAAAGCTTTAGACATAAGTTGCTTAGTCTAAATTTTATGGCAGCTTTAGACATTACTGTTTTAAATAGTAGATATATGACAGTCAATGCCAATCGATGTTAACCAATCTGATTCGATAATCTAATTTAAAAGCTTTAGGTATAATTTGCTCAGTCTAAATTTTATGGCAACTTCAGATATTAATTAGTGTTTTAAACATTAGGCATTTGAAAATCAATAGCAATCAATGTTAACCAATCTGGTTGAAAATGAGTCACCATCTATGCTTTTGATTTTAAAGGTCGTTTGTGTAAACGATTTTGTTAGTTTTCAAATTGCTATTATAGTGGCTACTTCGGGTGTTTACTACATGCTTCGATTAAGTGAAAAAAGACCTTAGTATCTAAGGAATGGTTAAATTTCTCCATGGACTATTCACTATTATTAGGCTTTGATTATGGGATGGTTGTAAACAAATCTTTGTAAAAATTTCAAACGTGGGAAGTATTGTCTTTGAATTTGGTGCAATTTGAGGTCTGAGTCTTTTGTTTTCTTGCATGTTATGCATGACTATAGTTGTTTTTTGAATTATACTTGCCTATGAGCTGCATACCCTAGGGTATGGATGTGTGTGTGGTCTATCAATTCCTTTCGCCCTATTTCAATCTTGGGGTATACCTCTCAGCGCAGCTTTTAAGATATTGTGGTTGCTTTCTTGAGCTGAAATATTTCAATCCATGGCAGCAAATCACCAAACAAGGAAGATCTGAAATAAAAAATATGCAACTAATTATGAAAGTTTTTTATTGGAAAATGAAAAGTCTCTTTGGTATATTGTTGTGTGAGTTTTATATATAACTGTGAAGATGACAAAGAAAGAGTTATCAATAAGAGAAAATTTATAATAAAAATAAGTAGAAGAATAGTGAAAAGAGGTGTTACTGTTTTTGGGTGATCAGGTTTTACTGGAAGAAAAAGAATGTTGTTGTCTTTAAAGGGATTTATTGAGTTTAGTTCAGTTCAGCAACTAATAAAAATAAAGATTTTAATTCTAAGAGGGACCCCTGCATCTTTGAACGAATGATGGTGTTGTCTTTAAAGGGATTTATTGAGTTTATTTCAATTGAGCAACTAATATAAATAAAAATTTTAATTCTAAGAGGGACCCTGCATCGTATGGGAAGACCAAGTGTGCCTTCTTCTAATCTCCTATCTTTGTTTGATTTTCTTTTCTAATTTTTTATCATTATTATGATCTCTTTTTCTCTTAATCATACATTCTACTATAAAAAAGCTTTCATTCGCAATTAACTACAGTTGAAGAAGTGGTCCATAATTTGACTTTCTTATATACTTCCTAAGGTAGGCTGTGGAGAGTGAGGGAGATAGCTCCTTTAAGAGGTAAGATGTTTAGGCAAAGGCAGTCACCCAGGAATTGGATCTAGAGCATAATTATGAATTTAGCAATTGATTTAGAAAGCACTGAAGTACAGAATTCCCAAATAATGCGAGTTTGTTTTTGTGTCTGCAATTTAACAAAGTTAGATATGATTTTGTATATCAATTTGGATAGGACAATCATAGTATGAATTGTTTTCTTTTGTTTGGCAGCTATACCTTTACACACCCATTAAGGCTTAGTTTCTGCATTTATCCTCAACAGAATTGATCAACTGTGCATATTCAAACTCTTTACGAAATAGTATTAGTCGACTCCAATATATTAAAATAGGCACCCACTGCTAAATCATTTTGGTGTCCTCCGCATTTTGTTGATCCAATCTGAATTAGTTCCATTTGAGTTTCCCTTTTTCTCTGTCAATGATTACAATTGTCGTCTATCACAATTTGTATCAGTCAATGAATTATTAAGTATAGAAGGAAATTGATTATAAATTGTGAGATAAGTTTTATAAACTGATTATAAAATCAGGCATGGGAGTTGATGATTCTGAAACTGACGCTATAATGAGCATTTTTTGAAATTTCATCCTTATCTGTCATATTGTCCATTGCTTTAGTTCATTTAGTAAAATGCAGTTATGTTACTATGTAAGTTTAGGCAATAGTACAGATGTCTACAGCCCACTCTGCAGTACCTTTAGCATCCAACCTGTGGTCAAAATTAATATCCATCATAGATTGAAAGTAAGTATAGGCAATGTATTGAGTATAGAAGGAAACTGATCATAAATTGTAAGATCAAACTAAAATTCTGATGTTCATATAGTCTGAACAATAAATGAATCAAATATTTCTATATGTCTGGCCTCTGATATCAAAACTAACTCTCTTTTTTTCGCATACAGAAACTTTGTATTGAAATTAGTGTTTGTAGTTTAACAATTAATTTCAATGTTTCATTGTTGTTTTATTTGGCTTCTTCAGATTTTATGCAAAAGAATCTTAGCATCGTTTTGCTGCTGCTGTTCCTTTGTCTATCGATCAGTGTTATCTTGCTTTTTTATTGTTATTCAGGTATACACTGTAAAATTATATTAGATAATTTTTCCACTTAGTTTATAGTGTGTATACCGATGGTATTATTAAATTCTTTGATTGTTGCCACTGTATTTTGCAGAATTTAGGAACAGTTTGCAGGCAGATTCTTCAGTTGTCTTGCATTGAGGTATAGATTTTCAAATTCTTTATATACAAAATGTAGTTAGTGTGCTTTAGATATTAGAAATCACTCTTTTCAATAGTTTTGGTAATAAAGAATTGATACTTCTGATTGGCCTGGTCTGTTCAAATTGCTGTTATGATTTTCAAATGGATTTAAAAAACATCTCTTGCTTATCAAAACCAACCATTTAATGATCTTAAGCAGTTTTTTATTTTATTTTTTAACACCTTAAAATTGATCTGCAATAAATTCATATTCATAAAATTTATAAGTTTTTTTACACCTGTTTTGTGCCTTTCATTATACAATGAATTGAGCCTTTTTCTATTGTTTTTCCATATGAATATAGTTGATTTTTGGTTCTTCAATCTGGAATCACATTTGTTTCTTTTTTATTACTCAGGAAATTTATGCAAGCTTCAATAAGATGTTCTCACTGTTTGTCTTATCAAGTTTAAGATTAGCTTCTGATGGTTTAAGTTTTTTGATGCTTGCCTTTGATCCATAAAGTTATTAATTTCGTGTGATTTTAAGTCAGAAGTTCAAACATTGATCACCTGTTTCTGCGATATCATTCTTTAAATTCTGCATATGTGTATTCTTCTCTGGAAACAAGAACCCCAAATGCATATCAGTATTAATTCAAAGAATTAGTATTTGTTGATATGTTATTGATATTGTTACTGTGGTCTTATCAAAACAAGTACTCGACATTAAGATTTTGATTTCGTCGTGTTATACAATCAGACTTTAAGTAGCTTTTGATAATTATTATTAATCCCTGAAAATGCTTATGGTCCTTTTACTTTAGAAAGTTGTTCGTTGCTGTATGTTGGTGTGGAACAAAGATAGTTAACATTCAAAATTTTGGAAATTAAAATGTCAGCTTTCTAATTAACAATTCGACTTCTACACCACACTCCCAAAATGTAGAAATAAGTGTAGGAATGCGTTTCCAGCAGTCCTTGCCTTAAAACACCATGTTTATTTCAACAATCTTGATTGGAGCCAATAAACAATTGATAATTGTTATAACATCTCTTATTTGTCTATTTATGCAGGTCTGCTGTAGGAAAACTGAGGCAACGATTAGGGATTCCGCAGACATTGAATCGACATCACTGTTGACTGCAGGTAAAATTTATCAGTAGTTCATTTTTCTGTTTATGGGGCTTTGATGGTTGATGCATGCTACGTATTCCTTTACTTCTTGATGTTTTGACTTTCGATTTGGTTTGATTTGTTTCTGTTTACAATGTTTGTTTTTTTCATTGGCTTATATGTTTGTTCGTTGCTACATTTCCAATCTATAATATAGATAGAGTTTTTTAATTCTTTCTTCTTTTTTCGAAAGGGAAAAAAAAGGCAGAAAGGAGGACAAGATTTAAGCTTTTGGTAATGAATACCCATGTTCTGTTAAAATTTTCATTCAGGGAACCAACCCATTTTTATTTATCTTTAGTAGAGTTCAATTTTTATTTTGTACTTCACCTTAGTTTGTTTTTGGTTTTGGAATTGTTAATATGGTTTGTATTCATGGTATAGATTTGATAAATGTTAATACGGTTTGTATTGATGCTAATCATGTTTTGGATTGTTCTTATGTCTCAGTTTTTTATTCCATGTTTACTTCTACTTTATAAATGTTAGTATGGTTTGTATTCATGGTATAGATTTGATAAATGTTAATACGGTTTGTATTGATGCTAATCATGTTTTGGATTTTTCTTATGTCTCAGTTTTTTATTCCATGTTTACTTCTACTTTATAAATGTTAATATGGTTTGTATTGGTGCTGACCATGGTTCCAAACTAACTGTTTCCAAACTTTGCAAATAGGTCGACATTCACGTTCCAGTCCAGTTGCAAACCAGAGTTTCTTTATTGACAGAACCGTATCAATTGAAAGGTATTAATTTTTATTTTATACTGCCTCTGTTTTGATTTTTGTTTTTCTTTTTTTTTGTGAAACTATTCTTATGTTTTATTCATGTCTGTAATAGATATCTTTGTTATTTAATATTGGAATTTACATCTTCAGCTGGAATATGGAATTATGGACCATCACATAAACAAATAAAATAGCCAGTTCAGTTGTGAGTTGACAGGCTTTTTAAGTGCCAAACTTCTTTATCTTCATTGAACATTTTGATTGTTTTGGTTTTCTTCCTTTGTGTTCTTAAGCCGAGTATGAAAGAACTTCACTTGCAGTTTGTTAATTAAGCCTTCTTTTGTGTTATGTATATCCGAACATTCATTCTTCTCTTTTTTTTTCTTTTCGTCTTTTCTTCTCTTTTCATATTTAGATAGCAGCACATTTAATTGGATCTCCTCTTTAAATTTGCAATGATACCACTGATTCATTCTTTTCTGTTTAATTCACAAAATACTTTAATTTATATATGTACGTAAAAGACAGTATACCCCAATTGTATTACAAAGTACCAAAGGTTGTAGCTGACCGGCCTCTTTTCTGCAGGTTTAAAACGGAACAGCAGCTAAACTGTCAAACCTCTAGAGTTTAAAATCAAGGGTGAGGCATTTTGTTTTATATTTCTTGCTGGCGCCTTTTGTTTTGTTTGTGTTGGCTAAACAGATAAATAGAGATTGGCTGTGATTGTTTGCTTTCCTTTGCACAAAGACAGAGAGAGAGAGAGATAGCTGATATTCAGAAAAGGAGATACTGACATCATCTCAGTACGAGGTTAGTTGTCTCTGAGCCAATTTACTTTTTAATTTGTGAGTTGTGAGTTCTTTCTTTTTTTAATTTCTATATCTGAATTTGTGATTAATTTATGTTTCTCTTTTTAACTCATCTTATTTCTGTTTTGGTTGATCGATTAATGTGGGGAATTAATTTATGTTTCTCTTTTTAATTGCATTGAAACAAAGAGTATAGTTGTTTCAAATATTATAGAGTATCGTTATTTCTTTTGTTTTGTTTTGTTTGTGTTGGTGCTTTAGAAAGAGAAACTGGAGATTGGGACAAGCTTTAGATATATGATTTTGGGGTTACCAGTATATGGTTGTCCATTTTCCTATTGTCTTTTCAGTGGATGTAATTTTTTGACATTTAATTTGAAGTGAAGGCAATAATGATACTGATAGCTTAGATACTGACTGAATTCTTATGCGTTTAGCTTAATTGTACATCGATTGTACGTCTTACATCATAAAAAATAAAAATTCAGTTATCTAGCTTCATGTTTCAACTTCCACTAAGCTGTGCTGTCTTTGGTTATATATATTTTCAGGTATTTTGATCCATTTCAATTCGATCACTTATCAAGAACGATCCACACAGAAATAGAGAGATTTGCTGTGATTGTTTGCTTTGCTTTGCACAAAGACAGACAGAGAGAGAGATAGCTGATATTCACAAAAGGAGATTGTCACCTCATCATCTGAGTACGAGGTTAGTTGTCTCTAAGCCAATTTGCTTTTTAATTTGTGAGTTGTGAGTTCTTTCTTTCTTAAATTTCTATTTCTGAATTTGTGATTAATTTACGTTTCTGTTTTTAATTGCATTGAAACACAGAGTATAGTTGTTTCAAATATTATAAAAATGGATGGATTTGATAGATTTTATGTTTAGCTGTTTCAAAATTTTTTGGGTTTGTTACTTTCGGATTAGTTTGTATAGATTTGATCTATTTACTTACGAAACAGAAAAATAGATACTAGATCCAACATGTTAGTCTGTACATGTCAAAAATGGAAATCATATGAAAATATGGTTATTAATATTTATACTTGAACTTTCTGTTGTATAATTTATTATAAATTCATCTATTGTGAGTTTTGCTTCCCAGAAATAATTTCCTGAATTTTTTCGATTTCATTTCATTAGATTTTGAGTAAACAAACCTACCCCTAAATTTACAAGTGATAGCGGTAGACAATATACCAGTATCTAAGCTTTCTATAAGAGGCATTATGCATTTATCATTATTCAAAAAGAATGTCAGTATATTTTGTATTCAGTGTATCATCTGAATGCCAACAGTTCCGGGAATATTGTAGGGCAGGAAATGGATAGTGGTATGTAATCACATAGATACGTATCTTCCAGTATAAAGAATCACAGCTGTGGCTTCATATATATTTTAAAGGAAACGTTGGCTAAATGCTTTTCAAATTCATTATCAGCTTTCCTATATATATTTTTTATATTTTATATATATTTTTTATGTTAAGAGGTTATTGTTTGGAACAGCACACCAGAGGATCACAGGATGATTGTTACTGATATTCGAATTAGAACAAATCTCCTGAACAGAAAATGAACCAAGTATGATGGTAGGGTTCGTATAAGTTCAGATTCGATGAGTAAAATAGAGGCAGAACTTGAACCTGAATTTCAAAGGTTAGGGCTAAACAAGAATACTTCTACTTTGGAGAGAAGATTAACTGATCTTGATGAGGTAAAAAGTCTATGCTTATCATTGCAATTTTAAGTCTAAGCAGCACAAATTTATCTTTTAGTAATAACACATCTAACTCTTTTCCTACTACTGAGGTAATAGTATATCATTTATGCATGTAAAGAAAGCTGCTGCATCAGTTTGGTCAATTACTATACTAAAAAAGTATTGTTCTTTTGTTCTCTAATTTTTATGCAGTTTGACGAATTGGTAGAGCTGGAGTGATCTGATTGCCAATATATGAAATTAACAATGAGGTTTTGTTCTAACACTATTATCTAATGTACTGAATATTGATTGTCTCTTTTGGTGGATTTATTTCAATTTTTTTTGAGTAGTATGTTTAAAGCCCATGAGACTTAAGTGCATACATTTAAAAAGGTTTAAATAATTTCCCTGCAGTCCAAGCTGCTATCATCACAGTTGAAGGGGGTTATACCCTGGTGGAGATCTTCCCTTCCTGTCCAAGACCATGAGTTGTTAAGAATGAAGGTGTGGTATAACAAATCAGCTTATACTTGGTATCATATTTTTGCATAGAGGAGAAGAGGGAGAAAAAATTCTATAATTTTTTTTTTTTTTGGGGAATACGCCTTTGCTTTCTATTATGTAGCAGCTAATGTATAGCTTTCTTTAATCTTGAAAGATCTATGCTTTCTATTTATATAAAATTGATTTTATCTATTGGGATTGTTTGCAGATCTATTAAGAGTTTTGGTGAAAATTGAGAGCTTCGAAGCCATTCACAAGCAGGAAAAAATCATTAAAGCTTTCTATGGATGATTGCTCGGATTGATCCTGGAGTTGAAATCCCACTCAAACAGATTCCAATGGTCCAAGAGAAAATAATTCAAGTGTGTGGGCAGCTAAACAATCAAGTATTTGTAGCTTCTCAACTACTTGAATCAATGATTGAATACCCAACCCCAACACACGTTGAGGTACCACACTTAATTGTGCTAATATTAATTTCCTCTATATTGAAGTCAAATGTAGTGCCATGATGAATACTAATCTCCACTGCTTTCATTGATCAGGAAAGGATATTTCTTCCTTGCCTTGGTGGTGAATTGGACAGTGAGTATGATGAACCAGTTTCAATGAAACTGTCTACACACAATCAAGAAGAGCTACTAGATTGCAAAACACTATAAGACGTTTTAAAGAGCTTGGAAAAGAAGGTGCCTAACTTGAAAATTTTCACCTATGAACGATTGGATCGATTGAAAAGAGTGAGAATGTGACACAGAATGCGTTTAGAAGTGATGCAGAATACTTAACCTGTGAATGTTCTTTTCTGATTTTGGGTTGGTTTCTTATTTGAATCCTTTTCGTTTGATTTTTGTTGGTTGTTAGTTCAGTTAGGAAAAAAGCAATTTACAATTGTTATATGACTAGAATGCATTTATACTACCCGAGGCAAAGTGCGGTATCGCAAGGTTTGTTTATCTCAGATATACTGCATGTATGTCAACAATGGAAACTTGGAGCAGTAACTTCATCGAGGTATCCGTCACCATGGGTATCTCTATTTGCCTTTGATGCCAACGTGTTCTTCTTATTCAACGAGTCACAAGATATACTTTTTCGCATTCTTGCTTATTTACACAACGCCATTGAACCAAAGTTGATACATCGAGACATTAAGCGGAGGCTTCTTCTTAGCTGCTAAGTACTTTGTAAAGGAATATCCATTTGCGGAAGAGAGAGCAGTTACTGACTTTAGTTTGCCAAATCAAGTCTGACTGATAAGAAAATTGAATTCAAGAGGGAGTTCCGTCCAGGTGAGGTACTGCTAATGTCGCTGGATGCAATTGTTGCACGGCTAAAACAGAAAGCTGATTGTCTAGAGGGATACATATTCTATCACAGAACAATGTGGTAATGGAAATCAAAGGCTTGGAGGAATCAGATGATATTGAAGTACTTTCTAGAGCAATTCAATTGGGAACAATTTGTGTCTCTTCACAAAAATACTACTGCAATTGATGTAATATATGGTATTTTATCAGTTTGATCAATAATAAAGTCATTTTCAATTATATCTTTCATTATTGTAAATTATTACCAACAACAAATCCCCGCAGCAAAGCGCGGGTATCATTGCTCGGACTTAAAATGTCTTCCCCACAATGAATCTTCCACAATTGTTTGTAAATTTTTCCTTATAACCCTTACCTATAGTATTTTATAGTATTTCCTTCCCTTTTTTATCTTACCTAAACCTCCAAAACCCGCGGCAGAGCGCGGGCGTCTATTCTAGTGAATATAGAAGCTTCATTGTTTCATTTTATTGCTCTTTGGAGATCAAATTTTCATTTGTTTTGGCGGTATTCTTAATAGGTGGGTGTCTTCTGTAGTGTACTCTATCTTACGGATGTGCTTGGTAGTATACTCTAAGTAAAGAATCTTTTTAATGGCTCCTTAGAAGTGGATCGAGTCATTATTGTACTGTTTGCTGAATTACAATTTTAGATAACTTTTTCAATTTAAAAAAAGTCTAACATTAGATATTTGATTATGCTTCTTTTAATCTTGTTTTACCTAAAAGAACCAAATTCTAATTCAATGTTATGAGATTATGCTTAAGCCAAATAATAATACTTAGTCATGGCTCTTTGGCTACTCGAGTTAGCTAGAAATGTTCGAACCAATTCAACATACTTATCAAACCTATTTAGTTGCGGTTACAATGCAATTAGGTTGTTTCTAAAATCTATCTTCTGATCATAGTTAAGGTATGAAGCTCTTGTCAAACCCTAAACAACATTTTGATTGCCTTTTTGTATCTCTAATTAATGAGGTACATATTCAAGAGAATATCGTGAGCAATTGTATTGCTCCAGCCGAAGACTTCTATAGATAAATACTTGAGAGTTTCTTCAAATATTTTCCTTCAAGATTACTTAAAAAGTGATGGTTCCCTTATTGTACAATCATGTATTGCCATACATATTTAAATGAATTTAATCCACACATTATAGAGCAATAATGAGTTTCGAGGTGTGGTAAAGTTCTTGTTTACCTGAATTATATACGTGATATGCCTCAGTTTAAAAAACTATTTGCGTCACAATTTTAGGAGTGAATTATGACAGGCAATTAGGTAAAGCGTCTATTCGTACCTTAGTGGGCTGCGTCAATGTTTATTGGACTCGTTCTCCAAAATAAGCACCTACACATACATTATGTGTCCTTGTAGCTTAGTTCGAGACGGATACTACTAGATGCGATGTGGGTTATCTAGCTTTTATAGATGACGGATAGCCAGATTGATCATCCTATATATTAGAAGTAGAACTTATTTGTGCCGGCATTATAACTCGTTTAATCTGTGCAACTTAACTTAGGTCTCCAATCGTTAAGGTCTAAAATAGACCATGGTCTGAATTTTTATACATTTGAAAAAGTACTATTCATCCAAATGGTAAAGTCAATAATTTTTCCAACTCTAATTGTTTGAGGTCTACAATGATATACTCTAATACATTTCTATCATCCATGTGAGCCAGCTATTGGATTTCATAGTCTAAACCCAGGTCTATATTTAGACCAACCAATAGACTTTAGACCCTCATATCTTTGTGATAGACCCAACCTCCTATTGGAGATGGATTTTGAGAAACAATGGTTTATAATTTAGATTATAAACTCACCATTGGAGAAGGCCTTACGGTGGCAATTAGCTTAACATATTAATGCAAACAATTATATGCAACACAATATAAGTCAACTGCATACAATCTTGTGCAACAATAACAAAAGTTCACCGCAAAGGAATTGCTACATATGTGAGTTTAGTTTTTCCATATTCATACATGAGCGGGCCCACCCAAAATATCTAACTTTGACTCAGTTGGCAAAATAAGTTATTTTCATTCGACATTAAAAGTCAATTGATGCGTGTGTTTCTTTGCTATTTCCTCATTTTCTTCTTACTCATTCTGTTTTTTTGGTCCTGTTTTTTTTCCCCTCTTTCCCCATTTTCTTCTCCATTTTTTCCTTTACTTGCAACATTTTTTATTAATATTTTTATTTTACAATTTAGTCTCGTTTTCTTATACCCCCATTTTGTTATTTTGTTCCTGTTTTTTTTTTTTCTCTTTCCCCATTTTTCTCCCCTTTTTTTTTTATTGTTTTGTTACAACATTTTTTATTAGTTTTTTTTTTTTTTGCTCTTTCCCCCATTTAATTTCTTCTCCTTTTTTCCTTTAGTTGCATCATTTTTCATTAATATTTTTAATTTAAGTTTAGTCTCAAAATTCTTGAAAGCATTGTGGACAGGAAAAAAAAAATCTTATAAGTAAGAATTAGATTAGTCCACCCCAAATTTGCATCATGGATCACTTTACAGTTATTTAATACCTAAATCCAACGTTTGGATAACAAAATCTCACTCTAAAATGAGTAAATTCCAAGGATATAAACTACGGGCAGACAAATGTTTAATTATTAAACAAAAGCATTGCAATAATACATATTCCGACCCTAGGATTAGACCTCATATTCTATATGCTTAAGCTGTTGACTGTGTCAAGATGAATTTTGACGGAGCCTGTGATATGAAGAACGGTCGCAGTGGGCTGGGGGTGGTTTTTCGAGACTGTCGTGGAGAGTTGAAAGGCGCGATAGCAGTACCACAAGTTGGTAATCTTCCTCCAAGATAGGTGGAAGCCTTGGCATTGTTGCATGGTTTACGATTTGCGTTGCACGTGGGCTTCCTTAACTTGGAGGTGGAAGGTGATGCTCTTTCAGTCATTAGTAGTATCAATAATAGTCTTGAAGATTTGAGTCTTGAAGGACATCTTTTGGATGAAGTTAAGTTGTTAGTTCAATCTTTTAGTTCCTATAGTGGGCACTTTGTGAAACGGGAAGGCAATGGAATTGCTCACCGGCTAGCAAAGGAAGCCTTAAAAATTAGTCAGCCTTTTCTTTGTTTAGAGTCGGGGCCTGAGTGGCTCCATCAGTGTGTCAGTATGGACTTTCAGTGTGAAGTCTAGTATGGAAAACTTTGGGCATTTCATCATCTTGGTGGTTGCTTAATTGATTCATAGTCAATGAAGTTCTTATTTGATCCAAAAAAAAAAAAAAAAGTATCCAGCATGCAACAAGTTAAAACAGTAAACAAAAACGATTATGAAGACGCTAACAATTAGAGTTATAACAACTAGCAACATTGAGTATACCCCAGAACTTAATGCAACAGTTAATGCAAATGTAAGATTAAGATTATCTTTATTGATATATGTGAGAAGCATAAGAAAGATCCTTACAATGTCAAATCGGTTAGAAGGTTGAGGGTAATAGAAAACTCATTACTGAAATGCCTGGCCAGTATTGTACTGGCCAATTGTATTAGCCTGGACTTGGGACAAACTTGGTATATCTTGGGACTCCACTTAGGCACTTATGAAAAGCTCGATCGGTTCAAAAACTTGGGACAAACTTGGTATATCTTGGGACTCCTCCACTTATGAAAAGCTCGGTCCTTTTGAACCGAGCTCGGACAAACTTGGTTGCATTCGTGACTGGAATTTACTCTCGAGTCCAGTATGCATGGCACCACATAAAGACTCTGCTATACAAGTTCAGACAAAGAGATAGCTTCGACCTTGGGTTGGTTCCATGAGTTTGTTGCTGCTACTTAACCCCGACCTCCCAAATCTAAACATGTCAAGTGACTTGTATACTTTGAAACCGAATGTCGATTTGGGTGATCCCACCACGTAGAAAACACATTTCATTTCTCTGAAACACACTACATGGCTTCCAAACTGAAGCAACCTAGCTTCTAATTGGAGGAGTTGGAGTTGGAGTTGGAGTTGGAGTTGGATAAAGTGCATATAGATAAATTAATTAATCAGAGTACAGCAAATCATAGAAAACCCTTTTTGAAAAATCACGTTCTTGAAGATTCAAGTCTTGAAGTGCGATTTGAATTGAATCGTGCGATTTTAGTTCCTTCAATTATTACGATAACATGCGTAGCTGAGAGTGAGGTTAAAATAATTCCCCTTGATGTGGGGGGTCGGCTCTCGTTTCATATCTAGTCCTTCAAAAGTACTAATAAAGCTGAGAGTAGTCACGTGTTCAATTGGCAATGAATCCCACATCCAGCTACTTCTTGGAGCTTTGTGTTTCAAATCCTCTGATTTCGTTTCAAAATTCAAAAGCTACTAGCTCTCCCACCTCCATTACTACGTAGTTTTGATTAATAAAGAAATGGTACATATAGAATGACCAAGACTTTTGGATCAGAAAGCTGGTTAAAACTACTCAAAAGTCCAAATCTTTAATCAAAGGAATGTGGAGCGCATTTAGAACACAGTATATGATACAGCCTAAGGACAACTCTAACTATGGGCACTATTTGGGGGTGCTATTCTCATTTTAGCACCCCTTTGTTGCACTATTTTAGCACCTCCTTGTTGCACTATTTATATAGGACTCAATTCTCATCTCCAATCATGAGGTGCTATATGGGGGTGCTATTTTCACTATTCTTGATTAAAATATAATATGAGTATAATTTTGATGAATATTATATTAAAAATATGTTAATTTAATTAAATAAAGTAAAAAATAATAATTTAACATTTTATCATAATATTTAAAAATTATTCTTATTATTTAATGAATTTAAAAAAAATTTTTAATTTTTTTTTTGTCGCCATATACGACAAAAGTGTCGGCACATATGATAAAGAATATAACTATTTAGAAGATATTTTGATGTTTTGTGTCGGCATATATGCCAAACAGCCGAATTTCGATGTGATTTCAGTGCCACGTGTCAATCTCTAATTGGCTGTCCAAATTACGGTTGATTCTTTGTTCGCCACGTGTCATATCTTATCTAATGATATGAACTCAAACCGTCCATAAATATGGGTCATTGTCATCCTCATCTCTCACAAATTCACAAACACTTTTCATATCCAAATCACACAAATTTTTATTTCTTTTCCGTTTTGATTTTGTCAAACTATTTCTGCAATGAATCGTTTGATGAAATGGTTGCAGAAAGATCAAGAAGAGGCCGTAACGAGAAGTCGTCGAGGAGCCTTGATGATGTCTGCCGCTGCCTTGCAAATCCAAACTCTGGAAGATGAGGATTCACAATGAGGTGGTTCTTCAGAAGGTCGTACCTATAAGGCCAGGGATCGAGAGCTGATGAATCTTCGCCTCAAAGCTCAATACTTCACTGATCCGTGCATGTATGAACCAAACATATTTCGTAGGCGATATAGAATGCAACCTTGGGTCTTTGATAGGATGATGCGCGACGTGGCCAACTACGACCCATATTTTGTTCAAACAAGAGATGCTTGTTGGAGACTAAGCTTATCCACTGAACAAAAGCTGACATGCGCCATAAGAATGCTCCCGTATGGCATCACAGCTGATTTCTACGATGATTACCTAGATATTGCGAAGACCACTGCCATTGAGATTTTTGAGCACTTCACAATAAGTCTGACTGTTGATCTTTTCCAACGCCACACGACTCCACAATAAGTCCGACTTTTGATCTTTTCCAACGCAACCATCACCCCCAACGGTGATCCAAGCTTGGCGGATATTTGGTATGAGAAATAGAAAAGAATGGGTAGGTATTTATAGAATTTCCGACAATTCACTGTTCCAACGGGTATATTTTTTTCCCCCCAATTTTCTGGTTATTTTTTTAATTTTTTTTTGGAACAAAAAGGAAATAATAACCCTTCAATTAATAAATCACTTTTTTCAAAAAAATCTGAGCCATTGGATCTTGAATAGATCCGTTTCAGTCAAAAACAAAATTAACCCAACATCTGACCGTCTATATTCAAAATGGACTGATCAGAGCCCTTCAGTTTGATGACCGTTGGGGGTTCCAACGGTCGGCAGGGGATAAAACGCAGCCCTAGTGGGGGCCGTGAACCAGACTTCGTCAGCCCTTTCTCTCTTTCCAGCGCATACGCGCGCGTTCTCCTTCTCCCTTCCCCTGAAGCGCGCGTCTCCTTCAAGCCTAGCTCCAGGCCCGTCTCTTCGTCTGTTGGGCTGAGACAGCCCACTTGGTGGCCCCGTAGCTACAGTGACGAGTCCTAGTCTTGGAAAAGTCTCATATTTGAGACTTGGATGAGCCCAAGTCCTATAAATTTAGGACCAACACCCCCTAAAAACCATGGTCGGAGATGAGAAGTCCTATAATTCTCCCAAATCTGATTTTGAACCCCATGGTTGGAGTTTCCCTAAAGGAAAAAGGAAGAAGGGAATGTTGTTACGACTTACGACATTATTACTATGAAGGCTGAAGCAAGGATTAAATTATCTGTGTCTATATAGAGAAATTTTAAATACACCATCTCAATTACTCAAAAGATGGTCTATTCAGACCTCCAAATTTACTATTTAAACCTCTAGAAATTTCCAATTTTCTAGTCTTTCAGGTCAAAGTCTTGTTTATAAAATTCACAAAATCTTTGAGCTCAGTATGATGATATGGGAAGCAGTAGAGAAACAATGGGCACACGAGGAGGTTGAGTGAACAAGCCAATCATGGAGACACCAAACAAGACAAATCAAAAGAAATTTGCTTATAGTATATGATCGATTGTAAGTTTGCATGTAACCCTTGATATTGATGTTAGGGTAATCAATGAAACTTCGATGCACATGTCAGGGCATTGCTTTCAGTATGCAATTTAGGTCTTTTGATCGAGAAAGATACGAATTCCAGTATGCAATTAAAACCATATGACTCCTTTTTCCCAGCATCTATTCGTGCATCTATATACTCAGTAATAAACAGCAAATAATCCATAACTCCCCATATTGGAAACCTGCATACTCGAAGGTGCTAGCTTTGGAAGTGGATACTCCAATGGATATATATATATATAGTCTGCAGTTTAGACAAACAACCCATTGTTGTAGGCTATAATCTCCATGCAATTTTAAATTATGGGGTTTTGAATTGATAATGATTTTATTGGTCAAGAGTATTTTTGTGAGATTAAGGAGGTCCGATTAGCATTTTATATACTTAAAAAAGTAAGTTGGAGGTCTAATCAGTATGGGAGATGCAAAGAGCAAATTTGGAGGTCTGAATAGACCCTCCAATTTCTCAATGCACATCTCTTATATTTTTTTTTTGTCTCATCTTTTTATAAAACTTGCATCTATGCCCTTCATTAAATAAATAAATGATAAAATTTAAAAAAAAATGAAGTCAGCAATGTTTTACAAATTTTTATTTAATACATTCTTTTATTATAACTTTTTGATTTATTATGAAATTAATTGCTAATTAATTTGGGGACATATCAATATGGTAATTACTAATTTTTTATTTTTTTTACATTAATGAGGTTGATATATATATCGCTAGAAGATTGAATAACTTAACTTTCTTGTCTTTATTGTTTTTCAAGTTGAAAAACTTTGATGCCTCTAAGATTTTAAAAGATTATTAATATCTTCATGATCCATATAGTCATAGTCAATAGTAAAATCGGTAAAGAATGAGCCATGGTTGTTGTTTTGCAAACATGCGAAGTGATTAATGATAATGTATTCATGTATCCAAGATATATTTGATGGTTTTATAAGAATGATATGTCTCAACCAATTTGGTTTCTTGCTAATTTTTCATATGGACTACAATTATTTCATCTATCATTGACATTCATGTATGATATTGAAGCGAGGTCGATTGTATCTTGAAGACGAGGAGAAAATTTAACCTATAAGAAAATATTTAATTAATAATTTGATATATAAAGCATTTAATTCTTATTATTATTTTTTAGAATCTTTTTTTTTATATATAATTTTTATAATTTATTAATGAGGAGGGGTATAAATGGAAGTTTGATGACAAAAAAATATAGGGGGTGTGCATTAAGTAATTGGGGGTGTGTATATAAAACTTCTCATCTACATATCTATCGGAATTTTGAAAAAGGGATTGGGGATATAGAAGAAAATATATCGTTTTTGAAAGAGTCAATTTATTAGAATTATATAAATACATATGAATGTCAACTTCATCGATCTATATCCAAAAAGATACTCTAGGTGGTTGAAAAGCCGCTCGCTGGTCTACGAAAATGCAATAATCAGACTAAGATATATGACCTATATAGTGCAAATTATAGTGATGAACATAATAGTTATAGATCTCTTTAAAGATGCCGACTGTTCCCTATAAAGGGATAATAAGGATAAATCCAACTGGATAACTTATCACGTACTTCTCCATATTGATTATATCTATAAGGGTCATAGCCAAATTAATTGTTGCCTTCATGAGATTCATTTGAGGTCTTATTATGCTCTGTGCCTAAACTGATAGAGTCAAAACTTAAGGCAATTAAAGAAACATTAGATGAGGTACTTTGATCATCAATTGCACCTCTAGTCCTCCTCCCATATTGGGTCTTCTCTTGAGCATCATGACTAGTTATTCTAGCTCCATGCATGGTCTTCATCTTGGGTGGTATGATCAAAATTACTTCACAGCTAAATTGTTTAATCCTCCACCCACAGAAGATTGTCTGTATTCACATCTTTCACCTCCACCACCTGTTCCGCTTCCACCATGTCATCATCATCATAACTATCTGGAGTTGCTGTATCACCCCACACATCATCACTATCTGAATTATCTCTTGGGTTTTTAACAACTTCTTCAGATAAGACCCTATCTATAATGATTCTAGCATTAGTTGCAGTTTCTACAACTTGTGGAAGAGGTCTTCCAACTTCATCATGAATTCTCCTTGTCCAGATTTGTCTTCAGGAAATTTCTCCTCACTTGGATTCCACTCCTCACTCGGATTTCCCTCGACAATATTTCTCCTCACCCATATTCGCTTCGAGGAAATCCCTCTCCACACAGATTTGCATTTAGAGAATTACTTCTCACACAGAATCACCTTGACGGTATCTCTCCTCACCTGAATCGCCTTGAGGGGATTTCTCCTCACCCAGATTTTTCTTGAGGAGATCTCTCATCAAACAGATTATTTGCATTTAGAAAATTATTGAGTTTTTTCTATTTTTATTTTTTTTCATCAGATTTTACATATATTTCTTCACTTTATTGGGGATATATCCTCTAAATATCTAATATATAGGGGATATTTGACGATGTCGGAGAAATTTCGGGGGAAAACGGTAGAAGATAAGATCAAGGTTTTAAATATCGATATCTTCATATGTATCGTACTTTGAAAAAAGGAGATATTGGAAATATCGGGGATACAGGGTAACAAAATGTCGTTTTTGAAAAAAGTCAATTTATTAGAAATTTAGAACTACATATAAATACATATGAATGTCAACTTCATCTACATCCAAAAAGAGACTCTAGGTGGTTGAAAAGCAACTCGCTGGTCTACGAAAATGCAATAATCAGACCAAGACAGATGATCCATACAGTGTGAATTGTAGTGATGAACATCATAGTTATAGATCTCTTTAGAGCTGCCGACTGTTTCCCCTATAAGGGGATAATAAGGATGAACCCAACTGGATGACTGATCATATACTTCTCCATATTGATTATATCCATAAGCATCATAACCAAATTGATTGTTGCCTTCATGAGATTCATTTGAGATCCCACTGCGCTCTGTGCCTAAACTGATAGAGTCAAAACTTAAGGCAATTGAAGAAACATCAGATGGGGTACTTTGATCATCAGTTGCACCTCTAGTCCTCCTCCCATATCAGGAACCTTTATGACTTTATCTTCTTTCTATTATTCAACTACAGAGTTACAAACTACATACAGAGTTACAGACATAGTCACAGACTACACAGTACCATATCTCTCCTCACACAGATTTGCATTTAGACTTTTAGAGAATTACTTCTCACCCAAAATCGTCTTGATGGTATTTCTCCTCACCTAGATTAGCCTTGAGGGGATTTCTTTCTTCACCTAGATTCGCCTTGAGGGGATTTTCTAGTCACCTAGATTCACCTTGAGGGGATTTCTCCTCACTCAGATTTGCCTTTAGGATATCTCTCTTCACACAGATTTTCATTTAGAAAATTACTGAGTTTTTTTTTTTAATTTTTACCTCAAATTTTACATATATTTCTTCACTTTATCGGGGATATATCGCAAATATCTAATATATCGGGGATATTTGATGATGTCGGAGAAATTTCGTAGAAACGGTAAAAGATAAGATATTTACCCCCCTAGATATTTCGGTCCGTAAAAAAAAGGAGATATTGGAAATATCACAGATATTTAAAACCTTGGATAAGATATTAACCCTCTAAGATATATTGGTCCGTTGAAAAAGGGAGTTATCGAGAGATATATTGGAAATATCACAGATATTTCAATTCTTGGACTGAAGGGATGATCAATCTGCAAATAAAATAGCAACTAAATGTCTAATATGTCGATTTATTATCATCTGATTTTACTTACATGGCAACTATAAGCATCGCCATGCCCGATCATAACCATCCCTTTTAAAACCACATTGATTTTTCCCTCGAAAAAAAAACTCACTTTTTTTTAGGGCAACGGAAGATAAATCATTAATGAAAATTATACGATCTTTCCCAGTCAACCTTGAAGGATCCGAGGACCCCTCATATTACAAATTGATGCTCATATAATAAACGACTAAATCCAAAAAGCAGATACTCAAAATACTAAAGTCCGAAAGAGAAATGCAAGAAAGAAAATACAGAAATAATATTCTTTACTTCTAATAACCCTAAAATGAACCACTACCTTGACCAACTTGTCGCCTAAGACCCTCCTGGTGTACGTCGCAACAACCAAAGCAGTCACAACACAATGTAGGGGTGCTACTCCTAGCCAGACTGAGAAAGGGTCTCTTGCCCCGAAACCTCCACAAGTGGAGCCTCAGATCCTCCCTTATATGAAACAGAGCGCATGGACTCTGATCGAGCCAACTACGATATCGTAGGGATGGCCTTTGGTGTGTTCCTCCGACCACGAGGTTTGCCATGCTTCTTGTTAACCTTAAGGGTTGTGGTGATGGTGACTTCAAAAAGCTCGTCAAATGAGAGCTCCAACCCTAAATTCTCAGGCTGCAGACTTGCAGGAACTAGAGCAAGGCTATGTTGGGCCATCTTGCCCTCTTCCCATGCCTAATCCTCCCTTGGACTCCATATACTAGCAATCTGACCTGAACTCAAGGAATCGATCATCTGGCTTAGATGTAGTCACCACCTTCGGCAAAGGCTGAATTTGCACGTTCATTTTCTTCAGTAGATTCGGGAACCGAAAAGTGGGGAAGAGAGAGGGAGAGAGGGTTGGCTGAACATTTGCCCTAAAAACTAGGGGAGAAAGAGCAGATCCTGCTGTTGGTCCTTGAACCAGACCCTTAATTCTCCCCGCTTCCCCCTTCGCCTCTCTAGGGCACCTCTCCCTTCCATGATTAATCCTGGAACAGAACATTATCCACACCTACCAAGAAATAGGGATGGCAATGGGGAGGGTAGGGTAAGGGGATTAAATTACCATCCTCATACCCGACTTCATTCTCCATCCCCTTACCCGCCCCAATCCCCATAATAAGAAACTGGGGATTCCCCATCCCCGTTCCCATTGGGGATTAGGTCCCCGTACCCGCCTCAATCCCCGTTAACAATATTACTAATTTATTAATAAAAATTCATTCAAATAATTATCGATTGTAAACTATGAAGTTAAAATCAAACATCAACATAAAATAATTTTTTTTTATTTCAATCAAACAAAAATAAATATAAGTCTCGCTTAAAAAAAAACAATAAAAGTCTGCATTCGACAAAAAAATTCCACAATCAACTGCTTAGTGTAACCTAACAACGTACTCATTCACTGAACAAGGTGAATTGAATAATATCAAAAATATATTGACAGAATTTAAATATTGACAAAAAGATGAAGTTTATATATATATATATATATTAGATAATTCTTATTGGGTGGGTATGGGGATGGGGATCAAAATACCATCCCCACCCCGTACCCGATTTCAGAATTTAAATATTGGCGATCCCCATTACCATTACCCGATTTCCCCCAAATTTCTCCCCATTAGGGTCGAATACCCGATGGGTACCCTAGCCTATGGGGATTATTGCCATCCCTACCAAGAAATCTTTCATACCTGAAGTGCAAGGTAAGGACGTCCACTAGTGAAACCCTAACACTTTGATCCAAAAGCACCAAATCATTGATTAACAACATAAGTCAAATCCTCGCTACACCACGGTGCACCGCAATCTAGTCCACATGCAACACCTCACTGATTGTCTCCCTAACCAGTCGACTGGTGGCCTCAGTTAGGATCGCCGGCAGAAGGCCTTGCAGCTCCACCCAGATCCAAACAAAGTCCAACCTCACCGCCGCTATTTCGGAGAAGCCATCGTAATCATTGAGCAGGACCACTGCTCGCTGAAAGCCCCAAGGACCACCCTTCTTCACCCTAGCCAATCACGTAAATGAGCGAAGATGAAAAAGATGTGGTTAACCTTCCCCTGAATTTGGAGATTTTCCAAGTCTATCGGCTCTTCATCATCTTTGAGCGACAGTCAGGTAGCAAGTCTGGCAAAAAAAAAAAAAAAAACCACATTGATTTTCTGTCACTCGAAATTTTTTGAAAACATTCTTACTATTTATAGATTTACGCACATAACAATATGTAATTGAACGATGGGACAAATCTAATAGTCTGACTGTGTTAAAAAGTATTGACTTACTTTGTAGAGAGTAAGAAACGTATAAAGAGAGATGAGGGGAAAATAGAGAAGTGTATTATTCAGTCTTAGAGGCCTCCCTTATATAGAGGTAGGGTTTACATGATAAGTGTTTAAACTATTGATATATTACATGTAGGTCCCTAACTAATAACGTGGACAGCCACATAAGAAATAATATTTACAACACTCCCCCTTGGATGTCCACCAATTGATGATGGCATTGGACGCGCTTATTGTTGCCTCGTTAAAAACCTTGCCAGGTAACAAAAACCCAGTGGGATAAAAATAACCCTGGTCGAAGGACAAAAAGAGCACAACGCGCATATGTCCTAGGTAGCATGTTTCTTGATGCTCCCCCTGATTGCAATCTCCCCCTGATCTTTGCATGCGTCGCTTGATAGCTTCGAGAGTCGTCTCAATCCGATCCCTTCCACCAACTTCTGGAAAGTACACTTAGGTAGAGATTTGGTGAATAAATCAGCCAAGTTTTCGTCGGATCGAATTTGCTTCACTGCAATTTCTTGATTCTTTTGAAGCTCATGAGTGTGAAAGAACTTTGGCGCGATATGCTTAGTCTTGTCACCTTTGATGAATCCTTCTTTAATCTGAGCAATACAAGCAGTATTGTCTTCATACATGACTGTTGGTTTGTCAGTTACTGAAGGTAAATCACAGGTGCTTCGAATGTGGCGAATCATGGATCTTAACCAAAAACATTCTCGGCCAGCCTCATATAAAGCAATTATTTCTGAATGATTAGAGGAAGTTGCCACGAGTGTTTGCTTAGATGATCGCCATGAAATTGCTGTGTCTCCACAAGTAAAAACATATCCTGTTTGAGATCGACCTCTATGCGGATCAGAGAGATATCCTGCATCAGCATATCCAACAATTGTGGGATTATCAACAGATTTATTTGTGTAGAATAAATCCATATCTGTTGTACCACGAAGGTAGCGTAATGTTGGAGCAGAGCTATATCTTGCCAATACACTAACTGCAAATGCAATGTCTGGTCTTGTACATTGTGCCAAATAAAGTAGGGCACCAATAGCACTAAGATATGGTACTTCTGGACCAAGGATAATTTCGTCATCTTGTCTTGGACGAAATGGATCTTTCATAGTGTCAAGACTCCGAACAACCATTGGGGTACTCAGTGGGTGAGCCTTTTCCATACCAAATCTCTTCAGAATTTTTTCTGTATAAGCAGATTGATGGACAAGAATCCCACTATCCAAATGCTCAATTTGCAGCCCAAGGCAATACCTTGTTTTTCCAAGGTCTTTCATTTCAAATTCTTTCTTTAAATATTCAGCAGTTTTTTCAAGTTCTGAAGAACTTCCAATCAGATTCATGTCATCGACATAAACTGCGACTATTGCAAAACCAGAATTTGATTTCTTAATAACACGCAAGGACATATAGGATCATTGACATATCCTTCCTTAAGTAGATACTCACTGAGGCGGTTGTACCACATTCGTCCAGATTGCTTCAATCCATATAAGGATCGTCTCAGTTTGATTGAGTACATACTGCGTGGTTTTGTAGTTGCTTCAGGCAACCTAAGTCCTTCTGGGACTTTCATGTAGATATCAGTATCTAACTCACCGTATAGGTATGCAGTAACAACATCCATAAGTTGCATATCAAGTTTTTCCGAAACTACTAAACTTATTAGATAGCGGAATGTGATAGCATCCATTACGGGAGAATATGTTTCCTCATAATCTATCCCAGGCCTTTGTGAAAAACCTTGCGCAACAAGTCGCGCCTTATATCTTGCAATCTCATTTTTCTCATTACGCTTTCTCACAAATACCCATTTATATCCAACCGGTTTGACATTGGGTGGTGTTTGGACAACAGGTCCGAAAACACTGCGTTTTTCTAGAGAATTTAGTTCAGTTTGGATTGCATCTTTCCATTTGAGCCAGTCATGTCTCTGTCTACATTCATTAACAGAGCGAGGTTCAGTGTCATCGCCTTTTATTATTTCAGTAGCTACTGCGAATGAGAATATATTGTCTATGATCATATCTCTACGATCCCACAACTCATTGGTGTACACGTAGTTTACGGAAATTTCCTTATTTTCAGGTACCTGAGCCTCTTCATGGGCTGGTGTCTCACCGATGTCATTTTCCTCTTCTGTAGTCACAGAATCATGAATTGTGGATCGGACATTAATGTCTTGCCCAATATTCTCTTCAGGGGCGATTTCATTAGGATTCAGATGTGCCTTTGTTTTCCTCTTTCTAGGAACTGAATCTTTTGAACCTACAGGTCTGCCACGCTTCAGGCGTGCAGTAGATGGCTCATTGGCCGCCACATTATTTTGTCCAATTTGGACATTAATTCTTGCCGGTGCATTTATTGCTGGGATATGTGATCTTGTCACTTTTGCTGTGTCAGTGAATGCATCAGGCATTGTGTTAGCAATACTTTGAAGGTGCAGAATCCTTCGTACTTCAATTTCACTTTCTTTAGTACGAGGGTCAAGATGAGATATAGTGGGTACAGTCCACATTAATTCACGACGTTCATTTGAACAGTCTTATCTCCCCCTAACGGCGGGAATATTGTCTCATCAAAATGGCAATCTGCAAACCGTGCGGTGAAGGTATCACCCGTCATGGGTTCTAAATACCGAATAATGGATGGTGAATCAAAACCAATGTAGATTCCCAATCGACGTTGAGGGCCCATTTTTGTTCGTTGTGGCGGTGCAATAGGCACATAAACAGCACAACCAAATGTTCGAAGATGGGAGATATTGGGCTGGCTCCCAGAAACAAGTTGTAATGGGGAATATTGATGGTTGGCTATGGGCCTCAACCGAATTAAAGCTGCTGCATGCAAAATTGCATGTCCCCATGCAGAAACTGGCATCTTTGTTTTCATTAGCAAAGTGCGAGCTATTATTTGAAGTCTCTTAATAAGAGCTTCTGCCAAACCATTTTGTGTATGAACATGAGGAACTGAATGTTCAATTTCAATTCCCATAGACATGCAATAATCATCAAACGTTTGAGATGTAAATTCACCAGCATTGTCTAAACGAATGGACTTGATAGAGTAGTCCGGGAATTGAGCTCGTAATTTAATTATCTGAGCAAGTAGTTTGGCAAATGCCACATTACGGGTAGACAAGAGGCAAACATGTGACCATCTTGTAGAGGCATCAACTAGGACCATAAAATATCGAAATGGTCCACAAGATGGGTCAATAGGTCCACAAATGTCCCCTTGAATTCTTTGTAGAAAAGATGGGGATTCGATATCTATCTTTGCATAAGATGGTTTAACCACCAATTTCCCTTGTGAGCAGGCTTTGCAAGGGTTGCTTGGCAAAACAATATGTTTAGTCATCAATGGATGTCCATTGGAATTTGTAATGATCCTACGCATCATGGTGGATCCAGGGTGACCCAAACGGTCATGCCAAAGCATAAATGTATGTTGATTTTTGAACTGCTGGTTCACAACATGGTATGCCTCAATTGGTTGAATGGTTGTGTAATACAACCCAGATGATAGGGCAACCAATTTTTCCAATATATGCTTTTGGCAGTTTTTATTGGATGTAATGCAAAGATATTCCACATGATTATCATTTGTGGTCTCAATGTGGTATCCATTTAAACGGATATCTCTAAAACTGAGGAGATTTCTTCTGGATCTCGAAGAGTATAAAGCCTCTTGAATGGACAATTGAGTTCCATTGGGTAGCCTAATGTGGGCTCTTCCGGAGCCTTCAATCAGGTCTGCAGGACCTGAGATAGTAGTCACATTGGCTTTAGAAGGTGTTAAAGTGGAGAAATAAACCCGATCGCGAAGGATCGTATGTGTGGTGGCACTGTCAGCAAGACATATTTCTTTCCATCCTTCATAAGTTGAGAGCATCCAAAATCCATGTTCATGCCTTCATAAAAGAAATAATAATAATAATTAATTAATTAGTCTGACTAAGGCAATAAAAACATGATATTATAGATCATTTATAGATAAAAGCAATTTAGTCATTCATTTGGGTACGAGAGAAAAAAAAAAAAAAATATATATATATATATATACCCATCATAATTCCTTGACGTAAAAAAAATAGATGCATCATAAACCACATGATAGAGCAAAAATATCCAGAAAAAAAACTTCTTTTATTGCCTTGCAAAATAGCTAGGAACAAACCAGACTAAAAAAATCAGGGGCCTAAACAAAAGGTGACTAATGTAGGAAGAGAATTTAAAAAAATGCCTAAACATAGGCTGACAACTAGTAGTCGTCAAGAATTCCACCACTGGTCATATCATCAAAATTGCTTCCATTGTTCGCAAAAAAATCTGAGACATCGAGCGGAGTAATGTCTATAGGCTCAGATGAATCCCAAGGGTCAGAGTGGTCAATGTAGTTTGTCTCCACATGTTTCTTTTTCAAGGAAGCTTTGTAGAGGGCCACCAAATGGTCTTCTGCACGACAGGTGCGAGCCCAATGGCCTTTACCACCACATCTAAGACAAATACTGTCTTCATTTTTATGAGGTTTGATCATCTGACCATTCCCTTTAGTAATCTTGGCATTGTTCCTTGGGCCCAACTGCTGGTTGTAGCCCCCACGAGCTTGGCCATTTTGTCGACCCTGACCACGTCTATGACCACGGTTACGGGCTTTGCCATGCCTTCCACCACGTCTATTGCCATAACCACTAGTAAAAATAGCATTCGCTTCAGGGAATGGTTGTGATCCTGTAGGGCGAGACTGATGGTTCTTCATTAAGAGCTCATTGTTTTGCTCAGCCACCAGAAGACAAGAGATGAGATCAGAATATTTGGTGAATCCTCTTTCTCTATATTGCTGCTGTAAGACCATGTTGGAGGCATGAAAAGTGGAGAAGGTCTTTTCAAGCATCATGGCCTGAGTTACAGTTTCTCCACAAAGATTCATTTGGGAGGTGATCCTGAACATGGCAGAATTATAATCTATCACAGAACTGTAATCTTGAAGGCGCAGATGCGTCCATTCATAACGTGCTCTAGGGAGCACAACAGTCTTTTGGTGAGCGAACCTATCTGCCAAACCTGTCCATAGCTCAAGTGGGTCTTTGACAGTTAAGTACTCGTCCTTCAATCCCTGATGGAGATGGTGGCGCAGAAAAATCATAGCCTTAGCTTTATTCTGCGGGGACGCTGAGTTTCCTTCCTTGATTGTAGGCCCAAGGTTTTGGGCTTCGAGATGAATCTCTGCATCAAGGGCCCAAGACAGGTAGTTCTTGCCAGAGATGTCAAGGGCGACAAAATCCAATTTTGCCAAATTCGTCATCTTCCTGCCACAATGAAGATGAGGTATGTTAGGATCCATGTATAGTGTTAGAACTACAGGTTCTTAACAAATAAGTAATCAATATCGAAACTTCAGGTTCGAAAAAAATGAACATTGGATCGCAATTATATACACGAAGCTTCAGGTTCGTGTTCTTATGATTAGAACTTCAGGTTCTAAAATTCCGTATTTTTTGAACTTCGGGTTCAAACGGATATGTACTCGAAACTTCTGGCTCGAGTAGCAGTAGTGAAACTTCTGGTTCACTTGTATTATGAATATTAAATATGCTTAATTGATAAAACATATAAGATAAATTTAATTAAATAAATATCAGATATGCTATAAAGAATGATACAGCAAAAATATATCCATTATGTTAACAACATATATCTCATATATATATATATATATGTATATGTATATGTATACAGGAACATGCGATTAGAGAATCATATGAATTATGAAACCATATATATATATAGCTAGATAAGTGCGATTAGAGAATCATAGCTAGTAAACCATATAAGTACAAAGGAACGTGTTTGTGAAGCAGGATATATTAAACTATATATATATAGTGTACTTGATAAAGTGTGAACAATCATATCGCAACAAGCCAATAACCATATTAAACTATATATATATATATATATAGGATTGCAGAAGCACATGTCAGATGAAGAATGGAAAAAAAAAATAAACAAAACCCCAACATACAGGGGACAGTTCCCGTGCTATTAATTAACAAAACATTGATATGATGCCGATATCTCCATAAACCCTAATATGCATAATTGATATAGATTATAAATAAACTCATAGATCATGAGTTATAGTTAAGAGCAACAACGTTGCACCATAAACTCGTAGATCATCATAGAGTTTTAAGAAAAAATAGCAGAGCGTGCTGATAACGTGTTAAAAAGTATTGACTTACTTTGTAGAGAGTAAGAAACGTATAAAGAGAGATGAGGGGAAAATAGAGAAGTGTATTATTCAGTCTTAGAGGCCTCCCTTATATAGAGGTAGGGTTTACATGATAAGTGTTTAAACTATTGATATATTACATGTAGGTCCCTAACTAATAACGTGGACAGCCACATAAGAAATAATATTTACAACAGACTGAAGATTATATCTAGAATTTCACATATCGGGTGAATTTGTTCCTTATGCCTTTTTTTTAGTTGCTAAATTATATATGTTGCTCACCGTCTAGGCGTCTATACACTATCTTTTCAAATATGGTCCTAAAAGTCATATTTATTGTAAACTCATTAAACCTTGTTATTACTGGTCTAGCTAGCACTATGATGAGGAAGTTGTCAAATTTCTTTGTTTCCTTTTTTAGTACATATCCATGAAACCCTTTCGAATTTTCAAATAGACATGATCTCCATTAAATCAAAAGGTGTCGTGTGATTGTCTTGACCTCTAACCTAATCTAAAAGTTTTACACTCTAGCACCCAACTTGAGATATGAAGCAAATTAAGTGCTATTCCTTAATCAAGGGTGGGGCTTACTTGCTCTAACTAAGAAGGGGCCTAAATTATAGGCCAAAAAAGTACTTAACAACTTAATACTTGATTAATCAAAAGTATTTAATGTGCAATCACGTTACATATGGCAAAGCATGGAAAAATGCAAGAAATTACATTATATTGAGATAAAGTATTTTTGATTCATTATAAATGTAAATTAATGTCCGACACTGACTATAAATAAACTGGTTTTTTTTTTTTTCCAGTATTAAACATATATCCTAAGTTTCTTGCATTTGAACGATCTTACTTTGAATACGTACATATAAATATAATAAACCATGGAAAACTGAACACTGATATAGCTCAAATTAGCTAGGGATATTCCTATTCTAATGCATTTTGACATTTTCAAGCAATTTAAGTTGAGCATTTTAAATTTGAATAGCATACCTCTAATTTTAAAAGAGACACAACAAAAATGATATAGGATTTGATCCACGTTTTTTGGTTTAAACTTTAAAATGGCCAATGCAACATTTTGATTTTTGGCAAATCAATCTTCCCCAGTTTTAGGAAATGTGCTTATTTATGTTTTAACAAACCACATCGATTTAGGCCTAATAAAAACCAGAAAACAAAATACCACAACGACAACCTCAGTTGTTCCTTTATCGAGAAATTATTAGGAGTATTACCATACATTATATTGACTTTAAGTCATTGCACTCATATAGCATATGTTTATTATCGATTATTTTCCTATTAGAAATTCCTAGATTTCATAATCTAATAACTTAAACCCCAAATGGAAAAAATTTATTGTTGTCAGATTTTTGTGTTTTAACACAAACTCTAACGATAGTTGAATGAAAGGAGACGTGACACCTCTCATATTGTGTATTAGAAACTTACTCTTTTGAGTCCGAAATACAAATCAACAAGTTAACTTTCATTTTTTGTCCACAATTTTTTGTTTGACTTGGTTTCTTCTCACCATTTTCCCACTGTAAAATTGCATCTTCATAATAGTCAACCCCATTCAAAACACACCCCCCCCCTCCAGATCTTACGCCCAAGAAGGCTGAGGTGATCAAACCGTAAAGAGATTAAAAAACCAAAAAATTAATCCCACCACCACTACCATCAATGAACTGTCAATTAAACCTTTTATCCCGGTCAAACAGTCAACACACCATGGCAGAAACCCTCAAATTTATACTCGATAATCTATTTAATTGGTTTTCGTTTTCTCATTTTTAATTTTCCTTCTTTACTGTTTCTCACACCATCCTCAGTTTTCAAATTGTTACCCCATCCCGCTCACACTTTCCTCTTTCTCTCTCTTTCAGTCTCTCTCAGCTCAGGCTCTTCTTTCTCTCAGAGCTTACAACACAGATTCAGGTCAACCTCCAAGCAATGCAGTTCACAATTTGTGTATTTACTAATGGGTTTTGGTCATTGTCATGGTTTTGTTCTGGGGACAAATCGATTAGGGTTTACTGGGTTTGTTGCTATTTTTTGAAATTCTTCAACTTTTGGGTCGCTGATGCGGTTCTCAGTGTACCCTTTTGTTCTTGGAAGAAAAGGAAGTGAATTAATGCTTCAAGAACCAATCTTTCTTATTTTGGAGTGAATATTTGAAGGAAAAGAAGAGGCTCCCCTACTTCACTGAACTACTGAAGTTGATTTCTTTTTCTTTCTTTTTTTTCCCCTTTGGTTTTACGTGAAAAGTGAAAACTTTGCAAACTGGGTCTTGCTTCCTCTTATGCTAATTCATGTTCTGGGTGTCAATTTTGGAGAATGCTGAAGATGTTTCAGAAATGGGTTTTTGACTAAAATGGGTTTTTTTACCTGGAAGAGCTCAGCTTGATGCTGAGAATTTAACTCAGCTTTTGGGCCATCTTATGTCTTTTGGTCCCCATTTCCATCTGATCTGAGTAGCTGAAATTCAAACATTCAAATTGCAGTTCTTTTGCTCAGCAACCTATTACTTTTCCTAAATTTTCATTTTAATGCACAGCTTGATTGGTGTGTCCAGAGTAGAGTCTAATGAATTCTCAAAGATATTGGGTTAAGAATGTTACACATTTACATCCCTCATTATTGTATCCTTTGACCATAAAGTTCTTGGGTGTTCTGGAAACATGTTGAAATGAATACCAGATATGATGCCCAAACTGTTGTCCATGTGTCTATCTATCATTTGAATAGAACTTTGGGTTTGATTAGAAGCAATCTGTTCAGTTGATCTGTATTGTATTGTGATAATAATTCACAATTTACTAGCTCTCCATATAATGTGGCTCTTTTGGTGGTTGTTGAGAAAACTTGTATAGCCATATGTGATTTCAAACTTCCTTTGTTTTTGAATGAGTAACTTTTTTTTGTTCCCAGCATCATAGTACACAAAGTGCAGGCTCTACTATATTGCATTGATCACATACTTATCGTGATTTTGAAATTGCATAGGTTTTACTTTGAAGTTGCATTACAACACACCTGGAGATCTGCTTAGAAATTTCATGCTTCCTGATGTCTCCATCAGTCTTTTTGTAGTTTACTATTATTTCGGATTGTTCTTGAATTCATTTGGCCCTTTGGTTTTGCTTCAGGTTACATTGACTGGTTCCATTTAATGTGGTGGGCTGTTCGTCTCTCAGTCCAGCAAATATGAAGAGACAGAATCTGGCCACTGCAAATGTGAAAGAGTTTCCTGGCCGCATAACACGTGCTCGAGCTGCTTCATTAGATACATCCAGACAGTTTCGCCCATTAAAAGCATGCACACAACCCAAGCAGCAGAGTCAGAAGCCGGCTTTGCGTGTGAATCCAAAGAGAGCATCTGTGGATGAGAACAACGAGAACGAGGCTGGTAACACATGCATCCAGCATAAGAGGAGGGCAGTGCTGCAGGATTTAACCAATACTTTCTGTAAACCTTCATATGGGGACTGCTTCAATGCAACTAAAGTTCAGGTCAATATGCTATTAATTAGATTTTTCAGAATACAAATTCTGGTATTATCATCAATATAGGATAAATGCAATAACTTGGTAGTGCAAGCATACTGCTAATTTTGGTTGACTGAATGTTAAGCAAATTCAGAGACAATATCGGTTTGCAGTTCTTTGGTTGATCAAAATCTAGTAAGTATACTTGAAGGATTATTGTCAGGAATCTATAACGTCCACTTATATCAGTGTCTTTCTTGTAACAAGGATTAGTAAGTAGATATTTCTGTTCCAAGATCTTTTATCTCTCTATTTTCCTGCCTCAAGAATCTGAACTCCGCCTCTAATTTTGCTGAATGCAGGCTAAGAAAAGAAAGCCAGCTAAAAGAGGTCAGGCAAGGGTCACAAAATTGACCCCTTCGATTGCTGTAGATTTGAAAATGGAGGTTGTGCATGAAACAGTAAAAACTGAACTTACATCGGACAGATTTTTGCATTCAATGAATTTGGAAGATGGTGACAAACTTTTTCATTCGGCTACCTTCAGTGGGGATGCTATTGCTATCCATCAGTTGGAACATCAGAGTTCTGAAGTGGATTCAAAAGTCCAAAGTTGTCCTAATAAAGGTTTGCTTTTGTTTTCTCACCTTGAGCATGTATAATAAACACTCGAGTAGAAATCAATGGAAGGTTTAAATAGTGAAATATATTGACACCCTTACCAAGATATACTTTGGGATTGAGCACTCTTGTCCACATTGTTTTAATTACACCTACTCATACCTAGAAAGGATAATAAACTGAGCTAGCATGGGTGAAATTTGTTATTCTAAATGTCTGTAATTTGAAATGGTGGAGAGTTCAAGGAGCTCTATGAGCTTGGAAGGCCTAGTTTGAGGAGGTTTCACCACCAGATATTGGTTGTTTCTCCTTTGAGCAATCTGGTCTATTACTAGCAACTCCCTGTTGTACACTTTTCAATAGAACATACCTTAGCAACTCAAATCCAAATCTAAAAGCTTAAAGAGTACATATGACTAGAACCTTCCATACTGTTCTGCTCATATTCAAGATAGTTATTGCTGATTTAGGGTTTACCAGTTTGAAATAAGAATTGGAGAACGGTAATTATTCACCGAAAGTCATCTTAAATCAACCATCAAACAACAAGAAGTCGGTAGGGGTTCAACATTATCTAAAAGTTAGCATTCTGCAAATCTTTTTCTCTTCTATTGCCATGTAAGGTAAAATGACAATTCTCATTATAATGCAATTGATCTATGTCATTGCAACACAATGCTTTATGTGTTACTCTGAGTACTAGATGCCAAATGCTAATGTTGCTTTTTATCTTGTTATATGTCCATCATATGCAGTACTTTGTGACCTTTACTATTAAATTGTTGCAGCAGACATTGGTAACCTTTTGATGAACATGATCACATTGAGTAACCCGGATATTGTTGACATTGATGCTGGTCACAAGGATCCCCAATTGTGTAGCCTCTACGCCCCTGATATCTATAACAACTTACGTGTTGCAGAGGTCTGTGCTGTTCATGTTATACTTTGTTTGTGATAGAAGTTCCATTTTCTAGTGCCACAACTATATATTCAATTTTTTTATTACAGATTTACAGTGGATCATTAATCACTAGTCATCTATGCCACTCAATTATGAATATCAGTGATGTACATTTGATCAGCTAGTTTACCAAGCATAACTATCTCAACCAAAACGATGTAGTGCCACCAATAGATTCGTGATTCCCAACAAGTTATCTAAGCTTTTTTTCATACGATGTTCTGTTCGATATGCCTACTACTTTTTCACGAGTTTTAATATTGAATTATGAACATATCCCATTCCCTTGATTAGAAAATGATAATAAAATGCTCTTCCATGCTAGCTTGATACCTGTGATTGTGTGGAATTGCATGTTGAGCTAAAAATTAGAAACTTAGTACTCATTCTGTTTCCAAAATGCTTGCTCATGCTTAGGGGTCCTATGCTAGGATCTCTCATCTTTTATCCTCTTCTCCATGTGACAATTGATTAGATTCTTTTTGTTTTTTGTTTGGTTTGTCTTGACAGCTTTCCCGAAGGCCATTTCCTAGTTTTATGGAAACGACACAACGCGATATCACCACAAGTATGCGGGGTATTTTAATAGATTGGCTAGTGGAGGTTAGCTGCTTTCTTCACCTAATATTGGTTATATGGAGCTCATGTATCTGATTAAGCATCAGGCTGGAAGTTATGAGCCATTTAGATGCTGCTTTCCTTTAAAATTCAAGCTGTATTACTGAGGATAGTCCCATATTTTCTTTTCTACTATTTAGATGAATTATTCATTTTGGATGTTTTAAATTCCCTGGTTCACGTTGTAATGTTTGGTTCAACAATTGCTGAGTGAGATGCTGGAAGTTAATGTAGCTTTATGTCCGGTTCTTGTCCTTAATGCAAAGTTACGCCCCCCCAAAATAAAATTACCTGTGCTTTCCTTTTAGAACTAAGTCAGTATCAAATGGGATTACATGTTTAAACAGATTTACCTAATATTGTTAACCTGCTTCTAAGATAGTTCTATCTTGTAATTATTCTTCACATTGCTCAACTTGTTCAGTTAATTATACACTGCTTGCACAATAAGTCTTCTATGAACCTTCTAATTCTGTTGCAGGGAATAGCTATACCCATTTGTGCTTTCTATTCTGCTATTCCACTATGAATTGCTTATTATGCTTTTTCAAATGTATGGATCCTAATACAAATTGGTTGCTGATAAAATAGTCTTGGTTTCAGGTGTCAGAGGAATATAAGTTGGTGCCAGATACCCTTTACCTCACAGTATATCTGATAGATTGGTTTCTTTCCAAGAATTACATTGAAAGACACAGACTTCAACTGCTTGGCATCACTTGCATGCTGATTGCCTCGTAAGCTTTCCTACCTATGGCTGATTTAACTTCATTACTTCTATCAAAATTTGATTTAGATCTATTAAGAAGGTCTATCAGGTGTTTTCAGTACTATTAGGTTGATTGAAGTAGAGATAATTCTTAATGAAACCACACATTCCCTAACTGTGTTAGATTTTAGCACCTACTGGGTTGTCTCAAATGGTGTATCCAAGCTCTTTGTGCAGGATGAACTGAGTTTGGTACCACCAATCCCCATTCCCACTTGTTAGTTGGTTGCAAGGTGCATTGTGGGTTGCACCTATATTTCTCTCTATTGCATCTGTCTTCCTCTCCATGTTCAGGACGGCTGTACATGAGGGATGGTGTTAGCTTGATACATCGCTAGCCTATTCCCCAACAGCTTCAAACTTTTGAGGATAGTGGTTGTCTAACTTGTTCAAGATTGCTAGTTTCCTTTAGGTCAAGGCCCATTAGATGGGGAAGAAAGAGACCTATGACTTGTGTCTATATAGACGGCATTTGAATTCAACCAAATGAGTTTGAGACATCATTGCTGAATTTCTATAAATAATTCCCAACACAACATAGATATGATTATTTTTGATTAAAGAATAATATGATCAATTCAATTCATTAATTAGGCTTTTCCGAGAGATCCTACAATTAGAAGTTTCCAGGCATTACTTAACTAGATTTTCAAGCCAAAATTTCTAACGAGTTGTTTGACAGATGACTAATGTGGTTTTCCTCTGTGTTTTGAAGGAAATATGAAGAAATTTGTGCACCACGTTTGGATGAATTTTGTTTCATGACAGACAACACTTACACGAAAGAGGATGTATGTCATTGCCCCTTCTTTTTCTTTCGCAATAGGCTGTTATGAATTTGAATAACACTAAAAAATTGTTAAAGCCAAGTGATACTGAATGAGTAAATGCATGGTAAGGGATGCTCCTTAATCAGTATATTGTCCAGCTGCTATACACAAATAGATGAGATGAAAGAAATCTGGTTGATTCATGCGACTCTAATGCCATTGGTTTTTGTGACCTTTGAGACCCTGTTAGCAGTGTGAAGAAGCAACAGATGCCTTTTGTTAACACCCACTTTGTAATTATTATTTTAAAACCTGTGGTAGAACTTTTGTTTGTTTATGTATTTGTTACGTTTTTAAGGTTTCCATTTGTTCTTTCCCTGTCATATTTTTCCTTCATTAATAAAGAAAGTGGCAGGTATTGCAAATGGAGAATCAAGTCTTGAAGTACTTAGGCTTTCAGCTTTTTGCACCAACAGCAAAAAGTTTCCTCAGGTACTTTAGGTGTATATGATGTAAGGCGTCAGTGTTGTTTCTAATTTCAATGTACTACTGAATATTCCTAATACATATTTGTTTTCAGGAGATTTCTTTTAGCAGCACAAGCTTCTTATAAGGTAACATGATTAGTTAAAGCTGCTTTTAGTGTTGTTTGGAAATGCCATGCTCTCTTTGTTTTGACCTTGGTTTGAAGAATGACTTACATATCTATCTCCCCAAAAATATTCCAGAGCCCTAGCCTTGAGCTGGAGTACTTGGCCAATTATCTTGCCGAGCTAGCATTGGTTGACTATGGCTTTTTGAAGTTCCTACCTTCAATGATTGCTGCATCAGCTGTGTTTCTATCCAAATGGACCTTAGACCAGTCTAGTCACCCATGGGTCTGCCTTTTTCTCCCTTCTAGTTTCATTCTGTTCTTGTACATTTTGATTATGAACTGAAAATAATAACTTTGATTGTAACTCTTGCAGAATCCAATCCTAGAACACTATACCTCTTACAAGCCATCAGATTTGAAGATTCCAGTTCTTGCTTTGCAAGATTTGCAATTGAACACAAATGGCTGTCCTCTGAGTGCTGTACGAATGAAGTATAAGCAACTAAAGGTATCAAATAGCGAGTATAAAGAAGAAACTAGTACTTCTTTATTTGTTGTTCCATATCACCCGCATCATTAATGCCAGACGTATTATTTTCTATTGATGTGGTTATTCTTCTGGCAGTTTAAATCCATCGTGGCTTTATCATCCCCAAAGCTTCCTGAAACACTATTTTGAAGACAAGTTTCAAGGGACAACTAACAGCTACTGAGATTCATGTACTTTTCGGAAGAAGTTTCCTCTAAATTTTGTCAATCACTCCATGAGGTTGTACCTGATGTCTCCTTTCCAGTTATATTCATTTTTTTGCCCAGTTTCTTGAATTCTTGTTTATAGATTTTCTGACCCGGGTTTGTGCTTCATCCAACCTGTGTCTTAACTAGGGATGTATGGCCACTAGGTATCGAACTTGGATAGATAACTTGTTAATAAATTTAGCACGTAATTGAGATGTGACCACGGTTTAATTCAGTTGTAAAGTATTCACGACCGTAATTACTTAAATGTAATTTTTGCTGCCAAAGCCTTAATCTATATTAACCAATTTTTATTTGCACACCTAGTCTTCTGATATTTTATGAATGTTTTATTACTGCATTGTAAGAACTGAGTGTTGATAATGTTGATGCTTCTGGGTTCAATTCACTTGGATGTTGAAATGCTCCATTTTTGTTTGGGTGTGTAACCACTTTCCTATTCAAAACCTATTAAATCGGTAGAAATCGAGAGTTATACAACGGTAATAAATTACTCAAGGATATAAGGGTCTTGCTTCTTTGGCCATAATTTGGAAATGTTGGATCAAATCTTAAAAGTATAGTGTTATTTCTATGAAGATTTGGGAATTGTTTCATTGCAGCATCCCCTGGAATTGCTTCTTTGTTGCTGGTCTATGGTATATATGGAAATGGAGGTGCTAATGTGTCTTTTGCCATGGCTTTCAAACTCTCCCGTGGCCAAATAATTTCACTCACAAGTTTCACCGTGTTTTTTGAAGCTTATAGTGTCCAGCTCTAAATCGATTACCAGCTCAGGGGGAATTTCCCTACTACTCAATTGATGAAACTTGGTCGTAGTTGTGTTTCTGCTAGTTTCACTGCTACAAATGCTCTACATGAAAATGCAGATTTATTGGAAATGAGTTCATCAGAAGTTGTTATCATTAAGTTTTTTAATGTCTATTAACGTACGACGTTAAATATGAAAACATTTATATTATAACTAAGAGATATCACCATATACTAAAGGAGAAATTAAAATAAAATGAGGGCTCACCTGATATCGAAGTGCCTTTACCTCCGCTGCCTTAGACGGTGCAAGGCTTCGGAGGGGAGCGATATCCCAAGGTGTCCGTCGGAGGAAGACATTCACCACCTGAGAAGAGACATCTCTAGTAGAGAACATATTGGACAAGTTGAATTTTGCACTCACAACTATTGTTTGTGCAGTGAAAGTTTTGCGTTGATACATTATCATACTAAAAAATCGATTTCCTTCCGCTAAAACATCAATTTTAGTTTGTTTAAGTCGATGAAACTTGATCTCGAGGTGACAAAAATCAAAAGACCATCAAGGTAATTAATTTAAGAGTATTAGGTTGCTAAGAAGAAAGTTACTAGGTCACGGTCATCTATTTATCATTTTTCATAACAGTAGTGTTTATCTGGTCACTAATTGACTAAGAAAATTATACTCTATCACCATTGGATGTAAATCTAACGTTGGAAAACAAAATAACTCAATTTAAACATAATCTTTTCTACCATTGAATCACATTCAATCATAGTTGAACATAATTTTTTTGATCGATTACTGACTCGAACATTATAGTTCTTAATAAAGGGTTAGAGATCCTTGAAAGACTGTACCTCTTCCAATATTGAGAATTTGGGATGATACGTATCAGCAACCTTTTTCTGGCTAAAAAACCAAAATCAAATCCAACCCTTACGCTGCAAAGTGATAATCCGACATAAGAACAAGAAATAGAAGTAGCAAAGTTGTGTAGGACGTCCTGACGTCCAGTTCGTTTCGTTAATGTTTGCGTCACCTGTGGTCAGAGTATGACGGCTCACCAGTCACGTACAGCCAGAGAAAGAGGACAAAGGGAGCTGAAATCATAAATGCAGGGTATTTTAGTAGTTTCGTACAGAAAGAAGATTTTCTGGTGTTCCTGCTACCATCACCATTTGTTTATAATCTAATATATCTCCAGCAGCTTAGTCACAGAGAGAGAGAGAGAGCGAGAGAGAGATGACAATGGCGGCTTTGAATATCCCATATCAGCCATGGCCACCTACACCATCCTCTCTCTATTTTTCCAAAAATAATATTTCTTTTTTAACCCAATGTAATGGTGCTACTGCTACTATTAATAGTAAATTACTTTCTTTGTCTCATTCTTATCACTTCTCTGTTCTCTCTTCACTCCATGGAACAAACAGACCAAACTCATCATCCAAGCTCTCTTCAATGCCAACCCACCTCTCAAAGTCTGGTAATTTTTCTGTTTCTGGGTTTTGTTTCTCTTTACCTAAAGCATTTACTTTTTTTGTAACTGCTCACTGTGAAATTGATTTTGGGAAGACTGTGAATTTGATCATAAGAAAAAAGAAAAGAAAAGGGAAAAATACTTGAAAAGTTCTAGTCTTGATGTATCATTGGTTTGTCCCACTGGGCTTGTCAGACTACAGTAGATGGTTTTACTAAGAAATTTTACAGGGAAACAGAAAAGGAAAATTTCTTATGCTTTTTATGGGTTCCTGAAGAAACTGGAAAAAAAAAAAATTCAAAAACCTAGATTAGGAAAGATGGTTGTAAAAGAGATAAAATTCAGAGTACCATATCATCTTTATGTCGTTGATGCTCTTTTTGGTCTGATTATGTCCTTGATGCTACTTTTACTTTCTGAAAACAAAGAAAACATAATGGGGTGACCCTTCTTGGTTGCTGAACAACTGGGGGACAGTAATTATGAAAGTAGAAATTGAATACGGGATGTTTCATTGCTTTCGTTTGTGAAATCAAGATCTCAAAATAGGATAGGCTCAGATTCATCATGAAAACCCTTCTATGTATGTTATGCCTTCTAATTTTGTCGGTTAAAAGGTTGTTAAATATCATGTGAAGATTCTTGTAACATGATATTTATACAACATCTCTGATGACAGGAGTATCTGTTCATCATTGTTTTGGCATGCATATTTTGGTTTCGATTCAATTTTGGATCTTTCTGCTATATGCAGCAATGGGTTACTCAACAGGAGCATTCTACATATATGATAATGAGGAAGCAACAATTTGGGATCCCTAGTGAATGAAATTTTGAACTGTCAAAGCCCACATATTTGGGGTGCTTTTGGAATGAAAACTATATGAACTCAAACCAGATATTAACACGAAGCTATTTATCTAGTTCTCAGCACAACAAGTGAACAGTTCACAGTTGGAGGTTTCTACCATGAGATATCTGGAAGCCTTCACTATCCCTTATGGGATGGATTCCTTGAACTTTCACCCTTAACTGCTCATCTCAATTTCTCAATAGCTCTTGCTTTGTATCTGTTGGATGGATTCTTCAAGAGTAGTGAGCTTTTTTATTTTTTATTTTTGGCCTGAAGAGTAGTGAGCTTATATTCTTGCTTTCTCTTTGTGGATTCTAATCATTGGCGAGCTTGTCTATCTAATTACACTGTTGCTTCCTCTTCTCTCCATTTAAGCTCTCGTATTCACATATTCGTATATTTCACTGATTGAAAGTTGGCCCTCTTCCTCATAAGCCCATCTCTTCCATGGTTTAACCTTCTAGTTGTTGCTTGAAAGAACTGGCTAACTTGCTTAATTAAGACACCTCAGTACCTGAAGTGGATCAATGATAACCTAAAATAACTCCCTCTCTATGTAGTTCAGCATTGCTTTGCTCATGACTCATACTCCTGTTATTTAACTGACTCTGTCTCCATTCTTATTGAATTTAATAATGTCCTCGTAACTACTACCAAGCTCTCTCTCTGTGTTTTTTTAGTCTTGATATTTGTTATGGCCTGCTACAATTTCCTTCTGTTAGCTATTATACATTCTCGATTTTTGTGTGTAATTCTGTCTGTTCTTCTGTCTTTTGTTGGCATTCTTTTCCTTATATTTCAAAAATAAAAATGAAAAGAAAAGTCATCTTCGTTGATTGGAGATCATATAGAACATGGATACATTTGAAGTTTTGATAATATATAATATTTATGAATCTGAATAGTTTGTGTATGACTTATCATGGGTAAAACTGAAGCTTAACTAGTTACTGTAAGGCGCTGTCTAATGATGTGGACAGATTCATGGATGATCATTACCTCCTTTTGTTTATCAGGGACTCTTACTGCAGGCACTGGATGTTCCTGGATGCAAGACAATTCCATGCATCACAATGGTCCTGCCAACAGTGAATGTGGTGAGGGTCCATTGCATTCTGCGTTTCCAGCAAAGGCTGCTGAGATTTCATCTATAGAGGACCTTTATGAGTTTATAAGTTCAGGTCCATTGATGAACAAACTGGGTTTAGCCCCAGAAGCTGTGGCCGAGTCCATTGACAAGTGGTTGGCATATGGTTTACACCTGTGTCGGCTATTTCAGCTCAATGAATTGGACCTCTCAGTTCCTCAGAAAGTTAGGATATATCACTATTATCTTCCGGTCTTTTTTTGGTGTGAAGATCAGATATCTCAGCACAGATCCTTGTACAAAGATGGAGAAGATATACCTCCTCTAGTGGTACATCATTATTTACTCAATCGTCCCAGCTCTTTTTCATGATAAGTTTATCCAGTGGGATACATGTTTATATTGTAGTGCTTATATACATAGTTTTCAGACCAGTGATGGCATTTCTGAAGAGCCATTACTGACATTTTTTTTATATTTTGGTTTCTGGTTCTGACATTTGGTCTGATGCAGATTGGGTTTAGTGCACCACAAGGTTGTGGAAAGACTACACTTGTCTTTGCTCTTGATTATCTTTTCAAAGTAACTGGCAGGTAAGCTATGAGCAATTGATGTTCTAGATGATTTATTAAAGATAAAGAAATTTTATATTGCTTACATCTGTTCAAATCTCAGGAAGTCTGCCACAATATCCATTGATGACTTTTATTTGACAGCTGAGAATCAGGTATTGGTTTATGGAAGTTTTAGGGAGTTTGTGGTACATTCTTCTTTAGATTTAATTTCTGATATGGTAATGTTCAAATTGTAGGCTAAACTAAGAGAAGCGCATCCAGGAAATGCACTTTTAGAGGTAGCAATGAGTTTACGTTATAAGTGACTGCCAACTTAAAAAGAGTTGACAAGTTGATTGTAACTCATTCGAAAACTGAAATTGCTTTCTTATCAATAACATTGCCTGCTCTCATGTTCGTGGTCGTTTCTAGTTACGTGGAAATGCTGGCAGCCATGATCTTCCATTCTCTGTGGAGACACTGACTGCTCTAAGCAATTTGAGTAAAGAAGGTGATTCTCCTCGACAAATTTTTATCTGCAAGAAATCATGTCTGTTTCATAGTTAATTCACACCCTGAAATGTTCAGGTATGAAGATGAAGCTACCCCGATATGACAAGGTAAGTGCACCATTTAATGTTAACTCTGCTTATTCTTCTTTTTCTTTTCATTTCGAACTTAATCCGTGTTGCAGTCTGCTTACAATGGAAAGGGGGACAGAGCTGATCCTTCGACATGGCCCGAGGTGGAAGGGCCGCTTACTGTAAGTCTGTAAGAGGACTTTCAGTTATATCTGAAATTATTTGGATACTATGTTCAAGTTTGTATTAGTTTTTTTAGGTTATGAAGTCAATTGGTTAAACCCAAAGGTAAATTAGTTAGGTGGTTTCGGTAGGCTGTGTGGAAACTCTCAAAAACAGATTTCACCTTGCAATGTATATGTGCCTTTGGCTGGTTATGTAGGCTCTTCTATTTGAAGGTTGGATGCTTGGCTTCAAACCCGTTCCTGTGGAAGTTGTCAAAGCAGTCAATCCACAGGTTAGCCTTGTTGATGTTACTTGTGCTAATGCAAACTTCATGAAGTGTTATATTCTCCTAAAGACAAACACAGCTCATATTTGCATATTCATTTCCCAGCTAGAGACAGTAAATAAAAATCTTGAAGCTTATTATGATGCATGGGACAAGTTCGTCAAAGCATGGATAGTCATCAAAATCAAAGATCCCAGCTGTGTCTACCAGTGGCGTCTGCAGGTTGGCTTTTGTGGTTTACATCCTTCCTGCAACAAATTACATTTTTCCATTGTTTATGTACTTTTTGTTGTTAAGTGTAACAACTGCTTGTTGCCCCAAACTTGCAGGCAGAGATTGCCATGAGAGAGGCTGGAAACCCTGGAATGTCCGATGATGAGGTTGTGCCCTAAACCCTCTATATATAATTATATAGTTGTGTCTTATAAATTGTCCGCTGAACCTAGAACTGATGCGTTTCGGGGGGATTAATTTTCAGGTAAAGGATTTTGTTTCACGGTACTTGCCAGCATACAATGCTTACCTTCCTACCCTTTATGCCGAAGGACCAAAAGGGTCAGATCCAAAGCACCTCATCTTTGTAGAAATTGATGAGGGAAGGAATCCCATCCTTGGTAACTAGTTGCATTAGTTTGAGATGTAAGATCCCCAATTTAGATTTCTTGAAATGTCAATTGTATGGGTGATCAGTATTAGAGAATCTCTGTTTCAAATGTAAAAAGGTAAATGCAAGTAACAACAATCATGATTTTATTAACTCGAATGAATTTGTTTACAATCGCATCATAACTATCATCCGGGATTTATTTCTACTGATCCCACTCAATGGCAAGAAATCTAAGGGCCACAGCAGCAGCCACCATAGCAGCAACAGCAGCAGAACAAAACAAACAAACTGCAATGATATTGCAATCCAATCTTAAGTATAGAATAGTAAGATCAAGAAATGAGGAACATATGAAATTGAATATGAGTGAAAGTTGAAAGAAACAAACCAAGCAGAGAAGAAGCCTTTCTCCTCCTTGCGTTTTCGGACATGATCACAGCATAACATCTTTTGATTTGGTGCTGCACCTTCCATTGCTTCTTTCTTATATGAAGCCCTTGCAAAACAATTTCAAAGGCCACCATGAAATGGTATATATAGAGGTAACAAGTAGCAAAGAAGAAAACAAAGCCTTCGCTTAGCTGAGTTTCTCGCTTGCCCATTTATGATGGTAGTTAGGAGAATGCGAATGGCAAAGAGTGGCCTTCTTATTGGCTCTCATTGATAACCCATGACAATGTGTTATGGAATCGAGCAGTATTCCAGCTATGAGAAAAATTTGTTACAACTGCCACATGGAAGCCTTAAATGTCCCATTGTAGCAGAAATATGTAACTATCTGGAAGTTTTGCATAAGTTATTAGAGCACAGCATGATGAGTGATGAGCCTCATGGGCATGAGACATTCAATTTCATCAAAGCAACGTATTTCTTCCTTTGTAAGCAAAGATAATATGAAAATGTTAACCCTTTTCATCATTAGTGTTCTATAACGAAAGAAGCAATATTCTGAAAACCCATTTTGCTGTTTTTGACTTCTCTGAAACAGCTTAAAGATGAAGTTTTGTAAAGCATTTTGATTTTGTTGCTTTTGTGGAACCAATTTGTGGCTTAATTGCAGGAAAATTGATAATTACATTTTTGTAATAAAAAATAAGGATTTCATTGGTAGTAATGGAAATGGTAACTTACAAAATGATAGATTGGCCTCACTAAAACCTTAATCGGTAAACAAACCCAATTACAACCGAAAACTTTCATCAAGGAGAATTGGAGTAAGCCACGAAGGATCAACACCAACGATGGTTTGAATTACAACTGAGAACAACGTTTGTCCTACAATGGATGAACTTATTACAAACTCTAGAAGAATACATCCAATAACTAGACTCTGTTCAAGTAAATCCTTATTTGTATGTCTGGCCCAAACTCTACGTTACTTGACCTAGCCGTAATAGGGTTTAATTAGATAATTTCCGAGAATCTTAGAGATTCATATTCAATGTATGATTATCTTTCCTTATATGATTCAGATTCTATGCATTGTAATCCTCTATATAAAGAGGCCCCTATTATCAATGAAAATAAACAACAATTCTCTCTCAAATATCGTTTCCCTAAAACACGTTATCAGCACGAAACAAATAGCCAAACCCTGATTCAAGAAGCTAAAAACCTTGAATCCGAATACAAAACCTTGAAGCCTTTTCTGCCTCCACCTCACACCTTGAAGAACTCGATCCCAGGAGTCCAGAACCAGCGGCGCCACCCAAGAACCGGCCGGAAATCTACCGAACCAGCCACCGGAATCTCCATACAACCCGCAGCAAATATTTCACCGGTTCACCATCTTCCGAACATCCAATTTCCACCAAATTTTGTCAAAAGAAGCCTCTCAATTGAAGTTTCAGGAACAGGAAGAAAAATAACAAAAACAGATCTAAAAAGTACTGAACTGGCTGACTGATCTTCGTCCAGAAAAACCAGTAGTAAGCAGAAAGGAAAAAAAAAAAAAGACTCGCGGCCCAAAGAGAGGAAAAGGAGGAAGCCCAGAGAGAAGAAAAGGACGCGGCCCAAAGAGAAGAAAAGGACCGGCCAAAACACTAGACGCAGCCCAGAGGCCCACTGCCACAAACCCTGCCACGTCAACACGTCGTCATCAGCCACGTCAGCAGTGGACCAGCGCCACGTCAGCACCGGTCAACTCTGGTCAAAGTCAGTTGACTGTTTCTTGTCAACTTTCTGGCCACTATTCTGGCAGCTAGCGGCGACTTTTTCCGACCACTTTTTCTAGTCAAATTTTTCGGAGACCTATTTCGAGGTTTTTTTTTATTTATTAAAAGTTCCCGTTTTTGAAGTTTTTATTTCTTTTCTTCTTTTCTCGGGGACTTGCAACCTCCATTGTTCTACCCCTCTTTCTTCATCATAGGGGAGACTAAATTAAGCCGAACTGTGGGGGTTCGTGCTCACTCCAAGCTTAGAGCTTGTTGAGATCTCCAAACTTAGAGTTTGTAGAGAATTTATGATCGACCACTTATATCGTTATTTCGATCTAATCCAATACCTCTTGGAATTTAATTTCTTGGAACCGATTACGCTCAGGAATTTTATATGTTTTCGTGGTAGCTTTTTATGCTCCGAAACTAACCTTTTTTTCTTGTTCTGTTTCAGGATGAGTAACCTAAACAAATTGGATTTTGCTCCATTGGGATATCACAGGTGGGTTCGTGATGTTCGCCAGCAACTCAAGGCCGATGGAATCCTGGATATGATTCTCGAGCCTAGCCAGGACGTGATAACTGTTGAGTAAGCTCAAGCTTTGGAAGCAAATAGAGCAGTCTTAGAGGCAAATAAGGCGAAAGCCATCATCCTAATGATTCGTCATATGGATGATTCGCTCCAGTATGAGTGTATGAATGAAGAAGACCCCAGAAGGCTGTGGGTCTCACTCGAAGAAAGATTCGGCAACGCCCATGACTCCCTGCTTCATGACCTAGAAGTGAGATGACATAGCCTCCGCTTCTGTGATTTCAAGTCAGTTCTTGACTACAACTCGGAAGCACTTCGCATTAAATCCTTAATGAAATTCTGTGGTAAAGAGATCACAAATGCGATGTTGATTGAGAAGACTCTCTCTACCTTCCCCGTCTCTGCATTGATGGTTACTAAAAACTATCGAATTGATGTTACTGCAGGACGGATAACAAGGTTTCATGAGCTCATTGGAGCTATGAATGTCGCTGAAAAGCATGACAACATCCTTGTGACAAACTATAATTTGAGATCCGTGGAAACATAGCATATTTCGGAATCCAATTATAGTTTTGCACCTAAGAGAGGGTGCCAAGAGCGAAACTCTAATCTTAGGGATACTTGTAGACGTCCTAGTCCATATAATAGCTCTACTTGGGAAGGTAATCGCCAAAATAGGCGAACATGGAACCGAAGAGGTCAACGTGGAAAGAGAGGGGGAGGCAACGCCTCTGGCCATGTTAGTGACGCCACCAACACTAAGAGCCATCTAAATGACGCTTTCAAAGCGCCTCAATCAATGGAGTTTGAGCAAAGAGATGTATGTTCTCGATGTAGAGTGTTTGATCATTGGGCACACATTTGTGGAGCTCGTGAATAAATTGTCACCGCCTACAAAGTATATTGCGAAGCAAGAGATGCTCACTATATGGAACAAGAAGATCAAGAAGATGATCTAGAGTGAAGGGTTGAAGACTACAAATCTGGCTGGGATCAATAGATCGCCAATTCTGTTTAAATCTTTTTATTTTCCAAGAGATGTAATAGGCAATTGCCATATATTTTTGTAGTAGATGCCAATGGTTTAGTCTTTCTTCAAAGTAGGTTCATCCCAAAGTAAGTGTGATGTCTAGGAAGGTTCTTAGATTAGTGGTACTTAAGCGAGCCTTGCTCCACCGACATCTCTTTACTCACCTGGTCACATTTATTTTGGAATTACTGAAAGAAGTTAGACGACTACCATTTTTTTGCATTAGCTAGCATTTTGGATTAGATTTTCTTTGGTCAAAGAGACAATTATGTAACTCCGTTGGTTTATGAATAAAATTTCGAGTTCTTTTCATTATGACTCAATTTATATTCTGAGCATATGACTTTGTGACTACGATGGCTAGGCCATCAGTATTAATTCGAGGACATGGAATAGCTCAAGTTCCCCTTGCCAAATGGCATCTTGATTACTGTCACAAAAACTCTCTACGCTCTTAGGGAAAATCGCACCTATGAATAGACAACGAATTTCATGCAAAAACGCATGTAGAGAATGGAAATGAGATCCTTTGCAATACCTCTAATGATTGCGAACAAAAACGCATCTTAGAGAAGTTTATGTGTCTCTCTAGTGGACTCTATGTCACTATTCTAGCTATTAAATCAAATAAAGCTATGAGAGAAGATCTCATGGATTTAGACACATATTGGCTTTGTCACGATAGGATAGGTCATCTTGGTCATGATATGATGATCCGTCTACTAAAGACTGCACATGGACATCATTTCTCTGAAGCAAAATGAAGCATGAATCAAAATTTGATTCCTGGACTAAGTGTCACCAACGCTGCTGCCTAGGGCACCGCCTCTATCCACCACCAGCCTAGGGTTAGCGCAGTCCCTATCCATGACGCCATAGATGGTGTCCATCATGGTGATGGCGCCCCAGGTGATGCTGCAATCACCGACTTATCTCAAATAGGTCCAACCAAAATCCTATTGGTTGTTTCTAAAGCCTCTCGCTCGTTTTACAAAGCCCGTTCCTTATGGAAATTAGGACTGAGACCGTCTTATGCAAAGGATATGAAAATACTCATTCTGTTCCTACATAGAATCCATGGGGATTATGTGGACTGATTCAACCAACCTACGGACGTTTAAATATCTCATGATGTTGGTTGACACGCAAACACGCTGGTCACGTGTTGTGCCATTGTCCACTTGTAAATGCTGCGTATGCTACACTCTTGGCACATATCATACAACAACGGGCTCACTCCCCGGATCATCCTATTCCGTCAATTGGACTTGACGATGCTAGAGAGTTTACATCAAAGACTTTCGATGGTAATGCATTGGGACTGATATTGGACATTATATTCCCATGAACACACCCAAATTGTCTAGCGAAAAAGACTACGATGGTAGTCCGGACATTGGTAATGAGCACCAATGTCTTTATATCTGCTTGGGTGATGCAATATCGCATGCAGCAATGCTAATTTGTCTATGACCCACTGTCACTCAATCTACCTCTGCGTTACAGCTAGTGACTGAGTACAAGTATCGTACTTATGCATATTTGAGTGTGCCATTTATGTGTCAATTGCACCGCCACAACGCACTATGACAGTTCTTACAGACGAATGGGCAACTACGTTGGATTTGAGATTCCAACAACTGTCCGCCACTAAATGCCCTTGCTAGGCGATCTCCTTACCGCTAGATTTGCATATGTCACTTTGATGAGATAGTCTTCCCATCGTTAGGGAGAGATCAGAACACATATGTTCAGCCGGAACGACAGGAATTGTCGTGGTCTATCCCCACTATGTCTCATCTTGATCCCTATTAAAGTGACGAGATCACACATCTGCTGCAAATATGCCTGTAAAGAAGTACATACCTACGAGTGGATGTAGTGCCATCCTACACGGAGGTAGGCATGGTGCCAACGCCAAAGAGAGTGACACTCTAGCGTTATTTGGCACAATCTAATCCTTGGATCATCGACACTCAAAATCCATCTCATGAGAATCTTCAGGGTTATGGTTATCGTTGGGGGACGCCTCAACATCAGAACCTATTCCAGAGAATATAAAGCTCTATGAAACTTACTCTAGTGTACATGAGACATGGGATAGAAACTCCATCATAATTGATGATGTAGTTGTGCATGAGTTTGTTGAGTCTGATGACATCGAACCACACTCTGTTGATGAATGAATGCCAACGTAGAGAAATTTGGCCTAAATGGAAAGATGCGATCCAGGTTAAGATGGATTCTCAAACGAAGAGAAAGGTTTTTGAGCTAATGATGCCAACACCTCCTAACATAAAACCTGTTAACTAATGGGTCTTCGTTAGAAAGCGTAGTGAGAAAAAGAGATGGTAATATCACCTTATGACGCAAGGCTTCTCATAAAACGCCCGGGAATCAACTACGATGAGACATATTCTCTCATAATGGATGTAATTGCACTCCACTGCCTTATCAGTTTGGAAGTTTCTGAATAATTGATCATGCAACTTACAAATGTGGTCACTACGTATCTTTATGGGGATCTAGATACGGAATATCATGAAGGTTTATGGTGTACTTCATTTAGCTAAGTCAAGTGGCTCTAGACCACGTAGCGCGTTTACAATAAGGTTGAAACGCTCACTAAAATGACTACTTGATTGGGAAGGGATATGTCCACGCGTTTCCATAACAAGTTTTGGATTCTATCGCGGTTTATGTTGGACATGATCTTCATTAGAAGCCCTTAAAGAGTTAAGAGAAACTGCTGAATACTTGAAATCCGAGTTTGAGATGAAGGATTTTGGGAGAACACGATTATGTCTCGGTTTGGAACTTGAGCATCGTGTTGATAGATGCTTAGGCATTTTGACAAGGTCAAGCCTTCAAGCACCCTCATGATCGTCCGTAGTCTTGATCCTGAAAAGGATATTCTTCTTCCAAAGGATGATTACGAAGATGTGCTAGAGGCAGAAGTGTTTTACTTAAGTACAATAGGCGTATTATTGTACTTACCCCAATGCACAAGACCGGACATCTCATATGTTCTGAACTTGTTAGCTAGATATAGCTTTGCGCCAACGCGATGCCATTGGGTTGGTGTAAAATATATCTTTCGATACTTGAGATGTACGATTGATATGGGCTTGTTCTATCCCTACAGAGAGACGATGGATTCAGACCCATCACACACCAGGAACGCCGCCAACACTGGCTTGCGTCCACTATCCCCATCCCAAAATGACATGTGTTTTGGAAGGTTTTGCTTATATTGGGTATCTCTCTGACCCACACAAAGGTCATTCCCAAACTGGTTCAGTGTTCACCATTGGTAAAGACCGTGATAACTTGGAGGTCTACAAAACAAACCCTAATCCCTATATCTTCGAACAATGCAGAGATTATTGCTTTTCATGAAGTGGTTTGTAAATGTATATGGATTGGATCCATAATTACGCATGTTCGAATAATTATGGTTTGAAGTCTACCACAGATGAGCCTACGAGCATTTAGGATTATGCTGCTTGTTTTGAACTAATGAAGTAAGGCTACATCAAAAGCCACAACGCCAAGCATAATCAGTAACAACAGACTCTCCTCAAAATCAAAGTGAACTAGGTTCAATGTAGGGACAGTGTGGCAGACTTGCTCACTAAGTCATTGCCTAAATTCCACTTTCGAGAAACATGTTGGTAGCATTGTTTGCGGAAGTTATCCGAACTCCAATAACCGTAGTCGTCAGGGGGAGATGCAAACATCAGGGGGAGGTGTCTACATGTATGGTCTCGAAACGTGAAGGGTGTGTTGTGCTCTTTTTCCCCTTCAACTGAGGTTATTTTTGTCCCACTGGATTTTTGTTACTCGGCAAGGTTTTTATTGAGGCAACGAGAGGAGCACTACGTTTGGGCGACACAAGTGAGAGTGTTCAAGTAAATCCCTATTTGTGTGTCTGACCCAAACTCTAGATTACTTGACCTAGTGGTAATAGGGTTTAATGAGATAATCTCGGAGAATCTTATAGTTCCTATTCAATGTATGATTATCTTTCCTTGTATGATTCGGATTCTACGCATTGTAATCCTCTATATAAAGAAGCACCTATTATCAATGAAAATACACAGCAATTCTCTCTCAAATATCGTTTTCCTAAAACAGACTCAAATGTTTTTTTGATGATGGAAGGATTTTTATTCAACAAGAACTATATTACAAGCAAAACACCCAAAACGGGCCCAAAAAAATAAATCCAACAAACAAAAACAAACAAGCCCAAACAGCCCTACAAACTTCGACCACGGTGAGATCTACCAGAAACTAGACTCAAAAACTTTGAAGAAGAAGCTTTATATTTACCATTAAGGCACATCAAGGCACCAAAATCAACTTCTTCATCACTCAATGCATCAATAACTCCCAAGGCATCACCCTCAATCTCCTAAACCAGAAATTCTTAAAGTCATCATTAGCGTAGGAAGATGATGGAAACTGGTTTGATTTGAAGACTTGACAATTAACCAAGAAATTCTAATATTCTACATGATGTTGGAAACAGAAAGGATTGTGAAGGGAATAATTGCCCTTCATTTCTTTTGGGTTTATGGTTCTCAAGTCCCCACGTTTTTTCTAGAAAAAATTTGGAGACACGAACTCAATTATTTCTGTCGTCAAACATATAAAATATGAGTCATCTGTTCCCATTAGCCTGGTTTATGATTGCATTTAGATGGTTTTTCACAGAAAAAAACATTGGAAAATAAACTCGAGAATAATATGGCATCTGAAACCACATAGAAAACACGATATGCAGAAAGAATTATAAAGATTTATATAGTGCAGTAATGTAGTATTGTGTGTCCAAGTAAAACATGAAGGATAAACCAAAAAACGGGAGAAGAAGCCTACAACATCAAGTGCATTGAAATGCAACTCGTAGATAATTACAGACCAAACTCTTATTCATGTCAACTAGTCTTCCTAACTAAAACTGTTTAATCAAGAAGAAAAGCCTCTGTACATGCATATATTGATCATTCGATTAGCATAGAACTATAGAAGGCTTTTCCTTTCAGCTGCTGCTTGTGCATTTTGAAGGTGTTCTCGGAGCTAATCCGATCGCCTCTGAGCTTTTCATCAACCTTAGGCGCTTGCATGACTCCACGAACATACTGTTCAAAGCCGAAAAAGGGTTAGTGTTAAGCACCAATGCACAATCTAGTCAAAAGCATGAACAAGAAAATTCATGTTCATTTATGTTGTCCGTCTGTGAATTAGCACTGTCAATGAGGTGAGGCTATTTTGAACGCACAATCCGGATTCACAGTCTGACAACATAAATCGGACAACAAAATGGTTACTAAATATTCGAAATCTTACTTCCATGGTACATCTCCAACAAGCATCCAATCTCCATCTCTGTCCTCATAAGTAGGTACATATTCCACTCCATTAGCAAGGTCCATAAGCTTTCTCTCATTCGTATCATTACCTGCAGCATCAGTAATAAAAACCACCATTAACATCTGAGACGAAAACTGTGACATATATGGGTTTGGGTTTGAACCAAGTAACAAAAATACACAGATAGAAATAAGATTCAGATACATACGGATGGTCAAGAAGGAGAACAAATCCTCTAGAGCCCCCAAAAGCTGCTGATAGCTCTTGCACGTCTCAAGATCCATTTTGCGCAAGTACGGAGCTCCATCTACTGCAACCTTCACATACTTGCAGCTCGTCATCAAGTTCCTCCTAGACCCTCTCACAGGCGGCCACCCCACCACTTGTGCCCTGAAATATTCATTCACAAAAATTTAAATTATTCCCATTTCAAAGTTTCACGTAGATGATGCAACAAAACTATTTTAGTTGGATCAAAATCTTACTTGGCTGGAGGTCTATGAGTTTTCACCTCATCATCAACAGTTGTTGACGACGAGCATGAACTCCCAAGATTGAGACCGACGACGGCGGTCTCGGAGAAGCCACGTTTAGAGCCAGAGCCAGGCAATCCCAGGGTCAGCTTCGTCTCGTCGTAGTTTAATCCGGCCGGCGACTGTTGCTCATTTTCCGGTGACATGTCTGATGCTTTGTGGTTCGAAAGTGAATGTGATCGAACAACAAACTATAGCCGGCTGGCTTCGTGTGCGTTTCGCCCTATTTATATTGAAATGTGAGTGGGAAAATGATGCAGCCAGTGGTTTTCGAACACGTGGTTTCGAAAGTGCGGCTGTGATTCGTCCATGTCGAAGGTGTATGATAGAAGCGTGTGTTTTGTGATTTCTGTGCCCTTGCGACTGATGGCATGGGCCCGCGCGGTCGGTCCGGATCCGACCCTGTCAATTCCACATTTCTTTCTTCTTCCTTTTTTTTTTTTCTTTCCCTTTTTCATTTATAGAATATTGGTTTTACTTTTCTTTCCCTCCACCCCTTTTGTATTACTTTGAATTTGATTGGGAACATTAGAAGTGATATTGGCCTATTGGGTGACCTACTCCTCTATAAATATGACTGAAGGTAAAGCCTATAAGGCTACAGTGTCTAGAAGTTAACATATACACTTACAATTAATGCAAACAACTGAGATGTAGATGTTTAGATCACGCGTGACATTATATTGAAGGTCTGACAATAAATACATGAATACAAAACTCTAATTTAAAGCGAATTGGATAAAAAAAGCATCATTCTAAAAACATGCACAATGATGAAGTCATTATGATTTGTGATTATGAGAAATTTCAACCCCTACCAGTATTTTGTGCCTCATTATAGGCTTCACCCATTACAATACTATACCAAACCCTAGGGTATTTTTAGCTTTATCTCTTACATTTGATTTAATTTGCGGAATCGAAACAATAAAAAAAGAAATTCAATCATTCTAATGTTTGGGGTGTAAAGGAAAATGAATCATTTTCTTCAATCGAAGTGTTGGCAAAGAAATTACCGTTTCATAAAGCTAAAGAGACCTTAAATACGATTGAAATTCCTTCTATAACTAGCGACATTGCCCGCGCGATGCTATGAGTGTATTATCAACATTATTCAAATTGAAAGTATTGAATTTACAAACATTAGGCACATTATATAAATGCGTTATATACATTAGACATTGTTTTACATGATCCAAATTCTGATACCTTAACCAAATTTCAAAATTACATATACAACTGCACATTATTTTACATGTTCTAAAAAATAAAAAGACAAAAGAGCCACGACACAATTAAATAAACAGTACAAACCTCATTCTACTTTAGGATAATTATAATGTCTAATCATTCTATCGATGTAGCCGCGGAAGGAAAGCGGAAGGAAAGCCTCAAAGTCTCCCCCGTGTAGGGGCGGTGTCCCACAAGTCCTGGCTCTTGTCTTCTTGAAGGACAAGTCAAAAATACACGGAAACCCTTTACAGTTTCTCATGTGCGCACCAACCAAAATTACTTAAAAAGCTTGAGTGGGGCCCGTGTGACCACTCCATGTGACGTGTTTGTTTGTCGGTGACGGAAGCTCCTTTTTCTTTACCCTTGTTGAGAAACACGTGTCGGATTCTGCCGGATTCCTCCCGCGGTTTACCGTTATTTATCAGTTACTCTGACGCCATTCACCGGAATTTCCGGGCCTCCTGTCTTCCCATCGAGAATAATACGGATCGGTTTTTTTATTTATTATTACCAAAATAAAAAGTTTCTTTTCTCTTGTTAAATAAATTAATACGTAATCAACTTCTAGCTTTATCGATACACTCTATTTAAGAGAATAGGTTTTGTTATGTAAAACTAGTTTTTTTGCTCACATGCTCAGCATGTGCAAAATTTTTATAATTATTATATTGAGAAAAAAATAAAAGTTATTTGCGAAAAAAGAAAGTGGGAAGTTATCTGAATTGTGGGTGGTTATTGCAGACATGGGTAGTTAACTATTTAAAAATGATTTATTTTATTTTTTATATGATTTTTAATTTTGCTATTTACCATACTACCACTCAATTATAAAAATTATTTAAAATTAATATAAGATATAAGGGTTTTATTGTCTTTTCACACCCACTTTGGCTAACAACACCTCTTCTCTTAATAATAGTAAAGATGATAATTTCACTTATGTGCAAACACTTTTCTCGGTATTTCACCGATGAAAAACTTCCCACTATTTGTAGTAATTTCCAACTTTTTTTTTAATAAATTTTCTCACATCTATTTAATTAATTATTCACACCCATTAATTAATGTGTTTTTTCTAGTTTTAAATTAACCAAAACAAAAGATGGTCATTAGAGGGATTCAGCTCTATTAATCATATTCACTTGCTTAGTACATTTCCTACTCAGGTATACTCAATTGTCATTAGATATAAATCACAGGGTAGATAATAATAAGAAAATATTTATTCTCCATCATTAAATTTAAATTCAACAAAAGTTACATAAGTAGGTAAATAAGACTGTGAGGTGTGTTATTCAAGGCTTAGTAATAACCTAAGGAAGTTTTTCTATTTTTGAAAAATCAAATTTTAACGAGAGTAAGGGCAACCATACACCATTTTGAAGTAGCATGCAGAGAAGAAAAATTAGGCATGGGACTTTAGCACCGAGAACCGATGGAACCGGACCGAATCGAACTGGAACCAGCGGTTCAGTTCAGGTTTTAGTATTATTAACATGTCATTTTTCAAGAGCCGAACCGTTTTCATGTCATCAGTTCGGTTCCAGTTCTCTTGTTTGTGAACATATAAGAACCGCAGGAACCGAGATATGCAGACCTACCACAAATAAAAGCCCATAATTCAACTAATTCAAGCCTTATTGCCCTAAGCCCAGGCCTGTTTCATTAACTCGACGTCTCGAACATTCTCGACCTAATGTTCCAAGACTTCGATCAAACACGACCTCAAACAGTCAAACCTCAGTTCCTCACTTCCTCTCTCGGTCCTCCTGAGTTCATCCCCAATTCTAGACCTAGCTTTCGAAGTCAAAATTGTCCTTCCTCAATTCAAAAATGCAAAACTCAAATCATCCCATTTCATCTGTGGCTTTGTGCTTCGAAATCATAAATCTCAAGTCCCAAATCGAAATCATCTTTCCCCCTCTCGAGCCTATCATCCCATTTTCACTCTCCTCCCACTTCGAAACAACAAGGCCTCCCTCGAGCTCTCTGTTTCTGTTTGCCGCCTTCTTTCTCTGCTGGTGAAGTTTTCGATGCAAGAACTCTACACTGTAAGGCAGTTTGATTTTTTGTTCAAGTTAATTTCTCTCTCAATTTTTCGGTTTTGGTTGATGCAAAAACTTTCAATCCCGTCCCTTTTCTAGGTATATTAGTATATAAGCGTCTGTACTTTCTAGAGATGGCACATTGAACTATTGAAGTTCATCAGTTGATTGAGTTTATATGTGCTGTGCTGCAGTCTTGTGTAGCTGGGAAACTGTAATATTCTTTCATCTTGTTGTTAGGTACAGGAACCGAAAACAGGTCAAACTCGAACCGTACTAAACGGTTCGGTTCTCGAATGGTTCCTAATATAAATAACATGGTAATCGAACCGAAACAAGATTAATGGTTCCGGTTCTGGTTCCGGCAAAATATGACGTTTTCAGAACCGATCCCAGGCCTAAGAAAAATACTTGCGACTTCAAAATAGCTTCCAGCAAAGACCAACGTCATTCTCTTACCAAAGAAAAATTACTTTGTGTTGCTATTATTAATTTATTTTATGAGTAATACTTGAGAGCTCCATTATCAAAAATTTCTTCGTACAAACTTGTATTCTCCAATTGCAATACTTATTTCTTTAATCTTCTTGTTTTTTTTTATTATAGATTTTGATCAATTAAGTGATTGTGCAAAAAAAAAAAAAAAAAAGGATAACTTTTCTCACTTTGCCTCCACTTAAGGAAATTGATGACCTAATTATTAGGATTGATACAGACTTTGAATTCATTCAATAAGTGAAATTCACACTATATCCATAATATAATATTAAGATACTAAAAAAAAATATAAAGTGTGAATTGTAAAATAGAGAATGTGAATTTCACTCACCACACACAAACCGTCATTCTAAAAGGCAAGCTTAAGTTCTGAAAACTACTCGTTAATTATTAAGTATAAGTGAAGGGTCAATATTGATTAAGGACTTGGCTTTTTGAATTTGGTGATTGAGTCTAATTCTTCTACGGATCAAGCAGTTCACTAAATATTATTCTTTTAGTAGTTGAGCTTGTCAGTGGTTCAATGTAGGTGTATATTTAGATCAATAATGGTTCGAGGTCAACAATTTGTTCTAGGTTACTTCGCCGCCATGCATTATATTATAAGGCAAGGAGCTTAGATAGAGACTTAATAACTTTTGATTTCCCACTCAAAAGCTCTTAATCATGTGCTTCAACTTTTTCTACCTATTAATTTTCCACAAGAAAAAAAAAAAAAAAGGGTACACTAATCTCTAATGAATTGTGTTTGTTGAAATGGATCGAGTTAGCTAAGCTACAACAAAACTTATTGATCGAGATCTCAAGTTCTTGGAATATCTTTCCCAAGTAGAAGGCACCAAGACAGCCAGATATTTTTCAAATAGTACGTGCCAGCATTATTTCTAGTTATGAATAGAAATGTCTTTTTAGGTCTCCATGATATCAAAGCAATAGCATCTACTTCACATGGAGGCATCTTGAAACAGCTAGATAGGTTCTATATTTGGTTAGCCAAAGAGGCAAAGGCATGAAATGGTAGGGCATATACATGAAATTGATATATATATATATATATGTGTGTGTGTGTGTGTGTACATGAAAGACAATTGTGAACCCATAATGCACTATATCATCAAAGCTAAATGTTTCACCAATAACTAGCACTTTTTCTAGTTTTCTTAAGACATAGATTGTTCTACAAGGATTGAAAATTTCTTTTCACACTCACTTTTTGTACAAATTTGGTTGGGTGAGATCTCATTCTTATGTAAAAGTTTACAATTATGTAGCCCATGTTACCATCTAACATAGAAGAGATCGAATATAAAAGTTTACATAATGGTGAATAGAAGCGACATTTTGATTTATAGGATCTTACATAATATATTGGATAGTGAAATTTGCATTCCACACTCCTTAATTTTTTTTTATTTTTTATTTTTTTATTTTATCTCTAGAAAACTATGATATTTTGGTAATAAAAGCATCATGTGTTGATGAAGGTAATATTTAAAAACTCTAATGGGAGTGTGGATTATAAAAAATAGAGTGTTAATTTCACTCCCCAATATATATAAACTAATATACATAATTAATATGAATGTCTCAATATTTAAGTTTTGGATTGAAAATTACCAGGCCAACACTCAAACACCTTTTTCATCGTCACTCAATATAACTCATCGACATGTTAAGCAAGTCATGATACATAAAATTGAAAATGTGTCAAGAATGAAATGATCATGCATCGAGAACGGTTAACAAAGAATAACAACATTTCATTTCTTAGGTCTCACTACCTATTAGTAGTTCTTATAGTTGAAATGCTAACGATAAGTAGATGTAACTTTTACCTTATGAAAACTAAATTTTTACTAATTTTTATAAACCGCAACTTAATAGTATAACTTTTGAAATAAATTATTTTATTAAATATCACCAAACAACTTTTCCTATTTAACTTATAAAATAACCAACATTTCACATAATATAAGATATGCCGAACTAGATCATAGAGAACTTGATTGAGTGATTAATTAAAGGCTGCCTAACACTAGATCTAGGTCTGTGCACTCTTATCCTAGTCTGCTAGACATGATGGATAGGTTATACGTACAATTAATCAAACCCCAATCCATTTAAGCAAGTGTTCTAGTTTAAACCGATACACTGTAATGATATAGGACTTCATGCAACGTACTGTGGGAGTCGAATTAAAACTGAAGCATTAATTCCTAATAAAAATATTTGTTCTAATCATGTAAACCCTAAATTAGTAATTAACCAGAAAAGGCTCGGCTTGAGCCGTTCATAAGACGATGAACAGTGACTGAGAATTAGTATATAGTAAATTATATTCATGCATGTACACGTACATCTGCAGATTCGTGGAGTGGGAAGTCCCAATAACATTCATGCATGTCCACAGAATTTGCTAATTAGCTGCATCTAAAGACTCTAATTCTTGACCAAAATGTGACCCTAAAACAGTGTTATGGATCTCATCGATATACTAATTTCTATAAAAATCTAATTATATCATCCCGAGGTCAAGTGACCGAAAACAAAACTGTGCGACGCACTCCATATACATTGTCGCACATATTAATATATATGATTAAAAGCAAGAGGTCTTGTTCACTAAATCAAAGAATTCACTGAATCAAAGAATTTACTTAGTTAGATTTAAATTTAATGGTGAAGACTAATGAGGTATTTAACAGTTTAAATGAATTTTAGCTCATTATTCTCTATTATTTGATTTAAATTCAAAAATAATTAAACATAACTGAGTAAAAGATTAAATAAGTAGGTAATTAAATAAAACTCGATAGAGTAGGTTACTTGTCAATGGTCGGTACATAGCTCGATACAATATATATAAAAAAAAAAAAAAATGTTCGATCGAGGTATGTGGGAATGCAGATTAGACCGAAAATATGATTCTGCACTAGAATTAAGCTTGAGCTAAATGCTATGCATTAATCATGTGCATAGGAAAATATAATTAATGTATATAGGCACAAAGAATATGAGAACATGGGATTTCTTTCTAGAACTTCACCCTCTTCTATAATATATGAAGTTCTTTCTATTTTAAAGTCAAAAGATATTTGGCATGTGTCTGGGATTCAGATAACAAGTCTCCTGATTTTGTTAACCAAATATTCAATTCAAATATGAAATTTTCATTTGTTGAGAAAGTGGTGTTAGCTCAGTAGTTAGAGCATCCACTACTTAGGATCTAGATTTTGGGTTCGAGTCATCATGGAGGTAGGAGTGAAATCCTTTTATCCTCTTTAAATAAATAAAAAAATTTCATTTGTTTAAAATTAAATTTTATTGAAAATACTTTATAAATTACCACTAACCTGCTCTTTAACATGTGCTCCGCACATGTTAATTGACTTTTATTTTTATTTTTTATTTTTAAATTAAAAAAAGTTACAAAAGTTTCTCATTTTTTTATGGGAGACATTGCAATATTTTGAAATTGATATAGGCAATTGACTATCTTATCATCATATAGAAATAATTTATTTATTAATATCTATACTATGTGAGGGCATATACGGTAGTTAAAAAATTTAACAATTCCCTCAATAACTGACTTAATTATATAAGATATATTAAACACACGAATTTCCCAGCAACATAATTCTCTCATTCAGTTTCACTAAAAAAATAAATGTTTGGTGACACTTACTAAGAGTAGGGCTGGGTTCGGTACGGTACAAGACCTTCAAGCCCAAAACCACCTACCGTACCAGAGCTTATTGGTACACAAAATGAAGTACCATTACCGGCCACAAAAGTCGGTATACCAACTTCTCGTTATTGGTTGGTTGGGCCTCTAACCAAGTTTAAGATTGGGCCAACTTTCAGCTACGGCCCAAATGAAAATTTTAAATCTCAAACCTGTCAGCAACTGAAAAACTGAAAGCAAATGAAAAACAATCAAATAACTTATATGAAGCGTCCTTGATCAAAAGCCCTAAAATGAGCCAAAGTTATCCCACTTACCCCAGCAAAATATTTTTATTCCGACTTACCATATTTGAAGTAAAATGATATTTTTGCCCTCAGCCTAATTGGAAAAAGACATCAATGCCATGCTCCTCTATCTCTCTGACATGAGCAACACACACACACACACACACACACACACACACTCTCTCTCTCTCTCTCTCTCTCTCTCTCTCTCTCCTCACCCTCGCCGACGAGGACAACCATATAAACAAGCCTTCGAATCCCTCTCCTACTGGTCCTCCAACGACTTCGACCTCTACATCTCCTCCGATCCTGATTTCCCGCCGGCCCAGTTCGTCACCGTCCACGAAGAAGACGACGAAGATTTTGACGGCGAAGACGACATCTTTTCCTAGTACCATTCCACAATCCACGCTGAGCGGAACTGCGACAACGTCGTTTTGAAGCCCAATTCCATTTCCAACACCGACGACTTGTCGTTGGACCGTGAGAACCAGGTCAATTTTGTCATGGATCTGTTCCACCAGCGCATCGAGCAGTCTCAGGTAACGGCCCGTTCCGTTTTGGTCTCCGGCGACTCTGATTTTGGGGTTGTGGAGGGGAATTGCGACATGGATGATGGGTTGCATCTGGATTTGAGTTTAGGGTTAGGGTTAGATTTTAGGAATTGTTTTGATGATCCTGATGAAGATGACTTCTTCATGGGAAGGAGGGTTTCCGGGTCGGAATCCGGTGAGGCGACGTCTTCTGTAGGTAGGGTGGAGCCATTTGAGAGCTGCGTGAGGCTCGTTGGGTTTGGATCCGAGTCTGATGAGGATGAGAATGGGATTATTGGGCTTGATTTGCATTCGGAGGGTGAGTACGGTGAGGACCATGTTCATGGTGATTACGATGACGAAATGGGGGTTCCTCTGTTCTAGCTTTTTTTCCCCTTTTTTGGTAAAATGGGGCAGAAGGCCCAGAATGGAAGAAAAAATGAAGGAAAAAAAAAGTTTTATTGGGCCAAAAGAAGTGTGTTAAGGATCTATTGGGGGGAAATAGACGTTTTGAATTGATGTAATATTCTAATTTTTTTTTTCTTTAATCAAAGTTTTATTTGTCTAAATCTAGGAAGATTAGTCCTTATTCTGGCGACTGAAAGTCCTATGGAGGGGCAATAGACGTCTATTGGGGGGTAATACATGGCTGATAGTCGTCTATTGGGGGGCAATAGAGGTCTATTGGGGGACAATAGAGGTCTATTGGGGTAATAAACATTTCCGGTAAGGTTTTCTGAAAGGTCTGATGGGCAGCCGCCGGTGACCGGTGACCGGATTTCGGCGGCCAGTGACGGGCTCTGGCGAAGTCTCCTATGGTTTTCTCTCTTCCATTTTCTCTCTCTTTCTCTCTCTCTCTAAATGACAAAGGGGTGAGGGGTAAAATGGTATTAAAAAAATTAAAAAAAAAATCTTAATGGGTATTAGGGAAGACTCCCTTAGAGTGTATGGTTAATTACATATAAGTGCATATTTGAATGTTCTTTTAGCCATAAGGCCACCAACTATTTTTTTCCCTCATAAGGCCACTAGAATAAAAAAGGTATTAAATTTTGGATATAAAAATTAATATATTTACATAAATGCCACTAGAGTAAAAAGTTAATAATCATCCTTTATACCCTAAACCCTAAACCCTAAACCCTAAACCCAACAAAAATAAAACCCTAAACCCAACAAAAATAAAACCCTAAACCCTAAACCCTAAACCCTAAATAAAACCCTAAACCCTAAACCCAACAAAAATAAAACCCTAAACCCTAAACCCTAAAATAAAACCCTAAACCCAACAAAAATAAAACCCTAAACCCTAAACCCTAAACCCTAAACCCTAAACCCTAAACCCTAAACCCTAAACCCTAAACCCTAAACCCTAAACCCTAAACCCTAAACCTTAAACCCTGTGCTTGGAACGCTGAGACCTCTCGCCGTTCAGGTCGTACCTTAGGTTGATAAAGAAACCTAAGGTAACCCTAAAATAAAACCCTAAACCCAACAAAAATAAAACCCTAAACCCTGTGCTTGGAACGCTGAGACCTCTCGCCGTTCAGGTCGTACCTTAGGTTGATAAAGAAACCAGGCGGTTAGTTTTCTTAGGTAGAAGGAAAATGGACAAAGAAAAAATAATTTAAAGAGGCAAGTGGCCTTATGTGCACAAAACAACTTAGGTGGCCTTATGACTAATATAAGTCTCAAAGTGACACTTGTTTGTAATTTTCTATAGAGTGTATTGGGTAAAAGGGAATTAAAAAAACTTAATGGGGTAAGTGGGAAAAAAATCTCTAGAAATGGGGTAAATTGACAAAAACCCTTATATGAATTTAAAGGCCCAGACCATAAGCAAATGTAAAACAACCAAATAACGTATAACTCTCAGTCTCTCACATCAACTTCAGTTCATCACTTACAGTTCATCTCATCATCAGAATGAAATTGTGAATGCTGTGGTGCATGTGAAATTGTGAATGCTGTGGTGCATGTAAAATTGTAAATGAGTCTTGGGTTTCCATTTTCTAATTCATCTATATTCCATTTAAAATGCTTTGCAACTCTTACTCTCTTATTCAAATAAAGGCTCTTACAAAGAGAACAACACATAGTCATGACAATTCAAACAGAGAATTATGCATATATCGAATTATACCTTCAATTGAATAGAGTCTTTCTTACAATTCAGAGTTCCACCATTGAGAGCCACAAACTTAGTCCTTCAATTGATTTGACTTTGCCTTCTTCTCCCTCAAACATCAAACTTAGTCCTCGGTGCTCCTGCCCCTCCAAGGACAAAAGAAAAATCATTAAAATTTTAAAACCCATAACAAATTGGTAAATCTCAAGATAATATATAACATATCCAAGATCGAATTTCTAAAATTGGGTAGATCGAAGTCTCGAACCTCAACTCAACAATCCAAAGCTTCTAATCCAAACAATTGAAGCTCCGAGCTCGTACTCACCAGCAGTACTGCAGCAATTGTTCGACTAATGTGAATCGAATCGATTTGACGTGAAATGAAATTGAATGGGTCGAACGATTCGATTCTTCGAATAGTTAGAGAGGCTCAGAACCTCGCTCGAGTTCAAGAGAGAGAGAGACTAAGGGAGTGGTCGAGAGAGCAACTGAGGGATTAGAGATTAGGGTTTGGACCAAGAGTTTGAGAGGCTCAGGTCAGGTCTCGCTCGAGTTCGAGAGAGAGAGATGAGGTGAGTCATCAAGAGACTGAGGGATTAGGGATTACGGTTTGGAAAGTTTTAATCTAATGGTTGTTAGTTAATATGGAATAAAACTGAAGAAAATCAACGGCTATGATTGATTATATAAGAAATATTTAAAATAATTAAATACTATATTAAATATGTGGTATGGTACAGTATACCGTATTTTGTTAAGATTCAATACCGCTACTGTACCAATTACACCCTCTCGGTTCTGTTATACCGTACCACAAATTTGGTAACAGAGATTGACAGTAACTGACACCCTTGATTCGGGACGGACTCGGTTGGCTGGTTTGGATCGGTTGAATTTGCCAACCCTAACTAAGAGCAGGTTGAGTGATTACCTATCAACCTCTAGGGCTACCGTGGCTTGTGGGCACACATGAATTGTTTTCTCTTCAAGTTCCGAAAGAGAGGGAGGAAAAAAAAAAAAGTTTACATCAGGGTAGGAAGTTTCACAAGCCAGAAAAATTGGGTTTGAATAGTAAAACCCTGGTTTTCTTATATGGGGACAATAGATTGACATCTACATCTATCAAAATGCCCATTAACAATAGCCAGCTACTCTAAAGTCTAAACCATTTGAAAAATGATTAGAAACTTTAATTTCATGGAGAACACAGCATCATTCTTGTTCCCTCGTCCTCTCTTAACGTCAAGTGAACAATAACATACATAGCAGCAGTACGAGTACTAGTATTAGCTAGTACTGCTTCTTTTATGTTCCCTTGCCCTCCTTTTCAAACCACGAACACTGGCCACCAGGAATTTCGGTCCACCCCTTAGCTAATTACAAGCTATCATCATATAGGATTGATATTTTTGACAAAAAAATAATATTAGATTGATGTTCATTATCACTCACTTAAAATCAAGATCTGCAAAGTTCAAATCCTTCAATTTTTTAAGATCAACAGTGAATTTATTGGTGGAAGCTTATAACTCAAGTTGTTGATCGAATTTATGGTTTACATTCATGATTAGGGTTTTACTCTAACCTTTCCTCTGGTCAGAGTGGGGGAGCTAGGGTTTTTCATCAAATGGAAGCCTCATTAATTAAGAACTTATCATTGAACAAAAGAAAAATCCAGTAAAATAAATTGTCAATTTCAAACACATATTACAACCAAATGATGAGGGAATTGTCTTTCCTCTTTCTCTAGTGTCCTTAATCAATCTTAATATCAAAGTTTCACATCAGGAATTAAAACATTATGCAAGAATTCGATCAATTCGCTGCTTACAATTACCAGAAATTAACTATAAAAAAATTGCAAACATATATGATGTCGTAGGTAGAGACGAGGTACGACAGTACGTACGTTATACTAATTGAGTAATTGATCTCCATTTTTCATTTTTTTCTGAAGTGATAATTATTTAGGCTCTTCTTTCATCGTTGCCTTGAGGAAGCCCTTGGACTCCAGGACCCCAAATCCCTTGGCATCCGATCTCTTCATGATCCGTAGTCTCTTGCATGACTCGAGAAACATCCTGTAGGTAAATTACAAACAAATTTTAGGTTATTAATAGGTTTCTACTGAAACTTAATTTGTTGGTGCAAAGAAAATTGGTCGGAATTAGATTTAGACTATCAAACGTAAAATTAATATGAAGAAAATTTGCTACTATGTCGATGATCGTAAAAGTGGTGGGAGTACACAGAATATTATGTATGCACAAGTACTGTGTACTACTGGATATGTGGTTAGAAAGACCTTTAATTTTCTCCTTAAGAACAAAATAATGGCTTGGCTTGACCAGGCCATACTGTCTCCAAAGGACAATTTTGTATCATTCAGCCCGACATCATTATAAGAAATGCTTATGTCGGTAGTGTAGCAAGGGGGTCCAAGATTAGGTATTGAAAATAATGTGAGAAATAAATAACCAAAACCATAATTAGCATGCATGCCTAATAAGTGCTGGTTTTAAGGACTTCATTAGTGTTAACCCTCCTTCACTTTATGACTAATGACTAATTCGCACCCATAACAGACCCAATTGATTGATTTTCTTTTCTACAATTAGTCACCATCTCATCTTTCCCACAATAAGCAAACATGAAATATTTAGTTCTAAGAGATAATTTAGAGTCTCGCTTAATAAGGAAGCATGAAAATTTTGACTTCCTTGGTTCAATTGACTCGTATCTAGCACGTTTAGTTTAAGTGATTATAATCTTAAAACTGAGTGAAGAAATTATTGAAAATATCAAGTTCACAGTGTCACATACTCTAATAAAAATAGATGAATTAAACTGATATGTGATATGTGTTTGAACTTTGAAGATGACTGAATATCTACTTTCGACTTGTTTTATAAAATAATTCTAGAATTTCAGTGTGCACTTTGATCTAATATTCATGTTTTTTTTTTTTTTTTGACAAGACTTCTAAATCATGTTGAAATCAATAGTAAAGGAGTTGGTTTGAATTAAAGAGAACTTACTCCCAAGGGACGTCTCCCACTAGCATCCAATCTCCATCCTTGTCTTCATAAATGGGTGCAAACTCGCAGCTGTCTGCATCCTTCAACACCTCGCCTGTCGACATTTAAACACAAAATTTAATATTAATTTAACGAATTAGATTATAAGTAAGATTAAGAGTGAGGAATAATCGATGAATATAAGTCGAAAAACTAGAATTTTAATTTTGAACCAGGGACTAATTAATCGAAGATTTCGTACTGAGCAGGGATTGTTTGGTCACTCACCGTCAGGTTGACAGCTCTCACCATAGATCTCATCACTTAGCTGTCAACCGTTCGATTGAAATCGGACAGTGAGTGACCACACAATCCCTGGTCAGCTGCTGACTAGGGGAACATTTTCAGAAACATGAAATATCATGGAGTATGGTAGAAGGTCTCCGAATTAACATAAATTTAGGAGGAATTGCAATTAACTCTGAAAAGGAGAAAGTGTAAAAACTAAAAAGTTGCATGAGCCACATAAAAAGGATTGGGGGTCTACAATATCAAAATTGAAAAATCTTAGATTCACCCTATTTTTAATAAATTAGCCTTGTATTTTTATAAAATTTATCAATTTTATGATAGTTCAACCTTCTAATTGGACAAAGTGGTGTTAGCTCAGTGGTTAGAGCACCCACTACCTAACATCGAGGTCATGGATTCGAGTAACCATGGGGGTAGGAGTGAAATTTTTTAATCTTCTTTATAATAATAATAAAAAAAAAACCTTCTAATTGGATCAAATAAATAATAATTTTATAAAAATTTCGATACAATTAGATGCAATGGTGAAACCCTAATATTCATAAAGAATTACTTTACCTCTTCTACTTCAATTTAACGTTATATTTTTGTACTCCTATTGATCTCGACTCTTTCTTTATTTTATTTTTTTGAAAGGCAGCTCTTTCTTTATTTAATTACTCTGATATGAAAACCATAGAAAGCACTAAAGTTGATTGATAGTTTGCGCTTTCATGATAAAGCCTTAATATATATGTAAAGCATAAAAAGAAAAATATAGATCGAGTAGTACTCACCTATACCAAAACAACCAAATAGCTTCTCCAAGGCCACAGCAAGATCTGCATAGCAGTTGTGCATGCCCAAGTCTATTTTGCGAAGAAAAGGCGCACCATCCATGCTGACTTTCACGTACATTTTCGAAGTCTCACTCAAGCTGTTAACCTTCCTCCGATATGAACACACCGGAGGCCACCCCACAACTTGACTCTTGGCTTGATCTTTCCGGTAGTCATCACGGTCACCAGAGTTGGCGCCGTTCCCATCCCCCCCATTAATCTCTGAAAATACCCTCTTCTTCTCCTTGATTTTGTCCACTAAACTTGGACCACTAGGGAGACCTAACCTCAGCTCTGTAATTTCCAGCCCTAGACCTTCTTTCGCCATCTGGGGTTTTCAGTTTCAGAGCAGTTTGGCTATGCTTTCTTTTTTTGGCTCGATCTTTTGGATCAAATAACTGTGTTGTGAGAATCAGGTTCTTTTGTATATGGTTTTATAAAGCGAGTAGCTAGAGAAATGCAATTGGTTAATTGTAGATGGTGAATGTTAGGGACGGAGGACACGGTGGGAGCAATGACAGGTCAACTATGGCTTGGTGGTCGGTCACATGAGAGGCAAAAGTGGGGGATGTGTGCCCCCTATAAACACTAGTAAAGGCCGGCACCATAAGTTGGATATGGGACAGATCCTATGGCTGGTTGGTAAGTTGTGATTTGGTGGGATCTCATATTCACCGTCTGATCTCGTGACTTTGGAACAGATCATGTGATTTATTGATTATGGTCCTGCTTTGCCTAATTTCTTCCTGATTGTGGGGGTCTTATTATAAACAGGGCTAGCTGGGAGTAGAGATGTTTGCATCATGAAATCATGGGAGTATGTTTTGGGGTTAATTAAACACATTACTTTGTTTCAATCAGTACTTACCAGTTTCAATCAATTAAAGCCAATTGTTATTTTATTTGTCGATAGGTCAAGTAAGTACTGATATGCATGTAGTCCAGTGTGCTTGGTTGTGAAAGTGAACTGGACTTCGTATAACAAGAACGATTCAAAATTGGTTTTGGTTGATCGTTGATATGGAGTTCAGTATGGTCTAGTCCTTCAAGGTTTATCAAAATCTCCAGTCCATTCCACGTCAATATGATCAGTACGTTTAGTGTTTATATGGAGTCCCGTCAACTACTAGGCATTCAAAACAAGTACATGCTCGAGCATAATTGACCAACTATCTACATGAACAAGTGAAGAGGATGAAGCGTTATCCACCCAGTTTCCTTTAATGGTAATGAAGACTATAGGGACTCCAGAGCACAAGCTGGATGATTTGCATAGGTTTTTTTTTTTTTTTTCCTAATAAAGTTTTAAAAGAAGTCTAATTGACCTAAAAAAGTTTGGGTTTCATGGAATGATTTCTTAAGAATAGATGATTTTTTAAGGGAATTGAAAATGACACTCCTTTTGTTATAAATCGAACTCTCGTGATGAGTAAAAAATGGGTTTCACAATAGTCTTTGCATAAAAAACTATGGGTGCGGCTATTGCCACCTTATCATTTTCTTAGTTCACCCTATAAACATTTGAATTATTGAAATACTATATTACCCAAGTGTAAAATGACTAATTTATCTTCTCCACCAAAATTTGAATTTATTACTATTTTTTTGTCTTTTTGTCACCTCCTCATCGTTAATTCGTTATTCAATTCACAAAATTATTACCTTTAACTTCATCAAAATCTTTGCAATATTCTTTGTGAACACCGAAAGTAAAAATTTAAAACACGAAGAAAAAAAATCAATCTCTTCTTCATTAATCATAGTTGTAAATTTACTAATTTTTTTACATAGATTGAAATAGAGAACATTGCAATTGAAAGAAAAAATTAAAAAAATGGGAGTAAATCAGATTATGATTTTATTAGGAAACTTTAATAAATTTTAATTTATTTATGAGTATAAATTAAATGAGAGATTTTCATTAAAAATATTTATTTTTTAATTGGATATGTCATATAAGGATATTCTTGGAAAGAGAAATGGGTTCAGTAAGTAAATTTAATAATTAAAATTAAAATGTAGGGTGTAATGAGCAAGTAGGGTGAATAAAGAAAATAATAGGATGACAATAGCTGCACCCCAAAACTATTTATGTTTTTGCACGACACGGGTTTACCATATGGTCCATGTAATTCATTTCCTTTTCTTTTTGGACTCGACACGGGTTTACCCTATTTTCTTTTTGGACTCGAGTTCCCCTACTTCATTAAGTCCAAAAAATTAATTATTTATTGGAACCTTAAACTAATTGAAATGACTATTTACATAATAGATTTTAACTATAAGTTCGAGTTTCTAACTGATAAAGTAATTTGACCTTCAATTGTTGGAGTAGTTTAAATCCTTTTAAACACATTCATGCGGGAATTATATTCTGAACATACCCCTGCACGTGTGTTGAATTTTCAAGGCACATTTAGACAACTTATATTGGGTGACATGGAGCCCAAGTGCCTTGTGATATTTACATGTGGATTAACTTGGATCTGATACCATGATAAAGTAATATAGACTTCTTTTTTATCTCACTCATAATACTATAACATACCTCTAACGTGTGGTGAATTTTCAAGTCACACTTAGACATCTTATATTTGGTGATGTGGAGCCCAAGTGCATACCTTGTAACATTCACATGTAGATTAACTTGGCTCTGATACTATGATAAAGTAATATTAACTTCAGTACGATCTCACACCTAAATCGATCTTATTAGGTCGAACATTCAACCAATGAATGTTCTCATTTTCCTTTAAAGTTGATGATTCAACAATGAAGTGTCACAAAATAACGAATCATGCATTGCCACATTCATTGCTTTTTTGTTTTACTCCAAAATAATGGAGCCTAATTTGTTTTGATGTAATAAGCTTAATCAGATTAGTTTTGAGCCATGATCACTTTAAGTTTAACGGATATGAATTAAAATTCTCAAGAAACATATCCCCATATTTTCTTCATTATCTCCCACGCAGCATTGCAACAACACCTTATTTTAATACTTCAAAGTAAATACTTCAAAGTACAAACGGCCAATTGACAAAAGTTCTTGAACTTTAAGCTTCTATCTTGCACCAAGAAATGTGAGATCTCTCTCCAGAGTGGTGTATTTTTGCTATCGCATAGGTCCATCGTTTTTTCTGTATGCAAATCAAACTAACGCGTTGATTTGCTAATCGTCATCGGAGAACACATGCATTTGATGTATCCACCTCGTGTGCCTCTATCTAACAAGTATGTGGTTGACGCTGTCCGATCTGTATCTTTCCTAGTCGACAACAACCATGAGATGCACTTGACTGTATCCAGTGGCAGATCTAAGATCTAAAAATGGGGTGGGCTACATTTTTAGATCTCTTTCTTTGGGCGAAGTCCAAATTTTTTTTTTAGTACAACTATACATAAGTGTAGGAGTTGAGTATGTATCATTGAAATGGGCATAGCAATCACAATCCCAACAGCTAGTGCAACAAGAGTAGGATTGATTAGTGTGTGTATATTGTGGAAATGATAGAAGAGTAGGGTTGATTTGTCTTCTCAACCATAATTCATTTCTACCAATAAGTTAAAACTTCAGACCAAATTACTCATTTTTGCTCCATCTAAACCAACCCAGATAAAGAACCAAGAAAACGGAAGACGAAGGTTGATTCACACATAATTTTTTTCCTTTCTCAAAGTAACCTGATTTGGCTGGGTATGAGACCACACTGTAGGTATACTTTAGAGATTTTCGACAGAAACTTGAGTTGGGCTATAGCCCAACCAACCCTTGACTTACTTACGCCCCTGACTGTACCCCTGACCTTTGAAAACATCACAAATTTCTTGTATTGTTAAATAGTTACAAGATTTTACTCTTTCACATTCCTGTACACATTAGGCTATGCTACCACACAATATAAGGTCCCAAAGTTTCAAACTCTTTTATTGACAAAATGATTACTATTAAATAATTCAATAAATTCTATTTGAATGTGGAGAATAATATAATTTTCAAGATACTCATATTATGTCTTGTTTGCAGAAACCTTAAAAGCCTCCGCGCCGCTCAATTCATTGATGACCATTGCCAATTCTCTCCTCTTCCCTTCTCCAATGATGTCAATCGAGGATATCACCACGAGGTTTGCTGCTTATCTGGGTTTATTTGGAGGCACCAAAGTGGTGGATGTCAAATGACATCGATTATTGGTGGCATTGTCATGCACGCGATGCCATTCTTCCTCAGAAAGATTGAAGGATTCTGACTCACAAGAAATTTGATGTAAGGGATCTCCAACATCTAATATTCTAAAAGAGCTAGACGCTAGTTGGGCTGTGACTCGGGGACTAGGTGGTTTTTTTATTTTTTTTAATTTTTAATTTTTTTAATTTTTAAGTTTTTAACTTTACAATATATAATTATATAAATAAAAATATAAAAGTATTATAATTCAAATTAATTATTATAATTCCATATTTCCATATCAAATCAAAGCTTTAAAACATAAGCTAACAATAAGTTAAGAACTCCTTTGAATCAATAATTCCAAATACAGGTCAGTAACAACTAACAACAACACATGAGAATGTCCAAATTGAATTCTATAATCTAGGTCAAATTAAATACTACACTCCAAAGGCAAACCCTTTTAACTCATTTAGAACTATAAGGACATCTTTGAATTGATGCGAATTCAAAGTACAACATCCAATCGCAAATCACATACTGCACACACAAATAAACTAAACTAATCTAAGAATCCTCAAGAAAACAATCTCTAAAACATGCCTGCTCTGCAATCGCAGGGGAAAACCAACAAGAGTAATCAATTGATTAAATTTAAAGCTCATCAGAACAAAAAAACTGTTGAGAATGTGTATAAATATAGCTCCCACATTAGAAAATTATAAGGGTTTGAGTCACTTCATCCATTGCCAATTGGTTTTGGATCAGATCAGAGCAGCTTACCCACATGTTTGGTTTCATCGATGGCCGCACATGCTCACCGTCACCCAATATAACTTGTCCACATGTATGGCTTGAGAAATCGCCACATGTGCGGAGGCGTGTTGAGAATGTGTATAAATATAACGCCCACATTGAAAAAATATAACCTTACTTATGGGTTTATAAGGGTTTGGGCCACTCCATCTATTGCCAATTGGTTTTGGATGAGAATCCCAGATTACTTTATCAATAACTCCATGCCTAGCTTCTGTAATAACATCACTTCTCTTTGAGAGTAATAGATTAATAGAATAACATCACTTCTCATAATTCATATTTATAAATAGAACAATAGAATAAACCAAGAATTGAGTTTAATCAATTTCAGATTAAGAGCAATCAATCAAAACCAAGTCTAGAAATCAAAACCCACATAGTAAACTGATCAAATTTTTGAATTAAAGACTGTCAAGTGATGTGGAGAGAGAGAGAGAGAGAGAGATCGACACCGTCGTGCCACTGCTTGTCGTGTCGCTGTTGTCGACCGTTGACTCGTCGAGGAGACTAGGAGAGAGATCTGGGTGAGAGAGGATTGGGATTTAGAGAGGATTGCGAGAGGTCTAGGTTTCATTTTTGAATCAACGGGATTGAGAATTTAGACTTTCAATTGAAAGAATGAGAGATGAAGTCTCTTCATTCGTCTTTTTGAATCTTGACGATAAAGGAAAAAAATTATTCAGCCGCTAGCACCCAGCTCCCAGGTAGCCCCACCTTACCTCTGCCTAGAGTGCCTAGGTGGCCACCTAAGAGGCCAACGCCTAAGACAAATGCAAATGCAAAAATCCGATCGGTGCCTTGCCGCCTAGAGCATTTTTTAGAACATTGGCAGCATCATTATGTTGTATTCGGGTCTTTAGAAAAAAAAAAAATCGGCTACAAGAGAAGCCGAATGATTTGCTAGTGTTCTCTTTTGATGAGCTTGGAGACAGAAACAAAGTTCTGCGTAGAGGACAACGGAATTTTGCTAGGGCTCTTATGGTTTTCTAGGAGTATGATGGATAGTCGCCTATGGACAATATTTCCCTCTTCGATCGATGTCTTCTACTGGGTCCGTATTACCAACATTCTTCTTGCTTTTGAGGTTAAGCAGAAAATTTTCAACATAGCTACTGTTGTTGGTAAGCCATTGGAACTAGATGAGAAGTTTTTTAATAGTAAGAGGGAGATTAGGGTTATGGTTTTGCTGTGATATTGCCAAACCAATCTTTCTGAAGAAGGTTATGAAGATTGCTCTGAGCGTTGTGGAAGAAATCTCTTATTTTTTGAAAACCTGGTTGGACACTTTAGAGGTTATGGCTTGGTATTCCAAGTATTTGGATCATGTGTGTTGGAGCAACAGGTTGTATATACGATTGAGAAGCCATCAACACTGAAAATCAACTTTGTTGAAGGGCGGTTCAATTTTGGAGGTGCAACTTTCAAATTCTCATCCTCTGTGCCATATCCAGGTTATACATATCTGTTCAATAATCTGAAGCAGAGTTTCATGACCAACAAATTGAAAATCTTGTGATACTCACTTATAAGACTAGGCCAGGTTCGTACGAGCTCAAAGAAGGCCTTGGCCTTAGTTCCTGTGGATGAGCAGCAGATTGAAAAATAGGAGAGGGTGCACTCACCGACCCGCTCCTTAAAAAAGCTGAAGGTGTAAACTACTTCTTCTTTTTTGGAGCAGAAAACAGTGCAACTAAAGAAGCTTAAAACTCGATAATTCTCTTCTTAATTCACAGTTCACTCATTAGGGCTGGTTAAAGCACTGAGGCACACTGGTGCAAGCAAAGTAGGCTATGACTGATGTCAAAGTTATTGAAAAGAAAAGAGGCCGTCCATTGGGTGCAAAAAACAAAAATCCTCCTAAAGCTAAGAAGGAGCAAGATGAATATGGTCCTCTGCGCTTGACTTACCCCTGCAAGACTCCTTGCCCTAGCAAGGAAAATAAGAAACTAATCGATTAATTTTTAGATTGTGTCTTGCGTACATGCTATGAGATTAATTATACACCTAGTTAATGAAGCTCCTGGAGTACCACAATTGAGTTATCTTTATTAAGTTAATTTATGTAGTATGTTAGATTCTTAAATAAGTGAGTTTTGGTGTATAAGTGAATGGTATCAAAGTTTCCCATATTTAGGATGGTTGTATGAGCCATTCTGGCCTACGTTCAATTGAAATTTATTTTAACTTTAAAAAAAAATATTATGTCTTGTTTCAAAATTCATCCATAATGATAATTAGTCACCAATCCATACGCTTGAGGAAAAATAAATAACATCACACAAATTGAAATGGTACACAAAAATTAAACCACATTAGAATAAAAAGGATGAAAACCTAAGTAATAAACCTAGGGAGCCAAAACTAAGCTAAGGGACTTTGAGTTAAAAATGGATTTAGACAAAAACAAAACAAACCCCATTTCAATTCCACTATGGGAAGCCAACCACCCAAAAAAAAAAAAAGGAGAAAAATCACAAACAGTGTCTGAACTTTGGCATATTAATAACTCAAGTTTCAGAAATATCAAATTGGTACCTGAAGTTTTTGTCATGACCCAACATATATACCTAGAATCTAGGGGTGGGCGTCCAGACCCGAAAAACCGAAAACCCGACCCGAAAAACCGAAAAAAGCCCGATTCGGTTCGGTTTTGACTTTGAAAATATCGGTTCGGTCTAGACCCCGACCCGAATATATTTTCTCGGTTCGGTCTCGGGTCTCAAATGTGCAGAGACCGAAAGCCCGATTAGGCCCGATTTTCCTCCTTTGACGGTCTCAGCCTCTGTCTCTCTCAAAAACATCTCAGCCAATCAGCCATTCAACCCTTGTTCTTCCCCAATTTCTGAAAACTCAGCCTCATTATCACCGATTCAACCCCAAACGGCAAACCTGTTAGCAGTTTTGGTTGAAAGCCTGAAACTCCAAACCTGTTATAGACTCCAATCAGTAGCAGAATAGTGAGATCTAGAGATCTGGGCACCTCTTCAGTCTTCACCCAAGTCCTCTGGGTCAACCCTGCCCAATCCTCACTCCTCCTAACCGAGCCCCTCTTCACTCTCCCCTCTATCCAACCCGCCGTCGACGAACTGCATAATGGGGATTGAGGAGGAAGGGAGAAAAAAAATATAAAAAAAAGAATGTATGAATGGAACTGCAGAAGAAGAAGAAGAATAAGAAGTGTAAAAGAAGACTAGAAAAGAAAGAAGGAGGAAGGAAGAAGAAGAAGAAGAAGAAGAAGAAGAAGAAGAAGAAGAAGAAGAAGAAGAAGAAGAAGAAGAAGAATTGAATAGAAGTATAGGACTGCAGAAGAAGAAGAAGAAAGTGTCGAAGAAGAGTAGAAGACCAGAAAAGAAAGAGAGAGAAGAAAGTAAAAAGAGGGCAGAGCCTTTTATTTTGTTTTATTTCTACCGCGTAGGACAAATAAATATAAACTTCGAACAATATGTTCAGAGAACGTCTCATGCTCCAGTGGTTGGGAGCAAGGATTTGGTGCAAGGGGTCAGGGGTTCGAACCTTGCCTCTGACTGAATTTTTGTAAACTTTGCACATTGGGCCCGAAAAGCCCGAAAGCCCGAACCGACCCGAATGTGGTCGGTTTCTGTCGGTTTCCTTTCTTGAAAAAGCCCGAACCGGCCCGAACCGAATACTTCGGGCTCAGTCTAAGTCTCACCAAATTTCGGGCCCGACCCGACCCGAGCCCAGGCCTACTAGAATCACTGAGGATGTTAACTGACTTGATGCATAAACTCTCACAAGCGTACGAATCGTATCAAGATAGGGAAGTATTAAGCCCAAAATTATCGTACCAATGGGATTAGTGGCTAACCCACAATCCTTGGGTAGTTGGAACTAAAGACACTTAGCATGCAAAAGAAGAATAAAATAAACAAAAATTTTACTCTAAGACACCAGGCCTTAGCAATGCTCGGCTTTGGTTCTCACCAAAACCTAATCAAAACTAAGAGTTTGTTGGTGGTTATTTACAATGAGTCGGATTTTCAATATTTTGAGAGAGAATTTTAGATTAACCAAATGTAATGAAATGTAAATTAATAAAAATGCAAAGAAATTAATAAAAGTGTAACCAAATAAATGGGAATGTCGGGTGCTAGGGAGATTCCTTCACCCAAATTCTGTGTGTCGGAAGCTAATATAATGTAAATGCAAATTTCCTACTTTGGCAGTAGTCGTATCCAAAGCGGTTCAAGGCTTAAGGACCGAAATTCAATTTCATTGTATTCCTACTCTGGTTTAAGAGTCGTAGGAACTCACTTGACATGAATTAGAGTCGGTTCAAGGGTCACTAAGTCACATCAAGAGGCCTAGAGATAGAGGAATTAGACTACTAAGCGACCCACCCACGCAATTACACAACGGGTATAAATCACTATGCTTATAACCCCTCGAATACGAAATTAAGGGTTTCTATATATCTTAGGAATTAGAGGGGATCAAGCCTCTGACTCCGTCCTAGACATGCTCAAAGTACACACCCTAGAGTTGACTAGGCTCCTAGACATGTATTTGAACCCAACAAAAATAGATATAAGCATCCATCATATGAAAATTGCATCGCTACAATAAATTAAACATCTTTTACATACAAAATTTGGGCTAGGGCACACAACCCTAACCCCCAACAAGGAAATTACTCACAACCCATAATCATAGACATCAAAATTACAAAATTCAAATAGAAAAGAGTAGAGAAGTGTATGAGAAAACAAGGATAATCACAAATAGCTAAAAAGCTAGCATGACTAACCTTGAATTACAACTCCTACAATTACCCAAATATTGAATCTTGTAGATGTTGAGTCCCTTGATGGATCCTTGAAGCTTTGTGTGAGTAGTCCTTCAAATCTCAAAATAAAATAGAAAGAAAAGAGGAAAAATGGAGGGGAAGAATAGGAGAGTGAGAGCAGCCCAAAGGCTGCCCCCAAAATGTATGCGGCGCTGTTATGTTGTTCTCGGTTTCTTCCTCTTCTATGAATGGGCTCAGACCCTTTTTAATTGTGCGGTTGCGGTTAAGGTTGCAACGAAGAGAGAATGATAGATAGGGTATGGTGAGGTGTCAGCGTGTGACTGGCTAGAGAGAAGGTGATATGGTTGCTGGCACGTGGGTTTCCATCTTAACCAAACCACAATCTTTAATTGAATTTAAGCCCATTAACTAGGCTAAACGTGCAACACCATGCGTAATTAATCAATCAATATAGATTAAGTAATCAAACAATACTTTTACTTCTTCTTCTTTAACCCCTTTGTTTTCTTCTCTTTTCCATAAGCTGTAATTATTCCTTGCACCTATCATGATGTTGGGTAACACACTTTTGTTGATATTGACCGGCATTGACTATTTCGTCTCTTTGTTTGGACTCTAATATGCTCCACTTTTACATCATTTATCTTGATTTCCGCAATTCCGCTTATTTCCTACACATAAATAAAAATAGATTAATTACATAATAATTAGTTTGGAGATTAGCTTAATCCTCGTGTTTAAAATACAATTAGATGTATAGAAATACGTGCAATAATTAACCCTGTTAACTTTTGAAGGGTAGAGTCGTTCTTTCCCTACCTATCTTTAACCCTATCCCTTTTCCCCAATTTTCAGACTCTCTTTGCAAGGAATTTGGGAGTAGAAGGGTATGAAGGTTTGTGGGTTGGTGATGGGAAAGTATAAATTTAGATTATCTGCTATGATACCCAAAAAGTATTGCAGAGAGATAGGAGAGAACTTTCGAGAAGATACCCAATGCTTTGTTTTACAAGCTCAAATACATGAGCAAACCCAAAAATAACCAGAGAAGCAATTCTCATCCAAGAAGAAAAACCAACCATTACCACCACCACCACCCACATTTTCTTCCTCAGCAAAACCAACAAGCCCAGCAAAGCCAAATTGGAAGACTCATCACCACCATTGCTCATTAATCAAAAAAGTCGTACTACACAAGAAAACTGAGTAACTCCACAGGTGAGAACAGTTCACTCTGCAACACCCTTATAGACCCCAAAGTCATCAATTTGCCTCATGAGCCACCAAGAAAAACCTCCGGACAAAAGCCGAGGAAGAGTCGAATTCTTAATTCCACGTACTCCTCCATCTCTCTTGTCTACTCTTTCTGTATTTCATTTCTTCTATTTTCTTATCCTGTAACTTTCGTTTCATCATCATCTACTCCACAATCCAAAACAACCCGAAAGACTCCATTTTACCAATCCCAAACATGTTTCTTCCTTAATTTGTTCTACTACATATTGTTCTTAGTACCAGTAATTATGGTTGTCTCTAGCCATTTAGCAAAGTAATGATCTTTAATTAAGCTTGTTATTCTCAAGGATTCAACAAGCATTAAGCCCAATTCTCTCATTGTTTCAACTCTTTTCTGATTACGGTTTCAATTTTCCACAGATGGGTTTCAATCCTTATTGATTGAAAGTTAGTGTTCTTCAGCTGCAACTCTGACAGTGGGATCTTCTTGTCGTTGAAATCTTGGCTGCTCAATCCTTTGGTTTGCACTGGCGTCTCCCCCATCGATATGAAAACCCTCCCTGTAATTAATTAAAGCCTTCAACGTGTACAGCTCCACCGCCATGACCATCAAATTGAGATCACAATCCCAAAATTTAACACTAAGAAGTTAATCAATACCAGAAAACTGAGCTAGCAGTCAATTGAGGTCTTCAACTACAAATTCCCTTCTACTCCCAAATTCCCTATAGAGAAACTGAGAAAGTATGAAAATTGGAAAAAAAAGATAGGGTTGAAGACAGGTAGGGAAATGACGACTCTATCCTTCAAAAGTTAACCGGATTAACGTCGTCAGTGATACTTGGTATATATGTTGAGTTAAGATAGAAACTTCAAGTACTAATTTGATATTTATGAAATGTATAGTTTGAAAGTTATTATTGGGCCAAAGAGTCCCTTCTACTCCTAAATTCCCTACAGAGAGAGTCTGAAAATTGGAGAAAAAGGATAGAGTTGAAGACATGTAGGGAAATCAAAAGTTAACGGGGTTAATGTAGTCAATGATTCTATGTATATATGTTGGGTCAGGCTAAAAACTTCAGGTAACAATTTGACATTTCTGAAACTTGAGGTTTGAAAGTTATTAGTGGGCCAAACTTCAAATACTGTTTGAGTTTTTCTCAAAAAATAATGATAATAATGTCCCCACTTCTTTTATACTTCAAGATTTGTAAATTGACTAAATTCACTCTTGTAAAAGATTACAATGCTGCTGATAAGTCATGACTTGTTAGTTAGGTGGTCTAATTGTCACACAAATTTTTGTATGAACTGATTAATTTTTTATGATATTCCTTAAAGTAGATGATAAGGTTCCCCTTATAACCCTAAACACGATCAATTGGTTTTGGCTGCTTTACCTCCAACGTATCGTCCCTTTCGTTTGAGAATTGAGTTTCGAAGATATTATGCATGAGGATATTGGAGCTAGCTTCTCTACGAATAAGTTTGTAATCCTTAAGCCTGGCTCAAAAGAGCTTGTCTAGCTCGACAAATACATCTGCAGACTATACATGCGTGATGACGACTGGACTTCATAAGTTCAGGTGACGATGACACGATGTTCTATCCATTTTGGATAGACTAAACCTTAATTTTAAGTAATTAGATTGATAATGCATAACAGTTCTTTTTATGCATGATCGATAGATAACTATTTATTGAAATGTACAGGTGACACAAGTCCACTTCCCATGTTGATGGCTCATTTAATATAGGCCAGACAAGGGGACTGATCGATGAAAAGGATGTACTAGCTACTAGCTACTTGCTGCATAAATATACACATCGATCATCAGTATTTGTCATTAGAAATAGTATGAGTTAAATTTTGGACATATGATTGGGTTCATTCATTTTCCACCATTAGCAAATGGTCGCTGGAAGTCTTGTTTACGTTGTAATACAAAATATTTGCATCATGGTTTTTACTGAAAAAAATTGATTACTAGGGTAAGATTGACTCATCTTACCAGTCTTTACCTTGTCCAATTATACTAAAACTATTCCACACTTTCTTCAAGTGTAAATTTCAAATGAAAGAAGAAAAAAACTTTTGATTCTTTAAATTGTGGACATATAATCTCAATATCTTTCAATTCAAGGCTAGGGGAGAGCATCCTAACATCTACCTACAGTATTGGTACACATTAACATGCATGAATGTTCTAACTAGTCTATAATTCTGCATTTATTGAGTCAAGTTTAGCACTTAAATAATCGATCGATATTCCTGCAAACTGCAGACAACAATATATATCTCCTAATAAATCAAGAATCTTTAGTAACATCAATTAGTGAAAAAATTGTTTTTGTTTTTCTAGGGATAGAGCATTAGACCAATTTTTCAATCACATTTCGGCATCTCAGCCGTTCAGCTTTTAGTCCTAACGTATAGATCATTTCTGCAAATTTTCAGTGAAATCGGTGATCGTTAAGGTATCAAACTAGATTAAATCAACGGACAAACCAAATTTGTCAAACTTGAACCGTTCATACTTATAATCTTAAATTGCCATTTTGAATGCCTTAACGATAATCAATTTGGCTGAAAATTTGCAGAAGTGATCTACACATTAGGACCCAAAAACTGAACGGTTGAGATGCAAAAATATTATCGGAAAGTTGGTCTAATGCCCTATCCCTAGAAAAGACCAAAAAAAGGGATCCCTCACTAGAAGGGCCCTATATATATATATATATATATATATATATATATATAATTGATAATCGTTAAAGTTTCAAAGCGAGGTTAGAGTTTATGGTTACTTTTCGGTCGCATATCCACATCGCAACCGTTCAGTTTTTAGATAGATCATCTCTGCAAAATTTCAGCCAAATTGATGGTTATTAAGGGATTGATAACTGCCTTAAAGCTAGTACGGTTCAGGTTGGACAGATTCAGTTCGTCCACTGGTGTAAGTGAGTTAGATACCTTAAAGATCATCAATTTGGTTAAAATTTTGCATAGATGATCTATACATTAGTACCTAAAAACTGAACGGTCGAAATATGGATATGAGACTAAAAAACGACCGTAGACTCCAACCTCACTTTGAAAATTCAGAGTGTGGCCTTGCTCTGGATAAAATCTGTGTGTGTATATATATATATATCCTATCCAGAGCGGAGCTCCGCTTTGAAAATTGAGGTGTGAAGTTTGAGTTTTGGGTCACTTTTCGATTGCACATCCACATCTCGACCGTTCGTTTTTAGGTACTAGTGTATAGATCGTCTCTGCAAATTTTCAGCCAAAATGATGATCGTTAAGACATTGATAACTGCTTTAAATCTAGTACGGTTCAGGTTGACAGATTCAGTCTGTCCATTGGTTTAAGTGAGTTAGAAACTTTCACGATCATCAATTTGGCTGAAAATTTGCAGAGATGATCTATACACTAGTACCTAAAAACTGAACGGTTGAGATGTGAATATGAGACCGAAAAGTGACCCAAAACTCGAACTTCACACGTTAATTTCAAAGCGGAACTCAGCTCTGGATAAAATCTATATATATATGTGTGTGTGTACGCAACTTATAGATTCGACCTTAAAATTCGTAGCTAACAGTAAGTTTTAGAAGACCTTGGGATATCAACGATTCCCCCTAGAAAGAGTAGATACGTAAACTTATTTAGTGCTATATTGATTAGTAGCAGCTCTATTATTGGCTGTTACTTATTATCCTAAAAGTTCCTAACATCATACAATTATTAGAAAATTTATTCCGAGCAGTATGTATCTCATATATCCTTAATTTGAAAGATTGTGAAACAAGAATGATTGATAGTTCCGGTTTTAAGTCCTATTATGGAATGGTGTGTTGGTTCATGTCCGAGAAAAATAATCAATCAAAGAAAGCCTAAAAATCTTTTGGTATATGAATACATGTGTTTGCACATCTTTAAGTGTGATCTGTTGCGATTAGTATAGTTAACGAAAGAGATCGATGACAAAGACTTCAACAATAAAAGTGGTAGAAAAGGCACTGTCCGACCGTTTAGGGTTTTATTATAATAAGATATACAAACATATTTAATCAATAATGAACAAGACAGAGGCATTTTGGCACATGCTTATCTTGCTATCATATTTCATTGCTTTACAGTTCGGTATTTGAGAATGCAAAACATAAAGACTTTATTTATTAGAACTACTTAATTGTTTGTAGGAGATTTGGGAACATTAGTCATCTAAGGCTTAGATTCTAAGCAGACATGATCGAAATTAGCATATATACTCTCAACATATGCCTCGAATGATCGAGGGGTAGTTTAAACCAATATTTTAAAATGTTGAAGTGTAATTCGAGGCATGCCTCAGGGTGTTTTCACAATTGCCCCACTAAAGCGTAAGCCTCAAAGTGTTTTCACAATTGCCCCACTAAAGCGTAAGCCTCGAGTCATTTTCAGGATAACCTCACTAGCCAAGACTAGAGCGGAGTTTCAAAGCCCAAATCCGACCTGAATATCTAGCCTGCACAGCCTGGCCTAATAGGCCCTGCCTAAAGCCCAATAAATATTAATAATTTTTAGTTAAATGTTAAATCTTCAATCACAAAAGTTTTCCTTATAATTTTCTGATCTTGTGATTATTTGTGATCTTGGAACAATTGACCTCTTCAAGCATATATATGTTTCCTTTGCGTTTGACAGTTCATATCATCAATATCCCCAGATAGAGGGACACGTGATTTAACTTGTCTCCGGCACATTTAGTTCATATATGACACCAAAACACCCGAATCTAATCATAGAGATTTGTTCTTCCAGGAGACTTAATTTACTGGATGCTTATTGTAGATGCTCAATATCAGTTCCGAATTTCGATGTTGATTCTAAACGTTGCAGAGATGAGGTTAACATACACCCAAAATAAAGTATTCGATTAGCTCAGCAAAATATCATGCTCATGAAGTTTGAACTTTGAAGCACAATCTTAGCTAAATTTTCTCAGCAGTCGTCCTAGTTTTATTAGAAATCAGTAGTGGACGTATAATTCTGTTTGTGTGGATCTGTAAAATTTTAGTCGTTAATACTTTTAAGCGGCGTCGTTAACAAAAAGACCATTGCAAATGACTATTAGCACTTATGTACTGCAATTGAGAAAAGAATAAATAGAGTCGAAATAACTTGATGATTGTGAGTCACTGAGTCCTTAATCAAATAATAGGGTATTGAGCTCTATCAAAACGCAAAGATATGAGACAATGCCCTACAACTCGCAGGGTGTCCATAGGCCATAGCTATGGATCACGTCAGTTGTTTTTGTTTTTGGGAAGAATATAGATGGAAGATATTTGACTTGCAGTAGAAGTTCTGCCTTGAGCATGAAGATGGTCCATTGGTTGGACATTACATGAATATAATTGGCCCATCAACTTGCAGATGAATTACACATTTTTGTTATACATGTCTGAAAAATAGAGAGGGGGTCTTATATGTCCTTTTTGCCAAGTTTATGATAATGGCAGATCCAAGTCAAAAGTATTGGATTAGTTTATTGGAGGGAAATAAAATAAATCGTTACCTATCTTTACTCAGAGTAGAAAACTATATAATTACTCATTTCACTAAATTTTTTTTTAGAAAAATACTAAATTATAAGACGTTCTTGATAAATTATTACATATTCAAGTAAATCCATAATATGTGTCTGACTCAAACTCTAAGTTACTTGACCTAGTTGTAATAGGGTTTTGAATTAGAGATATTCATAGATATCCGATTAATTATATGATTATCTTTCCTTATACAACTCTGATTCTATGTATTGTAATCCTCTATATAAAGAGGTCCCTATTATCAATGAAAGCACGACTCAATTCTCTCCCAATTTTAGTTTTCCTTAAACATGTTATCAGCACGAAGCCCTAACCCTGAAATCCTCAAAACCAAAAATCCTAAAACCCTATAACACCTTGCCACAGCGCTACCACACCTTGCCACAGCGCGCCACACCTTGCCACAGTGTTGCCACACCTTGCCACAGCACGCCACACCGTGCCACAGCGCGCCATACCTTGCCATAGCACGCCACACCGTGCCACACCAGAAACCCTAATTAGAGGAATGTTTTAAAGTTCTCGTTTTTAGAGTTTTTGTTCCTTTTCTCTTCTTTTTCCTCGGGGACTTGGAACCTCCCTTCTTCTACCCCATTTCTTCTTTATAGGGGAGACCAAAAGCCGAACTGTGGGGGTTTGTGCTAACTCCAAGCTTGGAGCTTGTAGAGTCCTCCAAACTTAGAGTTTGTTGAAAAGTTATGATCGACCACAAACACATCATTGTTTCGATCTAATCCAATTCCTCTTGGAATCAGATTTCTTGGAAGCGACTACGCTCATAAACTCTATTGTTTTCGTGGTAGCCTTTTTCGCTCCAAAACTAACCATAATTTCTTGTTCTCTTTTAGGATGAGTAACTTGAACAGACTGGTCTTCGCTCCATTGGGAACAGCTGGCTCTGGATATCACAAGTGGGTTCGTGATGTTCGCCAGCATCTAAAAGCCGATGGAATCCTGGTTACGATTCTCGAACCTAGTCAGGACGTGCTAACTGTTGAGCAAGCTCAAGCTTTGGAATCAAATAGAGCAGCCTTAGAGGCAAATACGGCGAAAGCCACCATCCTAATAACTTATCATATGGATGATTCGCTCCAGTACGAGTATATGAATGAAGAAGACCCCAGAAGGTTGTGGGTCTCACTCGATGAAAGATTTGGCAACGTCCGTGACTCTCTGCTTCCTGAACTAGGAGTGAGATGGCATAGCCTCCCCTTCTGTGATTTCAGGACAGTTCTTGACTACAACTCGGAAGCACTTCGCATTAAATCCTTGATGGAATTCTGTGGAAAAGATATCACAGATGCGATGTTGATTGAGATGACTCTCTCTACCTTCCCCGTCTCTACTTTCATAGTTGCAAAGAACTATCAAATCGATGTTACTATAGGACAGATCACAAGATTTCATGAGCTCATTGGAGCTTTGAATGTCGCTGAAAAGCATGACAACATCCTTGTGAAGAACTATAATTTGAGTTCCGTGGAAACAAAGCATATTCCGGAGTCCAATTATAGTCACACCCCTAAGAGAGGGCGCCAAGAGCGAAACCCTAATCTTAGGGATACTTCTGGACGTTCTGGTCCATGTAATTGCTCTACTAAGGAAGGTAACCGCTAAAATAGGCGAACACAGAATCGAAGAGGTCAACGTGGAAAGAGAGATGGAGGCAACGCCTCTGGCCATGTTGGTGGCCCCACTAACACTAAGAGCCATCCTTGTGACGCTTTCAAAGCGCCTCAATCAATGGAGTCTGAGCAAAGAGATGTATGTTCCCGATGTGGAGTGTCCGGTCATTGGACACACATTTGTAGAGCTCGTGGAAATATTGTCACCGCTTACAAAGCATATTGTGAAGCAAAAGAAGCTCACTATGTGGAACAAGATGATCAAGAAGATGATCTAGAGTGAAGGGTTGAAGACTTCAAATCTGGCTGAGATCAATAGATTGCAAATTCTGTTTAAGTCTTTATTTTTCCAAGATATGTAATAGGCAATTTCCATATACTTTGTAGTAAATGCCATTGGTTTAGTTTTTCTTCACATAGACTCATCCAAAATGAGTATGATGTCGAGGAAGGTTTTGAGATAAGTGGTACTTAAGCGAGCTTTGCTCCACCGACATCTCTCTACTCACATGGTCATATTTATTTTGGAGTTACTGAAAGAAGTCAAACGACTACCTTTGTTTTGCATTAACTAGCATCTGGATTAGATTCTCCTAATGGTTAAGAGACAATGATGTACTCCGTTGGCTTATGAATAAAATTTTGAGTTATTTATGACTCCATTTTGATTATGAGCATATTACTTTGTGACTACGATGGTTGGGCCATCAGTATTAATTCAAGGACATGGAATAGCCCGAGTTCCTTTTACCAAATGACACCTTGATTACTGTCACAGAAACTCTCAACGCTCCTAGGGCAAATCGCACTTATGAATAGCCAACGAATTCCATGCGAAATCACATGTAGAGAATGAAAATGAGCTCCTTTGCAATACCTCTAATGCTTGCATCTTAGAGAAGTTTATGTGTCTTTTTAGTGGACTCTCACTACTACAAAAAGTTAATCACACAACACTAATCACACAATGGAACGTAAATCGTCTGTTGTGTGTTTAAGTGAAATCTATTGTACAACGGTATTTGTGATGTTCTGTTGTGTGAATGTCAACAAAGTGATAATTTTTTTCTCAGAACTATATTGCACAACACAATTAAGTATTGTCCATTGTCTGAGTCTTAAAACATTTAGCAGCAGATTTCCCTCCACTCTGAAGTCTTAGTTGCCTCTTGAAATCTGAAATTTGGGCTATTAGGTACAACAGTGCATTGAGATTTCCGTTGTGTAATTGAAAATTGGGTGCCAAATTTTGAGGAAGCTTGCTTGAATGTCTTCCACTAGGTACGCCTAGTGCAAGCTGTAGAAATTGGACAACAGATTTAAGCTATTCTGTTGTGTGATGTAGGAACATAGGCTGCAACATTTTGAGACAAAATGCTGTAGGCAGCATATTTCCCTCCATGTTTTGGCATTTTGATTTTATATAGTGCACTCATACGACAGTTCGTTAAGTTTCTGTTGTGGGAGTAACTTTAAGAATTTTTTGTTAGGTTGAATTGCTGCATTGTGTCCAAAAGGAAAAAAGAAGAAAGAAAATAAAGCCTTTGGTTTACCTTCGAGGCTTTGACACACACTCTCTCTCTCGACAAAACGAAATGAAACTCCCAATCAGTCCTCTCTCACAAACCCTAAAGCTAGCGGCCGATTTGGATCTCTCTCACCATCCTCTCTCTGCAACCATGGTCTTCGTCTCAATCCATCGCATAAAACCATGGCCTTCGTCGTTTCAGCCGTCAAGCAAGAAATCCCCGAACTCTCCTAATGTCCAAACCGTATAATTCTCTGATCTGTTTGACGGAGGATGGACGGCCATGGAGAGGGTACCGACTTTAGGAGAGTTCCGTCTAAATCGAGATTAGCGATGACCAAGCTCTCCACGACCTCTTCTCTCGTTTCTGATGTCCTCATCATCCTCCTCTGCTCTCTCACCATTCTCGGCGTTCTCTTCCGCCAAATGAACATCTCGTCAGCTTCCCATTTTGTCCTCCACTTTCCTTCTGTGATGAGTTGCTTTTCTTTCTGATGATTTTGGTTTGGTTGTTAACTTGGGTTTTTGGGAAATTAGGGTAATTGGTATGAATTGGGGTTTTGGGTTCATTGTTTTTGATTTTATTTTGAAATGATGATGAGAAATTTGATGAAATGAGTGCAAAGATTGGGTGCTGTTTTGATGTTTTCCCTTAATTTCTTCCATTTGTTATGTTTCTGTGTGATCTGAATTGAATCAATTGTCTTAGAGGTTCCTCTCGTGAAATGAACTATGCTTATGTTTTGTTATCTGCTGTGTGCTTACATTTGTGATTTCATTTACTAGCCAGGGTTCTCTTATTTCTAGTGGTAGAAAAGGCTCAGCTGACGAAAATCTCAATAATGAAAGGGTAAGTTTGGTTATGCACTTCTTAGGACAAAACGAAAAGCTTTCTATTCATATGTTTGTATTTATAATGGCCATAAATTTGGCTAACAACAATATGTTTGATGCAGATAAACAATGTGTATCAATACAGAAGAATGACAATAGGACAGAGCAATTCTCAAGGTAGGAATCTTATGTTTGTTCTATGTGTTTATCTCAACTCCAATTAAGTTGATGCCAATTATGTACAGCTTTGAACAATGAACCAACTCCAATTGTCTGATATAGGTAGAGTTGTATTTAATCTGATATAGGTAAAGCATGCTCATTTAAGAATTTTTTTTTTCCTTTCCAGGTGTTTAGAATCTCACTCAAATTCCTTCCAAGGGTCTGAAAGAGACTAGTGGAAATGTGCATACTGGAGCACTTCCTTCTTGGTTTGCAGCAGATGAAGAAAGTCAGCTTAGTATTCCACTACAACTAGTTTCAAGTACCCTTCCTCTGTCAAAAAGTCAGGGAAGTCTAACAAATTAAACCCAAAATGAGTGGGAAAGGTACTAGAAAAGAATTTGAGTTGGAGAAACATAATTTAGTTAAGGTTGAAAGTCAATATGAGATGCCAATCAAGATATAGCCATACGTCAGCAAAAGGATGGTGAGTTCCATGTTCCCATTTACTGTGTCTATTTGTTGATGACGGAAAGTTTAAGATTTCTAAAGCTAGTTTCCTCTTTGATTGGTAGGATTTCTCTGTTCAGTGTTGTGGTACAACATTGGTTGCATGATATCTCATATATTCATGTTAGGACTTAGTATATGAATTTCATATGACATTTGGTAAAGTAGACATTAAGATAATCCATCAAGGCTTATAGGCATTATTTTAAATTTGAAGTAACCTTCCTATCTTGGCTGGGAAAATTAATTCATGAATACACTCAGACACACTCCATCCCATTCTACTTATGGGGATAAGAGATGATGTTTGACTCAAAGGCAATTGGCACGAAAACCAACTTTGAGCATTACCTCTCCAATGGAATCATTTAGTTTCCTTCATTTCATTACGGTCAGATTGTATGTGGTCTAAAGTGACAGTAAAGAGACCATGCAGTGAAGTGATCTGATGATTGTGAGCCTTTATTTTATTGTTTTGTGCTTAAAATCTATGAAATGCAGACACAGCACATATCTGACCGACTCTTAAGGCTGAGACTTTTTCTTGTGTGTTTCCTTTCATGCAGTGAACTGGTGCGGTTGAATAATTCTGTGCAGGTGAGCTAATTGAAAATTGGTCAGTGGTGTTTGGGTACAATTTTCATAGTTTATACTTCTTGTTGAAATATTCTTGACGTATAATATCCTGATTTTATTGAGATTTACTGTAACCATGTATGATGTATCTCATATGATCTGTGCATAGTAGCTTTTGTATTGTTGAGTGGTTTTTATGTAATTAAGTATCAGGTATCATGTAGTTCATAAGTGCTGAGTTCGATTTGGTTGCATGAATTTAAAAATATAAAGGATATCGGAAAAAAAAGTAGATGGAAAAATAATGCTCTTTCACCCTTAAGTACTTTGTTATTTAATTCTAGCATTTGATAATGCCGATAACTTCTTGTATTTGGGTTTTTCTGTTTGTCCTTTTCTTCCATTATGTTGTCTATAAAATTTAGAATTCAAGCACTATTAGTGATCTTTTAGGGTAACTTAATTGGGCTGGGTTGGTGTTCTTTTCTTTTAAGGGGTTTTTTACTTTTTGCAGTTGCATTATGGGAGGGATAGTAGAGGCTTGTAGGAGAGATGGCATCACCTGTTGTCTTAAAAGGGGAAGGACATTATGGGAAAAGCAATAAGAATTAGAGACTTAAGTTTTGTATGACGCTAGTAGAGGAAGGACGTGGTGCTAGTAGGTAATGATTCATGAGAGGTCACATACTTATTTGAGCTCTAAGTTCCAAATCTAAAGCTCTATCTTTTTACATTCTTAAAGTTTATTTTTCAATGCACACTCTGCTTTAATTGGAACAATGCATTCCAATGTTATCTTGGTATTTGAGTTCTCATGTTATCTTGGTTGATCCATTTTGTTTTCTCAGTGTGTCACAGAAGAGGGTTTTGAGCTAACAAGAGCGACACTTGTGACTATAAAATTAAGAAGAGCTAAGTTCTCGTATTTTGTTTCCCTCATTGTGTCAAAGGAATTAATGTTTATGTGATTTGATGCAATGCCTTTTATTTTTCAACATTTAATTAAAAAATTGCATCTGTAAGTTTAAAAAATTGCATCTGTAAGTTTATTCATGGTGGTTTGGATTTACAGGTGTTGTTTTCCGGTATGTGGTTGACGGAGTCTCAGCTGATTCGTACAAGGTTGCGGAGTTCCCTGAAATGTCAAGGTATATGCTTTTGTCTTGGTGCTCTCTGAAAATTTCAAAAGTTTCATGCTTTCATTGAAATAGAATGATAACAAATAAGGGCCCTGGAAGTTTAGGTCTCTAGCTTATGGATTATAAAGTTTTGCTTCAATGTAATTGAGTACTTGTGTTGGGGGTTCATAAGAAGAACATGGAATTCGAAGTTCCTGCTCTTCTTCTCTTTTGTCACTAATCTATTTAAGTATCAATGGATGAACACAATTTGGTTCACCTGCTTCTTGTTTTAGCTGCTTCTTATGCATAATAATATGCATAGAAAGATCCAATTAGTATATCGTCTTAATCTAGAAACTATCATGAAAATTGACATGAAATTTGCAAACTTGTTAAGAGTTTACATGTTCGGTTCTTATTTATAATGATATGATCTTTTGAAGATGTGCTCCCAAGGTATTTCAGCTTAGAATGGTCAGTGGCCAAATTTCACTTGTAGGAAGGTCTACAGCATATTGTTGCCTTTGGCAAGCGGAAGAATACCATCATGATCATTGGCATGGATGGAAGGTACCTAAAATTGCTTGCTGGTTCCCTCACTTTTTTTCATGTCTTGATTTGTGATTTCGATTTTGTAACAAGAATACAGTGAATCAATTGAAGTTTGTTTCAATGCTTATAAACTTGTATATGCTGAATTAATTGAAGTTTGTTTGATGTATCAAAGTGGCTTATTCCATGTTATTTTGGCATCTTATAGAAAAAAATGAAGAGGCTGATATTGAGGAGCTAGCAGTTGCAAATCAGGTGGCAAAGTAATTGTCAATGGAACAGCAGTTGGAATGATATCTAGGAATGATTTTGTATCAGCTTTTGATTCAAGTGTAGCTAGCTAGGAATGATTTCTTGTTTGGTACATTATCTAGTTACTTGAATGTATGGATGTTTGAAAAATGGTAATTGAATGATATGGATTAGAGCACTGTTTTTGTGGTAATTACTATCCAATATTCAGTCATACAACACAATACAAAACAATGTGTTGTATGACTGCAAAAGAGTTCAAAATTAAGGCTTCTCCTACAACAATCATTGGCTGTTAGATAATTTGATTACAATATTCACACCACAGCTAACCAAATGTAGTTGTTGTGAACTAACAACCAACAACAAAAGAAACAAAATTCTGTTGTGTTAGATTGATAACACACAACATAAATAAAATTGTCTCTGTTGTCTGTATGCAATAACAGACAAGGGAGATAATTTCACTTTGGTTGTCTGTTACTTATCTCAGACAACAAAGAATGAGTTATAGCTGTTGTGTGTTATGAATCTCAGACAACAAAGAATGAGTTATAGCTGTTGTGTGTTATGAATCTCAGACAACAATTAATGAGTTATAGTTGTTGTGTGTTATGTGTCTCAGACAACAAAGAGAGAATTATAGCTGTTGTGTGTTATTGATCTCAAACAACAAATAATCAATCAGAGCTATTGTGTGTTATGAATCTCAGACAACAAAGAAAGAGTTATGGATGTTGTGTGTTATGAATCTCAGACGACAGCAAAAATTATCTTCTGTAGTCTGAATGGCTCGAAGCATCCCCGCGCATGCCATGGCAGCACATGCCTGCGCAGAATTCACACAACAGAAAATAACTATTCTGTTGAGCTAACTATTATCAGATGATAGGAGAATCACTGTTGTGTGATGTTTCAATCACACATCACTGACTGAGACAACGGTAGACTTCTTCACCAGACAACAGAAATCCACCGTTGTCTGATTAACTTTTTGTAGTAGTGTCTACGTCACTATTCGAGCTATTAAATAAAAAAAGTTATGAGAGAAGATCTCTTGGATTTAGACACATATTGGCTTTGTCACAACAGGATAGGTCATCCTAGTCATGATATGATGATCTGTCTACTAAAGATTTCACACAGAAAAAACGAAGCATGAATCAAAAGTTGATTCCTAGACTAAATGTAACCACCGCCGCTGCCTCTGGCGCCACCGCTGTCCACCACCAGTCTAGGGCTGACACAGCCCCTATCTATGATGCCATGGATGGCGTCCATCATGGTGATGGCGCCCTAGGTGATGCTGCAATCACCAACTTTGCTTCAAATAGCGTTTCAGACGCTCAGGCCCAACCAAATTCTCATTGGTTGTTTCTAAGACCTCTCGCTCGTTTTACAAAGCCTGTTCCTTAGGAAAATTAGGACTAAGACCGTTCTATGCAAATGATATGATAATACTCATTATGTTCTTTCATAAAATTTGTGGGGATTCTGTTGACTGATTCAATCAACTTGCAGATGCTTAAATATCTCATGATGTTGGTTGATAAGCAAACGGAAAGAACTTGGCTGACCAGCCCTGGTCAGGATGGGCTGACCACAGCCACTAACAATTTGACAGCTGTCTTTTTTTTTTTTTTGTGGCCCCTTTCTCCTTCTTCAGTTCTTCCTCCTCTGTTCTCCTTCTTCCTCTTCTCCACTCCCATGGCTGCTTATCGACTCCTGCAGTTCACCGTTTCCACAATAACACAAATCAAATTATCAACGAAGAGTTCAATCTTAATAGCATATGCAGAGGGACCTTGGGCTCTTCGATGACGGCGGAGATGAGATCGAAGCAGAGGCTGTGTGATGATTCCGACGATGGTGGCGAGGAAAATCGCCAGAAGCTGCCACGTGTTTTTGGTGACGCTGGCAGGAGTCGGCACGAACCAGAGCCCCGTCGCAATCGACGCGATCAGAGGCTTCATCGCCAGGCCTTGCCATGGCTGCTTCGCCGGAGTAATGGAACCACGCCGCCGGCGGCCTTGACGGTCAAGCCGCGGCTTCTAGGCGGAGCGAACTCTCGGATTGAGTGAGACTGTGTGCGTCGATGGGCAGCCATGGGAGTGGAGAACAGAGGAGGATGAACTGACGAAGGAGAAGGGGCCCAAAAAAAAAAAAAAAAACAGTTGTCAAATTGTTAGTGGCTGTGGTCAGCCCATCCTGACCAGGGCTGGTCAGCCAAGTTCTTTCCTAAGCAAACACGCTGGTCACATGTTGTGCCATTGTCCACCAGTAAATGCTTCTTATACTACACTCCTAGAAAATATCTTATGACAACGGGTTCACTCACCGGATCATCCTATTCAGTCAATTGGACTTGACAATGCTAGAGAGTTTACATCGAAAACTTTTTATGGTTATTACAATGGGACTGATGTTGGACATCATGTTCCCATGTACACACCCAAATGGTCTGGCGGAAACGACTATGATAATAGTCTGGACATTGATAATGCGCACCAATGTCCTTGTATCCACTTGGGGTGATGCAATATCGCATGCAGCTATGCTAATTCATCTACAACCCACTGCCACTCAATTTATTTATGCGTTACAGCTAGTGACTAGATATAAGTATTTTGTACTTGTACACATTTGAGTAAGCCATTTATGTGCCAAATGCGTTGGCATAGTGCAATATGATGGGTCCTTACAGACGAATGGGTAACTACGTTGGATTTAAGATTCCAACAATCGTCCGCCACTTAATGCCCTTGCTAGGCTATCTCTTACCGCTAGATTTGTGGATTGTCACTTTGATGAGACATTCTTCTAGTCATTAGGGGGAGATAAGAACACGAATGTTCAACAAGAACGACATGAATTGTCGTGGTCTGTCCCCACTATGTCTCACATTTATCCCACTAAAGTGACGAGATCACACATAACTGTTGCTAACCTGCTTGCAAGGATAGACGTCCCTACGAGGGACGTAGCGCCACCCTACACGGAGGTAGGCATGACGCCAACGCCAAAGAGAGTGGCACTCTGGCATTATTGGCCATGGCCCCAGCTAGGATGCATGGGAGGTCTGTGGGTTCGAAGGATACTTTGGCACAACTCAATCCTTAGATCATCGACACTTAAAAGCCGTCTCATGAGAATTTTCTAGATTACGGTTATCGTTGGGGGACGCCTCAACGTCAGAACCTATTCCTGAGAATATAGAGCTCTTTGAAAATTACACTAGTGTACATGAGAAGTGGGACAGAAACTCCATCATAATTGATGTAGTCACACATTTCGTTGCGCATGAGTTTGTTGAGTCTGATAATATCGAACCACGCTCCATTGATGAATGAATGCCAAAGTAGAGAAATTTGACCAAAATGGAAAGATGCGATCCAGGTTAAGTTGGATTCTCTAACGAAGATGAAGATTTTTGAGCCGGTGATGCCAACACCTCTTAACATAAAATCTGCTGACTAATAGGTCTTCATTAGAAAGAGTGCTGAGAAAAAGAGATAGTTATCTAGCCTTATGGCGCAAGGCTTTTCACAAAACGCCCTGAAATCAACTACGATGAGATATATTCTCTCGTAATGGATGTCATTGCACTCCACTACTCTGTTAGTTTGGTAGTTTCCGAATAACTGAACATGCAACTTACAAATATGGTCACTACGTATCCATGGGCATCTAGATACGGAATATACATGAAGGTTCATGGTGAACTTCATTTACCCAAGTCAAGTGGCTCTAGACCACGGAGCTCGTTTACAATAAGGTTGAAATGCTCACTAAAGTGACTACTTGATTAGGAAGGGATATGTCCGCGCGTTTCCATAACAAGTTTCAGATTCTATTGCGGTTCATGTTGGACATGATTTTTATTGGAAGCCTTTAAAGAGTTAAGGGAAACCGCTGAACACTTGAAATCCGATTTTGAGATGAAGGATTTTGGGAGATGTCCGGTCTTGTGCATTGAGCTAAGTACAATAATGCACCTATTGTACTCAAGCGTGGCACCTTTGCCTCAAGCAGTGCTTCCGAGCTATAGTCAATAACTGACTTGATATCAAATAAGCTGAGACTATGCCATCTCACTTCTAGTTTAGGAAGCACGAAGTCACGAACGTTGCCAAATCTTTCTTAGAGTGAGATCCACAACCTTTTGGGGTCTTCTTCATTCATATACTCGTACTGGAGCGAATCATTCATATGACGAGTCATTAGGATGATGGCTTTCACCTTATTTGCCTTTAAGTCCAGTTTATTAAGGTTACTCATTCTAAAAGAGAACAAGAAAAAGGGTACCACGAAAACATATATAAAATTCTGAGCGTAGTCGCTCCCAAGAAATTATCAATTTTCGAGCGTAATCACTTCCAAGAAATTAGGATTTCGGAGCGTAATCGCTTCCAAGAAATCAGATTCCAAGAGGTATTGGATTAGATCGAAACAATGACGTAAGTGGTCTATCATAAATTCTCTACAAACTCTAAGTTTGGAGATCTCAACAAGCTCCAATTTTGGAGTAAGCACGAACCCCCACAGTTCGGTTTTTGGTCTCCCCTATAAAGAAGAAAAGGGGGTAGAAGAAGGGAGGTTACAAGTTCTCGAGAAAAAGAAGAGAAAAACAATAAAAAAAACTTCAAAAACGGGAAGTAAAAGAACCTTAAAACATACCTAAAAAAGTGTCAAAAAAATTTACCAAAAAAAAGCGCTGGTGGTGACTGGAGCTTGGCGGTGGTTGGCCAGAATTGTTTGGCTAGCGGGCTGCCCTTCTCCCTTTTTTTGTTTTTTTCTTTTTCTTGCTTCACCCTAGGCCTACTGAGGCCTTGACTTCTGCTTCTATCTTTGACCGAAGTGTGGACCGCAGGGCCTTTTTTCTTTTGTTTTCTTCTAACTTGAGCCACTTCGAAACTTAGGGATGGCCCTTCCTCTTTTTTTTTTCTTTCTTTCTGGGCCGTGTCTCTTCTTTATTTCTTTTTGGGTCGCGTCTCTTCTTTATTTCTTTCTGGTCTCTTCTTCCTTTCTTTCTGGGTTGCGGCTCCCTTTTTTTTTTTCTTTCTTTCTTTCTTTCTGTTAATGTTTAAAGTTCAGCGGTAGCTAAATCTTTTACTAACGCTGGTCCGATGGGATGTGCTGGGCGGTCTTCTCTTCTCCGATGCGTAATCAATGAGGAGAGAGGAGATAACCTTTTACAGGTGAGGAGGGAACTGATCTTCTCCATGTTTTCGATGTTGGACTGATGTGCTTCAGTCCCCAGCTTCTGAAGCAACTGATGCCAACTTGGCATGGCGTGTCAGCAGCGATCTGGAGACGAGCCGGGCTCAGGCGATAGCTTGCTTGGCTGTGTTTCTGTGGGTTACTCCTTTGGCGCGGGAGTTGGTACAGCTAGTGGTAGCATGAGTGTGGCTCATTATAGCTAATTATGCTTGTGAATGCCTATGTAAGTACAAGTCCCCCAAGTCCCCAGTCAAGGAGGGTAATCTTGGTTGGGGAGTTGCCTAGCGGTTCGAAGCGTTGCTTCCGCCAGTCTTGCAAAGCATAATTAGCGTCAGTGAGTTGTCAACCAAGGACTTACTGAGAAAACGCTTTATACTCTTCCGGGTGGGCCCTTGCTAGGCCCCCTAGGGAGTCTCCCACTCCCCGGCTAAGATAGACCTCCGTTTGGTCGGTGTATTGTTTGTTGAGGGGAGCTGCTTTGAGCAGAGGGTGTTGGGTAGCGAACCCAATGTGTTACCTAAGTGGCGGGGGTCAACGTGCCTGATCAGAGCCGTCGAAGACTGTTGACGCATCCCCGTATCTGTCCCGGAGGATCATGTTTTGACTGCAACGCCGCGTTTCGTTCGTTGTCAAAGTGAGGCGTGGCCTCGGGAATCGCCTCTTGCGGAAGTCCCTCCGCTCGTGATAAGTGGTCAGAATTGTTAGTAGGGCCTTCCTGGCGTTGTGGTCAGCGGCAACTGTCGTGGAGGAGTCTTGCTTGCAAGATGGAAAGGGAGAAGTACCGTTAGTGAAGTTGCACTTAGCGGAGACTGTCTCGCTTGCAAGATGGAAAGGGAGAAGTTTCGCTAGCAGAATTGTGCTTAGCGGAGACTGTCTCGCTTGCAAGATGGGAAGAGAGAAGTTCTGCTAGTGGAGTTGCGCTTAGCGGAGATTGTCTCTTGCAAGGTGGGAAGGGAAAAGTTCCGCTAGCAGAGTTACGCTTAGCGGAGACTGTCGCTTGCAAGATGGAAAGGGAGAAGTTCCGCTAGCGGAGTTGCGCTTAGCTGAGACTGTCTCGCCAAGTGTTCAGCTGATTGATTTTCTTTTTTCGGTAGTTATCTTGGATAGACGCTTTGTGTGATGGTGCCTGACACGTGGCGTACATGTATTGGATTAGCGTGTGCGATAACGTTTCTTCAGCACGCCCGTCACCTCGTCATTAATGCGAGTAATTATTGATTTTGTAACCAAGGCGTCGCCTCGGTTAATCTGAAGAGTAATTGCGCCCAAGGAGCACGTGTACAGTTATGGTGCGATGTCGTTTTTCAGCGGATAGTCGAGATTAACTTGATGTGGACATAAAATGGGGGGAAATCTGTAGGTTTGACACTTTGGAACTTTTGCTTGTTATTGTCGTCTTCAAGCTTGGCCCCGTGTTCTGAGAAGCGGACTGCCAGTACTTAGTGAAATTGTCGATCGTCGAAGCACGAAAGTTATCTGAAGTAGAGACACACCTTTGATTTCGCCACAACCGTTATCTTTAAGGTTGGTACCCCGAATCTCATCCATGTTCCATTGAATTTGTGTTTGGTTTCATCGATTTTTTTTTTTTTTTTTGGGTTTTCGATTTGGGATGATCTATTCTTTTTGACATGGTATGAGGGCGTGAGGTGGGTTGTGGGGGTGATTTTTGGTGTTTGATGGTGAGATGGGGTTTTAGGGATTTCCTAGATGGTCGAATCTGGGTTGACTGTATGAATGTGTTGTGTTCATGTTTTGGTAGTTTCTGGGAAATTGTTCTTGGGTACAACTGACATAGGGATAGCGTAGATCTTGTATGTATTGACTGGCTTTGGGTTTTAGGGATTGGGATGGCTAGCGTCGTAGAGATTTCGAGCAGTGAAGATTCCGGGTCTGATGTGTCGCTCAACCTGGCGGATAAGGTGTTTATTGACTCGTTGCGTCCGTCTACCCCTGCAGGAATCTCACTGTCCGAACCGCTAGACATCGTGCAGCTACATACCATACCTCAGGAAGTTAGCATGGGTCGCGCTGGTCGTCCCGAGAGTTCTAGGGTGAGATGGAATGTCGCTGCTCGTGACAGATGGGAGGAGAGGTTGGCGAGCAACAGTGCTGCAAGCGGTTCCGGTGGTAGGATGAAGGAGACTAGTGGGGAAGAAGTTGAGTCTGCGTTGGTTCTCAGTGACGGCATAGCAGTCGATGAGGCTGGAGGATCGATGAAGGTGGCCGCCGTCGACAGTGTGAAGCGGGTGTTCCGCCTGCCGGGTGTGGTGAAGTTGCGACCACCGCTGAAGAACAGGCTAGCGTCGATCCTACCAGCGGGGCACGCCGCAGTGCATGAGGCGATCTTCCGCCAGGGCGTGACATTCCCGCTCTTACCCAACCTCCAAATTTTGGTTTGCGAGTTTGGCCTCTCTTTTAGGCAAATTTTCCCTAACAAGTGGCGTTGCTGATGGCGCTCAACTCGCTATGGCGCCTGAGTGGTTGCGAGGGTCTGACTGTGGCGGAGGTACTGCACTTCTATGAGTTGGTGTACGTGAAACGCCAAGGATGCAGTGGGCAAGTGAATTTGAGTCGCCGCCAGAGAGCGCCGAAGGTAATCAAAAATTTAAAGAATTCCATGTCGCCGTGGAGGGGGACTTATTGTGTTGCCATCGTCGGATAGGAGTACCATGCCTGGTCCAACGATGGAGAGCTGACCTTCAGGATTAAGTTGGAATTCCAACCTATCCGAGGTTGTCAGTCTGCCGTCGACTAAAGTTGATTTTTGTTTGCCTAATTGATGGTTTGACCGTTTGGGTTTTTGTGTGTGTGTGTGTGTGTAGCGGGGCTGCGCTATAATCTGACGCGCGAAGAGGAGTGCTGCTTGGCAAGGATCCGGGGTTGTTGGCAGAACCGCAATTTGCTAGATCTCCGCTTGCTTACCGGGTGGGAGCTGTTGGTCGATCAACAGTTGACACGAGCACTTGGTACTTATCTTTCGCTGACGAGTGTTTTAGTCTGGCTACCGTCGGGTTGACTCGCTGTTTTTTTTTTTTTTTTAGATTCTCCGCCGGGCAACAGGGCTAGTCGTGAGGCGTTCGAGAAAGCCATGGACCGTGCTGAGATCAATAATTTTCTGGAGAGCATGTATGCCTCTGGGCTGGGGGCCCAAAAAATAGTTGTGGGTCCGGAGACATTGGCGGTGAGCCAGTCCGAGACGCCGGTGGTGTTACTGATGCCTCTTCACTCCCACATCGGCCCCGATGGCTCGCCCGTGGTGCAAGCGGGAGCTGGTGGAAGCAATGTGTGTGCTGTGCTAGTGCAGCAGAAGGAGAGGGTGCCAGCCACTAGGCGTGGGTTGCGAAAAGAGATAGTGGCGCCCTCCAAAGAGCCAGTGACTATTGCGGGGCTGGAGCCGCAGATGGGAGCCTTCCCTGTCGCCTCCGGTGTGACACAGTTTCTACCGCAAGGGAAGCGGAGACAAAACGACCCGGTCGACGTGGATGATGCGACCGATGAGGATACCATTGGGGTTCGCCAGCGGAAGAAGGCAAGACAAGCCCCTTTGAAGGCAACTGTGGCCGCTGGGCCGGAGGTGAAAGCGAGTGACCTCGACTCGTTTGCCGCTTATGCTGAATTCCTGACGGAGGCTGAGTGGGAGTTCATCTTCGACCTCTGCCTGCGGTTGGGTTTCAGCGGGCTAGAGGGAATGTGCGCTCAACTGCCATTGAATAGTCACCCTATAGCTCAGCATTCGGGCACCTGTCCTTTGGGCTACATGAGATGTTCTTGGCAGCTTCTAAGCAGCCCCTGGTGGAGCGGCAGCTCAGGGAGGAGATTGAGGGTCTCTAGAGGGAGCTGGCGGAGACTAAGGACAGCTTGGCGGATGTGGAGCGGCACCTGACCAAGGCAGAATGTGATGTCGTTGATGCTCGCGGCAAGCTCTATGTGGCCGTTGCGCTGGACATGGAGCGGAATGACCATGTCTCCAAGTTAGAGCAAGACATGGCCCTGCTGAAGGATCAGGTGGCGGCCAAGGCAAACAAAGTTGAGATCCTTCAGCGGGAATCTGCCGCCAAGTCTGCTGAGTTGAAGAGGCTAGAGGGTGAGGTTGGCAGTCGGCATGACCGAAGTGGCGAAGGCCGGTGCCATGGCCAATGTGGAACTGCTGAATCAGAAGGGTGCTATCGACTGGGTCAAGGCATCCCAGCCTGTCGGACCGTCAAGTCAGGATGCACCGCCCGTGAGGGATGTGGTTCCCGCTTAGGCTGAAGGTTCCCGCTCAGGTAACGGTGAGAGTGGTATGCGTCAGGCGGAAGATTCTCAGCAGACTCCTCCTAATCAGTCCAAGGTCTCTCGTGCTGGCTTTTTGGCTGCCCATACTCGAGAAGATGATACCGTTTTAACGCCGAGTCCTACCACCCGTGGGTCCAACCAGACGAGTCGCCAATCGGTGTAACAAGAGCCGCGCGAGGGCGAGACTGCCGCTGAAACCCCTCAGGCATGAAGATAACCTCCCCACCTGAAGTATTGCCGCTGAGGCCTGTCTTGCTCTTTTTTTTTTCCATGCCGCTACGACTTATTGTAATTGAACAATATTTTTGGGCGGGGAGTTCCGACCTCTAATACAAAATTGGTATTTCGCTAAGTGTTGATGTGTTTGCTGATTGCAATGTTTGCATTTTTACGAACTACTAGAGTTTTGACTGCTGTTTTGTGGCTCATAGAAACATTAAAGGGATTAAAATTGTTCCAAGTACACGTCTTAGCGGAAGTAGTCCGCCGAATATTGTTGGCGTTGCCAGTTGATTTTTGTGTTTGGACTTGGCGACAATGGTTTGAATAATTCATCGTTTCATTGATAGCTGCTATGTCAGCGTTTACAAAGAGCGGGGTTGTACCCGTTGGGTAGCTTCCCTTAGCTAAATATTGAGTCAAAAATTTAGCTAAGCCAAGATGCTCTAGGGTAGCGGTGAGACTACTTGTAGTAACATCGGAGGTGTTCTGTATTCCAAGGGTGGGTCGTTGTGACGCCATCCTTGTCCATCAAGTAAAAGGTGCCGGGGCTAGCAACTTCCACAATTTTATATGGACCCTCCCAAGTTGGGCGGAGTGCCTTTAGAGGTGGAATAACTTCCTTCATTACCCAGTCCCCCAGTTGGAGGTTTCGGGCCTTGACCCTGGCATTGTAGAAACGCGATATCCGCTGCTTGTTTTGCAAATTGCGCAAAATGGGCCTTATGTCATTTTTCTTCTAGGAGGTCTCTGTCGAGGTTGACTCCCTCGCCATTGGTCTCGGGGCAGTAGCCTTCGACTCTGGCGGTGGCTTGAGTTACTTCTATAGGTAGGACGGCCTCAGTTCCAAACATCTTGCAGGATGGTGTTTCACCAGTGGCCGAAGTTGGGGCGGTTCTGATGGCCCATAGCACTTCCAGCTATTTTTCAGCCCATAATCTCTTAGCGTCGTCGAGCTTCTTTTTTAACAGTTTCTTGATTATTTTATTGGCTGCTTCGACCTGGCCGTTGGTTTGGCGGTAAGCGACAGATGCAAAACTCATCTTGGTGCCCAAGTTAGCGGTGAAAGATATGAGTTCTTTGTTGTTGAACTGCGTGCCGTTATCTGTGATGATGGTGTGGGGGACACCATAGCGGCAGTAGATGTTCTTCCAGAGGAAGTAAGTTACCTTGGCGGTGGTTATTGCCGTTAGTGGTTCTGCCTTGATCCACTTGCTATTGTAGTCTATGGCAACAATGATGTTCTTGAACTGGCCTTTGGCGGTTTGGAATTTGCCTATCAAGTCAAGGCCCCACGTTGAGTGAATTCATGGGCCAATGATGATCGACAGTGGTTCTGCCGGGGCATGTGGGAGATCATCATGTTGTTGACATTTGTGGCAAGATTTTGATATCCTCCTAGCATCGTGGCCAAGTGTGGGCCAAAAGTAGCCTTGTTGCATTGTGCAGTTGCCAAGGATCTGGTGCCCGAGTGGTTTGCGCATTCTTCACCATGTATCATTGTCAGCACGACCTTTCCCTCCTCTAGGGTTAGACACCGGAGGTTGGGGTGGGTGAACCCCTGGCGGTAAAGCTTGCCATTTTGGATGTTGTAGCGGGTTGCTCTCCGCTTGAGCCTCGCTCATGACATAGTCGTAAGCGGCGTTGGGATGATTGTAGTTGAGGTGATAGAGAAATGGCCCCTTGAGGAGTCCCTGCTTGAAAGCTGCCAGTGCCATTGTCTTGTCGAGATCGCGACACTGGGATGTTGCCGCTCGCCATCTGGTGACAAATGTCTTCAATGTTTCCTCAGCTCCCTTCTTGAGGCTGAAAAGTTGAGTTGTATTGTGGTGGCCGGCAGCTAATAGGATGAACCGCGAAAGGAAAGCATTTGATAGGGCATGAAATGAGTCAATGGATCCCGACGGGCACTCAAAAAACTAACTCATCGCCTCGCTGTCAAGCGTTTCGCTGAACAAGTGGCAGAGGGTGGCGTCATCGAACCCCTTGTTATTGGTGACTTTTTTTAAGGTGTTCATATGGATAAAGGGGTCAGTCATGCCGCTGTAATGGGACATCTTTGGTGTTTTTGAGTGTGTCGGGCGGATGGCATGCAGGATCCTGGCGGTGAGTGGTCCTGGTCTGGATGCAAAGAGTGGATTTGGTATTGGTGCTGGGGCGCCTGCCTCGGTCCGGATTAGCTTTTGTTATAATTATTGCATTTGCTCAAGTATTATGGCGGTTGCGTCTCCATCGGGTCCCTTCTAGATGCTTCGCTCAACCAGCTCTCGCCTAGGGACAAGCATATTACCCTCGGTTCTGGCCCTGATTGTTGAGCGGCTGGTATGCAGCTGTGACTCCGCCTCCTGCTCCAACATTAATCGGGGTTCAAGAGGTGGTCTCATTCCCCGTAGCTCTGGTGGGTTCAACGGTACTTGCATCTGCATGATTGGTCCGTGTACCAATCCGCCGGTGGTGGGCTGACTACGCCTAGTGCTCCGCGACTGCTCGCTTTGCACTGGGTTAGCGTTCTCTTCCAGCGCCTTCTTTAGTTCATCAAATTTTGACATCAGCGTGGCTACCTGCTTTTGGGCCTCGGCCTTTTCTCTGCGTTCATGCTCGCGTTCTCTATTTGCCTTGTGAAGGTCCACTAGTGCCAGCTCATACATAGCGGCGAAGTCCTGTACCGGGGGGTGGCTGCCGCTCGGCTGAGCCTCCGCTGTTCTTTGAGTTGGCAGGGTCAGGTAACTGGCCTAGGGTTCCCCGCTGGGGTTGACTGGTGTGCTGAATAGTGCATGGTTAACGTTAATTGCTGGATTAATGATGATCTTGGGGTTGGTGGGGTGGGGATTGGCGGGTTGGTCCGTTTGCTCCTTAGCGTTTCCCCTGCTACCGTTAGTCATGGTGGATGTGGTGGGATGGCCTTTTGTTCAAGGATTCCCACAGACGGCGCCAATGTTGATGTTTAAAGTTCAGCGGTAACTAATCCTTTACTAACACTGGTCTGATGGGCGGACCGCTATCAATGATACTCAAAGTTCCCGCTACCTGTCAAGTAAAATACAGAGGGCGTTAGAGGGGAGACCGCCCATGGCGGTCTTCTCTTCTCCGATGCCTAAGTTAGTCAATGTATTTATGTTGACAAAGTAACAGCAGGTAAGTATTAATTGCGTAATAAATGAGGAGAGAGGAGAGAACCTTTTATAGGTTAAGAAGGAGCTGAACTTCTTCATGTTTTCGATGTGGGACTGACATGCTTCAGTCCCCAGCTTCTGGAGTTTCTGATGCTGCCTTGGCGAGGCGTGTGGCGGCACGTCACCGGTGATCTGGGGGAAGCCGGGCCTCAGGCGGTAGCCTGCTTGGCTGTGTTCCCATAGGTCACTCCTTTGGCGGGAGTTGGTACCGCTAGTGGTAGCATGAGCGTGGCTCATTATAGCTAATTATGCTTGTAAATGCCTATGTAAGTACAACTATCAAGTAAACTAAGTCCAAGGTTTAGCAAGGCGCTAAGTTTATTGCGATGCCTAGTGATGTCTCAAACTCTTTTAGACCTTAATGATCTCTGCATGTTTAATCTAATAAGTGTACCTTTAGGTTGCATTGCTTGGGAATAGTCTAGGTGTAGAGCACTTCCTGCCAAGCGTACGAAGTAAGAAAGGGTAATAGGTTGTGTTCAAGCGTACCGAGACAATCTGAGCATCTTCATCTAGATTAATTGAATCAGGATTGAACAATTATCTCGTGTGTGATTATCCGAGGTGGATGCATATTCCCTAACTATCCAAGATGGTTGAATTTGATCATAGGAATGAAGACAAAGCTTCGGGATTGAGTAGGGGTGAAGATGATGAACTGGAGAAGGGTGAAGATGATCAAGATTATGATTTTTAAACTCTTGATTTGGACTCAAGATTGATTCATGAATCATTTTGCAATTTCTTCCAAAATGTTCTCTCACTTAATTGTTACTCAGCCCTTTTCATTTCTTTTGGTTGTTGTTCCTATCATGTAACATCGTGGTTAATCCAGAGGAGTGCGAGGGAGATGGATTTGTAGCAAGAATTGGAGAGGATCTCGGTGGCGTTAGTGATGGTTTGGGCAGAGGAGAAGGAGAGGAGAGAGAAGAAGAAGAATAGTGAGGTTGAAGAAGAAGAAGAAGAAGCCTTTTTTTTTTTTTTTTAAATTTCTTGGGAGAGAGTCACCATCGTTGTCGGACTGGTCTTGGGCTAGAAGAAAATCCCAGACGAAGGAGAAGAATAAGAAGAAGAAAAAATCAGAATTAACAAAAAAGAGTAAAAAGTCAATTTTGCCCCTTTTTTTGGCCCACGTGTTTGCCATTTCAGCAAACAGACGGCGCTGTCAGAAATTTTAGACGGAAGTATCACGTTGATGCCAATTTAGGTATTTAGGTATCACATTGATATTTTTGAGAGTTCAGGTATCAAATTGGCCTTGGCAGCATAGTTTGGGGACGTGGGCTGAAATTTCTGGTACGAGTTTGGAAAGTTTCCTTGTGTTCATGTTCACCATCACATGAAGACTTCATTGCCATAAAAGAAAAAGGTAAAAGCCATTACGTAGTGAACATAGAAAAACTAAACACCTACAGTTCAAGTTACATGTGACCATCATAATTAATTAGAATTCAAACCTAGTTGCTCGACTAAGAATATCTCCTGTTCTGAAATCACGAATGACCCAATCCCGGAACACGCCATTATCTGATAATGCATAACACCATGTATCACCATGTATCTATTTGAATTACATCAGCCCTCTGCACAGGAAATAATATTAATGTTGGTAACAACAATAAGTTAAGGTCATCTCCAATAGGAAGAGCTAAAAATAGCCCTGGGACTAAATTTTAGCCATAAATTATGCACTATTCATCGATGTGACATCAACCATCTTCAACCCGTCAAAATTAAATTATAACCGTAAAATATATTTTAACATTTTAGATATGTTATAAATATATATATATATATATATTCTTATTTTTTATCAGCTTACTTATAGTAATTGAAATCATTTTTATGATAAAAAATATTTTTTCGGTTGTATTTTTTTTTTTAGGATTAATTTCAATTTAGTACCCTGTGGTTTGGGGGTAAGATCATGTCAGTCCCTGCTCTTTCAATTTGATCAGCAACACCCCTGTGCTATCAATTTCAATCAGCCGTGCCCAAATTTTACTGTTCCGTCCAAATTTTACTTTGTTAATCCAGTCAAAGTTAAAGTTCAAATTGGACGGAACAGTAAATTTTGGGCATGACTGATTGAAATTGAAAGCACAGGAGTATTGCTGATCAAATTGAAAGAGCAGGGACTGACATGATGTTACCCCCAAACCACAGGATACTAAACTGAAATTTATCTTTTTTTTTAAGATAATAATAAAAAAAATAACAGAAAGCAAACCAACGGCTATAAAAAAAAACGCAACGGCTAGCTGACGTCAGTAACTAGCAGTTCCTGATGTCATGCTTATGTCACATTCTACTCCAATTTGTGGGCCACAGTTTTCTGATCTCATTTGTTTAAAGAGGCAAAGGCTATCTTTAGAGCTAAATTTAGCCCTTTATACTTACCTTTGGTCCTAATTTTTAACACTTTGACCCTTAACTTGTTGGGTTGAAGTTGGGTTGGGCTAAAAAATGCCCCTTTAGCACTTTAGTTTCTTGAGTTGGAGAAGGCCTTAAGTCAACTTATATATATATAGTTATATGTTATATATCAAAAGGTAACACACACATACAGAGCTAAATAAAAGTGTGATAATGATTTATTCCATGATAGTTTACCAAGAAGGCTAGGATAGCTATCCACATCAGTTTGCATCTTACGGAGCACACACACTAGACCCCTTTTGTCCATCTCTGGTGTTGAAGAAAAACGACTAGCTAAGAGCCCAACTCTCTCTTCCAATGCTGAACTGCTACTTCCTAGAGGTACAAAAGTTACAGTTCAATAATCCGAACAGTCAATTAGCCAATTAGCCAACAGTCATCTTGGTTGTACGGGTTCAGTTTTGTTTTACATATGGTTTTTCATGTATTGGTTGTATTCTACTGTGTCTGTGTGTAGGACTGGTTTGGTACTTTGTAGATTCTGCTTGTTTGAGTTTTGTTTTGGGCATGGCTTTGGTTGAATCATCCGGCCTGTATGTTATTCTTCTTTATCCATCAATAATATTTTAAGAGAGGACGATGAGTTAGTCCTTTTCCCGCACACACAAAAAAAAGAAAAAAAAAAGAAATTAGGACAAGTGAAAACTCTCTTAATAATCTAATTCTTATATATCATAATCATTTCAACCTTTATTTATTTTTATTTTAAGCAAAAGTTTAGGTAAAAGGGATGCTTCTCTACACTACCAGGACAAGGATAAACCTACGACCTCAACTCAACAGGACTTACGAAACTGACCAGTGTCCCAGCCTAGCTCATTGGTATAGAATTATGCAGGACATTTTTTAGATTGCTCACCAAATGAGAGATTGCTGGTAACGGGGATCGAACTTATGTGAGTTTACACCTCAAGTCCGCCCTTGCCAACTGAACCAACTCTCATTGGCCATTTCAACCTCTATTGAAAACACTAAAATCGCAAATAGAATAATTTCTAATTTGGTTGAACCTTCAAAAAAAAAAAAAAAAAAAATCCCCTTTTGAAAGCTCCCCAAGCATCATCCGATCCTATTAAGGAAAAGGGTACTTTGGTACCAACCTGCAAATACTAACGTCATACTTTCCTTTTCCTCCAGAACATGTAGGCTTTATTTGAGCAAGAAAACGTCGGCTGCAACATTGTCTTGAAAAATGTTGGATCAAGAAAATCAACTAAATCCATGATCAACCAAACCATTTGATTATAGATATAGCCTGGGTTGGGTCAGATCAGGTCGCCCACTTTCCATCATTGTCTGGTATTACTTTTGGGGGCTCAAAGCAGCCTGCGAAACTTTGGCATTTTGTTGGCGGACGGGTATATTTTATCAACATGAAATTTGAGTTCAAAGTACTAGGATATTATATTGAGCTTGGGGGGGGGGGGGGGGGGAATCAAATTTCTATAACCTAGAAATGTTCCGCTTGTAATTTTTTTTTGTTTATCAATAGTTTATTAATTAATTCCGGAAAAAAATTGTTACAAGTAAGTTTAACTTCTAGCTTTTGAATCGATCGCATGATTAGCATCAGTAATATTATACCATTATGATAAAAAAGGCAAGAAAACAATAAGCTTTGACTTCTATCATTCCTGCTAGTCTTCCTTTTGTTGAACATACTTGTCAAATTTTTTGTTGGTTAATCGACCTTTCTTTATGTGAGCAGAGAGATGAAGGGTTCAAGGTACATTTCTTTTGTGCCAGTTCTCTGCTGTTCCGATGGAGCAGCTGCTACTGTGTTCTCTTTTTCTTTTTTTTCAATGAAGTTTCTTTTCAGCCAAAAAAAAAAAAAAGGTACATTTCTTTTGTGCTGTTTATGTTAATTGGGAAGGACTGTTCTAAATCTCGGAGAGGGCAATAACCCCTTTCGGCCTTTAAATGGTTGCGCTCTTGAATGTGTTTTAGCGCATTATTGTGTTAGCATGAAGTTATGCTATGAACAAAAACAATCATTCAATCTATCATGTCCAATGATGCAATATACTTCCAATTGTTACATTTCATCGGAAAAAATATATATTAAATTAGTATCACAACATATACTAAAGAACTTATATTATCATAAAAATTGTGTCTCAATGCATAAGGGCAACACCAGTTATTTTGTCAAAGGGTATATCAATTTGTACCTAGCATATTTCTAAATAGACCCAGCAATAATATTTTATGTCAAATTATTCCAACATTGTCCCTGTACAGTTAGAGAAAAAAAAAAAAAAAAACAAAACAAAGCACCACGCGTGCAGTTCCTCAGCCAACCGCCGGCGGCGGCTCTTTCCCTTAATCTCTAGCAGCATTTTCTTCCTCCCTCTGTGAAAACCATAAGGCAAACAACTGAACTCTCCAATACCCATAAAGAACTGTGAAAATCAACCACATATGGCTATTCTATTAGGGAACATTAATATGAGGTTAGAACTGCAAAAATGGGACCACTGTGGCCTCCTTTGTGACGGCGATTGTTGCGACTGCGTGATAAGCAATGGCTCAGCAACCCTTTTTTGATCTCTCTCTCTCTCTCTCTCTCTCTCTCTCTCTCTCTCTCTATATATATATATATATATATATATATCTTCCCTTAGCACTCGGCTTATTTTTTTTTATCTCTCTCTCCTCCGTGAGCAGTTGGCTTAGTTTGAATAGTTTCCCTTCTGCTACTAGATGAAAATTATATTCATGGTTTTCATGGTGTTGATTGAACCCACCATCATTCTCTATTTTATTTAACTACTTTTGCAATTCCAAATTGAATCATAACTATCAATTTGGCATGTCTTTGATCTTTTATCATCTTGGCAATTGCCTCTTTCAGGAAGCCACACCATTTTATGTCAAATTGACATGATTCACAGCCTACACAATTTTTGTTCGCAACCTTATGGAGCAACTCAGAAACCCAATATTCTAAACGATGAAAAAGTTAAACTAACCAGTGGAGAGGGATAGTTAAGAAAGCCAGCAAGAAAATTTAGTCGGAGAAGGAAGCTGGCTTTTTGAAAAGGTAAGGGTAAAATTGGAAATATAGAACATTTTTTTTATCTTGGGTCTAATAGAAATTTGATGGATACATTTAGAAAAACCATTTGTCAAATGACAGGGGGACAACAAAATAGTGATACTTGGCAGTTGATTCCCTTTTTTTTTTTTTTTTTTTTCCCTTTCAATAGAATAGCCAAAGCCGATGTGTCTTTGGCATATACAAATCATCTGTCAAATTTGACAAAATGGTGAGACCAATTGTGATTCAAATTTTTATCAACTTTTCATGATTTTCTCATCTTTGCAGCTTTTACGGGTCATTATAAAAGAAAACTGGCATTATAGCAAATTGAATGGAGCAAACTATAGCCAAATGTAATATAGTAATATAATTAGCCTTCAAATATTTATTTGACGGAATCCACCCGAAATCTCTACTGGAAATGCTTTTGGTAACTGAATTTCCAAAAAAGGAATACAGGAGGTTTCAAAAAGAAAAGAAGAAATCATCGTTATTGTGTATACCAAAGATTTTGTGTAACCTTCCCCAACTACCAAATCAGTTAAGAAAGTGGGCAGCTAAACGTTTACTTTTGTCTGGGATAAAACTTATCCCCTTCCTCTCGGGTAATGCTCTAAATGTCTAATAGTCTAATCTTTCGTTTCACTAGTAGGAGGAACAGAAGATAGTGCCAAAATGATTTGGCACACTGTGTAATCTGCAAACTCTTCTTAATTGGTAGCCGTTTCTCATCAATGATCTGAAGCCATCTCGCTATTTCCTTATCTACTTAATCGTAACACTGTTTAAATGGCAGTGCCACTTGTTGCTGCAATCCTCTTTCAAGTATGTGTGTGTGTGTATTTGTACAAACGGCCCGAGCAGCAGGTCCGGATCCCTCCTCCTTCGGGTCTGGGCTTGGGGCCCAAATTCTTGCTAGGGCTGCTGCAGCTAGTTTTGGTTTTAGGCTTTTATCATGAAATTTGGGTTTTTCATCCTAGGGCTTTGTTTTTAGTTGCTTTTGGAGAAACCCCATTTGCGTGGTGGTCCCCGAAGTATTAAGAATAAGTTGGATTGGAATTTGGTATGGTTCGGTTCCTTTTTAGATAGTGTCATGTTCTCTTTGTTCCTTAGTTTCGGTTGCTATTGAAGGCAACTTTACGTAGGGTTCTAGTTTTTAGGGCTCTCAGCAGTAACTCATTTCTAACGGGCTCTTCGTAGAGCGGGTTCTTGTGTAATGTTTGCCGCTCACTACCTTTCGTAGGGCGGGTTCTTGTGCTTTGATGTCGTGTTGCTTGGGATCCGGATTTGGAATCTGGGTCCGATCTAGATCTGGGATCCGGGTCAAATCTAGGTTTGGACCTGGATTAGGTTCTGGCTTTTGGGCTGGACCTTCTTTTAGGTGGCCGTTTGGGCATGGGGCCCTTTTGGAGTTTTTTTGCTTTCATTTGGTTTTGCTTTTTGTTCCTTAGGCAAGGTTAGTGACGGAAGGTTACCATCTACTCGACGCATTTTGGTGTGTGGAGTTATGGTCCACCATATCGTTGGTACCTCTTTTAGTTTCTTACATAAGGTCAGTGATGGAAGGTTATTCGCTACTCATCTCATATCTCTGCATGGAGGCATGGTGCACCATATCGTCAGTACCTCTTTACATAGCTCGGGTTTTGTCCAATGCGTCATCAAATGCTTAATTGCATCCCATTTTATTGATTTTTGTACTTCTTTTGGTAGTTCTCTATTTGATGTAGTTTCTATATCTATTGATTGTAATATTTTTATTTAATAAAGACTTATCAGTTGATTCAAAAAAAAAAAAAAAAAAGAGAGAGAGAAAGCACAAAAGTGAATGATTTTTTCTCCCTTAGGTTCCACTTAAATGAAACTATGAAAACTTTTTTTATTGACTCCCAATAAAACCTAATAAAATTGTTTATAGGCAATTCTAGTTAGACCTCCCCATTTGCTATTTACATCTCTTATAATTTTTGTAAAATTTTATTTCCTATTTTACCTACCTACTAAAGAAATAAGAAGAACAGAAAGAATTTTCTATTCATCACAAACCCATCTATTTGATCTTCCTCGCAATGAGACCTTAAAAAACAACAAGAATTGGTCTTTGGGCATGGATCCAGGAAGCCAAACCTCCCTTTTGAGCAGCAAAATGAGCAAAGAATTCATCAAATCATGCTTTGATATTCCATGTTTTTTTTCTTACGCGTAACAAATTCTCTATTTCATTCCAATTTAGAAAAGATCATCACATCATCATCAAAACTGCACCTCCCTCCAAAAAGGTTCAATCTTTGCCTCATTAAACATTATTGATGCATCAAAAAACCAAAATAAAGACCAATTCATTGTACAAAGCAATCCAATTTTGGTTCCTCTCGATTTCTCAGAACCAGGAAGTACAGAGCTCACTAAACGCAATTCAATATCACGTTTTTCTCCGATTATCATTTCAACTTATATAAAATTATAAATATGGATTCGGCAAGCCTTCAATTTGAACCTCAACCCAACGACATACTTAGTTGATAAGTCCCAATTCAATCTCAAAATCAGGAACAAGTAGTCAATGATTATGGAAGCCATTATTGTTTATATAGAGCTTGGGTGGAAAAAGAATGAAAAATAAAACTTGTTGATCAATCTCCATGGCCTTATATTAAAAGAATAGAGAACCTAAGGTTGAACAAATGAAAGAAAGAGAATTTGACTCTGTTGAGGAGAACACATGATTAAAATAAGAGGCAGTTTTTATTAATTTTTTTTTAAAATTTATAGAAGGGGTCAAATGAGAAATAAAAATTTATAAAAATTAGAAGAGGTTCAAATAGCAAATTGAGAGGGAATAGAACCTCCCATTGTTTATTAACCACAACAAACACTTTTTTTCTAACTCTCAATAAACAATTTACAGGCCCTCAATTAACAGAATAACTCTCAGCATACACTATATAGACCCTGAATAACCATTACTGTCCTTATAGTGAAAATAGAAATCTTAGGATAGTTGCAATTATGAAATTGAAATTGTCTTTCATTATATTTAATCATCTTTAACCAATTCTCTTATTTTCCTAAGGTGCTTATGAGGCGTCTCCGAGCTTCTCGGAGCGACCTTGGTTTTCGAAACCTAGGTTTCGAACTGGCGGCGGCGATCTTCCCTCAGGCAAGGCTATCTTTCCTCTGGCAAGGCGACGATCGTGGAGCGACAAGATGCAGCGGCGCGGAGCGGGGCCTCGGAGTTGATCGTTAGTGGCGGCGCGAGGTTTCTGGGTTGGAGGCCTCGTTGACCGTATTTTTTGCTGGTTTAGATCCGGTCTTCGAGCGCTGTGCAGCGTCGACGGAGGTGGTTGGCGGCTCTGATCGCAGCAGTAGACGAGGCTGGTGGCTGGGATGTGTAGGTTGGTGCTTCGATCTGGGCGTCGTCGTTCTGCGACGTCGATCGAAGTTGTTCTTTGAGGGCGGTGGTTTTGAGGCTACGGCTCACGGCAGTCTCCAACTTGTTGTGTTCACCCAGACGTCGGTGGACGGTTTGATGATGTGGGCAGGAAGGCCGCCGGAAATGGCTGTGGTGGAGGCGGAGTGGCAGAAGAGAATGGACTGGACTCCCTTGTGGGTTTGGATTTGGGTCTGGGTCTTTGGGCCTGAGCTCAACTTCTGTCTGATGAGGCATAAGACCTTGGTCTCTAGGAAAAAAACCTCCAAGAAGGAGAAAGTGAAGAGGGTATCTGCTGGTATGAGCTCCATCTCGAAAGGGAAGGAGCTTGTTATTTATTAATTTATTTATGTTGGGTATGAGCCTATGTGAGTGGGGACAAGCTTCTAGGAGTCTTCTATGACGTTTCTAGTTGCTAGTTTGTACCACAATTGCGTGATTGGCAAACTAGGGCTAGTTGAATGATTCTATCCGTAGGAGGCGAAGCTTGGTCATTCTTGGATAGGCTCGCTTAATTGTGAGCTTCTCAATGATGTTAATTAGTTTGCTTTAGCTTGGATAGGTTTTACCGGATTTTCTTGCCGGAATTCTTATGTAAGTTTTGTAAGCTATGGTCTATTGGCTGTTGATTATTGAATATCAATCAACTTCTATTAAAAAAAAATTCTCTTATTTTCCTAAGAATAGTTGTAAGGAGAGGAAAACAATCAAATTGAGGCTCAAAATGCAAAGAATCGAAACAAGGAAAAGAAGACATAAAATTTTGCCAAAGAAATGCAAATTAACTATTTTGCGACTTTCCCTGTGAATTTTCCAATAACTCTCCAGCAAGCCGTCACCCATGGATGATCCCTAGTCCATCCAAGGAGGAGCAAGGTGTGGGAAGTTCCCCATAATTCTTCAAATTTTATTTTCAAAACTCCTTTCTTTTGTCCTTTGGACATTAGTTTGTTTCCTTGACCTAATAAAATGTTTATTAACCACAACAAACACTTTTTTCTAACTCTCAGTAAACAATTTACAGGTTCTGAATTAACAGAAAAACTCTCAATATACACTATAGACCCTAAAAAACCACTTATTGTCCTTATCGGGAAAATAGAAATCTTAGGATCAAAAGAGAAAGCAATATGGACAACTATGCTTGAAGTGATTTGAAAACGAATGCAACTCAACAGAAAAAAAACTCTTGCTTGAAATGACACATCAATTTCTCAATCAATAATCAGAAATATTACTATTTCGCGAAAATATAAATAATCCTCAAAGATCCAATAATAACTTGTTGAGTCACAATTTCTTTGAGCAAATGTGCCCCAAACTTGTCCTCCATTATATTTGATCATCTCTAACCAATTTTCTTATGTTCCTAAGAATAGTTGCAAGGAGAGAAAAACGATCAAATTGAAGCTCAAAATGCGAAGAATCGAAGCAAGGAAAAGAAGACATAAAATTTTGCGACTTAACTTTTCTGCGACTTGCCAGAGAAATGCAAATTAACTTTTCTGCGACTTTCCCTGTGAATTTTTCGATAACTCTTCTACAAATCATCACCCATGGACGATCCCTAGTCCGTCCAAGGAGGAGCAAGGTGGTGGGAAGTTCCCCATAATTCTTCAAATTTTATTTTCAAAAATCCCTTTTTTTGTCCTTTGGGCATTACTTTGTTTCTTTGACTAAAAGGGGGACCATTAATTGGATAAGGAGGTGTTGAGGTCTTAATCCGCTGGAGGTATTAGATTGCAGTATGTTCGAAAGTCTGAATGAATTGCCTATCGTAGGAGGTTGTCTAGTAAGAACCTGCCAAAAGTAGGGAAATGTGTTCAGAGTAGGGCTGATATTCTAACACGACTCGAAACCTGTACGAAATAAAACAGGTTGAACCCACACAATTAAAAAGGGGGTCGGCCGCAGGTCAACCCGTTATGACCCATTTAATAAACGGGCCGGCCACCGGTCAACCCACTGACACGAAGTGGACACGTATAACCCGTTCATTAAGTCAAGTTATATATTATATATAACCCGCACAGACGACCCATTTAAAAAAAATAATGTTATATGTATATAAGGGTCAAATAAGTCTTTTTTTAACTTTAAAGTAGGGTTACCACTTCGCCATTAACACTATAAATTATCTAATGAATTTAATTAATTTATGTATTTTCTTAGTTAAATGGGTCGCAATGTTAAACCCTCAAATGGGTCATTTCGTCCAATGTTAAAGACGATCCGACTTATTTATTAAATGGGTTAAGCGGGTTGGAAACGGGTAACCTGTTTAACAAATAGGTTAAGTTTGGGTTTAAATTTTTGACATGATTATTAAATGGGTTGGGTTTAGGTTTGGGTTTGTTTCTTTTGACATGACAAATACTTTAATCTGACACGAACTCGACCTGACATGACCCATTGATAGCCCTAGTTATGAGAGAGACCGGAGTTGTCCAATCTTCGCTCATCCGATGCCTAAGTCAATTCATGTGAATTGTGCAGAGTAACAGCTAAGCAATGCAAAGAGTTGATTACCTTCACTAGTGGGACTTGCCCTCACCTTCAATGTGGGACTATTGCACACCCTGCTCAATCATTTTGCAAGCAATTAAAGTTGGGAAGATATCATGGTGATTACCTTCTCTGGAGACCTATTTTTGGCGAGCACGTGAGGGTGCAACTCCTGTTACCCTAACTTGAACCAAGTTCAAGCCAGAAACCCGATCACCGGTGAGTGTTAAAAGTGCTATAACTATATAATTACCAAAATCAATGTGAATACTATGAGTGTATAAAATTAGTATATATCCATATTATATGTAACCAACTCAAATTTAAACATCTCTCGTATATTTTTTCCTTAAAGCATGTTCATATATAAAAAGGAATCTTGCTTGATTAGAAAGGAAAAGGAGTACCATCTCAGAGCTCTCAATTAACAATAGATATTAATTGGAATTTAGTGTATATGCTGCAATTGTACTAATCTTTTCAGTCCTTCAACAACATATTTTGAGGCTTTACACCAGAATGGAGTAGTACCCATTCCAGACACTCTTCGTGTAGAAATAACAATCCTTTGCAATGCTTAATGCAATATTGTATCGCTACTCCAATCCTAATTCAACGTCCAAGAACAAGAGTTTATCCAAGGATCCATTCTCAAGCTACTCACATACCAACAACTTATGTCACTACTACAAAAAGGCCATCAGACGACGGTGGATTTCAGTTGTGTGATGACCAAACTCACCTTGGTCTAAGTGAGTGTTGTGTGATTGAAAAATCAGACAACGGTGATTTCACCATTGTGTGACAGTACTTTGCTCAACAGAATACTAGATTCCGTTGTGTGAATTCTACGCAAGCATGTGCCTCGCATGGCATGCGCAGGGATGGCTCGGCACAGTCAGACAACAGAAAAAGAAATTTGCTGTTGTTTGAGATTCATAACACACAACATGTATAACTCATTCTTTGTTGTCTGAGATTCATACACACAACATAAATAAAATGCTCTCTGTTGTCTGAGACTAATAACAGACAACATATATAACTTAATTTTTGTTGTCTGAGGTGAGTAACACACAACTGAAGTAAAATTATCTCTCTTGTCTGTTGGTTAACCAGACAACAGATATCATTTTATTTCTGTTGTATGTTATAAACCTCACACAACAGAATTTTGTTTTCTTTTGTTGTTGGTTGTTAGTTCACACAACCACTATATTTAGTTATCTGTTGTGTGAATATTGTAATCAAATTCAGTAACAACCAATGACTGTTGTAGGAGGAGCCTCAATTTTGAACTCTTTTATCATCATACAACACTTGGTTTTGTATTGTGTTGTATTGCCTTAACCTTAGACAGTAATTACCACACAAACAGTACTCTAATCCATATCATTCAATTACCATTTTTCCAAACATTTAAACATTCAAGTAATTAGATAATGTACCAAACAAGAAAGCATTCTTAGCTAGCTACACATGAATCAAAAGTACAATATTCCATTGCTAAATATCCTTCTGTTTAAGTGGAGAGCTTGCATAGAAGAGACTCTCACTGGTTCCTTCCACTTGAGTCACCAGCAAATACAAGACGTTGGTTTCTTCCAGTTTTGTCTTTTTTTTTTTTTTTTGTAAACAAGCCTTCAAACAACTCATTATGAGCAGCAAACTCTTCAGATGAAAGCCCTTTAACCTGTGAGAAAATAGTAGCATTTATAAACCTCATTGCACAAACCCTAAGCAATCCGGAATTCTATACTAAATAGGTAAAATTGACAACTCAACTACACATGTTCTTCCACTTCAATTTACTATCGAGTACTAAAATACCGTATCCGAGTGTAATTATCTTTCAATTTTCAGTCTTGAGTAGAATGTAGCACACTGAACATCAATTTCTCAAACAATTTTATGAAACACACAATTACGTACGAAGAAGCACGATAATAGATTTGATTCAAACAGTGGAGGTAGTAAAATATAAACACATATGCCTTACTTTTAGTTTCTTCTCCGCTTCGTGTTCTTTAAGCTCGTTCCATTGCTTCAGAATGTAAGCAACTCCCTCTTTAAGTGTTGCCTTCCTCCTTGCTTTAAAATTCCAAAGCTCTTGTATCCTATACCTCCCACTGGAATTATGTTCATTTAATTCCATTAACGAAGTTGTCACCACCTTGTATACTTCATCCCCCAGCTCAGTCTTCAAATTTTTCAATTTTTTATCTTCTTCATCAATAATTTCCTGTATTTACATCAAAATCAAACAAAGTGAACAATAGTAAAAGAAATGTCTAGTATGACATGCTAAATTGAGGGATGTATTTAGTTCATCATATACCATTCTTTTTTCTGTCTCATCCATAATAACCTTGTATGGGTTCCAATTAGAATCCCCAACATAATCCTCCCACACAGAGCACAACTCGACTACCCTCTCATTTGCTTCTTCTAGTGCAGTATATCTTCTCTTGGCTGCAACTTGAAATGCCTTCAAGTCAAGATCACCCAATGTCTTCACGCCAATATAGATTTTTGAATGATTTTTCAGTCCCTACAGAAAACAAAAATTAGACAAAATCCAAAACACTTGCTCTAAAAAAAATGGTAAAAAAGAATCCTTCTATTTCATTCCACCCAAAATACCCAATACATAGCTGGCACACTAAATATCCAAAAATGCCTTCCCCTTTCTTCCCAACAAAATCGATTATCAAAAATAGTGAATCAACAAATATGACCGAGAGACTGTAACTTATTCAAGGCATTAATTCTGATTTTAATCATGCATTAGTTCCAATATATAGTGTCGGGAAATAGTTTATAAACTATATCGAAAACATGCTTAGAATATGAACATACATCAATTAACTCTTTACGGGCCCCCTGCAGCTTATCATTATTGCTCCTCTCCTTGAAAATCAGTGCATTGTAAAATTCTGACAGATCAGTAAGCTCCTACTCCTTCTCCTTTAACATTTATTCAAGTGCTTTAATATTCATCTGGACCTCAAAATCCTCATTCACTGCCTGTTTGGCTTAGAGCTGGTCTTTCAATTCAATTATTTCTGTGTGAAGCTTCTCATTTTCTCTCTGCAATTACAATAAAGCGCAAGAAATATCAGAGATTTATTCATCCAAATCTCAAGGTTCCGAAAAGATAATAGACTACAAACCTTTCTCTTTTCTGCCAGCGCTATCAGATTTTCTGCCTTTTTATGCTCTGATTATGCTATCTCATTCTTACATAAATAACCACAGTATTAGCTCATATCAAATAACATCTGCCTAGAATATGCTTGAGAGAGAGTCCTAGGCTCAGTATTTTGATAGAAGAGAGAGGGAAAGAGAGAGGAAATAGTTGGCTTTCAGACTAAGAGATAGGCTCAGGCTCAACAGGTTGAGTAGTTCTAGCTCTCTTCTTCTTTTGTTCTTTTTTTCTTTCTTTCGGACATGATGTAGGGGAGAGAGAGAATGACAGGAAAAGAAATGATTTGAACTTCAAATATTACTCCTGAAGTCCATCCCACAACAGAAACACAACACACTGTCGTAAGAGTGTATGACATAAAATCAAAATCTCAAAACATGGAGGGAAATATGCCGCCTACTACATTTTGGCTCAAAATGCTGCCACCTATGTTCCCACTTCACACAACAGAAAAGTATAACTTCTGTTGTCTGATTTTTACATCTTGCATAAGGTTTGCCTAGTGGAAGATATCCAAGAAAGCTTCCTCAAAATTTGGTGTCTAGTTTTCAATCACACAAGGGACAATGTCAAGCACCGTTGTACTAAGTACCCCAAATTTCAGATTTCAAGAGGCAACCAAGACTCTAGAGTGGAGGGAAATCTGCCGCTAAATTTTTAAGACTCAGACAACGGACAACACTTAATTGTGTTGTGCAATGTAGTTCTGAGAAAAAAATTATTACTTTGTTGACATTCACACAATGGAACATTATTAATACCGTTGTACAATATATTTTACTTAAACACACAACAGAAGATTTCTATTCCGTTATGTGTTTAGTGTCGTGTGATTAACTTTTTGTAGTAGTGTGTTCATTCCTAGAATAGAAACTCCAAAGCTTAACCATGTTCCTATGGTTGATATTCCCTATCACACTTGCAAATTGCATGCAAATTGCAAGCAAATTGAAGTAACAAGACACACCAGAAGCATAGAAATTAACCAAAAAACAAAAATCAGAATTAATAGAAAATGAAAGTCACTAAGGAATGAAGGTGAACTGGTTGCTGGGAGGTGTACTAATGATGTTATTAGGAATCCTCTCATTTAGATCCTTGAGAATCTCAGCAGAGGCCAAGTGATAAATAATGAATTCAAATACAAAAACGATATGTCTAAGGGCACCACATAATTCGAATTGGGCACCCCTCTCTTCTTCCCACCATTGCTGCTCTTACCCACAGAAAACACTCTTTGTTTTCTTATCCAGATTTCAGCTTCCGCCACTTTCCTTACCTCGATCTTTGGCAAAGCAACACAAAGAATTGATTTTGGTGGAAGGGCATTAGTGTCAGTGGTCGTCTCCAAGGATCCATCTTGTTTTAATTTTGTACCTGGAGAAGAAGCGATGAGAGAGCAAAGGATGTGGGCGAAGAGGAAACAAGCACTTTCGATGTAAATTTTAGAAAACATGATTCCTACAAAAGCTGAAATCAAAAGCTACGAAATGCAGCTTCTTGATTTCCACGGTTCAAGGAAGCGCTTTTTCCCAAAAGCTAGTTGTAGAAGTTTTACCAAACAGCCCAACTATTTTGTAAAAGCACATGCAGCCCCAAAAACATCCCCAAAAGTAATCCCAAATTGCGCCTAAGTCAGCCATCTTTTTGGATCCTTCTCTAGTGAGGGCTCTACTCATTGTCCGGTACAAAATGACAATTAATAAACGAAATCCAAAACCAATTTACTGAAACTTGAGTACACTTCTAAACTGAACTCTCAAATTTCAAGAGTTAGATTGACTCGATAATTTTAACACCTAAAGAAAAATGGTCAAATCATCACAGACTGAAACTCAAAAATTTGAAACCACATAAATCCAATAGATAATCAAATATCAAAGCTTGCAAAATAAGTTATATTTCAACATGTTCGTAACAACAAACCCTACCCAATGAGCCAAGAAGCACAACAAGAAAAGGCTACGCGTGAATCTTATACGCCATACCCAAACCCCAAATCGGGGTTCGAGACTGATATCAACCTATTCCTCTCATCAAGGAGAATAAGTTTTATACCTAATTCAAAGTGAGGAAATGAGTGGATTAGCCGGAAACAATCTTGAAAGTTTCAATTGTCTGAAACTTTCAATCAATCTCTCTCCCTCCATAGGTTGAATTGACATATGAAACTTATTAGATTGAAACTGCAAGGAAAATGGCTCCAAAGTCAAAGTGGTGGCATAGTAGGAGATGTTGAAGGAAGGGAATCCCACCGAGTGACCCATTCGGTGCTGCGGAGAAAAAAAATGCTTGATTTGTCTGGTACGGTAGGTTTTAGAGAAAAAGAAGGCTATAGGTCAGCTAAGGGTTAGGTGGCGGTGGTTTTTGTAAGACGGAATGACCAAATTGAAGACAAGTCATAACCAAGAAATTGAAGTGTTATTTTAGAAAGCCATTAAGTGTCGAATAGGATAGTTAAGTGAGGACATGTATTTTTGTTTTTTCTAAAAAAATGGTCGGACCTTCCAATTTCTTTTGGACCTCTCCATTTTTTTTTTTTGGAAGTAAAAGTTCATTGCCTTAGATGACCAACTAACAAGCCAAAGTATAACATACACTTTAAAGACAGAAAAATAGCGAGGTAACGACCAAGTTCCTATCTAAGTAATGTAAACTCATCACAAGTCAATTTGAGCCGCTTTGTAAAGCTAACCCATAAACAAAGTGTTTGGCTCCAAAACCAGTCTAGTTGTAAACAATCTCTTTTGAGTGCGTAGGAGTGCCAGCATCGTGGTGTGTAGTCTTCGGGGAGTCCCTTGACCTGATTTCTTGATCAAACTATGTGAACGAGGAGAGCACCAACCTAGTCACAAGGTTCTTTTCTCTGCCTTCAGGAAAAGGACTTATTGCCTTATGGATAAGGGCTTGTGGTGTGATCTCTTGTGTCACCGAGTCGATACTTAGTGTTGTAGACTAAGTAGAGCAATCACCGGGAAGTAGGAGAAAGCACGGGTTTTGCTAAAGCGTGACTTTAGCTTTGCTGAGTTGCGAGGGCGTTACCCTTGTTTTGCTGGTTTTCAACTAGGTTGAAGGTAGGTTTGCTCCCGAGAGACTTTGATAATCTGAGAGATTAGTTGATTGTGAGTTTTTTTTTTTTTTGTCCTTGTAACCTGGTATTTATACCTTAAGGTTTCGACTATTCCTTGACATAGAAGAATTATTGATTGAAGTTTCCTATTCAATCTCTGCTACTTGATTCCAATAAGGGCTCGTTTTTCTTATGGATCTCGGAATGGGTGAAGCTATAACCCAAACCTAAGCAGACTTAACTTTGGGCCACAGGTATCGGCCCGCTACGCTAAATCCTCTAAAGGGATCTTGCCAAAAATACTTTTGGGCTCAAACATTGCCCCCCAGGCCCCGAGATCAGGCCTACGAAATTGTAACTGATCGAAGGGGACTTAAGCGACATGACTTATGACAGAAACGAGGCCATAAATGAAGGTTTGCCTCTGTTCAATTGCTAAATGTCTTTTCGTCGCATCGTTTCCCTCAGAAAGTCTCTTATTTAAATCCTGTCGCCACTCGGATCTGTCACATCAGAAACCCTTCCAGTCTCTTAAACCCAGAAAACCTTCTTGTTCCATACTATCTTCCTCAGAGAAACCTAGAAATGGCTCCACCCAAGAAAATCATCATCGATCAAGAGGAAGAAATCAACGAGGCGGCCGCGCATACCTGGGGAACCAACATCAGTGCCCACTGTTTTGCTCACACCACTATTCAGAGGCCTCTGCTACTCAGCCTCCCCAATTCTCATGCCGGACTGTGTCCTACCCCGCGAGCGTCTATTCCGGTAGATACCCTTGCCCTATATGGTATACCCACCCACCGACCCATTCCAGTCCTCCGAAGGACTCCTGGAGATTTCAGCAGTTGAGGCGCGCGTCAATCTAGAGCCAAGATAGGGTTTTGGCCATCCATTAGAGCGGCAGAACTAGCCTGGTATCGCGAAGTTCGAGTAAGGGCTGGCTTATTGGAACGTTGCAGATATTACCCACACCATTGATCTATGTTTTCGACTTCCCAGCAGGGGCAATCACTCGCCGCTATTCTCTATTTCTGGAACACCGCTAGCAACACGTTTGATTTTCGGTTCGGCCAGATGAGCATCACATTGCTGGACATTCTCACCATCACGAGCCTACCTATCGACGATCAACCTTATGTGCACGGCCAATTCGATGCCGTCAACTTCCCCTTGTACATGGTTCAAACCGACCGCTGTACCCACAACCTACCCTTGATGGCTGACCCATTATCGCAAGGTGCACCATGAGACTAGCGGTATTGCCTTTTTGGAATACTGGCTCTGCAAATTCATTTTCTGTACTTCTGCCAACAAACCCACTGGTCCTTGGACTTCTCTGGCCACGACCCTCTACAACGGCCGCAGTGTAGGTCTCGGACAACCTGTACTAGGCGCGTTATATCAGACTCTTTATCAGGCCACGATGCATCCCTTTGAGATTGGCATTTCTGGCTCCTTCTGGATTCTAGACTTTTGGATACAAATCTATTTTCCTCACTTTCGCCGGTCAGACATTCCACTACTTCCACCTGCTGACGTGCTTCTAGGTTAATGGCTCTGCCGCGAGGCAAGGTACACTTCCCCTCCATACTCTGAATGCTTCTCTTATCTATACCTTCTGGACGAGATGCCAGATTTAGACCTAGTTCTTGGTAGAAGTTTCCTGCCTCCACTCGAACATGGGTTCTTTCATGGGGATCCTGAATATAACGATTGCGCGCTTGGTCTTTGCCGCACGATCTCCTGCTCAGATAATAGGTTCGTAGCAGATGACATCAGTGACGAGTTTTACGCTCCGAATCACTTCCCTCACCAACTCGGGCTTGCCCAGTTAGTGTCTTTCCCTCTGTATGATGCTTGGAACTACAACACTTCCTGGAGTAGAATTGTCCCCGCAACTGGGCCTCCTCCAGCCCAAAGCATGCTCTCTCTGGTCAATCTTCCCAACTGGGCTGATGAACTTGTCCCTGTTGACAGAGTTGCTGAGGACTACGACCACTTGTGGTCTCAAGTCTTTGTTAACTTTTGGAAACAACGGGATGACGAGCTCTTCGCGACCATCTTCTAGGACTTGAGGAATCCTTATGATACTGATTCTGAATTACTCGCTCACTTTCCTGAGGGTGAGGCACAAACCCCACGACCTGCACAGGCTCCCCAACCCGCGAGCCCCACGTCCTGCTCAAGCCAGAATCATAATCCGCGAACCATCACAAGAGGTAATTTCCTTCGCATGTTCTCCATTTTACTTCTTTTTCTTTTACCCCCCTAACTCCTATCTTATTTCAGCGAAGAAGTCTGCCGCCCTCCCGTAGTCAAGCGGTTAATCCTCCTCTGGCCACAAGTCAGGCCGCGAAGCAAAAGGCTATAGCGATCGAACCTAAAGTCGAAGACTCCTCTGATGATGAAGACCCACAGGAGGTAAGAATTCCCTTATAGACCTTATAATCTTGATGCTTTCTTTTAAAAATTTAATCTGACTCCCTCAACCTCAATAGGTCATCGCCGCTCTGGCCCGTAAGCGTAGTTGTTCCAACCCCCGAACTGACCCCTGGGAAGACGATGAATCAATCGCCGACCGACTGATACTATATGATTATGATAAACAAAGAACTTATTGCTCTCTTTCAACTTTCATCCTATATAACGCTCCTCCTTTGTAGGTTCGTCACAGGTCTATAGGTCCCTCAAGGCAGAGTGGGGAAGATCGTCCACCGCTAGTGGTGAAGCATCCTCCTCGCAAGCCCAGATGCCACTAGATTCGACCGGCTCTCCAACTCCGATAAGCGCCGCAGGTGATTCACACTTGGCTCTGGTGCCCGTGCAGATTTTAGATAATAGCTCGCCTGAGGCTGAGAAGAGAACGCCCCATCCAGGCATTCCTCTCGATGAACCAACCGCGACTAACATCCTAGAGCAAATAGCACTTGATTCGGTTTCGGATGCTGTAGGGGGTAATCAAGAACAAGCGGCAACGAAAACTTCAGTTCCCCCAGTGATAACTCATAGTGCTTCAGGCACCCTCTGCTAGCCAAATACTGAAGAGGTACTCATTCTCAAAGAAATTCTTGCTCTAATTTATTGCACCTTGATCTTTCTTGATACTCTGACATCTCTTTTTAGGGTCAAAGTTCTGCCCGTACCTCGGAGGTGGATGTTGCCTCCGAGGAGATGACTGGCGGGAATCCTGCTAAACCAGATATTGTGGACGTAGCTGACCGTGAACCTGCCCCCCAAGTGCTCAAAGCAAGGGAAGGAGTGAACCCTGAGCCTGTGCCAGAGGCAATTTTTGTCGTAGAGCCTCTTGAAGCTCCAGTTGTTGTTGCTCCTGTTCCACCGCAAGCCTCTCCTGCTGAGCCTTCCAGGCTAGAACAGCTGGCTCGGGTGCTCGAAGTGACTCCTCATAGAGTTGTAGATGATGCTAGGGAAGGTCTTCGCCATCTCCTGGGCCCCGACATACTGACACCCGGTGCGCTGGCAAGAGCTTTAGAATATCTCAAAGTACTCAGCCGCGAAGCCGCCATCACGGAAGCCTAGTTTCTTGACATCGACAAACTGTTGGAGGATCTCCTTAGGTGGCTCAATGAGAAAATGGTCGCTATGGCGCAGGCCAGGCAGGCCCAGACACATCATCAGGCCCTTGCCCAAAAAATGGACGCTCTGCGCGATTTCCTGGGTGAATTGGCCTCTCATATTAAGGAGATGACGCTCGCGGAGAATCACCTTCAGTCCCAGATCCAAGGCCTTCAAGCCCAACTACTTGCTGTGAGGGCCAGGATTACCTATGCGGAGGCCTAACTGGAGCAACCCCTGGCCGCTTCCGAGAAGTTATCTCAAAACCTGGACCAGGCTCGCAGAGCGGCCCAACAGGCCGAACAATCCACCGCTGATGCTGGCTTTCGTCTGGATGAGCATTTTCTCCACTTGGCTTATGCGGGCTGAGGGCTTTAGGCCTCTAGTATTAGGCCCATTATTTTTGTAATATGAATATTCTTAATATTATTTAGTTATTTTGCCCACTTTACTAGCCCAAATACATCTTTTAATTTTGTAGGCAACAAAGCGTTCAACTTTTCCTTAATTGCAAATTAAAACAGTTCCAAAAAGATAATCTCGAAACGGAACGGTTACCTCCTTGAAGACCGTTCTGCTATCCACGCGTCTTCAATTTTCCTTCATTTTCGAGATCATAGCAATTAATTCTATTGATGGCTCTATTGATGGTGTTGAATCAACTCCAACCGTCCATCAAAGGGTTGAGGCCACTCACACTGGCCCTATAAATATCTGCACCTGAGGGTGTAAAGACCAGAACCACGGCTCATCCCGAAAAAATCCTGCAAGCCTTGCTCCTCTTCCTTCTTCTTCTGAAATCTTCTCCCCCCGAAATCATCTCTAGCCTCTAGGTTCTAAGCCTTATGGCAAAATCTCAGGCCCAGGGTAAGCCTTATGGCTTAATCTCAGGCCAGATGCATGTCTTTGGCCTTAGAAAGTCTGGATGGAATTCTGAAACTTCGGATAGGCTGAAGAACATGCGGAGCTCCTATTGTGCGATACCACATTCTGAGGAGTCCTTCTCCTTAGGTTCCCTTGCAGGGAGAAAACCAAGGAAGGGTGGGAGGCCACCCACGGCCATAAGCTCTTCTTCGGTGCCTTATCTCTTGGACTTAACGGACCGAACTTCCGTTTTGCCCCTGAGATAAATGAGGAAACTTGGCTGCGCTCTCCTCTGATGTTTGCTTTCGGCCTGAAGGATGGACAACTGGAAGGGTTGGGATGATTATTTCCTTCCCTCTCCTTCCAGTACAGACGATAGCAGCTGCGGCCAAGGTTCAGGAGGCTGAAGAGAGAAAGATTAAGAGTAATCACGTTTCCGACTCCCTCCTCCAAGAAGACCCAGAGCCAAGCTCTTAGAAGATCTGAAATCCTGGGACTTTTAGCCATTTTGGCTTTGTAATCTTGCAAACGTAATTTTTCGCGAATGTTCTGTATTGCTTCTGGCCGCAAAGCCACTTTATGAATACAATAATATTATGCTATTTTTCATCTCTTATAATAAGGCCTCTAGTATAGGCCTTGTTGCACATATTTTTAACACTTATTGTCAAAAGAATAAACTAACATTGAAAATTGCAAAACTAGGTCTAATAAATAGTTATGCAAAACTTTAAAGGCTGCGAGAACAAAGCCCTAATGTATAGAGGGTTGCCCCCTACTCTTACTAGATGGAGAGTACATTAGAGTGGGGCCACTGAGGAGGCCCAAATGTAAAGGAGGGTGCGAACAAAGTAAGACTATGTCTGCCCCCCTGTCCCAGAGACTGGGACATCCGGCGGGTCTTCAAACTCCTAGACATTGGGGTAATACTTCTTCAGAAAACGACCATTGATTGGGTTCCGGTGGATATCGCCGTCCAAATCCTAAGGGTGAAAGGCCCCTCTGTCTAAAATTTTGTGAATTGCAAAGGGTCATTCCCAGCGTGGAGTCCACTTGCCGCGGCCGGTCAACTTCTCATCGAGTGGTAAGACTGCCTTCCAAAAGAGGTCGCCCTCCTAGTAACTGCGGCTGCGTGTCCTCTTGTCGTAGGCACGAGCAACTCGTTGTTTTTGCATCACCAAGCTATCCAAAGCCGCAAAGCACTTTTCTCTAAGATCCTCATGCTCCTGCCACATGGCTTGGATGTAGTCTGATTATACTCATTTATATGCGTGTAATTATATCTAAAACACTATAAATAAGCTAATTCTCAAGTCAATTATTATGTAATTAATATATTTTTATTTATTGTGTAGGAAATAAGCGAAATTGCGGAAATCGAGAGAAAATGACGTGAAAATTGAGCAAAATGGAATTTCTGATAAAAGGACGAAATAGTCAATGCGGGTCAACATGGTCAACGCCATCAAGGGAGCGGAATATAGTTGTCTCCGATAGTATTTGCGGAAATGCATTGAGAAGAGAGAAGAAAGAAGAAAGAAGAAGAAAAGAAAGGAAAAAGAAATATATATATATATATATATATATATAATGCCTTATGCTGATGTCATGATGACATCAGCACATATATATTTTCCTTCCCTCCACACACGTGCATCATAATCAATTATGATTATGCTATCCTCTTTGCTCTTTCTTCTCGACCACACAGACAAAACCAAGGCCCCTCTCTCTTCATATATATATAGCACAACCCCATTTCCCATCAGACATTCTTCTTCCCCTCCGGCCGCATACCACCACCAAGAATAGTAGCCGCACCCTCTCCCTCTCTCACCCTACACCCAAAACCACTCCTCCACACAATTTTCCTCCTTACCAAGATCCATTTCATCACCTCACCAAGATCCACTCCACCTCACCAAGATCTATTTTCCTCCTCACTAAGATTTATTTTCCTCCTCACCAAGATCCACAATCACCTCAACAAGATTCACCTCACCAAAATTCCATCAAATCCTCATCAATTTCTCAAGGGATTTCAAGAAGCATCAAGATTTGAGATTGGGTATAGTGGGAAGTCATCAATCAAGGCTTGTCATAATTGCTCCATAGCAATTTGTGACTTGTTCTTGTTACTTCTCATTCTTCTTCACATTTACCTATTTAATTGATGAATATTGTTGTTGATTTGTGGATGGGCTGTGAGTAGTCTATTTAGGAAGCTAGGGTTTGAGCCCTAGCATGGATTTAATGTAATAAATATGTTTTGATTTAATGGTTTTCAATTTCGTGTTTGGCATATGTTCTATTCTATAATATTTGGCTTAGATGCATGCTTAGGAGCTTGATTAACTCTTGAATGTGTAGATGAGCATGTCTAGAAAAATTAGGGGATCTAATCACTTCTCTAATTTATGGCTAGGATACTTTTTTAGAACATGGTTAGCTACAATACCAATTTCGATTGCCGTATTGGCTAACTTTGGAACCTTGATTCTAGGACTCTTTGCCTTTTGGTGCAACTAGAGGCCCTAACAAGGCTCTACATTGTCCCAATTGAGTTTCTACAACCCTTGATCCGGAGTAGGAATATCTTTTAAGGAATCTATTGACCCATGAGCCTTGAAAAGCCTTGGCTACGGTTCTTGATGCCACTATGAATTGAATGACTATTGTCGGAATATATTTGTGCATTAAATTTGGCTAGGAGGATACCCTAGTAACCTAATTTCCATTTCTTGATTAGTTTATATTATCTTTATCTTTAGTCGCAATTTTAATTTTCAATTGTCAATTTTTATTTTTCAAAATCAAAAATCAAATTTCACAAACCACTTTCATTGTCCATACCATTTGGTTGTGAGTTTCTGCATTTATTTGTGGTTCTCTTGACCAATTTTAGGCTTGGTTGTTCCGAGCCGGGCATGTAAATAGCTTGGTGCTATTTTTCTAAGTTTTGTTTGTTAAATTGTTGGTGACTTAGTGTTAATGTCTAAAAGTCTAGCGGTAGCCAGACCTTAGTTAACGCTGATCCGGTGGGCGGATCGTTACTTGTATTAGTGTTGCGGTTCCCGTTACCTGTCAAGTAAAATACAACGGGCGTCAGAGGGAGACCGCGCTGGGCGGTCTTCAACTCTCCGATGCCTAAGTTAGTCAATGTATTTATGTTGACAAAGTAACAGTAGGTAAGTATTGAATGCGTAATTAATGACGAGAGAGGAGAGAACCTTTTATAGGTGAGGAGGAGGTTGATCTTCTCTTTGTTTTCGATGTGGGACTGATATGCTTCAGTTCCCAGTTTCAGAAGCTTCTGATGCCATCTTGGCGCGGCGCGTGACGGCGCGTCGGTGGCGATCTGGAGGTGTTCCGATGCTGAGGTTGCAGCCCGTCTGGCGGTGTGTCTGCATGTCATTCCTTAGGTTGGAATTAGTGCCTTCGGCGGTACAATGAGCATGGCCCATTATAGCTAATTATGCTTGCAAATGTACATGTATGTACAAGTCCCCCAAGTCCCCAGTCAAGGAGGGCAATCTTGGTTGGGGAGTTGTTCGGCGGTTTGAAGCGTTTTCCTCCGCTAGACTTGCAAGAGCATAATTAGAGTCAGTGCGTTGTCAACCGTTGGTTTTACTGAGCAAACGCTTTGTACCCTTTCGGGTGGGCCCCTGCTGGGCCCCCCAGGGAGTCCCCCACTCCCCGGCGAAGATAGACCTCCGGATGGTCGGTAAATTGTTTGATGAGGGGGAGCTGCACGGAGCAGTGGGTGTTGGGTAGCGAGCCCAATGTTTAGCACCCAAATGACGGGGGTCAACTTGCCTGATCAGGGCCGTCGTAGACTATTTGACTAGTCCCCGTGTCCCGTAGGGACGGTCTGACGGTAACGCCGCATAGCGGTCGTTGTCAGAGTGAGGCGTAGCCTCGGGATTTTCCGTTTGGCGGACATCCCCCCGCTGGATGCAGCAGGAAGCAGCGTCCGATAGACGTGTCTGGCGGTATTTTTGCAAGATGAAAAGGGGGTTCCGTCAGAGGTGTGTAGCGAAATACACCGCGCTTGCAGGATAGCAAGGGAGAAGTCCTGCTGGCAGGGCTTTGCTCAGCGGAGACTTCGCCAGCGGAGACTGACAAGGGAGAAATTCCGCTGGCTGGGTTTCGCTCAGCGGAGACTTCGTCTCTTGGAAAATGACAAGGGAGAAGTTCCGCTGGCGGGGTTTCGCTCAGCGGAGACTTCGCCTGTTGGAAAATGACAAGGGAGAAGTTCCGCTGGCGGGGTTTCGCTCAGCGGAGACTTCGTCTCTTGGAAAATGACAAGGGAGAAGTTCCGCTGGCGGGGTTTCGCTCAGCGGAGACCTCGTCTCTTGGAAAATGACAAGGGAGAAGTTCCGCTGGCGGGGTTTCGCTCAGCGGAGACTTCGCTCTTGGAAAATGACAAGGGAGAAGTTCCGCTGGCGGGGTTTCGCTCAGCGGAGACTTCGCTCTTGGAAAATGACAAGGGAGAAGTTCCGCTGGCGGGGTTTCGCTCAGCGGAGACTTCGCCGGCTTGGAAAATGACAAGGGAGAAGTTCCGCTGGCGGGGTTTCGCTCAGCGGAGACTTCGTCTCGGAAAATGACAAGGGAGAAGTTCCGCTGGCGGTAGTTACGAAGTTGTTCCTACGGTAGTTACCACGTGTCGAACCTATAGCGGGTTAGCGTGCGTAGGCCTATCTCCTAAGCCTGTCCGTCTTCTGGCCTTTAATGACAGTAACTGTAGGTTTCGTAACCGAGGTAACGCCTCGAGTACTCCGGAGAGTGAGTGATGACACGTGTACGGCTGGTACGTGATGCCGTTATGTGGTGAACGGCTTAGGATGCCTTGATGCCGACATAAAAAGGGGGGGGGGAACCTTGGGAGATTTGACACTTCGTGAAAATTTGAAAACCTAGCTATCGTCTGCGAGCCCAATTTTTCCGAGACCGGAGAGAGAGAGTTTACCGAAGTTTTGGGTATACGATTCCCGGAGAGTACGATAATAGTCTCCCAGGACTGCCGTTCGCCACCGTGCCGAAGACTTTACCACCGAGGTTGGTACCTGGAACTTCCCCTTTTTGCTTTTGTTTTAGTAAGTCTGTTACTTTCTGGGTTTTGCTGTTTTTGCCTTTCTGAGATGACTACTGACTTTGCTGGGTGTGTTCTGAGGTATGAATGGGGTTCCTTTGGGGGGGGTTGGATTATGGTTGGCTAAGCGTTGGTGGTTAGGAATGTAGGTAGTCGAATCTGGGTTGAGTGCGTCTGTTTTGTGCTTTGGAGTTTTCTGGGTTTTGTTCTTGATTATTTTGGCTATATCTGATGCGAGAATAGGCTAGATCTATGTTTGTGCTAACTGATGTGGGTTTTAGGGTTTTGGGATGGCTAGCGTTATAGAGATTTCGAGCAGTGAGGATTCCGGGTCTGACGCGTCACTCAGCGCGGCGGATATGATATTTATTGATTCGTTGCGTCCGTCTGCCCATGCAGGAACCTCACTGCCGGAACCGCTAGAGGTTGAGCCGCTACAGACCATACCTTGGGAAGTAACAATGGGTCGTGGTCAGCGTCCGGAGAGTTCCAGGGTGGGTGAGGCTGCTGCCGCCAAAGCTAGGCGCGACGAGCGCCTGGCGAGTAATAGTGCTGCCAGCGGCTCCGCTGGGGAGGAAGAAACAGCGGAGCAGAATGTTGAGTCAGCGTGGTTCCTCCCGGATGGGACAGCCGTTGACGAGGCAGGAGGGGGGATGAGCGGTACTGCTGTCACTCGACTGAAGCAGACGTTCCGGTTGCCGGGGTCGGTGAAGCTGCGCCCGCCAACGGTTGATGAGAAGGCGTCGATTCTCCCGGCGGGGTGTGCGGCCGTGCACGAGGCCATATTCCGCCAAGGAGTAACACTCCCGCTGGTACCTAATCTCCAAATCCTTGTGTGCGAGTTCGGCCTCGCCTTCGGTCAGATTTGTCCCAACATGTGGCGGTTGATGTTGGCGATGAACTCCTTGTGGCGCTTGTCGGGGTGCGAGGGGCCTACCGTGGCGGAAGTGCTTCATTTTTACGAGCTAGTATATGTGAAGCGCCAAGGCTGCAAAGGGCAAGTAAACTTGAGTCGCCGGCAGGGAGCGCCCAAGCTGATCGAGAATCTGAGGGACTCCATGTCCTATTGGCGGGGGACCTTCTGCGTTGCTACAGACGGTTGGGAGTACCACGCTAGGTCGAATGAAGAAGGGCCGTCATTTAGGATTATGTCTGAGTTCCAACCTATTCGAGGTTGGTGTCCGGTGTCCGCTGAAAATTTTTGGCGTGCTTACGTGCTTGAACTTGTATTCTTACTAACGACGTTGTTTTTTTTGTGCAGCGGGACTTCGGTATACGCTGACGCGCGAAGAAGAGTGCCGCGTGGCGAGGATCAGAGGTTGCTGGCGGAACCAAAACTTGCTTGATTTCCGCCTGCTAACTGGTTGGGAGTTACTGGTCGACCTGCGACTAACACGCTCCATTGGTGAGGAGTCTACCCTGTCGTTTCGTATTATACTTTTGAATTGTGTCTGACTGGTGGCTGTCTTCCTCTTCTCTCTTTTTTTTTAGAAACTCCACCGGGCAACAAATCAAGTCGCGACGCATTTGAGAAGGCGATGGATCGGGCGGAGATAGAAAATTTTTTGGAGGCCATGTATGCCGAGGGGCTGGCGGCCCAGCAGACTGTGGTAAACCCGGAGACGTTGGCGTTGAGCCAGTCCGAGGTTCCGGTGGTGATGGCGATGCCGCACCAGTCTCACCTTGGTGAAGATGGTCTTCCTACGTTGCAGGCGGGGACTCAGACGGGCGGCGGGGAGAGGGGAACTGTTGCTACCGGGCAGCGGGAACGGATGCCTGCCACCAGGCGGGGTCCTCAAAAGAAGACGGTGCAGCCAACGGAGACTGCCACCGAGTCCAGGGGGGAGCCGCCAGTGCGGGTGACGAGGACCGCTGCTGGCACACAAAGGGCGCTGGAGAAAAAACGCCGGCAGCCTGACTCCCCCGTCGAGGAAGAGGAAGAAGAGGTGGTTATCGGGGTCCGCCAACAAAAGAAGGCCCGACAAGCTGCGTCGAAGGTTGCAGTGGCGGAGGGAGAGGCGCCCGCCGTCAGTGATCTGGACTCCTTCGCCGAGTACGCGCCATTCATGACAGAAGGGGAGCGGGAGTTCCTTTTCCATCTGTGTGAGCGGCTGGGGTTCGGGGGTCTGGCGGGCATATCGCGCCCGACGGCAATTGATCAATCGCCCTTCAGCTCGGCGTTTGGTCAAATATCTGCGGGGTTACACGATATGTTCGTGGCGGCGTCTAAGCAGCCCCGGATTGAGGAAGAGCTCAGGGGAGAAATCGGAAGTCTCCAGAGGGAGTTGGCGGAGGCCAAGGAGAGACTGGCGGAGGTCCAGCAGGGACTGGTCAAGGCGGAGTGTGATTATGCGGACGCCCGCGGCAAGCTTAATGCGGCCATCCGGCGGGATCTGGAGAGGAATGAACAAGTCTCCAAGTTGGAGCAGGAGATCGCGCTGCTGCAGGAGCGGATAGCCGCTAAAGACAAGAAGCTCATTATTGTGCAGCGGGAGTCTGCCGCCAGACTGGATGAGAAGAAGCGGCTGGATGGTGAGGTTGACCGCCTGAAAACTGAACAGAGCGCCTCTGCGGTCGCCGCCGTTGAAGCGTTCAAGCTGTCGGCGGAGTACAAAAAGGCGATGACTGAGGCGGCGAAGGCTGGCGCCCGAGCAAACGTAGACATGTTGAAGCGGAAGGGTGCCATTGACTTTGTAAAGGCGTCACAGCCTGACGTGCCGCCGGTCGAGAGTGTCCCGGTGGAGACAGAAGTCGTGCCTGCCCCAGCTGTAGGTACTCATTCGGGCAGCGGGGAAAGTGGCCCACATCCGACGGAAGGGTCCCAGCAAACTCCCCAGCAGACCCCGTCGGAGGTGTCACGTGCCGGATTTCTGGAGGCACACACCCGGGCCGACGGCACCATAGAGACTCCCAGTCCGACAGCACGAGGGTCCGATCAAGCGAGCCGATCGGTCGCGCCGCCGCCTGTTGAAGCAGCGGAAGCCGAAGCCAACCGCTGAAGCTAGCTGAGACCTCCGGAGTTTATTTTTTTTCTGCTTTCCTCCCTTTTCTCCTGTAGCCGCTGAGGCATATCAGCTTGTAAAGAATTTTGTGGGATAAAGTAAATTTCTGACTTGGTTTTCTATGATGTGTGTGTAGTATTTTTGAGTTATATTTCTCTTTTGTCGCTCAATGGAACATTAAAGGAATTAAGATTGGTCCAAGTGCACCACGTAGCGGACGGGGTCCGCCGACGATTGCTGGCGTTGCCAGTTGCCCTCAGTGCTAGACTTGGTAACAATGGTTTGAATAATTCCTCGTTTCATTGATGGCTGACTGATCAGCGTACAAAAGTGGGGTAGTACCCGTTGGGTAGCTTCCCTTAGCTAAACATTTGAACAAAAATTTAGCTAAGTCAAGATGCGCATGGGTAGCGGTCTGACTATTTGTAATAATACCGAAGGTGTTCAGTATTCCACGGGCGGGGCGTCGTGACGCCGTCCTTGTCCATTAAGTAGAAGGTGCCTGGGCTAACGACTTCCACAATTTTGTATGGGCCCTCCCATGTTGGGCGGAGTTTTGTCGGTGGCGGAATGACTTCCTTCATGACCGAGTCCCCTAGTTGGAGGTTCCGGGCCTTGACTCTGGCGTTGTAAAAACGTGATACCCGCTGCTTATTTTGTAGATTGTGCAAATGGGCCTCGAGCCTTTTCTCTTCTAGGAGGTCCCTGTCCAAGTTGACGCCGGCGCTGTTGGTTTCTGGCCCGTAGCCTTCGACTCTAGCGGTAGGTTGAGTGACTTCAATGGGTAAGACAGCCTCTGTGCCGAACATCATACAAAAAGGGGTTTCTCCGGTGGCGGAAGTTGGAGTTGTTCGGATGGCCCACAGGACCTCTGGGAGCTTTTCCGCCCATAAACCCTTGGCGTTGTCGAGCTTCTTTTTTAACAACTTTTTTATTATCTTGTTCGCCGCTTCGACCTGGCCGTTGGTCTGGGGGTGGGCGACAGATGCAAACCTCAGCTTGGTGCCCAAGTTGGTGGTGAAGGAGATGAGCTCGTCATTGTTGAACTGTGTGCCGTTGTCCGTGATGATTGTGTGTGGGACACCGTAGCGGCAGTAGATATTCTTCCAAAGGAAGCGAATTACCTTGGCGGTGGTTATTGCCGTCAGTGGTTCTGCCTCTATCCACTTGCTGTTGTAATCGATGGCAACAATGATGTATTTGAACTGACCCTTGGCAGTTGGAATTTGCCCATCAGATCAAGGCCCCACGTAGAATGAATCCATGGGCCCACGATGATTGACAGTGGTTCCGCTGGTGCGTGTGGGAGATCTGCGAATTGCTGGCATTTGTGGCAAGACCGCGAAATCCGCCGGGCGTCATCGCCAAGTGTGGGCCAGAAGTACCTTGTCGCATTGTGCGGTTGGCCAGGGATCTGGCGCCCGAGTGGTTTCCGCATTCCCCGCCATGGATTTCAGTTAGGACAACCCTTCCCTCCTCTGGGGTTAGACAGCGGAGGTTAGGATGGGTGAATCCCTGGCGGTAGAGCTTGCCGTGCTGGATGTTGTAGCGGGTTGCTCTTCGTTGGAGCTGTCTTGCTTGGACCTTATCTTCTGGCAACGTTCCGTTGCGTTTATATGTAATGATCTCGTCCATCCAGCTGGGGTTGACTTGAACGTTGAAGATTTCCGCCAGGGTCTTTGTGATACTTGGCTTGTCCAGGCACTCCACCCTTGTGTCCGCTGGACTCTGATGTGGTTGGGCGGTTGCCAGTCTCGCCAGGGAATCAGCCTTAGCGTTCTTTTCCCTGGGGATTTGTGTGATTGTGTGAAACTTGAACTTTTTTAGCAACGTTTTGACGTACCCCAAATACGCCGCTAGCTGCTGGTCCTTGGCTTGGAAGCTGTCGTTGACCTGGTTGACGACTAGTTGGGAGTCGCTGAATATGTTGACGCTGTCAGCTCCTGAGTCAATGGCGAGGAGTAGGCCGGCGATGAGCGCCTCGTACTCCGCCATATTGTTTGAAGCTTTGAAGTTGAATTTCAACGCGTATTCTGCGTTTAGTCCCCCGGGTCCGGTTAAGATGACTCCGGCGCCGCTGGCCTTGGCACAGGCGGAGCCGTCCACATGTAGGTCCCAATCTGACTGTGGGGGAGTTGCCTCTGCACTGATTACTATTTCGGTTCCGGGCTTGGTTTGAGTACCGGGTTCCGGGTGGCGCTCAGTAAGTTCAGCGATGAAGTCCGCTACCGCCTGGCCCTTCATGGCGGTTCTTGGCTTGTACTCTATGTCAAATTCGCTGAGCTCAATCGCCCACTTACTGAGGCGCCCCGAGTGTTCAGGGTTCTGCATCACCTGCCTCAGCGGTTGATTGGTTAACACATGGATCGTGTGAGCCTGGAAATATTGCCGGAGGCGTCTGGCGGCCATGATAAGTGCGAGGGCCAGCTGTTCCAACGGTGAATACCTTGTTTCTGCTCCGTTCATACCTCTGCCGGCGTAGAATACTGGGAGTTCATCCTGGCCCTCCCGCCGAACAATGGCGCAACTTATTGCCGTTGCCGAGACCGCCAGATATATGAATAGTGTCTCTCCTTGGACAGGGACAGAAAGGAGAGGGACTGCCGCCAGATATTCCTTTAGGCCTTGGAACGCCGCCTGACATTCTGGGTTCCAGTCAATTACCTTCTTGTGAGTTGTTTTGAGCAGTTTGAAGAATGGGGCGCACTTGTCAGTAAGTCGAGAGATGAATCGAGAAAGGGCGGTTAATTGCCTTGGAGACACTGGACGTCTACCTTATACTTCGGGTCCGACAGGTTAAGGATGGCCTGTACCTTGTCTGGGTTAGCCTCGATACCTCGCTCGCTGACGATGTAACCCAGAAATTTGCTAGCGGTGACTGCAAAGAAACATTTTTCTGGGTTGAGGCGCATACCATAGGCCAGGAGGATGGTTACTATGATCCTGAGGTTTGCCACATGTCCACTGGCCTTTATGCTCTTAACTAGCATGTCGTCCACATAGACCTCGATGATTTTTCCCAGATGCTCAGCGAACATGCGTTCATCAACCGCTGATAAGTTGCACCGGCGTTCTTCAGACCAAAAGGCATGACATTGTAGCAGTAGAGGCCTTTGTCGGTGGTGAAGGTGGTGCATTCTTGGTCGCTGGGGTGCATTTGATCTGATTGTATCCGGAGAAGGCATCCATCATGCTGAGGAGTTCGTGTCCGGCGGTTGCATCGACCAGCTGATCGATGCGAGGTAGCGGGAAACTATCCTTTGGGCATGCCTTGTTGAGATTTTTGAAGTCGACGCACATCCGCCACTTGCCGCTGGGCTTTTTTACCATTACCAGATTTGAGATCCACTGAGGGTAGATGACCTGGCGGATGAATCCAATGTCCCGTAGTTTGGCGACCTCCTGTCCGATTGCCTGGTACTTTTCTTCATCAAAAGCCCTCCGCTTCTGCTTGATGGGATAAAAGGAAGGTTTGATGGTCAGCTTATGGGTGATTATTTCAGTGGAGATGCCAGGCATGTCCGCATAGGACCATGCAAAGACGGTGGCGTTATCACGTAGGAACTGAGTGAGTCTGCCTCCACTTTGGATCTAGTGGGCGCCTATGCGGACTGTCCTCTCAGGATGCTCGTCTGAGATGCAGACGACCTTCAGCGACGTGTCCGGGTTGACCGGCTCCTTCATTACATATTTCTTCTCCTCATCTCTAGGATCCTCAAAGATATTCGGTGGTGGTGGGTCATTACCCACTGTCAGGATTTCATGGCGGCGCGTTGACCGCGCTACAGTTGTTGAATAGCATTCTCGTGCCAGCTGTTGGCTTCCCCTCACACAGCCTGTGCCGTTGGGCGTGGGGAACTTCATGAGAAGCATGTATCCGGCAATGATGCACTTGAGCTTATTAAGCGCTGGTCGACCAATGATGGCGTTGTACGAACTGAAACAGTCGACAATGATGAACTCCGTGTGACCTCCGCCATACAGGGACTGTGCCAATAACTAGTCGCATGTAATCCGACCCTAGTGGTTGTGTGATGTCACCGGAGAAGCTGAGCAGTGGCTCGTGATCCTGGAGTAGTTTCCTGTTCCGCTTGAGATGGTCGTAGCAACCGCTGAAGATGACGTTGACGGCGGACCCGCTATCCACCAAGATTCTCCCACCGAGAATTTGCCAAGAATGGCATCGACCCAGAATGGGTCGTCATGGGGTAAATGTACTCCGCGCTCCTCCTCCTCTGAAAAGGTAATAGGTTCCCAACCTAATTTCGGTAGTTTGGCGGATCTTTCGTAGCGGATGTTGCAAACTTCCTTTGGGTGGTTGGTGCGTTCATAGCGCTTTCTTGCCCTGTGAGACATGTTGGTGATTGGAGCACCGCCATCGATGGTGTTGATGCGGCCCAAGGTCTCAACGTTGGCAATCACTGGTGGTGGTTGGCGCACCTTGAACTGCTCCAACTTGCCGTCACGGTACAAAGTCTCAATGGCTGTTTTGAGAGCATTGCAGCTGTTTGTATTGTGGCCGCTGTCCGCGTGGTATTTGCACCACTTGCCGTGTTCCTGGGTTTGCCTGTTTTTGGGTACTTTGGAGGGGGTGGCGGTGGATCTGATCCTTGCACTGATTATAGATATCTTCATATGAGGCCGTTAGGACCGTGAAAACTGCGTACCGCTGCGAGGATTCCGTCTGCTTGTTGTGGTTATCCCCATGAGTTGGGCGGTTTCCCTTGTAATAATGCTGCCCCTTCTGCCGCTTGGTTTGGTGGTGGCCCTGCTGCCATTCCCTTTTCTTGTCAGTTGGCGGTGCTGAGGGGGGCTTGTCAGCGGTTTCCTTGTGACTGGAAGATGGTTGTGTTGACCTTGCTGGCGTTGCCGGCGGTGGGGTTCTCCATATGTAATGAATTCCGCCTGGGCGTGAATGACCGCCTCACTCATGACGTGGTCGTACGTTGCATTGGGATGATTGTAATTGAGGTGATAGAGGAACGGTCCCTTGAGGAGTCCCTTCCTGAAGGCCGCCGATGCCATAGTCTTGTCTAGGTCGCGGCATGAGATGCTGCCGCCCGCCACCTTGTGACAAAGGCCTTCAGTGATTCGTCCTCCCCCTGTTTAACGCTGAAAAGCTGACTTGTGTTGTGATGTCCGGCGGACAATAAGATGAAGCGGGAGAGGAAAGCGTGCGACAGTGCATGGAATGAGCCGACAGATCCTGGCGGACATTCAAAAAACCAGTTCATTGCCTCGCCGTCCAACGTTTCGCTGAAAAATGGCACAAGGTGGCGTCGTCGAACCCTTGTTGTTGGTGACCTTCTTGAAGGTGTCCATGTGGACAAAGGGATCGGTCATTCCGCCATTTGTGATATTTTTGGGGTTTTTGCATGTGTCGGTCTGACGGCCTGCAGGATCGCGGCGGAAAAGGGGCCGGGTGTGGAAGTAAATAGCGGGTTCCGGGTTGACGTCGGGACACCCGTCTCCGCCCGGATCAACCTCTGCTCCAGTTGGTGCATCCTTGTCTAATAGCTGGGCGGTTGCATCGCCGGCGGAATCGGCCTGACTGACCTGCCGAGTTGGCCTGTGCCTAGGTATGGGCGGATCACCCTCAGTCCTTGTCCTGGCATTCGCGACTGGTGTGCGGAAGTGATTCCGCCACCTGCTAACATTAGTTGAGGTATGGGCGGTGGTCCCATTCCCGACAACCCAGGTGGGTTCAGCGGTACATGCATTTGTACGACCGGCCCTGGCGCATTGTGCCGGCGCTGGGTCGACTACGCCTGGTGCTGCGTGACTGCTCGCTCTGTGCCGGGCGGTCGGTGGCCGCCAAAGTGTTTTTTAGTTCCTCAAAACGTGTCATGAGCGCGGCCATCTGTCTCTGGGTTTCGGCCTTCTCCTGCGCTCCTCCTCACGCTCTCTATTTGCCTTATGAATATCCGCCAGTGCTATCTCGTACATGGTGACAAGATCCTGGCCTGACGGGCGGCTGCTGCCTGGATTTGCCTCACCGCCGGGGTTGGCTGGGGTTGTGAATAGTGCGCGGTTAACGCCGATCGCGGGGTCGGAGGTTGGGGAATGGCGGGGAGCTCTGCCTGCTCCTCAGCGTTTCCCCCGCTACCGTTAGTCATGGTGATTGTAGCGGGATGACCTTTTGTTCAAAGGTTCCCACAGACGGCGCCAATGTTAATGTCTAAAAGTCTAGCGGTAGCCAGACCTTAGTTAACGCTGATCCGGTGGGCGGATCGTTACTGTATTAGTGTTGCGGTTCCTGTTACCTGTCAGTAAAATACAACGGGCGTCAGAGGGAGACCGCGCTGGGCGGTCTTCAACTCTCCGATGCCTAAGTTAGTCAATGTATTTATGTTGACAAAGTAACAGTAGGTAAGTATTGAATGCGTAATTAATGAGGAGAGAGGAGAGAACCTTTTATAGGTGAGGAGGACTGATCTTGTCTTTGTTTTCGATGTGGGACTGATATGCTTCAGTTCCCAGTTTCAGAAGCTTCTGATGCCATCTTGGCGCGGCGCGTGGCGGCGCGTCGGTGGCGATCTGGAGGTGTTCCGATGATGCTGAGGTTGCCCCGTCTGGCGGTGTGTCTGCATGTTCATTCCTTAGGTTGGAATTAGTGCCTTCGCGGCGGTACAAGAGCATGGCCCATTAGAGCAATTATGCTGCAAATGTACATGTATGTACACTTAGTAATCTTGATGCCACTATGAATTGAATGACTATTGTCGGAATATATTTGTGCATTAAATTTGGCTAGGAGGATACCCTAGTGACCTAATTTCCATTTCTTGATTAGTTTATATTATCTTTATCTTTAGTCGCATTTTAATTTTCAATTGTCAATTTTTATTTTTCAAAATCAAAAATCAAATTTCACAAACCACTTTCATTGTCCATACCATTTGGTTGTGAGTTCTCTGCATTTATTTGTGGTTCTTGACCAATTTTAGGCTTGGTTGTTCCGAGCCGGGCATGTAAATAGCTTGGTGCTATTTTTCTAAGTTTTGTTTGTTAAATTGTTGGGACTTAGTGTTAATGTCTAAAAGTCTAGCGGTAGCCAGACCTTAGTTAACGCTGATCCGGTGGGCGATCGTTACTTGTATTAGTGTTGCGGTTCCTGTTACCTGTCAAGTAAAATACAACGGGCGTCAGAGGGAGACCGCACTGGGCGGTCTTCAACTCTCCGATGCCTAAGTTAGTCAATGTATTTATGTTGACAAAGTAACAGTAGGTAAGTAATTGAATGCGTAATTAATGAGGAGAGGGAGAGAACCTTTTATAGTGAGGAGGAGGTTGATCTTCTCTTTGTTTTCGATGTGGGACTGATATGCTTCAGTTCCCAGTTTCAGAAGCTTCTGATGCCATCTTGGCGAGGCGCGTGACGGCGCGTCGGTGGCGATCTGGAGTGTTCCGATGCTGAGGTTGCAGCCCGTCTGGCGGTGTGTCTGCATGTCATTCCTTAGGTTGGAATTAGTGCCTTCGGGGTACAATGAGCATGGCCCATTATAGCTAATTATGCTTGCAAATGTACATGTATGTACAAGTCCCCCAAGTCCCCAGTCAAGGAGGGCAATCTTGGTTGGGAGTTGTTCGGCGGTTTGAAGCGTTTTCCTCCGCTAGACTTGCAAGAGGCATAATTAGCGTCAGTGCGTTGTCAACCGTTGGTTTTACTGAGCAAACGCTTTGTACCCTTTCGGGTGGGCCCCTGCTGGGCCCCCCAGGGAGTCCCCCACTCCCCGGCAAGAACCGAATAGACCTCCGGATGGTCGGTAGATTTGTTTGATGAGGGGGATCTGCACGGAGCAGAGGGTGTTGGGTAGCGAGCCCAATGTTTTAGCACCCAAATGACGGGGGTCAACTTGCCTGATCAGGGCGTCATAGACTGTTTGACTAGTCCCCGTGTCCCGTAGGGACGGTCTGACGGTAACGCCGCGTAGCGGTCGATTGTCAGTGAGGCGTAGCCTCGAGATTTCCGTTTGGCGGACATCCCCCCGCTGGATGCAGTCAGGAAGCAGCGTCCGATAGACGTGTCTGGCGGTATCCTTTTGCAAGATGAAAAGGGTTCCGTCAGAGTGTGTAGCGAAAGACACCGCGCTTGCAGGATGCAAGGGAGAAGTCCCGCTGGCAGGGCTTGTCAGCGAGTCGCAGCGAGACTGACAAGAGAGTTCCGCTGCGGTCCTAGGAGATGTTTGAAAAGACAAGGGAGAAGTTCCGCTGGCGGGTTTCGCTCAGCGGAGACTTCGTGTTGGAAAAGACAAGGGGAAGTTCCGCTGGCGGGGTTTCGCTCAGCGGAGACTTCGTCCTTGGAGAAAGGACTATGAGGGAGAGAAATGACAAGGGAGAAGTTCCGCTGGCGGGTTTCGCTCAGCGGAGACTCGTCCTTGGAAAATGACAAGGGAGAAGTTCCGCTGGCGGGGTTTCGCTCAGCGGAGACTTCGCGCTTGGAAAAAATGACAAGGGAGAAGTTCCGCTGGCGGGTTTTCGCTCAGCGGAGACTTCGTCGCTTGGAAAATAACAAGGGAGAAGTTCCGCTGGCGGTGCTTACGAAGTTGTCCCTACGGTGATTGACACGTGTCGCATCTATAGCGGGTTAGCGTGCGTAGGCTTGTCTCCAGGCCTGTCCGTCTTCTGGCCCTTAATGACAGTAACTGTAGGTTTCGTAACCGAGGTAACGCCTCGAGTACTCCGGAGAGTAAAGGAGCTGATGACACGTGTACGGCTGGTACGTGATGTCGCTATGTCGGACGGCCTAGGATGCGTTGACGCAGACATAAAAGGGGGGGGGGGGAACCTTGGGATTTGACAGTTTGTGAAAATTTGAAAACCTACTCTCGTCTGCGAGCCCTGTTTTCCTTTGTTCGAGACCAGAGGAAGAGCAAACCGAAGTTTTGGGTATATCACTCCCAGAGAAGTACGTGATAGCCCTCAGGATTGCCGTTCGCCATCGTGCCGAAGACTTTACCACTGAGGTTGGTACTTGTAGTTCCCTTTTCTGCTCCTTTGCTTCTGCTAGTTTCTGGTTTTGTTGTACTTTTCTGGGTTTTCTGTGTGTGTTTGCTGAGTGTATGTTTGTGGGTGTTTGAATGAATTGGTCAATGCGTTTAGTGGTTTAGGATTTGGATGGCCGAGTCTGGGTTGAGTGCGTTTGTTTCTACTTTGGAGTTTTCTGGGTTTTGTTCTTGATTATTTTGGCTATATCTGATGCGGAATAGGCTAGATCTATGTTTGTGCTAACTGATGTGGGTTTAGGGTTTTGGGATGGCTAGCGTTATAGAGATTTCAAGCAGTGAGGATTCCGGGTCTGACGTGTCGCTCAGCGCGGCGGAAGGGATTTTTTGATTCGTTGCGTCCGTCTGCCCATGCAGGAACCTCACTGCCAGAACCGCTAGAAGTTGAGCCGCTACAGACCATCCTTGGGAAGTAACAATGGGTCGTGGTCAGCGTCCGGAGAGTTCCAGGGCGGGTGAGGCTGCTGCCGCCAAAGCTAGGCGGGATGAGCGCTTGGCGAGCAACAGCGCTGCCAGCGGCTCCGCTGGGGAGGAAGAAACAGCGGAGCAGAACGTTGAGTCGCGTGGTTCCTCACGGATGGGACAGCCGTTGACGAGGCAGGAGGGGGATGAGTGGTACTGCTGTCGCCCGACTGAAGCAGACGTTCGGTTGCCGGGGTCGGTGAAGTGCGCCCGCCAACGGCTGATGAGAAGGCGTCGATTCTCCCGGCGGGGTGTGCGGCCGTGCACGAGGCCATATTCCGCCAAGGAGTGACACTCCCGCTAGTGCCCAACCTCCAAATCCTTGTGTGCGAGTTTGGCCTTGCCTTTGGTCAGATCTGTCCCAACAGTGGCGTTGATGTTGGCGATGAACTCGTTGTGGCGCTTGTCGGGGTGCGAGGGGCCTACCGTGGCGGAAGTGCTTCACTTTACGAGTTAGTATATGAAGCGCCAAGGCTGCAAAGGGCAAGTAAACTTGAGTCGCCGGCAGGGAGCGCCCAAGCTGATCGAGAATCTGAGGGACTCCATGTCCTATTGGCGGGGGACCTTCTGTGTTGCCACAGACGGTTGGGAGTATCATGCTAGGTCGAACGAAGAAGGGCCGTCATTTAGGATTAAGTCTGAATTCCAACCTATTCGAGGTTGGGGTCCGGTGTCCGCTGAAAATTTTGGCGTGTTTACGTGCTTGAACTTGTATTCTTACTAACGATGTGTTTTTTTTTGTGCAGCGGGACTTCGGTATACGCTGACGCGCGAAGAAGAGTGCCGCGTGGCGAGGATCAGAGGTTGCTGGCGGAACCGAAACTTGCTTGATTTCCGCCTGCTGACTGGTTGGGAGTTGCTGGTCGACCTGCGACTAACACGCTCCATTGGTGAGGAGTCCACCTTGTCTTTCGTTTATACTTTTGATTGTGTCTGACTGGTGGCTGTCTTCCCTCTTTTTTTAGAAACTCCCCGGGCAATAAATCAAGTCGCGACGCATTTGAGAAGGCGATGGATCGGGCGGAGATAGAAAATTTTTTGGAGGCCATGTACGCCGAGGGGCTGGCGGCCCAGCAGACTGTGGGAACCCGGAGACGTTGGCGTTGAGCCAGTCGGAGGTTCCGGTGGTGATGGCGATGCCGCACCAGTCTCACCTTGGTGAGATGGTCTGCCTGTGTGCAGGCGGGGACTCAGACTGGCGGCGGGGAGAGGGGAACTGATTGCCGGCGGGCAGCGGGAACGGATGCCTGCCACCAGGCGGGTCCTCAAAAGAAGACGGTGCAGCCAACGGAGACTGCCACCGAGTCCATGGGTGAGCCGCCAGTGCGGGTGACGAGGACCGCTGCTGGCACACAAAGGGCGCTGAGAAAAAGCGCCGGCAGCCTGACTCCCCCGCCGAGGAAGAGGAAGAGGAGGTGGTTATCGGGGTCCGCCAACAAAAGAGGCGCCAGACAAGCTGCGTCGAAGGTTGCAGTGGCGGAGGAGAGGCGCCCGCCGTCGTGATGCTGAGACTCCGTTCCGAGTAGCCCATTTATGACAGAAGGGGAGCGGGAGTTCCTCTTCCATCTGTGCGAGCGGCTGGGGGTTCGGGGGTCTGGCGGGCATATCGCGCCCGACGGCAATTGACCAATCGCCCTTCAGCTCGGCGTTTGGTCAAATATCTGCGGGGATTACACGATATGTTCGTGGCGGCGTCTAAGCAGCCCCGGATTGAGGAAGAGCTCAGGGAGAAATCGGAGGTCTCCAGAGGGAGTTGGCGGAGGCCAAGGAGAACTGGCGGAGGTCGAGCGGGGACTGGTCAAGGCGGAGTGTGACTATGCGGACCCCGCGGCAAGCTTAATGCGGCCATAGGCGGGACTGGAGAGATGAACGGTCTCCAAGTTGGAGCAGGAGATCGCGCTGCTGCAGGAGCGGATAGCCGCTAAAGACAAAACTCATTATTGTGCAGCGGGAGTCGCCGCCGAGGATGGGAATGAAGCGGCTGGTGGGGTGAGGTTACCGCCTGAAAGCTGAACAGGAGCGCCGCTGCGGCCGCCGCGTTGAAGCGTTCAAGCAGTCGGCGGAGTTTAAAAGGCGATGACTGAGCGGCGAAGGCTGGGCCCGGCCAATACGTAGACATGTTGAAGCGGAAGGGCGCCATTGACTTTGCAAAGGCGTCACAGCCTGACGTGCCGCCGGTCGAGAGTGTCCCGTCGGAGACAGAAGTCGTGCCTGCCCCAGCTGTCAGGTACTCATCTCGGGCAGCGGGGAAAGTGGCCCACATCCACGGAAGGGTCCCAGCAATCAGCAGCCCCGTCGGAGGTGTCACGTGCCGGATTTCTGGAGGCACACACCGGGCGGATGGCACCATAGAGACCCCAGTCCGACAGCTCGAGGGTCCGATCAAGCGAGCCGATCGGTCGCGCCGCCGCCTGTTGAAGCAGCGAGAAGCTCGAAGCCAACCGCTGAAGCTATGAGACCTCCATTTTTTGTTTTTTGTTTTCCCTTTGTTGTAGCCGCTGAGGCATATCAGTTTGTAAAGAATTTTGGGGATAAAATAAATTTCTGACTTGGTTTGCCATGATGTGTGTGTAGTTTTTTGAGTTATATTTTCTTTTGTCGATCAATGGAACATTAAAGGAATTAAGATTGGTCCAAGTGCACCCGTAGCGGACGAGGTCCGCCGACGATTGCTGGCGTTGCCAGTTGCCCTCAGTGCTAGACTTGGTAACAATGGTTTGAATAATTCCTCGTTTCATTGATGAGCTGACTGATCAGTGTACAAAAGTGGGGTAGTACCCGTTGGGTAGCTTCCCTTAGCTAAATATTTGAACAAAAATTTAGCTAAGTCAAGATGCGTCCTGGGTAGCGGTCTGACTATTTGTAATAATACCGAAGGTGTTCAGTATTCCAAGGGCGGGCCGATGTGACGCCGTCCTTGTCCATTAAGTAGAAGGTGCCTGGGCTAACGACTTCCACAATTTTGTAGGGCCTTCCCAAGTTGGGCGGAGTTTTGTCGGTGGCGGAATGACTTCCTTCATGACCGAGTCCCCCAGTTGGAGGTTCCGGGCCTTGACTCTGGCGTTGTAAAACGTGATACCCGTGTTTGTTTTGTAATTGTGTAAATGGGCCTGAGCGCTTTTCTCTTCTAGGAGGTCCCTGTCCAAGTTGACGCCGGCGCTGTTGGTCTCTGGGCCCGTAGCCTTCGACTCTAGCGGTAGGTTGAGTAACTTCAATGGGTAAGACAGCCTCTGTGCCGAACATCATACAAAAAGGGTTTCTCCGGTGGCGGAGGTTGGAGTTGTTCGGATGGCCCACAGGACCTCTGGGAGCTTTCTCCGCCATAAACCCTTGGCGTTGTCGAGCTTCTTTTTTAACAACTTTTTGTTATCTTGTTCGCCGCTTCGACCTGGCCGTTGGTCTGGGGGTGGGCGACAGATGCAAACCTCAGACTTGTGCCCAAGTTGGTGGTGAAGGAGATGAGCTCGTCATTGTTGAACTGTGTGCCGTTGTCTGTGATGATTGTGTGTGGGACACCGTAGCGGCAGTAGATATTCTTCCAAGGAAGCGAATTACCTTGGCGGTAGTTATTGCCGTAGTGGCTGCCTCTATCCACTTGCTGTTGTAATCATGGCAACAATGATGTATTTGAACTGACCCTTGGCAGTTTGGAATTTGCCCATCAGAGTCAAGGCCCCACGTGGAATGAATCCATGGGCCCACGATGATTGACAGTGGTTCCGCTGGCGTGTGGGAGATCTGCAAATGTTGGCATTTGTGGCAAGACCTCGAAATCCGCCGGGCGTCATCGCCAAGTGTGGGCCAGAAGTACCTTGTCGCATTGTGCGGTTGGCCAGGGATCTGGCGCCCGAGTGGTTTCCGCATTCCCCGCCATGGATTTCAGTGTAGGACAACCCTTCCTCCTCTGGGGTTAGACAGCGGAGGTTAGGATGGGTGAATCCCTGGCGGTAGAGCTTGCCGTGCTGGATGTTGTAGCGGGTTGCTCTTCGCTGGAGCTGTCTTGCCTGGACCTTATCTTCTGGCAACGTTCCGTTGCGCTTATATGTAATGATCTCGTCCATCCAGCTGGGGTTGACCTGAACGTTGAAGATTTCCGCCAGGGTCTTTGTGATACTTGGCTTGTCAAGATACTCCACCCTTGTGTCCGCTGGACTCTGATGTGGTTGGGCGGTTGCCAGTCTCGCCAGGGAATCAGCCTTAGCGTTCTTTTCCCTGGGGATTTGTGTGATTGTGTGAAATTGAACTTTTTTAGCAACGTTTTGACGTACCCCAAATACGCCGCTAGCTGCTGGTCCTTGGCTTGGAAGCTGTCGTTGACCTGGTTGACGACTAGTTGGGAGTCGCTGAATATGTTGACGCTGTCAGCTCCTGAGTCAATGGCGAGGAGTAGGCCGGCGATGAGCGCCTCGTACTCCGCCATATTGTTTGAAGCTTTGAAGTTGAATTTCAACGCGTATTCTGCGTTTAGTCCCCCGGGTCCGGTTAAGATGACTCCGGCGCCGCTGGCCTTGGCACAGGCGGAGCCGTCCACATGTAGGTCCCAATCTGACTGTGGGGGAGTTGCCTCTGCACTGATTACTATTTCGTTCCGGGCTTGGTTTGAGTACCGGGTTCCGGGTGACGCTCAGTAAGTTCAGCGATGAAGTCCGCTACTGCCTGGCCCTTCATGGCGGTTCTTGGCTTGTACTCTATGTCAAATTCGCTGAGCTCAATCGCCCACTTACTGAGGCGCCCCGAGTGTTCAGGGTTCTGCATCACCTGCCTCAGCGGTTGATTGGTTAACACATGGATCGTGTGAGCCTGGAAATATTGCCGGAGGCGTCTGGCGGCAATGATAAGTGCGAGGGCCAGCTGTTCCAACGGTGAATACCTTGTTTCTGCTCCGTTCATACCTCTGCCGGCGTAGAATACTGGGAGTTCATCCTGGCCCTCCCGCCGAACAATGGCGCAACTTATTGCCGTTGCCGAGACCGCCAGATATATGAATAGTGTCTCTCCTTGGACAGGGACAGAAAGGAGAGGGACTGCCGCCAGATATTCCTTTAGGCCTTGGAACGCCGCCTGACATTCTGGGTTCCAGTCAATGACCTTCTTGTGAGTTGTTTTGAGGAGTTTGAAGAATGGGGCGCACTTGTCAGTAAGTCGAGAGATGAATCGAGAAAGGGCGGTTAACTTGCCTTGGAGGCACTGGACGTCCACCTTATACTTGGGTCCGACAGGTTAAGGATGGCCTGTACCTTATCTGGGTTAGCCTCGATACCTCGCTCGCTGACGATGTAACCCAGAAATTTGCTAGCGGTGACTGCAAAGAAACATTTTTCTGGGTTGAGGCGCATACCATAGGCCAGGAGGATGGTTACTATGATCCTGAGGTTTGCCACATGTCCACTGGCCTTTATGCTCTTAACTAGCATGTCGTCCACATAGACCTCGATGATTTTTCCCAGATGCTCAGCGAACATGCGTTCATCAACCGCTGATAAGTTGCACCGGCGTTCTTCAGACCAAAAGGCATGACATTGTAGCAGTAGAGGCCTTTGTCGGTGGTGAAGGTGGTGCATTCTTGGTCGCTGGGGTGCATCTGATCTGATTGTATCCGGAGAAGGCATCCATCATGCTGAGGAGTTCGTGTCCGGCGGTTGCATCGACCAGCTGATCGATGCGAGGTAGCGGGAAACTATCCTTTGGGCATGCCTTGTTGAGATTTTTGAAGTCGACGCACATCCGCCACTTGCCGCTGGGCTTTTTTACCATTACCAGATTTGAGATCCACTGAGGGTAGATGACCTGGCGGATGAATCCAATGTCCCGTAGTTTGGCGACCTCCTGTCCGATTGCCTGGTACTTTTCCTCATCAAAAGCCCTCCGCTTCTGCTTGATGGGATAAAAGGAAGGTTTGATGGTCAGCTTATGGGTGATTATTTCAGTGGAGATGCCAGGCATGTCCGCATAGGACCATGCAAAGACGGTGGCGTTATCACGTAGGAACTGAGTGAGTTCTGCCTCACTTCTGGATCTAGTGGGCGCCTATGCGGACTGTCCTCTCAGGATGCTCGTCTGAGATGCAGACGACCTTCAGCGACGTGTCCGGGTTGACCGGCTCCTTCTTACATATTTCTTCTCCTCATCTCTAGGATCCTCAAAGATATTCGGTGGTGGTGGGTCATTACCCACTGTCAGGATTTCATGGCGGCGCGTTGACCGCGCTATGTCGTTGAATAACATTCTCGTGCCAGCTGTTGGCTTCCCCTCACACAGCCTGTGCCGTTGGGCGTGGGGAACTTCATGAGAAGCATGTATCCGGCAATGATGCACTTGAGCTTATTAAGCGCTGGTCGACCAATGATGGCGTTGTACGAACTGAAACAGTCGACAATAATGAACTCCGTGTGGACCTCCGCCATACAGGGACTGTGCCAATAACTAGTCGCATGTAATCCGACCCTAGTGGTTGTGTGATGTCACCGGAGAAGCTGAGCAGTGGCTCGTGATCCTGGAGTAGTTTCCTGTTCCGCTTGAGATGGTCGTAGCAACCGCTGAAGATGACGTTGACAGCGGACCCGCTATCCACCAAGATTCTCCCCACCGAGAATTTGCCAAGAATGGCATCGACCAGAGTCCTTCTCCTTAGGTTCCCTTGCAGGGAGAAAAACCAAGGAAGGGTGGGAGGCCACCCACGGCCATAAGCTCTTCTTCGGTGCCTTATCTCTTGGACTTAACGGACCCGAACTTCCGTTTTGCCCTGAGATAAATGAGGAAACTTGGCTGCGCTCTCCTCTGATGTTTGCTTTCGGCCTGAAGGATGGACAACTGGAAGGGTTGGGATGATTATTCCTTCCCCTCTTCCTTCCAGTACAGACGGATAGCCTGCGGCCAAGGTTCAGGAGGCTGAAGAGAGAAAGATTAAGAGTAATCACGTTTCCGACTCCCTCCTCCAAGAAGACCCAGAGCCAAGCTCTTAGAAGATCGAAATCCTGGGACTTTTAGCCATTTTGGCTTTGTAATCTTGCAAACGTAATTTTTCGCGAATGTTCTGTATTGCTTCTGCCGCAAAGCCACTTTATGAATACAATAATATTATGCTATTTTTCATCTCTTATAATAAGGCCTCTAGTATAGGCCTTGTTGCACATATTTTTAACACTTATTGTCAAAAGAATAAACTAACATTGAAAATTGCAAAACTAGGTCTAATAAATAGTTATGCAAAACTTTAAAGGCTGCGAGAACAAAGCCCTAATGTATAGAGGGTTGCCCCTACTCTTACTAGATGGAGAGTACATTAGAGTGGGGCCACTGAGGAGGCCCAAATGTAAAGGAGGGTGCGAACAAAGTAAGACTATGTCTGCCCCCCTGTCCCAGAGACTGGGACATCCGGCGGGTCTTCAAACTTCTAGACATTGGGGTAATACTTCTTCAGAAAACGACCATTGATTGGGTTCCGGTGGATATCGCCGTCCAAATCCTAAGGGTGAAAGGCCCCTCTGTCTAAAATTTTGTGAATTGCAAAGGGTCATTCCCAGCGTGGAGTCCACTTGCCGCGGCCGGTCAACTTCTCATCGAGTGGTAAGACTGCCTTCCAAAAGAGGTCGCCCTCCTAGTAACTGCGGCTGCGTGTCCTCTTGTCGTAGGCACGAGCAACTCGTTGTTTTTGCATCACCAAGCTATCCAAAGCCGCAAAGCACTTTTCTCTAAGATCCTCATGCTCCTGCCACATGGCTTGGATGTAGTCGATTATACTCATTTATATGCGTGTAATTATCTAAAACACATAAAATAAGCTAATTCTCAAGTCAATTATTATGTAATTAATATATTTTTATTTATGTGTAGGAAATAAGCGAATTGCGGAAATCGAGAGAAAATGACGTGAAAATTGAGCAAAATGGAATTTCTGATAAAAGGACGAAATAGTCAATGCGGGTCAACATGGTCAACGCCATCAAGGGAGCGGAATATAGTTGTCTCCGATAGTATTTGCGGAAATGCATTGAGAAGAGAGAAAAAGAAGAAAGAAGAAGAAAAGAAAGGAAAGAAATAGATATATATATATATAGATATATAATGCCTTATGTGATGTCATGATGACATCAGCACATATATTTTCCTTCCCTCCACACACGTGCATCATAATCAATTATGATTATGCTATCCTCTTTGCTCTTTCTTCTCGACCACACAGACAAAACCAAGGCCCCTCTCTCTCATATATATATAGCACAACCCCATTTCCCATCAGACATTCTTCTTCCCCTCGGCCGCATACCACCACCAAGAATAGTAGCCGCACCCTCTCCTCTCTCACCCTACACCCAAAACCACTCCTCACACAATTTTCCTCCTTACCAAGATCCATTTCATCACCTCACCAAGATCCACTCCACCTCACCAAGATCTATTTTCCTCCTCACTAAGATTTATTTTCCTCCTCACCAAGATCCACCATCACCTCAACAAGATTCACCTCACCAAAATTCCATCAAATCCTCATCAATTTCTCAAGGGATTTCAAGAAGCATCAAGATTTGAGATTGGGTATAGTGGGAAGTCATCAATCAAGGCTTGTCATAATTGCTCCATAGCAATTTGTGACTTGTTCTTGTTACTTCTCACTCTTCTTCACATTTACCTATTTAATTGATGAATATTGTTGTTGATTTGTGGATGGGCTGTGAGTAGTCTATTTAGGAAGCTAGGGTTTGAGCCCTAGCATGGATTTAATGTAATAAATATGTTTTGATTTAATGGTTTTCAATTTCGTGTTTGGCATATGTTCTATTCTATAATATTTGGCTTAGATGCATGCTTAGGAGCTTGATTAACTCTTGAATGTGTAGATGAGCATGTCTAGAAAAATTAGGGGATCTAATCACTTCTCTAATTTATGGCTAGGATACTTTTTTAGAACATGGTTAGCTACAATACCAATTTCGATTGCCGTATTGGCTAACTTTGGAACCTTGATTCTAGGACTCTTTGCCTTTTGGTGCAACTAGAGGCCCTAACAAGGCTCTACATTGTCCCAATTGAGTTTCTACAACCCTTGATCCGGAGTAGGAATATCTTTTAAGGAATCTATTGACCCATGAGCCTTGAAAAGCCTTGGCTACGGTTCTTGATGCCACTATGAATTGAATGACTATTGTCGGAATATATTTGTGCATTAAATTTGGCTAGGAGGATACCCTAGTGACCTAATTTCCATTTCTTGATTAGTTTATATTATCTTTATCTTTAGTCGCAATTTTAATTTTCAATTGTCAATTTTTATTTTTCAAAATCAAAAATCAAATTTCACAAACCACTTTCATTGTCCATACCATTTGGTTGTGAGTTTCTGCATTTATTTGTGGTTCTCTTGACCAATTTTAGGCTTGGTTGTTCCGAGCCGGGCATGTAAATAGCTTGGTGCTATTTTTCTAAGTTTTGTTTGTTAAATTGTTGGTGACTTAGTGTTAATGTCTAAAAGTCTAGCGGTAGCCAGACCTTAGTTAACGCTGATCCGGTGGGCGGATCGTTACTTGTATTAGTGTTGCGGTTCCCGTTACCTGTCAAGTAAAATACAACGGGCGTCAGAGGGAGACCGCGCTGGGCGGTCTTCAACTCTCCGATGCCTAAGTTAGTCAATGTATTTATGTTGACAAAGTAACAGTAGGTAAGTATTGAATGCGTAATTAATGACGAGAGAGGAGAGAACCTTTTATAGGTGAGGAGGAGGTTGATCTTCTCTTTGTTTTCGATGTGGGACTGATATGCTTCAGTTCCCAGTTTCAGAAGCTTCTGATGCCATCTTGGCGCGGCGCGTGACGGCGCGTCGGTGGCGATCTGGAGGTGTTCCGATGCTGAGGTTGCAGCCCGTCTGGCGGTGTGTCTGCATGTCATTCCTTAGGTTGGAATTAGTGCCTTCGGCGGTACAATGAGCATGGCCCATTATAGCTAATTATGCTTGCAAATGTACATGTATGTACAAGTCCCCCAAGTCCCCAGTCAAGGAGGGCAATCTTGGTTGGGGAGTTGTTCGGCGGTTTGAAGCGTTTTCCTCCGCTAGACTTGCAAGAGCATAATTAGAGTCAGTGCGTTGTCAACCGTTGGTTTTACTGAGCAAACGCTTTGTACCCTTTCGGGTGGGCCCCTGCTGGGCCCCCCAGGGAGTCCCCCACTCCCCGGCGAAGATAGACCTCCGGATGGTCGGTAAATTGTTTGATGAGGGGGAGCTGCACGGAGCAGTGGGTGTTGGGTAGCGAGCCCAATGTTTAGCACCCAAATGACGGGGGTCAACTTGCCTGATCAGGGCCGTCGTAGACTATTTGACTAGTCCCCGTGTCCCGTAGGGACGGTCTGACGGTAACGCCGCATAGCGGTCGTTGTCAGAGTGAGGCGTAGCCTCGGGATTTTCCGTTTGGCGGACATCCCCCCGCTGGATGCAGCAGGAAGCAGCGTCCGATAGACGTGTCTGGCGGTATTTTTGCAAGATGAAAAGGGGGTTCCGTCAGAGGTGTGTAGCGAAATACACCGCGCTTGCAGGATAGCAAGGGAGAAGTCCTGCTGGCAGGGCTTTGCTCAGCGGAGACTTCGCCAGCGGAGACTGACAAGGGAGAATTCCGCTGGCTGGGTTTCGCTCAGCGGAGACTTCGTCTCTTGGAAAATGACAAGGGAGAAGTTCCGCTGGCGGGGTTTCGCTCAGCGGAGACTTCGCCTGTTGGAAAATGACAAGGGAGAAGTTCCGCTGGCGGGGTTTCGCTCAGCGGAGACTTCGTCTCTTGGAAAATGACAAGGGAGAAGTTCCGCTGGCGGGGTTTCGCTCAGCGGAGACCTCGTCTCTTGGAAAATGACAAGGGAGAAGTTCCGCTGGCGGGGTTTCGCTCAGCGGAGACTTCGCCTCTTGGAAAATGACAAGGGAGAAGTTCCGCTGGCGGGGTTTCGCTCAGCGGAGACTTCGTCTCTTGGAAAATGACAAGGGAGAAGTTCCGCTGGCGGGGTTTCGCTCAGCGGAGACTTCGCCGGCGGAAAATGACAAGGGAGAAGTTCCGCTGGCGGGGTTTCGCTCAGCGGAGACTTCGTCTCTTGGAAAATGACAAGGGAGAAGTTCCGCTGGCGGGGTTTCGCTCAGCTGAGACTTCGCCGGCGGAAAATGACAAGGGAGAAGTTCCGCTGGCGGGGTTTCGCTCAGCGGAGACTTTGTCTCTTGGAAAATGACAAGGGAGAAGTTCCGCTGGCGGTAGTTACGAAGTTGTCCCTATGGTAGTTACCACGTGTCGAACCTATAGCGGGTTAGCGTGCGTAGGCCTATCTCCTAAGCCTGTCCGTCTTCTGGCCTTTAATGACAGTAACTGTAGGTTTCGTAACCGAGGTAACGCCTCGAGTACTCCGGAGAGTGAGTGATGACACGTGTACTGCTGGTACGTGATGCCGTTATGTGGCGAACGGCTTAGGATGCCTTGATGCCGACATAAAAAGGGGGGGGGGAACCTTGGGAGATTTGACACTTCGTGAAAATTTGAAAACCTAGCTATCGTCTGCGAGCCCAATTTTTCCGAGACCGGAGAGAGAGAGTTTACCGAAGTTTTGGGTATACGATTCCCGGAGAGAGTACGATAATAGTCTCCCAGGACTGCCGTTCGCCACCGTGCCGAAGACTTTACCACCGAGGTTGGTACCTGGAACTTCCCCTTTTTGCTTTTGTTTTAGTAAGTCTGTTACTTTCTGGGTTTTGCTGTTTTTGCCTTTCTGAGATGACTACTGACTTTGCTGGGTGTGTTCTGAGGTATGAATGGGGTTCCTTTGGGGGGGGTTGGATTATGGTTGGCTAAGCGTTGGTGGTTAGGAATGTAGGTAGTCGAATCTGGGTTGAGTGCGTCTGTTTTGTGCTTTGGAGTTTTCTGGGTTTTGTTCTTGATTATTTTGGCTATATCTGATGCGAGAATAGGCTAGATCTATGTTTGTGCTAACTGATGTGGGTTTTAGGGTTTTGGGATGGCTAGCGTTATAGAGATTTCGAGCAGTGAGGATTCCGGGTCTGACGCGTCACTCAGCGCGGCGGATATGATATTTATTGATTCGTTGCGTCCGTCTGCCCATGCAGGAACCTCACTGCCGGAACCGCTAGAGGTTGAGCCGCTACAGACCATACCTTGGGAAGTAACAATGGGTCGTGGTCAGCGTCCGGAGAGTTCCAGGGTGGGTGAGGCTGCTGCCGCCAAAGCTAGGCGCGACGAGCGCCTGGCGAGTAATAGTGCTGCCAGCGGCTCCGCTGGGGAGGAAGAAACAGCGGAGCAGAATGTTGAGTCAGCGTGGTTCCTCCCGGATGGGACAGCCGTTGACTAGGCAGGAGGGGGGATGAGCGGTACTGCTGTCACTCGACTGAAGCAGACGTTCCGGTTGCCGGGGTCGGTGAAGCTGCGCCCGCCAACGGTTGATGAGAAGGCGTCGATTCTCCCGGCGGGGTGTGCGGCCGTGCACGAGGCCATATTCCGCCAAGGAGTAACACTCCCGCTGGTGCCTAATCTCCAAATCCTTGTGTGCGAGTTCGGCCTCGCCTTCGGTCAGATTTGTCCCAACATGTGGCGATTGATGTTGGCGATGAACTCCTTGTGGCGCTTGTCGGGGTGCGTGGGGCCTACCGTGGCGGAAGTGCTTCATTTTTACGAGCTAGTATATGTGAAGCGCCAAGGCTGCAAAGGACAAGTAAACTTGAGTCGCCGGTAGGGAGCGCCCAAGCTGATCGAGAATCTGAGGGACTCCATGTCCTATTGGCGGGGGACCTTCTGCGTTGCTACAGACGATTGGGAGTACCACGCTAGGTCGAATGAAGAAGGGCCGTCATTTAGGATTAAGTCTGAGTTCCAACCTATTCGAGGTTGGTGTCCGGTGTCCGCTGAAAATGTTTGGTGTGCTTACGTGCTTGAACTTGTATTCTTACTAACGACGTTGTTTTTTTTGTGCAGCGGGACTTCGGTATACGCTGACGCGCGAAGAAGAGTGCCGCGTGGCGAGGATCAGAGGTTGCTGGCGGAACCAAAACTTGCTTGATTTCCGCCTGCTAACTGGTTGGGAGTTACTGGTCGACCTGCGACTAACACGCTCCATTGGTGAGGAGTCTGCCCTGTCGTTTCGTATTATACTTTTGAATTGTGTCTGACTGGTGGCTGTCTTCCTCTTCTCTTTTTTTTTTTAGAAACTCCGCCGGGCAACAAATCAAGTCGCGACGCATTTGAGAAGGCGATGGATCGGGCGGAGATAGAAAATTTTTTGGAGGCCATGTATGCCGAGGGGCTGGCGGCCCAGCAGACTGTGGTGAACCCGGAGACGTTGGCGTTGAGCCAGTCCGAGGTTCCGGTGGTGATGGCGATGCCGCACCAGTCTCACCTTGGTGAAGATGGTCTTCCTACGTTGCAGGCGGGGACTCAGACGGGCGGCGGGGAGAGGGGAACTGTTGCTACCGGGCAGCGGGAACGGATGCCTGCCACCAGGCGGGTCCTCAAAAGAAGACGGTGCAGCCAACGGAGACTGCCACCGAGTCCAGGGGGAGCCGCCAGTGCGGGTGACGAGGACCGCTGCTGGCACACAAAGGGCGCTGGAGAAAAAACGCCGGCAGCCTGACTCCCCCGTCGAGGAAGAGGAAGAAGAGGTGGTTATCGGGGTCCGCCAACAAAAGAAGGCCCAACAAGCTGCATCGAAGGTTGCAGTGGCGGAGGGAGAGGCGCCCGCCGTCAGTGATCTGGACTCCTTCGCCGAGTACGCGCCATTCATGACAGAAGGGGAGCGGGAGTTCCTTTTCCATCTGTGTGAGCGGCTGGGGTTCGGGGGTCTGGCGGGCATATCGCGCCCGACGGCAATTGACAATCGCCCTTCAGCTCGGCGTTTGGTCAAATATCTGCGGGGTTACACGATATGTTCGTGGCGGCGTCTAAGCAGCCCCGGATTGAGGAAGAGCTCAGGGGAGAAATCGGAGTCTCCAGAGGGAGTTGGCGGAGGCCAAGGAGAGACTGGCGGAGGTCCAGCGGGACTGGTCAAGGCGGAGTGTGATTATGCGGACGCCCGCGGCAAGCTTAATGCGGCCATCCGGCGGGATCTGGAGAGGAATGAACAAGTCTCCAAGTTGGAGCAGGAGATCGCGCTGCTGCAGGAGCGGATAGCCGCTAAAGACAAGAAGCTCATTATTGTGCAGCGGGAGTCTGCCGCCAGACTGGATGAGAAGAAGCGGCTGGATGGTGAGGTTGACCGCCTGAAAACTGAACAGAGCGCCTCTGCGGTCGCCGCCGTTGAAGCGTTCAAGCTGTCGGCGGAGTACAAAAAGGCGATGACTGAGGCGGCGAAGGCTGGCGCCCGAGCAAACGTAGACATGTTGAAGCGGAAGGGTGCCATTGACTTTGTAAAGGCGTCACAGCCTGACGTGCCGCCGGTCGAGAGTGTCCCGGTGGAGACAGAAGTCGTGCCTGCCCCAGCTGTAGGTACTCATTCGGGCAGCGGGGAAAGTGGCCTACATCCGACGGAAGGGTCCCAACAAACTCCCCAGCAGACCCCGTCGGAGGTGTCACGTGCCGGATTTCTGGAGGCACACACCCGGGCCGACGGTACCATAGAGACTCCCAGTCCGACAGCACGAGGGTCCGATCAAGCGAGCCGATCGGTCGCGCCGCCGCCTGTTGAAGCAGCGGAAGCCGAAGCCAACCGCTGAAGCTAGCTGAGACCTCCGGAGTTTATTTTTTTTTGCTTTCCTCCCTTTTTGTAGCCGCTGAGGCATATCAGCTTGTAAAGAATTTTGTGGGATAAAGTAAATTTCTGACTTGGTTTTCTATGATGTGTGTGTAGTATTTTTGAGTTATATTTCTCTTTTGTCGCTCAATGAACATTAAAGGAATTAAGATTGGTCCAAGTGCACCACGTAGCGGACGGGGTCCGCCGACGATTGCTGGCGTTGCCAGTTGCCCTCAGTGCTAGACTTGGTAACAATGGTTTGAATAATTCCTCGTTTCATTGATGGCTGACTGATCAGCGTACAAAAGTGGGGTAGTACCCGTTGGGTAGCTTCCCTTAGCTAAACATTTGAACAAAAATTTAGCTAAGTCAAGATGCGCATGGGTAGCGGTCTGACTATTTGTAATAATACCGAAGGTGTTCAGTATTCCACGGGCGGGGCGTCGTGACGCCGTCCTTGTCCATTAAGTAGAAGGTGCCTGGGCTAACGACTTCCACAATTTTGTATGGGCCCTCCCATGTTGGGCGGAGTTTTGTCGGTGGCGGAATGACTTCCTTCATGACCGAGTCCCCTAGTTGGAGGTTCCGGGCCTTGACTCTGGCGTTGTAAAAACGTGATACCCGCTGCTTTTTTGTAGATTGTGCAAATGGGCCTCGAGCCTTTTCTCTTCTAGGAGGTCCCTGTCCAAGTTGACGCCGGCGCTGTTGGTTCTGGCCCGTAGCCTTCGACTCTAGCGGTAGGTTGAGTACTTCAATGGGTAAGACAGCCTCTGTGCCGAACATCATACAAAAAGGGGTTTCTCCGGTGGCGGAAGTTGGAGTTGTTCGGATGGCCCACAGGACCTCTGGGAGCTTTTCCGCCCATAAACCCTTGGCGTTGTCGAGCTTCTTTTTTAACAACTTTTTTATTATCTTGTTCGCCGCTTCGACCTGGCCGTTGGTCTGGGGGTGGGCGACAGATGCAAACCTCAGCTTGGTGCCCAAGTTGGTGGTGAAGGAGATGAGCTCGTCATTGTTGAACTGTGTGCCGTTGTCCGTGATGATTGTGTGTGGGACACCGTAGCGGCAGTAGATATTCTTCCATAGGAAGCGAATTACCTTGGCGGTGGTTATTGCCGTCAGTGGTTCTGCCTCTATCCACTTGCTGTTGTAATCGATGGCAACAATGATGTATTTGAACTGACCCTTGGCAGTCTGGAATTTGCCCATCAGATCAAGGCCCCACGTAGAATGAATCCATGGGCCCATGATGATTGACAGTGGTTCCGCTGGTGCGTGTGGGAGATCTGCGAATTGCTGGCATTTGTGGCAAGACCGCGAAATCCGCCGGGCGTCATCGCCAAGTGTGGGCCAGAAGTACCCTTGTCGCATTGTGCGGTTGGCCAGGGATCTGGCGCCCGAGTGGTTTCCGCATTCCCCGCCATGGATTTCAGTTAGGACAACCCTTCCCTCCTCTGGGGTTAGACAGCGGAGGTTAGGATGGGTGAATCCCTGGCGGTAGAGCTTGACGTGCTGGATGTTGTAGCGGGTTGCTCTTCGTTGGAGCTGTCTTGCTTGGACCTTATCTTCTAGCAACGTTCCGTTGCGTTTATATGTAATGATCTCGTCCATCCAGCTGGGGTTGACGTGAACGTTGAAGATTTCCGCCAGGGTCTTTGTGATACTTGGCTTGTCCAGGCACTCCACCCTTGTGTCCGCTGGACTCTGATGTGGTTGGGCGGTTGCCAGTCTCGCTAGGGAATCAGCCTTAGCGTTCTTTTCCCTGGGGATTTGTGTGATTGTGTGAAACTTGAACTTTTTTAGCAACGTTTTTACGTACCCCAAATACGCCGCTAGTTGCTGGTCCTTGGCTTGGAAGCTGTCGTTGACCTGGTTGACAACTAGTTGGGAGTCGCTGAATATGTTGACGCTGTCAGCTCCTGAGTCAATGGCCAAGAGTAGGCCGGCGATGAGCGCCTCGTACTCCGCCATATTGTTTCAAGCTTTGAAGTTGAATTTCAACGCGTATTCTGCGTTTAGTCCCCCGGGTCCGGTTAAGATGACTCTGGCGCCGCTGGCCTTGGCACAGGCGGAGCCGTCCACATGTAGGTCCCAATCTGACTGTGGGGGAGTTGCCTCTGCACTGATTACTATTTCGGTTCCGGGCTTGGTTTGAGTACCGGGTTCCGGGTGGCGCTCAGTAAGTTCGGCGATGAAGTCCGCTACCGCCTGGCCCTTCATGGCGGTTCTTGGCTTGTACTCTATGTCAAATTCGCTGAGCTCAATCGCCCACTTACTGAGGCGCCCCGAGTGTTCAGGGTTCTGCATCACCTGCCTCAGCGGTTGATTGGTTAACACATGGATCGTGTGAGCCTGGAAATATTGCCGGAGGCGTCTGGCAGCCATGATAAGTGCGAGGGCTAGCTGTTCCAACGGTGAATACCTTGTTTCTGCTCCGTTCATACCTCTGCCGGCGTAGAATACTGGGAGTTCATCCTGGCCCTCCCGCCGAACAATGGCGCAACTTATTGCCGTTGCCGAGACCGCCAGATATATGAATAGTGTCTCTCCTTGGACAGGGACAGAAAGGAGAGGGACTGCCGCCAGATATTCCTTTAGGCCTTGGAACGCCGCCTGACATTCTGGGTTCCAGTCAATGACCTTCTTGTGAGTTGTTTTGAGCAGTTTGAAGAATGGGGCGCACTTGTCAGTAGTCGAGAGATGAATCGAGAAAGGGCGGTTAATTGCCTTGGAGACACTGGACGTCTACCTTATACTTCGGGTCCGACAGGTTAAGGATGGCCTGTACCTTGTCTGGGTTAGCCTCGATACCTCGCTCGCTGACGATGTAACCCAGAAATTTGCTAGCGGTGACTGCAAAGAAACATTTTTCTGGGTTGAGGCGCATACCATAGGCCAGGAGGATGGTTACTATGATCCTGAGGTTTGCCACATGTCCACTGGCCTTTATGCTCTTAACTAGCATGTCGTCCACATAGACCTCGATGATTTTCCCAGATGCTCAGCGAACATGCGTTCATCAACCGTGATAAGTTGCACCGGCGTTCTTCAGACCAAAAGGCATGACATTGTAGCAGTAGAGGCCTTTGTCGGTGGTGAAGGTGGTGCATTCTTGGTCGCTGGGGTGCATTCTGATCTGATTGTATCCGGAGAAGGCATCCATCATGCTGAGGAGTTCGTGTCCGGCGGTTGCATCGACCAGCTGATCGATGCGAGGTAGCGGGAAACTATCCTTTGGGCATGCCTTGTTGAGATTTTTGAAGTCGACGCACATCCGCCACTTGCCGCTGGGCTTTTTTACCATTACCAGATTTGAGATCCACTGAGGGTAGATGACCTGGCGGATGAATCCAATGTCCCGTAGTTTGGCGACCTCCTGTCCGATTGCCTGGTACTTTTCTTCATCAAAAGCCCTCCGCTTCTGCTTGATGGGATAAAAGGAAGGTTTGATGGTCAGCTTATGGGTGATTATTTCAGTGGAGATGCCAGGCATGTCCGCATAGGACCATGCAAAAACGGTGGCGTTATCACGTAGGAACTGAGTGAGCTTTGCCTCTACTTTTGGATCTAGATGGGCGCCTATGCGGACTGTCCTCTCAGGATGCTCGTCTGAGATGCAGACGACCTTCAGCGACGTGTCCGGGTTGACCGGCTCCTTCATTACATATTTCTTCTCCTCATCTCTAGGATCCTCAAAGATATTCGGTGGTGGTGGGTCATTACCCACTGTCAGGATTTCATGGCGGCGCGTTGACCGCGCTACAGTTGTTGAATAGCATTCTCGTGCCAGCTGCTGGCTTCCCCTCACACAGCCTGTGCCGTTGGGCGTGGGGAACTTCATGAGAAGCATGTATCCGGCAATGATGCACTTGAGCTTGTTAAGCGCTGGTCGACCAATGATGGCGTTGTACGAACTGAAACAGTCGACAATGATGAACTCCGTGTGGACCTCCGCCATACAGGGACTGGTGCCAATAACTAGTCGCATGTAATCCGACCCTAGTGGTTGTGTGATGTCACCGGAGAAGCTGAGCAGTGGCTCGTGATCCTGGAGTAGTTTCCTGTTCCGCTTGAGATGGTCGTAGCAACCGCTGAAGATGACGTTGACGGCGGACCCGCTATCCACCAAGATTCTCCCCACCGAGAATTTGCCAAGAATGGCATCGACCAAGAATGGGTCGTCATGGGGTAAATGTACTCCGCGCTCCTCCTCTTCTGAAAAGGTAATAGGTTCCCAACCTGATTTCGGTAGTTTGGCGGATCTTTCGTAGCGGATGTTGCAAACTTCCTTTGGGTGGTTGGCGCGTTCATAGCGCTTTCTTGCCCTGTGAGACATGTTGGTGATTGGAGCACCGCCATCGATGGTGTTGATGCGGCCCAAGGTCTCAACGTTGGCAATCACTGGTGGTGGTTGGCGCACCTTGAACTGCTCCAACTTGCCGTCACGGTACAAAGTCTCAATGGCTGTTTTGAGAGCATTGCAGCTGTTTGTATTGTGGCCGCTGTCCGCGTGGTATTTGCACCACTTGCCGGTGTTCCTGGGTTTGCCTGTTTTTGGGTACTTTGGAGGGGGTGGCGGTGGATCTGATCCTTGCACTGATTATAGATATCTTCATATGAGGCCGTTAGGACCGTGAAAACTGCGTACGCTGCGAGGATTCCGTCTGCTTGTTGTGGTTATCCCCATGAGTTGGGCGGTTTCCCTTGTAATAATGCTGCCCCTTCTGCCGCTTGGTTTGGTGGTGGCCCTGCTGCCATTCCCTTTTCTTGTCAGTTGGCGGTGCTGAGGGGGGCTTGTCAGCGGTTTCCTTGTGACTGGAAGATGGTTGTGTTGACCTTGCTGGCGTTGCCGGCGGTGGGGTTTCTCCATATGTAATGAATTCCGCCTGGGCGTGAATGACCGCCTCACTCATGACGTGGTCGTACGTTGCATTGGGATGATTGTAATTGAGGTGATAGAGGAACGGTCCCTTGAGGAGTCCCTTCCTGAAGGCCGCCGATGCCATAGTCTTGTCTAGATCGCGGCATTGAGATGCTGCCGCCCGCCACCTTGTGACAAAGGCCTTCAGTGATTCGTCCTCCCCCTGTTTAACGCTGAAAAGCTGACTTGTGTTGTGATGTCCGGCGGACAATAAGATGAAGCGGGAGAGGAAAGCGTGCGACAGTGCATGGAACGAGCCGACAGATCCTGGCGGACATTCAAAAAACCAGTTCATTGCCTCGCCGTCCAACGTTTCGCTGAATAAATGGCACAAGGTGGCGTCGTCGAAGCCCTTGTTGTTGGTGACCTTCTTGAAGGTGTCCATGTGGACAAAGGGATCGGTCATTCCGCCATATTGTGATATTTTTTTTTGCATGTGTCGGTCTGACGGCCTGCAGGATCGCGGCGGAAAAGGGGCCGGGTCTGGAAGTAAATAGCGGGTTCCGGGTTGACGTCGGGACACCCGTCTCCGCCCGGATCAACCTCTGCTCCAGTTGGTGCATCCTGTCTAATAGCTGGGCGGTTGCATCGCCGGCGGAATCGGCCTGACTGACCTGCCGAGTTGGCCTGTGCCTAGGTATGGGCGGATCACCCTCAGTCCTTGTCCTGGCATTCGAGCGACTGGTGTGCGGAAGTGATTCCGCCACCTGCTCTGACATTAGTTGAGGTATGGGCGGTGGTCCCATTCCCGACAACCCAGGTGGGTTCAGCGGTACATGCATTTGTACGACCGGCCCTGGCGCCATTGTGCCGGCGCTGGGTCGACTACGCCTGGTGCTGCGTGACTGCTCGCTCTGTGCCGGGCGGTCGGTGGCCGCCAAAGTGTTTTTTAGTTCCTCAAAACGTGTCATGAGCGCGGCCATCTGTCTCTGGGTTTCGGCCTTCTCCCTGCGCTCCTCCTCACGCTCTCTATTTGCCTTATGAAGATCCGCCAGTGCTATCTCGTACATGGTGACAAGATCCTGGCCTGACGGGCGGCTGCTGCCTGGATTTGCCTCACCGCCGGGGTTGGCTGGGGTTGTGAATAGTGCGCGGTTAACGCCGATCGCGGGGTCGGAGGGTTGGGGAATGGCGGGGAGCTCTGCCTGCTCCTCAGCGTTTCCCCCGCTACCGTTAGTCATGGTGATTGTAGCGGGATGACCTTTTGTTCAAAAGGTTCCCACAGACGGCGCCAATGTTAATGTCTAAAAGTCTAGCGGTAGCCAGACCTTAGTTAACGCTGATCCGGTGGGCGGATCGTTACTTGTATTAGTGTTGCGGTTCCTGTTACCTGTCAAGTAAAATACAACGGGCGTCAGAGGGAGACCGCGCTGGGCGGTCTTCAACTCTCCGATGCCTAAGTTAGTCAATGTATTTATGTTGACAAAGTAACAGTAGGTAAGTATTGAATGCGTAATTAATGAGGAGAGAGGAGAGAACCTTTTATAGGTGAGGAGGAGGTTGATCTTCTCTTTGTTTTCGATGTGGGACTGATATGCTTCAGTTCCCAGTTTCAGAAGCTTCTGATGCCATCTTGGCGCAGCGCGTGACGGCGCGTCGGTGGCGATCTGGAGGTGTTCCGATGATGCTGAGGTTGCAGCCCGTCTGGCGGTGTGTCTGCATGTCATTCCTTAGGTTGGAATTAGTGCCTTCGGCGGTACAATGAGCATGGCCCATTATAGCTAATTATGCTTGCAAATGTACATGTATGTACACTTAGTAATCGGCATAACCAAGGATTAAAGTTAGCTTTTCAATCCCTGTGGTACGATAATTTCGGGTTCAAATATTTCCCACTTCTTTGATGACTGTGCCCTTATTGTGCGTAAGTTGCATTTTAGCACACAAATCATAGTCTTCACCAATCAAATGATGTTTGTCCTGGACTTGAAGAGACTGAACGTTGATCTCCAACGGTAAAACCGTGTCGTGGCCAAATATCAAAGCATAAGGTGCCGTGGCAGTGGGGCTACTCTTAGAGGTGCGGTAGGCCCAAAGAGTTTCGAACAACGTGTGATGCCACTAGCAAGGATTTTCTGCCAGCATCTTCTTTAACAAGGTGATGATGATCTTATTACTGGCCTCTGCTTGGCCGTTGGATTGGACATAATAGGGAGTGCTATGAATAAACTGTATGCCTAAGTCAACGACGAGTTGTGCCATGTCGCGACCCATGAATGCTGCCCCCCCTGTCCGAGACGAAAATCTCTGGAACGCCAAACCTGCAAATAATATGAGTAAAGATAAATTGTCGGATTGTTGCACTAGAAGCCTCCTTTAAAGGCTCAGCTTCGACCCACTTAGTAAATAAGTTAGTGGCGACGATGATGAACTTGTACTGAAGAAAGGAGTAGGGATGAATCATTCCAATCAAGTCTAGTGCCCAGCCGCACGCCAGCCAAGGCTTAATAATAGGCTGCATAGGTATGTTGGGAATGTGTTGGACTGTCTGTGTGCCTGGCAATCCTGGCAACCCTTCGCGAATGCGATGCAGTCTTTTAGTATACTAAGTCAATAATAGCCATGTCTCCGGATAAGCCAATGTATCTTTAGGCTAGCTTGATGAGCTCCACATACGCCTGCATGTGCTTCTCGCATCAAGCGCTTAGCTTCAAGGCCATATACACACATGAAATCTATGCCGTCGTCTCCGCGGCACCGCAGCTCATAATTCTCGAGAAAATAATTAAGCGCGAGAAAGCGGATCTTCTTGTCTGTTTAGGAGTTTGGCTGCTTGAGGTATGCGATCAAAGGGACACACCAGTCCACATCGATAGGATCTAACATAACCACGGTTGGCTTATCAGGTGGGTCAGGCCTCACGAGCCATAAGGGCAATGTGGGGCGCTCGACTTTTAAGATCTGTTCGCAAACTCCATATTTTAAAGTAATGCCTGTAGCCAGTTGGACGAGCTCATTGACAGCAAAATTACGCTCGCGGGGGATATATTCTAAGTCCACGCCATGCAATTGGTTCAGGAGCTCAAGTGCACGATCCAAGTATGGTGCAAGCAAGTAGCTCGTGCACCTAAACTTCTCACGAAGCTGATTATTAACGAGTAGAGAGTTCTCGCGAACCTGGATGTCTCTGACCCCTAGTTCTAGCAACACCTCTAGGCCTATAATGAGGGCCTCATACTCAGCTTGGTTATTAGTGCACCAGAACTCCAACTGGAAAGAATAGGAAAACCGATCGCTGGTTGGGTTCTCCAAAACGACGCCTGCCCCCGCTAGTGTGTCCAGGCCATTCTTGAACCGTCAAAATATAGCAATCAGGGTTGGAGTGAGATTGTAGCTTGATATAACGCAGCGTACTCTGGCAAGCACACCAAGTCCGGTCGATCTATTATTTCAGTAGCAACCTCTAAATCTAGTACCGTTGGTACGTCCAATATAGTGTGTACATACATGTACATTTGCAAGCATAATTAGCTATAATGGGCCGCGCTCATTGTTCCGCCAAAGGTACCAATTCCAGCCAAAGGAATGACATGCAGGCGTACCGCCAGGCAGGCTACAACCTCGGCGTCGGACCACCTCCAGATCGCCGCCGACGCGCAGCCACGTGCCTCGCCAAGATGGCATCAGAAGCTTCTGAAACTGGGAACTGAAGCATGTCAGTCCCACATCGAAAACTAAGAGAAGATCAACCTCTTCCTCACCTATAAAAGGTTCTCTCCTCTCTCCTCATTAATGACGCATTCAATACTTACCTACTGCTACTTTGTCAACGTAAATACATGGACTGACTTAGGCATCGGAGAGTTGAAGACCGCCCGGCGCGGTCTCCCTCTGACGCCCATTGTATTTTATTTGACACGTCGCGGAGGCTTCGAGAACAACATAAGTACCGATCCGCCCACCGGATCAGCGTTAACTAAGGTCCAGCTACCGCTGGGCTTTTAGACATTAACATAGTGTGATGTGCCAGAAAGTCTGCGATGGCTTGCCCCTTTACTGCTTTCTGTGGGACATACTCCAGGGAAAATTCTGACAATACGACCACCCATTTGCCAATGCGACCTCTCAGGATAGGCTGCGACAACATATATTTGACTAGATCAGTCTGAGCGATGATGCAAGTAGTAAAGGATAACATGTAATGGCGCAACTTACATGTTGAGAAGTATAGCGTGAGACACAGCTTTTCCATTGGAGTGTACCTCATTTCACAATCTGTGAGTGTCCTGCTGAGGTAAAAGATAGCATGCTCTACGCCATCTTCATCGTCCTGAGCGAGTAGGTTGCCAATGAAAGCCTCAGCTGCCAAAATATACAACTTTAGTGGGAATCCAGGCCTGGGAGGAACAAGCACTGGCGACCTTGCGAGATAGGTCTTGATTTTATCAAAGGCCTCTTAGTGTTTAGGCTCTCAGACAAATTCATTTTGGCCTGGTAGCTTCAGCAACGGGGAAAAAGGCTGAATTTTGCCAGCGGAGTTAGAGATGAACCGCCATAGAAAATTGATCTTGCCCAGTAGCCGCTGTAGCTCTTTCTTCATTAGCAGGGGAGACGCGTTAATGACCGCATTCGCCTTATCCTCAAGGACCTCAATGCCCCTTTGGTAGACAATGAAACCCAGAAAGTCACCTGCCTGAACTCCGAAAACGCATTTAGCAGGGTTCATCTTGAGTTTGTGTAGCCGCATGTGCTCGAAAACCTTTCTAAGGTCCTGTTAATGGTTGTGACCGAATGGTCTAATTAACGCTAAGTAAAGAGGCAGAGAGAGACACACACACAAGTATAGTGGTTCGTCTCCCACTAAAGCGGGAGTCTCTGTCCACTTGAAAGCTTAACTAGTGTGTTTGGGCCTTACGGCCCAAGAGGATTACAAGAGATGTAATGGGATGATGATCTAAGTGGGTGGAGATCCCTTTTATAAGTAAGGAAGCCTCCCCTCTTACACTTGTTTTCCAATGTGGGATGCTAAAGCCACTATTCTAGTCTAGAAAGCCATGTTTTGGAGGCATATATCTTGGCAAGGCCGGGAAGGTGGCTTCCCGGAGAGGTGTTGGCCTCTTCCGACTACCGTGGCGTAGCTTGGACATAAGGCTACGGGATGCATGTCTCGGTTGGGGCCCACCATGGCTTGTGGGTCCCCCCAAAAAGGGTGTTACTTATGCTTGGTGATGTAGAAAAGTAGCTTGCTAGTAGAGGTATCTACAAGTCTGCAATATGGTCCCCTCACTTTTTGGACTTCACGACTACGTCATCAATGTAAACCTCTAATATCTTTCCAAGTATGTCATGGAAGATCAGGTTAATGGCTCTCTAATAGGTGGCCCCAGCATTCTTCAGACCAAAGGGCATGACCACATATTCAAAAACTCCCACGAAACCCGGGCAACAGAATGTGGTCTTGTGCCTGTCTTCCCCCACGACCGGAATCTAGTGATACCCTGCAGTTTCGTCCATGAAGCACAACAGTTAATGTCCTGCTACTGCATCTACCAACATATCCGATATCGGCATGGGATAGACGTCTTTGGAGGTAGCCATATTATGGTCTCTGTAATCCACACAAACCCTCATTTTGCCGTTTTTCTTGCGAACATGCACTATATTGGATAGCCACTGATTTTACTTGGTCACACTAATGATGTCAGACTTATGCATCTTTTCTACCTCCTCCTTAACCAGAACTTGGGTCTCCGAGTTCATCTTTCGTGGCTCTTGCTTTACAGACCTCTTATCAGGCAACATTGGCAGCTGATGGCAAACCAAGTCAATAGATAGGCCCAGCATGTCTTCATACTTTTTTACGAAACAATCCTTGTATTCCAACAACAAGTCAATGAGCCTCTGCTTCTCGCTAGGCTCTAGATGGGTGCTAATAGCCACTTCCATGGGCTCATCAATTGTTCCCAAATTGACTTTCTCAGTAGGGTCCATAACTGTACTTACATTAGCATTTGCTAGTATAATTAGCTACAATGAGCCACGCTAATACTACCACCAGCGGTACCAACTCCATCCAAAGGAGTGACCTACGGGAACACAGCCAAGCAGGCTACCACCTGAGCCCCGGTTTACCCCCAGATCACCGCCGACGCGTCGCCACGCGCTTTGCCAAGATAGCATTAGAAGCTCCAGAAGCTGGGGACTGAAGCACATTAGTCCCACATCGAAAACATGGAGAAGATCAGCTCCCTCCTTACCTATAAAAGGTTCTCTCCTCTCTCCTCATTAATTACGCATTTACTACTTACGTACTGTTACTTTGTCAACACAAATACATTGACTAACTTAGGCATCCGAGAAGAGAAGACCGCCCAACGCGGTCTATTTCTGACGCCTCTTTGTATTTTACTTGACAGGTAGAGGAAACTGAGAACTCAGCAAGTGACGATCCGCCAATCGGATCAGCGTTAATCGGATTTGAGTTACCGCTCAAATTCTAGACATTAACATTGGCGCCATCTGTGAGAATCCTTGAAAAAGAGGTCATCCCACCACTACCCTGACTGGCGGTAGCGGGGAAAACGCTCAGCAACAAGCGGACCAGTCCGCCGACCCCCACCCTACAAACCTAGCAGCTAATGTTGACCCAGTGGTAAAAGTTAACAGTGCATTATTCAATACCCCATCAAACCTGGCGTGGAGTCCCAGTAGGGCAGCAGTCCCCCACTGGTTCGGGACCTTGCCGCTATGTATGAACTGGCATTGGCGGACCTCCACAAGGCAAACAAGGAGCGCGAACAGGAGCGCATAGAGAAGGCCAAGGCCCAAAGGCAGGTGACCACGCTGATGTCAAAATTCAACGAATTAAAGAAGGAGCTGGAGGCAAACGCTAACACAACACAGAGCGAGGAATCACGGAGCATCAGACGCAGTCAACCCAATACGGGCGGAATGGTACCCATACCAGTCATACAGATGCAGATACCGCTGAACCCAGCAGAGATGACGTGCCTACCTCCTCTACCCCGCCTAATGATAGAGCAGGAAGCGAATCACAGCCAAACACCAACCGCCCGGCGGCCAGGGCTAGAACTGAAGGTAATCCACCTACCTCCAGGCTGGAGCTGGTTCAGCAGAACCTCCATAAAGGGCTCGCTGGCGACACAACCAACCCTAATCCTGGAAAGGATGCAACAATTAGAGTAAAGGCTAGTTCGGGCGGAGACAGGCGCCCCAGTGACAACGCCAAATCCGCTCTTTAGATCTATACCAGGACCATTCACCACCAGAATCCTGCAGGCCGTCAGACCAGCACATGAAAAGACACCAAAGATTTCACATTACAGCGGCATGTCCGACCCCTTCGTCCACATGGAAACCTTCAAGAAGGTCACTAACAATAAGGGATTTGACACCACCACCCTCTGCCACTTTTTCAGTGAAACATTGGACAGTGAGGCAATGAGTTGGTTCTTCGAATGCCCGCCAGGCTCCATCGACTCATTCCACGCACTGTCAAACACTTTCCTATCGCGGTTCATCCTGTTGGTCGCCGGACATCACAACACAACTCAGCTGTTCAACCTCAGGCAAGGGGCAGCGGAAACGTTGAAGGAGTTCGTCACTAGGTGGCGAGCGGCGGCATCTTAGTGCCGCGATCTCCACAAGACAATGGCGCTGGCAGCCTTCAAACAAGGACTCCTCAAGGGACCATTTCTCTATCATCTCAATTACAATCATCCAAATGCCGCATATGACCATGTCATGAGTAAGGCTGTGATCCATGCACAGGCAGAATTCATCACATATGGAGAAACCCCCCTCTACCGCTGCCAATGCCTACCAAGTCCATTCAACCTTCTACTAGCCATCAAGAGACCGCTAGCAAAACCTCTACTACGCCGCCAACTGATAAAAAGAGAGAATGGCAACAAGGCACCTACCAGAACAAGCGGCAGAAGAACCAGCATTACAACAAGGGCAACCGCTCATCCCGTGGGGATAGCCGTAATAAACAGAAGGAGTCCTCCCAGCGGTATGCAGTGTTCACAGTCATCACAGCCTCATATGAAGAAATATACGACCAGTGCAAGGACCAAATTCCACCACCACCCCCAAGAAAATACCCAAGGGTAGGGAAGCCCAGGAACACCGACAAATGGTGCAAATACCATGAGGACAGCGGCCACAATACCAATAATTGCAACGCTCTCAAGACAGCAGTGGAGACTTTGTACTGCGATGGTAAGATGGAGCAATTCAAGATACGCCAACCGCCACCCGTGGTCCCCAACATCGAACAAATGGGTCGCATCAATACCATCGACAGCGGTGCTCCAATTACCAACATGTCCCACAGGGCAAAAAAGAGTTATGCGCGCGCTAATCACCCCAAAGAGGTTTACAATATCCGCTACGAGAGGTCCACCAAACTCCCAAGGTCGGGTTGGGAACCCATTACCTTCTCAGAGGAGGAGGATCGCGTAGTGCATCTACCCCACGACGATTCATTCTTAATCGACGCCATACTCGATAAATGGTGAATTGGGAGGGTCCTTGTGGACAGCGGATCCGCTGTCAATTTCATCTTCAATGATTGTTATGGCAAACACCAGCAGAATAGAAAATTACTCCAGGATCATGAGCCATTGCTCAGCTTCTCAGGAGACATCACGCAACCATTGAGTTTTGACTACATGCGACTAGTTATCGGCGCCAGTCCATGTACAGCAGAAATCCATACGGAGTTCATAATTGTCGACTGCTTCAGTTCATTCAATGCCATCATCGGTCGACCGGCACTCAACAAGCTCAAATGCATCATAGCCAGATACATGCTTCTTAGGAAGTTCCCTGCGCCACGGGACAGGCTATGTGAAAGGAAGTCAACAATTGGCACGAGAATGCTACTCCACAACCGTAGCTCGGTCAACATGCCGCCATGAGATACTAACAGTAGTAAACAATGTGCCACCGCCAGACATCTTTGAGGACCCTAGAGATGACGAGAAGAAATATGTCAAAACGGAGCCTGTCAACCCAGAAACATCTTTGAGGGTTAACAGTATCTCCGACGAACACCCTGAGCAGACAGTCCTCATCGGCGCTCAGCTAGACACAGAGGTAGCGACTGAGCTCACCCAGCTTCTACGTGACAACGTCGCCATCTTTGCATGGTCCTACGCTGACATGCTGACATCTCCCCTGAGATCATCACACATAAGCTAAGCATCAAACCTTCCTCCAACCCTATCAAGCAGCTGCGGAGGGCCTTTGATGAGGAAAGGTATCGTGCAATTGGGGAGGAAGTCGCCAAACTACAGAACATTGGGTTCATCCTCCAAGTCAATTACCCTCAATGGATTTCCAACCAGGTCATGGTCAAGAAACCTAGCGGAAAGTGGCGGATGTGTGTCGACTTCAAGGGCCTTAACAAGGCATGCCCCAAGGACAGTTTCCCGCTACCCCGCATAGACCAACTGGTTGATGCCATCGCTGGACACGAGCTACTGAGCATAATGGACGCCTACTCTGGCTACAATCAGATTAAGATGCACCCTGGTGACCAGGAGTGCACCGCCTTAACCACCGACAAGGGCCTATATTGCTACAATGTCAAACTCTTCGGTTTGAAGAACGCTGGTGCAACTAATCAGCGGTTGATGAATGCCATGTTCGCTGAGCATCTGGGCAAAATAATAGAGGTATACGTGGACGACATGTTACTAAAGAGCATCAAAGCCAATGGACACGTGGCAAACCTCATAATTATATTCGCCATTCTCTTAACTTATGGTATGCGCCTCAACCTAGAAAAATGCTTCTTTAGCGTCACCGCTAGCAAATTCCTAGGGTACATAGTCAGTGAACGGGGCATAGGGGCCAATCCTGGCAAGGTGCAGGCCATCCTCAACATGAAAGCTCCAGAATGGAAAAAGCACGTTCAAAGCCTCCAGGGCAAGCTAACCGCCCTCTCTCGGTTCATTTGCATACTCAATGACAGATGCCTCGCATTTTTCAAGGTCCTAAAGACGACCCACAGAAAGGTAATCAACTGGAACCCAGACTGTGAGGCGGCATTCTAGAGCTTGAAAGAGTACTTGGCAGCAGTCCCACTTCTCTCCATTCCTGTGCAAGGGGAGACACTGTACATATACCTAGCTGTATCACAATCAACGGTAAGCTACACCATTGTCCGGCGAGAGGGCTAGGAGGAGCTCCCCGTATTCTACTCCAGCAGAGGCATGAACAAGGCGGAAACAAGATACCCCCCCTGGAACTGCTCACTCTTGCACTTATTGTTTCCGTTAGACGCCTCTGCCAATATTTTCAAGCCCACACCATTCATGTCTTAATAAACCAACCGCTGAGGCAGGTAATGCAAAACCCTGAGCACTCTGGGAGCCTAAGCAAGTGGGCCATCGAGCTCAGCCAGTTTGACATTGACTACAAACCAAGAACCGCCATGGAAGGCCAGGCGGTGGCAAACTTCATCTCTAAGCTCACCAACCGTTAGGATGAACCCAACCAAGGCACACAAGAGGCCATCATGGAAATGACAACTGTTGAGGAACCAGCCCCCCAACAACAGTCAGACTGGAACCTCCACGTTGACGACTCCGCTTGCGCCAAGGCCTGCAGCGCCGGAGTCATCCTTACAAGACTGATGGTACTAAACTTAGAATATGCGTTGAGGTTCAATTTCAAAGCCTCAAACAACATGGCGGAATATGAAGCACTCATTGCCAGCTTACTCCTCGCCATCGACTCGGGCGTTGACAGTGTCAACATATTCAACGATTCCCAGTTAGTCGTTAACCAAGTCAATGACAGTTTCCAGGCCAAGGTTCAACAGTTAGCGGCATACTTGGGGTACGTCAAGACACTCCTTAAAAAATTTAAATTTCTCACCATCACACAGATCCCCAGGGAAAAGAACACCAAGGCTGATTCACTAGCGAGGCTAGCAACCGCTCAACCACACCAATGTCTAGCGGATACAATGGTGGAGAGCCTAGACAAGCCAAGCATCACAAAAACCCTGGCGAAGATTTTCAACATTGTGACCGGTTCTAGTTGGATGGATGAAATCATCAAACACAAGTGCAATGGGACATTACCAGTGGATAAAGTCGAGGCGCGATAGCTCAAGCGGAGAGCAACCCGCTACAACATACAGAATGGAAAACTTTACCACCAGGGGTTTACTCATCCCAACCTCCGATGTCTGACCCCAGAAGAGGGAAAAAACGTGCTTACAATGACACACGCCAGGGAATGCGGAAACCACTCTAGTGCCAGGTCTTTGGCCAATCACACAATGCAACAGGGACACTTTTAGTCCACGCTCGGCGACGACCCCAGAAGGGTGTCCAGGTCCTGCCACAAATGTCAACAGCATGCTGCCCTCCCCCATGCCCTGGCAAAATCCCTATAAATCATTATCGGCCCATGGATCCATTCCATGTGGGGCCTAGACTTTTTGGGAAAATTCCCAACCGCTAAAGGTCAGTTCAAATACGTCATTGTCGCCATCGACTACAATAGCAAGTGGATCGAAGCAGAACCACTGACGGCAATAACAACCGCCAAGGTAACTCACTTCCTTTGGAAGAATATCTATTACCGATACGGCGTTCCGTACACAATCTTCACAAACAACGGCACACAGTTCAATAACAAGGAACTCATCTCTTTCACCACTAACTTGGGCACCAAGATGAGCTTTGCATCAGTCGCTCACCCCCAAACCAATGGCCAAGTCGAAGCAGCAAACAAGATAATCAAGAAACTGCTAAAAAAGAAGCTCAACGACGCCAAGGGTTTATGGGCAGAAAAACTCCCGGAAGTTCTGTAGGCCATCTAGACTACTCCAACTTCCGCCACCGGTGAAACGCCATTCTTTATGATGTTCGGTACTGAGGCCATCCTACCCATTAAGGTCACACAACCTACTGCCAGAATCGAAGGCTACCATTCCGAGACCAACGACGAAGGCGTCAACCTCGACAAAGACGTCCTCGAGGAAAAACAACACAAAGCCCCACTGCACAACTTGCAAAACAAGCAACGGGTTTCACATTTTTATAACGCCAGAGTCAAAGCCTGGAACCTCCAGCTGGGGGATTGGGGTAATGAAGGAGGTTATTCCGCCACCACTCCGCCCAACTTGGGAAGGTCCATACAAAATTGTGGAAGTCGTTAGCCCCAGCACCTTCTACTTAATAGACAAGGATGGCGTCACAACGACCCACCCTTGGAATACCGAACACCTTCGGTATTACTACAAATAGCCACGCCGCTACCCTAGAACATCTTGACTTAGCTAAATTTTTGTTCAATATTTAGCTAAGGGAAGCTACCCAACGGGTACAACCCAACTTTTGTAAATGCTGATCAGTCAGCTAATCAATGAAACGAGGAATTATTCAAACCATTATCATCAAGTCCAGGCACAGGTTCAAGTGGCAACGCCAACAATATTCGGCAAACCACGTCCGCTACACTGTGCACTTGGAACAATTTTAATTCCTTTAATGTTTCGATGATTAACAAAAGCACAAGTCCAAACTCTGGCGGTAAAAGCAACATTCAAACAACAATAATTGAAAGGCATACGACACTGAAAATTTTCAAACACACTTCCGTCTATTCAGGGTCGGGACTCCCCGTCCAAAAAGTCATTACAAAATATATATATATATATATATATATGCAGGTCTCAGCGGCATTACAATACAAAAGTGTGGTGGAAGGCAACATCTTCAACAATTTTCAGCACTGCCCTGCTCACCCTCGGCAGGCGGTTGCTGCGCGTCCATACGACTTGTCTGATCAGAGCCATGCACAATCGGGCTTGGGGTCATGATGGGCCCGTCCGGCCGAGTATGAGCCGCCAGAACATTGGCCCTAGAGACCTTGGACTGGGTAGGCACCAAGGTTCTAAAAAACGCTAGGCGGGGACTATGAGGTTTTTTTTTTTTTTTTTTTAATTTTATTTTTATTTTTATAACATATAAATGATATAAATGATATAATTATAACTTATAAATGATATAATTATATAAAAAAAAACTGCAAAACAAAGCCTAAAACAATTGCAAAAACAACCTGCAAATCTGCAATTCAGTAACCAAATCCAAATCTGCAATTCAAAGTCTAAATATATCTAATTCAATATTTATCAAGCAACATTCCAACCAAGCAACAATCCAAATCTGCAACATATAATTACATAAATAAAAATATAAAAGGTAAAAAGGTATCCGCAAATTCTCAAATTCCAAATCTGCTATATGTTATAATTATATAAATCTGCAACATTCCAAATCTTCCAAGCCTAATCCTCAAATTCTTCTTCTCCATATCCCTCTAGTACTCCCTCCTCATCGGACTCAAACTCAAAAGTCATCTCATCTTCTTCCTCTTCATCCGATACAAAATCCTCCTCATGAAGTTCTCTAATTTCTTGAATTCTACTACTTCTCTTATGCTCTAAGCTGCTATCCACTCCCAATCCCAATCCCTCTCCAACTACTTCACTAGTAAGAACGAAATCTACATCTTCATCACCACGATCCACAATCCATCCTTGGGCCATAGTAGCTTCACATGCTAGTAATACATCCACATTCTTCTCTTTCATTCTTCTCTTTTTATTGATGATCTTGGCATTGAATTGGACATAAACTAAATTGTTCAACCTCGTTGTATCTAGTCTATTCCTTTTCTTTGTATGGATCTACATAAAGAAAAAAAAATGAGTATATTATGAGTTTCTAAATAAGTAAACTACATTCCTACTTGCTTATAAACTTACAAAAATGCATAACTAAATAAATACGTACTTACCCCCTCAAAAGCGCTCCAATTTCTCTCACATCCGGATGAGCTTGTGGTCAATGAAAGTATCCTTTTAGCCATACTTTGAAATCTTGGTACAAGGTTTCCATAAATATTCCACCACAAAACTTAAAAAAAAAAAAACAGAAAAAAAACAACAACAATAATGAATTAGCCAAACTCCAAAAACAAAACAAACAAAACAATAACAATTGGCTATATAAAAAAAATAAAAAATAAGTTGGTATTTCTTACCCGGATTATAATTGTCATCATTTTGTGCGCATCCCGCCTTAGCCAAACCTCTTCCAAATCCATCCTCTTTCTTCAAATACTTGTGCAATTCTACATTTGTCACCAAACTTTGAGTTTGAATGTCATCAGGAAAGAATGTCTCAACACAAGTGAAGAACCCATCCATGACCACATTATCATTCTCAAGACTTGGATTGGCATATGTGTAGTAAGGGTTCAAGAGGTAACCCGCTAAATGCAATGGACTATCAAGTCGACCACGGGCTTTTCCATCAACAATGTCAAGGATTGGACGATAGTGAGTTTCTTGATCTTTGAATGCCATTTTAATCTCCTCCTTGGCTCTAAGTAGTTCTCCATACACAAAGCCCATTGATGGCTTTCTATCCCCATCAACAAGGCGAAGCACCTTGACTAAATGGGCAAACACCTTCAAGCAAGACTTACCCCATTCCAAAAAGAAGCACTCAAAGCAATATTCACCGCCGCCTTCCCCTTTACACTCTTTGCATGCTTGCTTTCATTCCATTCATCACTAGTAATCATAGCTCTCAACTCATTCTTCTTCTCCATCAAGCTTTGCAAAGTGAGGAAAGCTGCTGCAAATTTACTGACTCCCGGCCTCACTATATCTCTTTTCTTTGTAAACTTCCTCATCAATGCCAAAGTCTTGTGATGTGCATAAATATAGATGGTGAAGCTCTTTGCCCTCTCAATCACCCCTTTGAATCTAGGTTGGTTGCCACTTCCTTGAAACATAAGATTCAAGGTGTGAGTTGCACATGAAGTCCAAAATATGTTTGGCCTCTTCAACTTCATCAAATCTCTCGCCGTCATATTATTTGAAGCATTGTCCGTCACCACTTGAACCACATTTTGTGGCCCAACATCTTCAATGCATTTGTCCACATATTCAAAAATACGTCCCGGTGTGTGCCTCATCCGATGCTTCCTTTGAAGAAAGAAAAGTTGTGCCTTCCGCACAATTGACACACAAATTCATGATACTTCTTCTTTTCTGGTCGCTCCAAGCATCGGTCATAATAGAGCAACCATTCAAAGCCCACTCTTCTTCTTGCTTCTTCAATAAACTTTTAGTTCTCTCTACCTCTTCCTTCAATAGTGGCTCCCTTAATTGATATTGGCTTGGAGGTCGGTAACCCGGGCCAAATTGACCAACCGCTTCAACAAACCTCTTGAAGCTATCACTATCAACGGCATGAAAAGGAATCCCGACTTCATACACCCATCTAGCCAAGTATTGATGCACACTATGTGTTCTTTGCTTGAAAAGTGCATCATTGATATTTTGTTGCCTCATCTTCCTACTTCCATCCAATGAAGAATCCGGATCGATGAGGGTTGCAAAACGGTCCATAGGCCCAAGAGTATGCGACATTCTTCTTGTCCCTTGACTCGCTTCATTGTCTTCATCTCCTTCAACAATGACTTCTTGCCTCACTTCTGCTTCATGTCTACTCTTTTGTTTCTTCTTACACTTTGCCTCTTCAATAGCATTCTTGCATTTGGCTTTATCCTCATCCGAAGACTTTTTACAAGGAGCCACATTTCCCTTGATGTGGGCAATATGTTGCTTCATTCGATATATTCCACCACTAACTAATTTCCCATACAACTTACACTTCAACCTATCCAAGTTTGAGGCATCGCCAACTCCGCATATTCCCATCCAATATCACCCGAACCACGCTTCAATGATGAACCTAACTCTGAAGTTGGATTAGATGCCGAGAAAGATGTAGTACCCGCCATTTTCCTAAATAAGTAAAAAGAGTATTCAGTAACCAAAACTTCAAAAGCAGCAAAACAGTGTCAAACAGTAACTATGATATGAACCTTCTATTCAAAAAAAAAAAAAACAGATGACTCAGAGAACTAGAGAAGTAAGATCAAGAGCAATAGAGTGGAGAGAATCAAAAACATTCAAAGCGTCCCCTCCCATTTCAAACATTGCCAAATTCAAGTATTCAACCCTCTGCAATTGATAATAACTTAATTGTGAGTTCATTATTCTCTAAAAAAAAAAAAAAGGTTGTCAGTTCATAACCACTAACTAAGAAGTCTAAGAGAATAACATAATTAACTGATTCCAGAAACAACAAATGGCTCAGAGAAGCAAGAACTAAAAGGATCACAAATTCAGTAACAGCAAAACAGAGCCAAACAGTAACTAAAAGGATCACAAATTCAGTAACCAAAACTGCAAAAGCAGAAAAACAGAGCCAAACAGAGGCTAATTCAAAACTCAAAAATGCAACACAGGTAACAGGTTACACATTAACTAAAACAACCTGCAATTCAATTAACCAAAACTGCAAAAACAACCTGCAATTCAATTAACCAAAACTGCAAGCAATTCAGTAACCAAATCCAACTCAAAAGGCAAACAAAACAGAGCAAAAGCTCCACACAGCCAACCAGTACCACCAAATCACATAAAGCACTGAACTTGTTATCCCTATCCTGTTTTCAGGATCTGGGTAATTGAAATTTGAAAAGGGATTGAATCAATGGATTCTAATACACAGAATTGCAAAACCAGAACACAAAATAATCATCAATCTTCAAGCAACATTCCAACCCTTATTCGAACCAACAGCGTTCAGCAACTAACCAAGGCAACATCAAGATTCAAGCATATTCAATATTCAATATTCAACCAAGCATTATTCGAACCAAAGGCAACTAACCAAGGCAGCAACTTACCCAGAAATTGAAGATTCAAGAATCGGGGTTGGCGAGCTATGCAAAATTGCAAATAGAGCTTCAAGAATCGATCTTCAAGAATCAATATTCAAGAATCAACTTCAAGATTCGAGCTTGAAGCCTTGAACCCAGAAGGCCAGAAATCGAACCCAGAAATGGCGCTTGGAGAATCACCAGGCTTCGTCCTTGAAGGATCACTGAGCTAGAAGCCTTGAACCCATAAATCGAACCCAAAATCTAACCCAGAAAGCCCTGAAAAGAAATCGAACCCAAAAATTGTGAGATTGAAACCCTAGAAATTGAAATTCGACTGGAACACAAACACACAAATCCGATTTACCGGCAAGCTGGAGAGCTAGAGAGCTGACCGGAGACTCAGAGAGAGACTGAGAGTCTGAGGGACAAAGGAACGGCGTTCGGCAGCTGCGTTTCGATTTCGTCGAGACTCGAGACTCGAGAGTTCGAGTTTAGGCTTTGGTCGAGATCGAGTCTGAGAGATGAGAGATTGATTTTAAGTTTTAACTAATTGATCGATTTTAAGAAAAAAAAAATTAAAGAACCCACCTAGGCGCCTACCGCCCAGCCCCGCCTAGGCGGCCGACTTTACTCCCAGCGCCTAGCTCTCTCGACTAGGGGAGAATCGGGACGGAAATGCCGCGCCTAGTGCCTAGGCCTATTTTAGAACCCTGGTAGGCACCAGAGTCCGCTGAGAGGCCCCTGCCGGGTCATGACCACTCTCCCCACTGCCAGAGCCCACGCCAGGCTAAACTGCGGAGGACCCGCCCCCTGGGGCTAACGGCTGGATGGGTGTGCCAGCAGACCCGGACGCCTTCGCCCAGTCAATGGCACCCTTTTTATTCAGAAGCTCTACGTTGGCAGCAGTACCGGCCTTTGCCTCCTCCGTCAAAGCTTGCTTGTATGCCGCAGACTCCTTGAAGGCATCCATAGTGGCGACCTCAACACCGCTCCTTTCAGCCTCCAGCTGGGCAGCCACACCCTCTAATCTCTTCACTTCGGCGGATTTGGTAGCAACGTCTTTCTGAATAATGTCAATCCTCTTAACCTTGGCCGCCATCTGCTCTATCAGCTTAACTATATCCTGCTGGAGCAGTTGATGTGGTCGTTCCGCTTAAGGTTTTGCTTGATGGCGACTTTCAGCATGCCACGAGCATCCAAGGCATCGCATTCCGCCATGGTCAGCTGTCGCTCCTTATCCGCCAATCTGGCCTGAGCATCCCCAACTCCCCCCGCAGGACTTCGAGCTACTCTCGCAACTACCGCTCGACCTCAGGCTGTTTCAAAACCTCTAGGAAGAGCTCGTGCATGACGGACAAATGGCCAAAGGCCGAGCTAAATGGTGATTGTTGTAGCACTGTTGGGCGGGCGGTTCCATCCAATCCGTAGAATCCCAGCCTCTCGTAGAGGTGGATCGGTCAAGAATTCCGCATAGGCTGAAAAGGAATCCAAATCGCCAGCCGGCGTCTCCCCTACAACAAATACGGTCACCCTCGTCCTCTTCATCTGCGGCATCCATGACGGGACCATCATTCTGCCGCCGCTTGCGCATCAGCACGGCACCTTGGGTGCACCCACCTTGGTAGGCCTTGGCGGATTCTGCGACTCCAGACCCACAATTATAACTAGCCCTTTCTGCGGCCCCGCCTGCTCCTTATGAGGCCCCCGCCGCTGGACATGCACTTTCTCCCCCGCCCTCTCAGGAGCAGGATTGACATGGCTCCCGCCAGCAGTCTCCTGCTCAGGATGACCTTCGGTCACTCCCACGGCCGGATCAGCGAGGGAAAGGTGTGAGTGGTGCGGCATGGCCAACATCACGGGAGCGTCTGAGGGAGTTACCACCAGGGTCAACGGGTCGACGGTGGTTTGTTGTGCAGCCAGTCCAGTGGCATACATTCAGTCCAAGAAGTTCTGCAGCTCCGCACGATCCATTGCTTTATCAAAGGCGTCGCGGCTCGCTTTGTTCCCCGGCGGTGAATCTAAAAAGCACGACGTTAATCAGTATGGGCAAAATAAACTTTAAGGCAGGATTGGCGGGAGATACTTACCAAGGGAGCGTGACAAGACCCGCCCCGGATTTCAACCCCGAAATCCGAAGTGGCTCTGCGGGGCCCACCTTAGAAGAAATTCTACAAAAAAATTGGCGGAACTTCCCCTAAATGAGGCTACCCAAAATCTGTAGGAAAACATTTACACTTCTAAATCATCCATCTTTATTCTCATGGAGCCACCTGCTCCCAAATCACAACTCCAATTTCACATATAATGGTCTCAACCCCAAAACAATATTGATCCCACAGATTATCAGAGTAATACTTATAACCCACTAGGTCACAACGAAAACAGAAATAGAATGAGTACGCGGAAACAATGTTGGCTATGCCTCAACTCCATGTACGCCCGACCTCAATTAACCTAGCCTGCAAACTGGGCATTTGAAACCAAAGGGCCCGGGGGAAAAGTATTGAAAAACACGTTAGTGTGAGTGGACAAAAATAAACAACTAGATAAATAATTTAAAAGAAGTAAAGTTGTAATACTTTCCAGCATTTATTTAAATTTATAAAACCTCGATGCATGCAACGTTTATAAAACATATTTCTTTAAACCAGGAAACTGGAAACTGTAATTCAAACCTGCTGAGTATCGTATCATCGGACTAGACCCCGCTAGCCCAGAAGTAATATAAAAGTAGGGGAAGAAGATAGGCATACGAATGAGCCTCCCAGGCTCGGGTGATAGCCTCCCAGGCTAAAGTACTCCCATATACTCCCGTTATATACCCACACGCCACTAAGTGTAGCTATTAGGATATTGGGCTTCAGCATTACTGTCACAAAGACAGTAACCAGTGCCACAAAGGTGGACGGCCTTCGGTGATCCCATCACCTCGCCACAAAGGCGGAAGATCAATGCTAGCAATGATAATAGTCACCCAAAGTATGGCAAAAGAAAATCCGAAAATCTGAAAACCACATAAATCCATAAAGCTTCCCCAACTCTCGCAAATGAATTTCCAACGACATTTCCCACACGTCAGGAGTATCTCAAATCAATAGCAGAACGGCGAGATCAAACAAAATCATAATTCTCAAACCTAAATCATTACTAAGGCATTCCCAATGCCAAAACCAAAGATCGAATAAATAAACAAGAATTAATTCCATCGAAATCCCATTTCGAAAATCTTTCAGAAATCTCAAATAAACGAATAGAAACATAATATAAATAGTATAATTCCGGAAATCACCTCGGAAATAATTCGTCGAAAATCATGCTTTCAAATAAAAGTCATATATCGGAGATACTTATCGAAGGCTCAAAATCCATTTCCGAATCATAATTGAAAATAATGTATAATTAATCTCCGAAAATAAATCATATTTCTGAAATTAAATCATAAATCCAAATCCGAGCATAATAAGTTCATATCCGAAACTCATGAAAAATCAATGTCAAATTATAATCCAAGACAAAATATCATGCTCGATAAATAAAACGATAATTAAATAAACCAATAATTTCAAAATAAATGCATGCATCATTTACTTAAAAACAAAAGTCCACTCACAGTTCTATTCCGACGATCACGTATACGAGTTCCTTCATCGAGCAAAAGCTCGGTACCTCGTCCTGTACACAATTATTCGTACATAAATAATTACCGGACGGAAAATAATTTTACGATAATCAATAATTAAGTCTCAAAACCCAAAACCTCAACTTCTCCAATTCTCTTCCACATCCAACCAAACTTCACCAACACTGCCCACTCGTCGATTTCAGACTATATAACAATTATGGAGGAAATCCGACAATCGGATTCACGTTTAACATTAACCGAAATCCAAATATTTATAACCAATTCAAAACTCCACCAATCCTCACCAAACTTCAAATACAAGCTCTACAACATTTATAGGATTTAACTAGCTAAAAACAGAAGCCAAAAACCTGCCCTAAATGCCTCCACGCGCCACCCACAGTGGCGGCGAGTGGGGCCCACGCGCCGGCGGCCACCACCTCCGATGGCCACCAAATTTTGACAGCAACAACTACTCAACACGCCCATCATTTTTCCCAACTACAACACATTCCAATTTTACCTTTAAGTGCACGAAATAGGCCGGTGAAATTTTTTTCCAGAAAATTCAAAACCCTAGATTCGGGTTTCCATCGATTCTCACTCCACACCGTGAATTGGAGCTAGAAACTTGAGGGAAAATGTTCCATGACTCGAGGCGCTCCCATTGCACTTGGTTTTATCGCCGGAGATGGCCGGAACCGGAAGAATTTGCTTGAAATCCCAATCTGCTACAATTTTCTTCAAGCCGTCGATGCTCACTTTTCCGGCCAAATCGCCGTGACCCAAGGGTACTAGCATGTAGAGGAGAAGGAGGCGCACCGGCGATGGCCTGTGACTCGTCCCCAGGTGGCCGGACAGCCGCAAAAATGAAGGAGAAGGAGAGAGGCCGACGCAGGGGAGAAGAGAGAGGAAGATAGAGAAATCGGGGTAGGGGGGTAGGTTTCCCGAAATGGAAACTTACCCTGGTAGCTTTCTATATATATAGAAAGTTACCGTGAATAGTAACTTTAGTATTTAGGCTATAACTTCCACATACAAGCTCCGATTTTTACGTACCACATATGCACGCGCTTGGTTTAACGTCCTCTACAACTTTCATGAAGGAAATTTTCTCAAATTTTGACCCGAAAAAATAGTCAACAATTTAGGGCCACTAAAAGTATCGAAACGACGGTAAAAGTGAAAGTAGTTGTCGTTTACCGTCCAAATGACTAGTAAACATGTAAATTAAGATACGGGACGTTACAGCGCGTGTCAGCCGTAGGTCAACCAGCAACTCCAAACCAGTGAGTAGGCGGAGGTCAAGCAGATTGCGATTCTTCCAGCAGCCCTTGATCCTTGCCACGTGGCACTCTTCCTCGCGTGTCAAACTGAATCGCAAGCTAGCTACATAAGTACAAGCAGTGCTAAAAAAAAATGGCATCACGCGGCATAAAACCGCCAAGTTTGAGTAACGGGAAACGACGTCAACCTCGAATTGGTTGGAACTCCGACTTGATCCTAAATGTCGGAGTTCCTTCGTTCACCCCTGCGTCGTACTCCCAGCCACTGTAGCAACGCAATAGTTAGCCCGCCAGAATGACATGGAATCCTTCGTATTCTTGACCAGCTTGGGCGTACCCTGACGATGGGTCAAATTCACTTACGCACTGTAGCCCTGTCGCTTCACATATACAAGCTCGTAAAAGTGAAGCACTTCTGCCACGGTCAGCCCTTCACAACCAGACAGACGCCAGAGTGAGTTCAACGTCAACAGTAGCCCCCACATGTTAGGACAGACCTGCCCAAACTCATGGTCGAACTCGCAGATCAAACTTTAGAGGTTTGGCAGCAGCGGCAGTGTCACCCCCTGGCGGAAAATAGCTTCGTGGACAGCGGCATATCCCGCCGGCAAAATAGAAGCTCTCTCATCACCCGTCGGCGGACGCAGCTTCACTACGCCAGGAAGACGGAATATCCTCTTTAGACGATTTACCGCCGCCACGCTCGTCGGCCCTACAGCCTCATCCATCGGAGTCCCGTCCCGAAGAACCCACGTGGTTTCCACTTCATCACCCTCAACCTCTCTTCCCTCGGCGGAACCGCTGGCTGCACTGTTGCTCGCTAGTCTCTCCTCACAACGCTTGCTGGCGGCAACCTCCTCCCTCGTCCTAGAACTCTATGGGCAACTAGCGCGACCCGTAGAAACTTCCCAAGGTATGCTCTGCAACAGAACAATGTCTAGCGGCTCGGGCAGTGAGGTTCTTGCAAGTGCAGACAGACCCAACGAGTCAATAAACACCCTATCCTCCAAGTTGAGCGACACATCATACCTAGAATCCTCACTACTCGAGATTTCTATGACGCTCGCCATCACAAACCCTAAAACCCAGGTCAGACAGTTCCAAACCGATCTAAACTAGCCCTATGACAGTTTTTAGTCATGAACACCAAGAACATAAACCCAGATAGTACCAAAACAAGAATAGTACATATATACCCAAAACCCATATTCAACTATATAGCAAATCCATAAACCTCAACTCTTCGCCACAAACACCTAACCCCATCCCTAGAAATCATCCTAGACCCTCAAACACACCGGGGAATGACGGAAATCACTTCAAACGCCAGAAACAGAAACTGACAAACAACAAAATAAATACGAGGCACAGATCACGAACCTGAGAAACACTAGTTTTGATGCGCGTAGGGATGTCTCTCTTCACTCTAACGGACCTTTTCTTCGACAGGCAACAATTTAATTCGATTTGCAGAACGAAACATTCGAAATCTCATATAACAAAAAGCTTGAACACAACGACTGAGGATTTGAAGTGCAGAAGATGTCAAACCCACTATGGTTTCCATCTCTTTTATGTCAACATCAAGCGAATCTCTGCCGTCCGCTAAAAAAAATGACATCACATGACAGCCATACACGTGGCCAGCAATCACACTTACTCTCCGGATTAACCGAGGCGTTGCCTCGATTACAAAATCAATAATTACTCTCATTAATGGCGAGGAGATGGGCGTGCTGCAGAAGTATTGCTACACACGCTAACCTAATACATGTTGACTACGTGTCAGACGCCGTCAGACGAAGCGTCTAGCCAAAGTAACCATCGAAAAGGCAAGTAACGAATCGTCGAGAATCTCCGCTAAGCGCAACTCCGCTGGCGGAACTTCTCCCCTTCTCTTGCAAGTGAGAATTTCCGCTAAGCGCAACTCTGCTAGCGGAATTTCTCCCTCTCTTGCAAGTGAGAATCTCCGTTAATCGCAACTCCGCTAGCGGAACTTCTCCCTTTCTCTTGCAAATGAGAATGAATCCCCACTAAGCGCAACTCCGCTAGCGGAACTTCTCCCTTTCTCTTGCAAATGAGAATCTCCGCTAGCGGAACTTCTCCCTTTCTCTTGCTAGAATTTCCGCTAACTGCAACTTCGATAGCGGAACTCCCTCTTGGATACGAGAATTTCCCGAGCGCAACCCCACTAGCGGAACCTTGCAAACATGAAAATCTCCAATGAACGCCAAAGCAGATCCCCGTGACACTGCTTCTCGCATATACATCAGCGGAGGGCTTCCGCCAAAGGTAGCGCCTGAGGCAATGCCTCAACCTAACAACGACCGCTACATGCCGGTAGAGTCAGGCCACGGGGACACGTCAACAGTCTACGATGGCCCTAATCAGGCACGTCGACCCCCGACACTTGGGTACCAAAGATTGGGCTCGCGACCCAACACCCTCTGCTTAGTGCAGCTCCCTTCATCAAACAATATACTGACCAAACGGATGCTATCTTAGCCGAGGAGTGGGAGACTCCCTAGGGGGCCTAGTAGGGGCCCACCTGAAAGGGTACAAAGCGTTTGCTCAGTAAGTCTATGGTTGACAACGCACTGATGCTAATTATGCTTTTACAAGTCTAGCGGAAGTAATGCTTCAAACCGTTAGGCAACTCCCCAACCAAGATTGCCCTCCTTGACTGGGGACTTGGGGGACTTGTACTTACATGAGCATTTGCAAGTATAATTAGCTACACTGAGCCACGCTCATACTACCGCTAGCAGTACCAACTTCTGCCAAATGAGTGACCTGGGAGAACACAGCCAAGCAGGCTACCGCCTCAGCCCCGACTTACCCCCAGATCACCACCGATGAGCCACCACGCACCGCGCCAAGACAGCAACAGAAGCTCCAGAAGCAGTGGACTGAAGCACATCAGTCCCACATAGAAAACATTGAGAAGATCAGCTCCCTTCTCACCTATAAAAGGTTCTCTCATCTCTCCACATTAATTACGCATTTACTACTTATCTGCTGTTACTTTGTCAACACAAATACATTGACTAACTTAGGCATCGGAGAAGAGAAGACCGCCAAACGCGGTCTCCCTCTGACGCCACTTTGTATTTTACTTGACAGGTAGTGGAAACTGAGAACTCAACAAGTGACGATCCGCCCATCGGAACAGCGTTAATCGAATTTGAGTTACCGCTCAAATCCTATACATTAACACTAACCTTTGGAGGCGTGTCATCTAATGCCACTGGGGCGAGTTGAATCTGCTTTTCTTCCTCTTCGTGGTCAGAGAAGTCCTCATTAACAATCTCTAATGTCGCGACTCGATCATAGGCCTATTTTCCCACCAAGTACCAGGATAGTCTTTCATACAAAGAATGGAAGGCCTCTATCCTTTCCTCTGGAAGTTCATAATCCATTAGTTATTCAGTGTGTGGGGCACAGCGTGGCCAGGCCTTTCCAGGTCTTCTTTCGCTAGCGTAAACCCCCACTGTGCCAATTCAAGGGCCGTCACCCCTGTGGGGCGGCCTTTATTATCGATGCCACTTACCTGTAATGGAGTAATTGACTCCAAATAGTACCTGGCATCTACATAGTTTGCAGAAATAGGGAAGGGTCGATGATCTTCTTTAATCACCTCTACCTTATCTGTTACCCTATTCCACATGATTAGCTCCTGATGGAGAGTTGACGAAACATAATAGCTCCGGTGAATCCAGTACCGGCCCAAGATGGCGCTGTAGGCTGCGTAGCAATCTATTACAAAAAAGGCATAAACCCCCTCTGAACCTTGATACATAGTGTTAATGCTCAGAATACCGCCGTTGGGAGTCGGCTTCCGATAACGTGGACAGGAGTCCAATCTTCCGATATGTGTATGTTTCTGAAACTCCCGCTAATCTGTCAAGACAAATACAACGGCGTTAAGAGGGGAGACCGCGGTTGGCGGTCTTCACTCCTCCCCGATGCTAAAGTTAAGCAATGTACTTGTATTGACAAATGTAACGGTGAATAGATGTTGGAAATGTACCTTTTATTAAGAGAGAGAAGTGGAACCTTTATAGGTGAAAGAGTGAGTTACCTCACTCTTGTTTTCGATGTGGGACTTACATACCTCTGTTTGCTGAGTTTTGGTTCTTTCTGCAGAGCCAACTTTGGGTGGAGCGTATCTGCGCGACGAGGCATGTTTCGGCCTGGAGTTGACTTGTCGGTGGAGGTTGTCATGTTGTGTTTCCGAGGGTTACACTATATAAGTCATTCCGACAGTGTGACATGGTCAAGTCTTGAATGCTGATTATGGCCGACAGATGCTATGCATGTACAAGTCCCCCATGTCCCCAATCAAGGAGGGATTTCTTGGTTGGGGAGTTACCGCAACTAAGGCGACGCCTTTAGTTGGGCATAATCAGTGTGAGTTCATCGTCAACCATGGATTCTGTCTAAATGAGCGCTTTTTGCCCTTTCGGGTGGGCCCCTGCTAGGCCTCCAAGGAGTTCCCCACTCCCCAGCTTAAGAAAGACCTCTGTTTGGTCGGATGATTGTTTGTTAAGGGGAGCTGTGTGACAGCATTAGGCGGTGGGTAGCGATCCTACTCTTTCAGTGCCTTTGCGTCGGGAAGTTTAACTGCCGAATCAATGGCTGTCGTAAGCTGTGCAAACTGTTCCCTTACTCTTTCCAGAAGGAAAGAAACTTGACTGCACCGCCTCGTTAAGGTAGGTGTACCGATGAAAAAAAAATGGAGTATCCTGGGTTAGGAATGTTCCGCTAAATGTAAAATGTGTCGGGTGAGTAACCATCGATTTTCATCAGAAGTAACGATGTCGAGACATGTTGGTCAACAGTTGTTGGTTTGACGAGGGATGACATAATTGCCTTAAAAGTTTGGTGAAGCAAAGTGCATGTCAGCGGTGAGCCGATACTGTTGGCGGTAGGACTGGTGTTGTGGCGGATTGTTGATTCGTTGGTTGATGATATGTAGCGGAACATTAGGCTAAGAAGTGGAGAAAAGGGCTAATTAGTGGATGAAAAGTCTAATTAGCGGAGGAAAAGGCTACTTAGCGGGAGATGAGGCTACTTAGAGGAGGAAAAGGGTCATTAGCAGAGGAAAAGGCTAATTAGCGGGAGATGAGGCTATTTGGCCAGATTTTGCTTGATCTTCTGACACTGCAGGTGACACGTGGAGGCTGCTGATAGGAATGGCGTGTGCGGTAACGTCGCTCCGCAACCGTTGTCGCTTCATCATAAATGTTGCATTTATGATCACGTCATTTTTACCGAGGCGTCGTCTCGGTTAGTGGGGGTACGTGGCTTGATCATGGCGAACGGTTACTTTTTAGAGATGGTCGGGATTTGTCGCCAGAGTTTGTGTTTAAGGGGGAAAGGATATCGACTTCCTCACTTTGCTCTATTCTGTTCGATTGCTTTCTTTTCTGAGTGAGAGAGAGAGAGAGAGAGAAGGGATTGCAAACTGCGTTGATTAAGTGGAGGAGAGAAAGAAAAAGAAAGGTTTGAAGGAGAGAAAAGAACGTGGGTGGATTCCTCCTGCGGTTCGGTTGTTTCGTTGCTCGTCAGCGTTTGCTACTGCAAATTGGAGGTATGTTCTGATTCTGTGGGGGGGGGGGGGGTTGGTCTGGTTTGTGTGAATTCCTGCCCTCTGTTTGTATGGTTTTTTATTTTGTGTTTGAGGGTTTGGGAGTTTCTGGCTTTTCTGGGACCTTTCGGCTACGTTCTGGGATTTGGAGGTGACGGTTCTTGACTGAGTTCTTGTTGTTTATGGCCTAGGATAAGGGTTAGATCTGGCTTGGCTACCAACTTCTAGGTTTAGGTTGTTTTTGTGGTATGCCAGACGTTATCAATATCTCGAGTAGTGGAGAGTTGGACCTGTCATCGTTTAATTTGTTAGAGAGGGTTTTATTGATTCGTTGCGTCGTCCTTCCTTTGTAGGGGCTAGTTCAGAAGAACCGCTGGATCTTGTCCCCCTTCAGACTATATGGCCGTCAACTATGGCAGCGCGTCAGAGTGAGGAGCATGAAGTTGTTCGTCGTACCAGGGAGGAGGATGTATCCGACAGTAGCGGAGAAAGTGTCAGCGTCTCTGGACGAAGTGACGATGCGGTTGAGATTGGAGATGAAGGTTAGAGTTCCGGGCCTACCAGCTTCTCGTGGGTTCTTAGTGACGGTGTGGGAGTAGACGAGCCTCCTTCCGTTATGTCGTGGCGAAAGATACAGAGAATGAAAGATAGGTTTCGGTTGCTCCAGGTTGTGAAGTTGCGGCCGTTAGAGAAAGGTGAGAGGGCTACTGACTTGTCGGAGGGCTATGCCGCTATTCATGAAGCCATACTGAATCATGGGGTGAAGTTGTCGTTACCTCCCAGTCTTCAGTATCTGCTGCATGAATTAAAAATTTGCGGTGGGTCAAGTGTCGATAAACATGTGGAAGATGTTATTGGCTTTGACCGCTTTGTGGGATTTTCGGGGCGTGAATTTCCGACAGTGGCTGAAGTATTATTCTTCTACGAGTTGACCTATAACGAGAGGAAAAAATGTGGCGGGACCGTTAAGCTAACTCGTCGTCCTGGAGCCCCGAAACTTTTGGAACATACGCCTGATTCCTCCAGAACATGGCGGGCTGCTGTGTGTGTTTCCACGGAAGGTTGGGAGTATGACATGAGGCCGGATGGGGCGACCGTTCCGCGGTTCCGGGTTCCTTCGAAGTTTCAAGCCATAAAAGGTTGTTGTCTGTGCTTGAGGTTTTGTTGTTTTTTTTTTGTTGAGTGCGATACTTGCTTTCCTGCTTATTGTTTACGCCGACATGTTGTACTACTACGGCTGTGTAGTTACGTGATATTTTGTCTTTGTCTACAGAGGGTTAGAGACTGAAGTTGACGGACGTTGAACGACAGCGTGTGTGTCGGGTTTACTACTGTTGGGAGCGCAAAAGTTGCTTAGATCTTCGCGTCCTCTCACATTGGTCGCTACTTATCTGCCTACGCTTGACTCAGGAACCTAGTATGTGTAACCAATTTTATACAGATTGTGACTTGACGCTGTAGCTTGTCTGAAAAGTGACGGTGGTATTGCCTTCTTTTGTAATCACTATTCCTACGAAGAAAAGGACCACCGAAGTTCTTAAAAAAGCAATGGCCGACGTTGGCGGGAGTAAGGAGTACATCAATTTTATGATTGACGAGGCGGCCAAAGTGCTGAAACAGACTGTTGATCCGCAAACGAGGGAGATAACGACAGCGGAAGAAGCACAGATCTTGAAGGCTCCTCTACACTGGAACCGCGCCAATCTGAAGCAGCAAAAAGCAGGGAGCAAAGGAAAAAATGTGGCGGTAGAGAGTGAGCAAGAGGATGAGGAGGATACGGGATTTGCCTTGGAGGTACCCGCTGACAAGTCACAAGAGAAGGTGACAATTGTTGTCGGGGAAGCAAGTATAACGGAGGGTGAAGGTGAGAGGGAGAGGAGGACGAAAGCAGAGGCCGACATCAGGGGGTCAAAACATGTCGGTCCAAGGATTGTTGGTGGTACCGGTAGGGATGAAACAACAGGGGGGGTCCGGCGTACCGCAGAAGAGGAAGATTGTTGCTTCTACCCTTCCGTCCGATTTCTCCAAGAAAATGAAGGTTGGAGAGAGGAATGTGGGGGAGAAACATGTTGCGGTTGGCCAGAGAGATGTCGGAGGAAAATTTGTCTCCGACAATCCTGTCGTAGGCTTAGTGCAAAGTGCACATGCCAATCAACAGGCCTTCTTGCATAAGGTGTGCGAACGTCTTGGCTTTGGTTGTGACGCGAGCGTTCCTCGTCCAACGGCATTGTCAAAGCTGGAGAAATCCCTGGATCTGATTTTGAAGGGTGCTTATGAGCTTTACCTTCACCAGGGTTCAGCGGAGGAGCGTAAACTGAAAGAAGAACTTCTGCAGGCACAACGTGATTTGGCGGCCGAGAAGGAGAAGAATAAAGCCACTGTTGGGGACATTGCTAAACTTGACGGTGCGCTTCTCGACGTCAAAGAGAAGTTCAAGCGTGCCATGGATAAGACCATCGCCAATACTGCCACGATTGCCAACCTTAATGCCAAGTTGGCGGTCCTGAAGAAGGAGAAAGCTGAGAGGGAAGATACTATCGCCCAGTTGCAAGAGGCTCTTACCGCCAAAGAGAAAGAGTTAGCGGATTTTCAGTAGGCTACGTAGGGGGAGATGGCTAAACTGGCGGAGGATGAAAAAGAGATGGTGCATCTAGAGGCCATTGACGCTTTCAAGAATTCAGCAGAGTTCAAGGCACTCCTAACGGATGCTGGTAAACAGGGTGCGGCCGCCAACTTTAAGGAACTCAAAGATAGCGGCTATTTGAATTTTGACAAGATTTTAGCCGATCGACTCGTCGTTGAAGATGTTACGAAATCTGAAGATGGCGGCTCCTTAGAAAGTGGCTCCTCTGATGGTAGAGAAGAAAGTGGTTCGTTGGAGAAGATGGCACGAGGTCTGATGACAATCCTGAGACTCCAACGCCGACAAGTAAAGCTACTAAGGAAAAGATGGCTTCTAGTTCGCTTGCAGAGAAACGTCGCCGTGATGATAGTGCCTTGGGCTCCGCCTCTCAGGCCGGTCAAAGTTAAAATATGTTAACGCGGGATTTTTAATGTAACTGCCTTCCCAAGTCCCGTGGTTGTTTGGTTGCGATTTTGTAAGCAACATAGTGCTTTGTTTGGGTAGTTCCGATATGCTTTAAATATGTAATGTTTGCTTTATTTGTCTTTTGGTGCGGTAGATGTTTGTCTGCAAAAAACCTTTGAGATTGTGGCGGGCATATTTTTGAACGTCAATGAAACCTGAAAGGGATTAAGATTGACCCGTTACATGTTTATATATCGCCCTTGCCCTGAGGTGCGAGGGTGTTGTCTTGGCCAAGCTTGATATGTTTTTTTTTTTTTTTTTTTTTTTTTTTTTTTGCATGTATGGGACAATGGTTTGAATAATTCCTCGTTTCATTAATGACTGGGCGGACCCAACTTCTTATAAAAAAATGTACCTATAGGGTAGCTTGTCTTAGCTAAACTTTTGCAAAAATTAGCTAAGTGAAGATGCTCGCGGGCATGTTTCGGCGCTACTTATAGTAGTAGCGGAGATTCTGAGTGTTCCACGGGAGGGTGGATGTGACACCTTCCTTTTTTTCAAGAAAAATGTGCCAGGGCTTACCAATTCTATGATTTGATAAGGTCCTTCCCAGGTTGGGCGAAGTGCTTTTGGCAGTCGTATGACTTCTTTCATAACCCAGTCACCAAGTTGTAGGTGTCTGGCCTTCACATGATTGTTGTAAAAACGTGACACTCGTCGTTTGTTTTGCAAGTTGTGCAGGTGGGCCTTGTCTCATTTTTCCTCTAATAGATCTTTGTCGAGGTTGACGCCGGCGATGTTTGTGGTGGCGTTATGTCCATCAATCCTAGCCGTAGGTTGGGTTACCTCAATGGGGAGGACTGCCTCTGTGCCCAACATCATGCAGAATGGAGTTTCGCCGTTGGCGAAAGTTGGCGTTTCCAGATGACCCAAAGCACTTCCGGGAGCTTCTCAGCCCATAGGCCTTTCTTGTCTTCCAATTTCTTTTTTAGCAGTTTTTTTATAATTTTGTTGGCGGATTCCACTTGGCCATTGGTCTGGGGGTTTGCCACTGAAGTGAAAAGCATCTTGGTGCCTAGTTTGGCAGTGAAGTTGATGAGTTCCTCGTTGTTGAATTGCATTCTGTTGTCGGTAATGATTGTGTCGGGCACTCCATAACGACAGTAAATATTCTTCCACAAGAAGTGGTGGACTTTAGTGGTTGTGATGGCCGTTAATGGTTCAGCCTCGATCCACTTACTGTCGTAATCTATGGCTACGATTATATATTTGAACTGACCTTTGGCAGTTGGGAGTTTTCCGACAATGTCCAGCCCCCACATGGAGTGAATCCAGGGCGCGATGATGATGGACAATGGTTCTACTGGCGCATGCGGAAAATCTGCATATTGCTAACATTTGTGACAGGATCTGGATGTTTCCTTGGCGTCATTGCCCAATGTTCGCCAGAAATAACCTTGGCGCATGGTGCGGTTAGCTAACGATCTAGCTCCAGCATGATTACCGCACTCTCCAGCGTGTATTTTTGCTAGGACTTGTTTTCCCTCTTCTGGCTTTAAACATTTTAAGTTGGGGTGTGTGAACCCTTGGCGATAGAGTTTGCCACTTTGGATGTTGTACCGTGTTGCCCTTCTTACCAGTCATCGTGCTTCGACCTTGTCGAATGGCAATGTACCATCACGCTCGTAATTCAATATCTCATTCATCCAATTTGGGCTTACCACGGTGTAGATTTCTACCAAAGTTTTTGTGATGCTGGGCTTTTCAAGGGTTTCCACCCTAGTGTCGGCGGGACTTTGATGTGGTTGGGCTGTTGCCAGGACTGCCAAGGAATCGGCTTTAGCATTCTTTTCGCGGGGTATTTGCGTAATGTTGAAGAAACTGAACTTGCCGAGCAATGTCTTGGCGTACCCTAGGTATGCCGCCAATTGTTTGTCTTTGACTTGAAAAGTGTCGTTGACTTGGTTGACCACCAACTACGAATCACTGAAGATGTTGACATTTTCCGCTCCACAATCAATGGCTAATAACAACCCTGCGATAAGTGCCTCGTACTCCACCATATTGTTGGAGGCCTTGAAATTGAACTTTAGAGCGTATTCTGCGTTAATTCCCCCTGGCCCTGTGAGGATTATACCGGCGCCGGAAGCCTTGGAACACGTGGAACCGTCGACATAGAGATCCCACTGTGATTGTTTCTATGCCAATGTGTCCTCAGAGTGTTGAATGGTGTCCTCCGGTACTACGTTGGCGGTATGTTCCGGTTGTTGTTCCGTTAACTCTGCTATGAAATCAGCCACCACCTGCCCTCTGATGGCAGTTCTGGGCTTGTAATCGATGTCGAATGCACTGAGTTCTTTTGCCCATTTGCTTAGGTGTCCTGAGTGTTCCGGATTTTGGAGAACTTGCTTTAGCTGTTGGTTTGTGAGAACATGGATTGTATGTGCTTGGAAATATTTGCGCAACCTCCGGGCGGCCATTATGAGTGTTAACGCCAATTGCTCAAGTGGCGGGTACCTTGTTTCTGCTCCGTTCATTCCTCTGCCCGTATAGAATACCGGCAACTCTTCTGTTGCCTCCTTGCGGATAATTGCGCAGCTGATGGCAGTCTTGGATATCGCTAAGTAGATGTATAGTGTTTCTTCGGGTACTAGGGTTGAGAGTAACGGGACAGAAGCCAAATACTCCTTCAGATTTTGGAATGCTGCCTCGCAATCGGGCGTCCAATTTACCACTTTGCAGTGGGACCGCTTCATTGCCTTGAAGAAGGGCAGGCATTTATCGGTTAACCTAGATATGAACAGTGAAAGAGCCGTTAACTTTCCCTGCAGACTCTGCACTTCAACTTTTTTCTCTGGAGATTTCATGTTTATGACTGCCTGCACCTTGTCGGGATTAGCCTCTATTCCCCGCTCACTGACTATGTATCCCAGGAACTTGCTGGCGGTTACGCCATAGAAACACTTTTCCGGATTTAGGCGCATCCCGTATGCTAACAAGATAGCGAAGATGATGCGGAGGTTGGCCACATGACCGCTGGCCCGTACACTTTTTACGAGCATGTCGTTGACATATACCTCAATGATCTTGCCCAAGTGCTCCGCAAACATTGCGTTCATCAACCGTTGGTATCTGGCACCGGCGTTCTTAAGGCCGAAAGGCATGACATTGTAGCAATATAACCCTTTGTCAGTGGTGAATGTTGTGCACTCCTGGTTGTTAGGGTGCATCTTTATCTGGTTGTAGCCAGAAAAAGCATCCATCATGCTGAGGAGTTCATGCCCTGCTGTTGCGTCAACCAACTGGTCGATGCGAGGTAGCGGGAAGTTATCCTTGGGTCATGCCTTATTCAAAGGCTTGAAGTCGATGCACATACGCCACTTTCCGTTAGGTTTCTTTACCATCACCACGTTGGAGATCCATTGCAGATAATGCACCTGTCGAATGAAGTTTATGTCGCCCAATTTGGTAACTTCTTCCCTGATGGCTCGATATCTCTCCTCTTCGAATGCCGTCGCTTCTGCTTGATGGGGTAACAGGATGGTTTGAAGCCAAGTTTATGCTGAATTATATCGGGAGAGATTCCTGGCATGTCGGAGTACGACCATGTGAAGACTGCAGGAATTTTCTTTGAGGAACTGGGTGAGTTCAGCCGTTATCTCTGGGGAGAGCTGGGCTCCGATACGAACAGTCCTCTCTGGGTGTTCATCAGAGATGCTTATGGTGCGGAGCGATGTCTCTGGATTGACGGGCTCTTTTTTGTAATACTTCTCATCTTCTTTATCCCTGGGGTCGTCAATTTTGTCCGTCAACTGAGGTGTGTTGGCTACCGTCAAAATTTCATGGCGACCTCTTGATCTTGCCACTGTTGTAGAATAGCACTCTCGTGCAATTGACTGACTTCCCCTGACAGATCCGGTTCCGTTGGGTGTCGGGAATTTCATGAGTGGCATGTATCCGACTATGATGCACTTGAGTTTGTTGAGAGCTGGGTGACCGATAATGGCGTTATGTTAGCTGAAGTAATCTACCACAATGAATTCAGTATGTACTTCTGCTGTGCAGGGAATTGTCACGACCGATAAACGAATATAATCCGACCCTAGAGGTTGGGTTACGTCACTGGAGAAACTGAGCAGCAACTCGTGGTCTTGCAAAGTTTGTTGTTGCGCTGTAGTTGTTTGTAACAACCATTGAATATGACGTTGACATCGGACCCGTTATCCACCAATATCCTTCCTACAGACGATCTGTCGAGGATGGCATCTATCAGAAATGGGTCATCATGAGGTGAATGAATACCTCGCTCCTCCTCCTCTGAAAAAGTGATTGGTCCCCAACTTGCTTTAGCCATTTTGGCTGACCGGTCATAGCGGATATTGAATACCTCTTTTGGGTGGTTAGCGCGCTCATAACGCTTTTTGGCTCTGTGTGATAGGCTGCCGATAAAAGCACCGCCCTCAATTGTGTTGATCCGCCGCATAGGTTCGACGTTGGCAACAACCGGAGGTGGTTGCCATACTTTGTACTGCTCCAGCCTTCCGTCACGGGATAACGACTCAATTGCTGTCTTCAGGGCGTTACAGTCGTTGGTGTTGTGACCGCTATCCTCATGGTGTTTGTACCTCTTGTAGGTGTTTCTAGGTTTTCCTACTTTGGGGTATTTTCTTAGGGGTGGTGGTGGTATTTGATATTTGCACTGGTCATATATTTCTTCATATGACGCCCTTAAGACTGTAAAGACCTCAAATTTTTGAGTATTTATGGCCGGCTTATTGTGGTGGTTATCGCAATTGTCGCAGCGATCATTTTGAAAAGACTTGTTGATCCTTTTGCCGCTTGTTGTGATAATTACCCTGCTGCCATTCCCTTTTCTTGTCATTGGGTGGTGTGATTATGTTTGGAATGGTGGTGGTATTTCCTGGTTGGGATGTGGCGGGTTGGGGGTTTTTTAGTGGAGTTTGTGGTGGTGGTGGTGTGGCGCCATAAGTGCTGTATTCGGCTTGGGCATGCAGGACTGCCTTATTCATGACGTACTCATATGTCACATTTGGGGAATTACAATTTAGGTGGTACAGAAAACTTGCCTTGTGGAGTCCTTGCTTGAAGGCCGCCAGCGCCATTGTTTTGTCAAGATCCTGGCATCTTGATGTGGCGGTCCTCCACCTTGTGACGAATGACTTTAACGACTCATCAACACCTTGATTGACGCTGAATAGCTGGCTAGAGTTATGGTATCCGTCTGTCATGAGTATGAATCTTGACAGAAATGCATTTGACAGAGCTGAGAATAAGTCCATGGAACCTGGTGAACATTTGAAAAACCAACTCATTGCCTCTCCATCTAGCGTTTCGCTGAACAGGTGGCAAAGCGTTGCGTCATCAAATCCCTTGTTACCCGTTACTTTCTTGAAGGTGTCCATGTGTACGAATGGATCTGTTGAGCCGCCAAATTGGGCTATCTTTGGTGTTTTGGCATATGTGGGTCTGACGGTTTGAAAGATTCTGGCAGTAAATGGACCAGGTCGTGCCACAAAAAGCGGATTCTGCACTAATAGTGGGGTCCCAGCCTTGGCTCTGAGCAGCCTTTCCTCTAGTTCCCGCATTTTTTCCAATATCAAGGTGGTGGCGTCTACAGTCTGTCTGGGCATATGTTGGGTTGGTGCCGCGATCTATTTTCGTGGTGCCAATATGTTTCCAATTCCCCTTTGTTGACCAGCGCTGAATGAATTATCATATTGCGGCTGTGAATCTGCTACCTGCTTTTGTGTTACTTGTACTGGGGGTGTCGGTCCTAATCCTGCTAGTTCAGCCGGGTTTAGGGTGACCCCTATTGGGATTGTTGGTAGTGGTGCTGCTCTTGTCCCTACGCTTGGGCTGGGCCTTGCACTTTGAGAGTGTCCACTTTGGCTTGGTCGCGCACTTGTTCCTAGCACTTTTTTTAGCTCGTCAAATTTTGACAATAGCGTCGCCACTTGATTTTGTGCTTCCTCCTTCTCCTTTCGTTCCTTTTCTCGCTCTCTGTTTGCGTTGTGTAAGTCTGCCAAGGCTATCTCTAACATAGCGGCCAGATCCCGGCCTTGGGCTTGATGACATGTGCCGGTCTGATTTTCCACGATGGATTGTGTTTGGAGTGCCTCGGGGGTGTTAAGATTCTGTCCGTCCACGTTAATTGGTGTGATGAACAGTTCACGGTTGACGGTTGGTGGGTTGGGCTGAGGGTTGGTGGCTTGATCTGCTTGGTTTCCAATGCCCTCGCCGCTTCCGCTAGCCCTGATAGGTTAAATGGGAAATGACTATTAGTTTAGTTTCCACAGACGGCGCCAATGTTAATGCTCAGAATACCGCCGTAGGGAGTCGGCTTCCGATAATGTGGACAGGAGTCCAATTTTCCGATATGTGTATGTTTTCGAAACTCCTGCTAATCTGTCAAGAGAAATATAACGGCGTCAAGAGGGGAGACCACGGTTGGCGGTCTTCGCTCCTCCGATGCTAAAGTTAAGCAATGTACTTGTATTGACAAATGTAACGGTGAATAGATGTTGGAAATGTACCTTTTATGAAGAGAGAGAAGTGGACCCTTTATAGGTGAAAGAGTGAGTTACCTCACTCTTGTTTTAGATGTGGGACTTACATACCTCAGTTTGCTGAGTTTTGGTTCTTTCTGCAGAGCCAACTTTGGGTGGTGCGTGTCGGCGCGTCGAGGCGTGTTCCGGCCTGGAGTTGACTTGTCAGTGGAGGTTGTCATGCTGTGTTTCTGGGGGTTACACTATATAAGTCATTCCGACAGTGTGACATGGTCAAGTCTTGAATGCTGATTATGGCCGGCAGATACTATGCATGTACACGTAGGAACAGTAAGCCCAATGTCTTCTTTACAGTCCCTGCAAAGTTCTTCAGTTTTAGAGAAGTGAACTGGATCTTCTCTTTCTTGATCTCAAGTAACTGTATAGTTCTTGTAGTAACGAAGTTGACAGCAGCTCCAGTATCGACCATGATTTTGCTAACCTTGGTGTCACCAATCACTGCCGTTATATACAAAGGCCTCATGTGTTGTACCATAGCAGGAGTTGGTCTTGTGAAGCTCATGAAGAGACCCTTGCTATTAGCATCCTCAGTCTCACGGAACACAGCCTCTTCCATAGGTGTTGTTGTTGCTGAAGTGATCTGCAGAGGCTGTTCGATGCCTTCCTCAACTTCTACACACTCCTACCTGGCGACTGGCAAGGCGTACTTGGCGGGCATCACATAGACCATGTTGCAAGTGGCGTCAACTACTTCTGTCTCGTCCATGTCATCGTCAAGATTAAGCTTGGGTTCATCAACTGTGATTTCGGTGTTGAAATGCTCAGCCACCAAACCAACCAAAGACTCTTCCGTGGGGATCAGCTTCTCATCCTGTTTGTGTTCTTGTATCGCGGCGACTTGCCTTGGTGAGTCTGGCTTCTGTTCCGCTGCTGGGACCTCTTTTGAGGCCGCGACCACCATGTTTTGAACTTTCTTAGGTCTCCACCGCAAGCTCTCTGAAGTGTTGTCTTTGCCCCCAATCTCTTAAAAACTGAGGATTTGGCTTCTGGCTCTTGGCGAAACAACTTGCGTCGAACACTGGGCCGCCTAGTTGGGGAGCTTTCCTTCCTCGTAGGTGGTGGTGTCCTTTCTTTGGTAATCATGAAGAAAACACTAGGCCTGGACATTCCTGACGTCGCACTTGCTTGTTTCTGAAAGCTACGGGGAGCCACTAATGGCTTAGCGGCTAGCGACTTCATCTCTTTCTGATATTGCTCAAGAGATTTGATCAATTGCTAAGGCTTAATCAGGCTCTGATCCAGAGCTTCCAATGTTCGCTTGGCTACTCCAAACCTGCACTGTAACTTTCTTTTCTTAGAAGGGCTGATCTCTACTGCATTCCCCTTTTCTCTGGTGTACCACTTGCCCTCCTTGATAGAGGATGTTGAAGCAGGCGGGATGTACGGTTTAGTTAGTATATCTTTATGCTCGCCCTGCCTCTTTTCAACTTGTTTCTATTCATCTGCGGCAACCCTCAATTTGCTGAACAAATTGGACTCTTTTGGTGTTGACCACGATTCCGTTCTATCTCTCACTCTAAGGCTGGAAGGCTGGTAATTTCGCGAGGACGAAGCCCACTTGATTGGCGGAAACGAGCCAAAAGGAAATGTCTGCTCTACCTCTTCATGTGACACTTGGATGTCACACTCCTCTTTGCATCGCGGGCATAGGACCACTGGTGAGGCCTCGCTGATAGGTTTGGCCTTCTTCTTTGCTAGGACCACTACCTCCGCATTCTTCTCTTCCTGACCCCTAGTAGTCAAATCAAGGGTTGGTTACCTCTGGTTTTTTTCTGGTCCAATTCACGTCAACCATATTGACCCTGGTGTCGGGGAAATGGTTTAGATCCACCAGTGTTGTCGTGGTCGCTGGAGCTTCCACCTGCAAACTACCATTATTGAGCCATACCTGAATTTGATCCTTCAGCTTCACACAGTCAGCCGTGTTATGCTTCCACAGATTGTGGAACTTGCAATACTTTTTTCCTTTCAGCTGTTCTGGTATGGGGAAGGGTTCAAAGTCTATCTTCACCATGTTCACGGCTATCATCTCATCTAAAATCTCATGTGCCTTATTGGCATCGTATGTATATGTCACGAACTCAGGTTTGGTGAAGGCTACGGACTTGAGCTTGACTAGTTCCTTGGTTAATTTCAACTGCTTCAAGGCCGAGTTCTTTCTCCCGGTCAGCTCAAAAGCGGAGACATCATTCTCTTCCTCTTCATCTTCATCCTGAAATGCTTCTTCACCTTGATAATAGGGATCATAGGTGGCTGGCTGTTAACTCAGGGCAGCCACTGTACGGTGTTTTCTGGGAATATACGTCCCTTTAGACCCGTTCTTCCTGACATCTGTTTCTCTGAGAAGATACTCAAAGCTACCTACTTCCGTAATAAGTTCTCCCATAGACTTGATCATGCTGCCATGCTGTTTCTTCCGTTGACGTGACTCTAAGCCCTTGATTACTAACTTGACTAGTTCTCTTTCTGGCAAGACCATTTTTAGTTTGGCCTTTTGAATTTGGAATCGTTGAAGATAAGCAACAGTGGACTCCATAGGTTATTGAGCCATTTGGGTAAGGGAAGCCAAATCAACTTCGGGCTCTATAGCTCCGAAGGTTTCACTGAAGAGTTTTTCCATCGCTGGCCAATTTGCAACTGACCCTGGTCGAAGCTTGGAGAACCACGTAAAGGTGGCTCCGGACAAAGAGGTGCCAAAGATTTTGCACTTGAAGCTATCATCATTCTGGTACTGGCCGCATTGCACCTTGAACCTGGCCAGATGAGTTGCCACGTTCTCAGTATCTTCCCTTGAAAAAGTAGAAAATATGATATTTGTATAGCCTCTAGGAAAAGGTGCGAGCATTATATGTGGTGGGAAAAGCTCCTCATACACCTCATCAAGGTAGGCCCTAGGATTAGCCAACCTGATCATCTCCTTAACCTCTTTGCATCTCAAATAATCTGGACCAGGAGGAGGAGGTGGCACCATAGTCTGGCGAGCAGCTTGCAAAACCGGTGCAACTTGGCTAGCAGTCGCAATTCCTTCTCAAAGGCGAATGGTCCGAGGAATAGTGGATTGTTGAAGAGTAAGCGTTGGTGCGGACACATCTTTTTCCACAGCTGTTATCTTGATCATATTGCCCACCTGATCAATCCTATAGTAGTTCCCTGGGAGCTCCTGGTACACATTCTCTGCTCCATCACTGTCATATTGAGTAAACACGACAAGATCACCAAGAGTACCTTTACAAATTTTCAAAGTTTTGCTCTTCTGTGTGACAGGTGGTGTGGCCTTGTCTCTGTCGCCAATTACAAGGGCTTTTTCCTTACTTTTAGTTGACGCGGCAGTAGCGGCTGCAAAAAGTGTAGCGGTGTTGCTGCTAGCCTTTTCCCTATCATTCAGTGGTACATACTTGCCAGATCCGGAGGGCTGACCCAGAGATCCTAGGACAGCGTTGGGGTCTCCCAATGCTTTATTCAAAACCTCTTTAGCCTGGTCTAGTTCATCTTTTTGCATGGCAACTTAGGTCGCGAGGTTAGATCCATCATTGCGAAGAGCCGCAAATTCAGATGCAGTGTGCTTGTTTTGGTTCGCAATGGCTTCCATGATTTGCTTCTGTTGCAGACTGTGCCTATCAGGATATCGCTAGCCTGTTTCCTTACTTTGTTTGCTGATTATTCAACCTGCTTCCTAGTCTCCCGAGCATGTTGGACAATGCGCTGGTCCAACTCGTGTAGACGTTGCTCTGTCTTCGCAATGTCCCTAGACATTTCAGTGGCTATCTTTTCTCAATCTCTGTCTTTGTTACCCATGATGATCGCGAGTTGTTCCTCGACATTCGCCCCCTCTAGGATAGGCATAGGAACTAAGGCGTCTCTTGTCTCGCCCCCAACAATATTAGCGGCGACAGAAGTTTTGACAACCTCGTTTGCCTAGATGGTAGTAACGTTCTCGCCCTTAATGGTGGGCTGGTGACTTCCTCCCTATTTAGTTGACATGTCAGATGACGATGGGTTGAGAGAAAATCTTCGAATTACTTGTTCGTCTGAAAGACCACGACAGTCTGCACGCGAGTGCGGCCTGTAACTGGAGGTTTTGTGTTTCGGGCAGTTAACATAAACCTTTTGGTAAGGGTTTTTGTTTGACTTCCCAATAGTGGAGATCGCGAAGAAACGCAATGCACGTCCCACTAGGCTTGCCAAAATGTTTGTCTCCAAAACCAATCTGGTTACAAACAGTCTCTTTTGAGTGTGCAGGCGTGCCAGCACCGTGGGATGCTGTCGTCGAGGAGTCCCTTGACCTGACTTCTTGATCAAACTATGTGAACGAGGACAGCACCAACCCCGTCACAAGGTTCTTTTCTCTGCCTTCCGGAAAATGACTTTTTGCCTTACGGATAAGGGTTTGTGGTGTGATCTCTTGCGTCACCGAGTCGATACTTAGTGTTGTAGACGAAGCAGAGCAATCACTGGGAAGTAGGAGAAAGCACAAGTTTTGCTAAAGCGTGACTTTAGCTTCGCTGGGTTGCGAGGGCGTTACCCTTCCTTCGCTAGTTTTCAACTAAGTTGAAGGTAGGTTTGCTCCGGAGAGACTTTGATAATCAGAGAGATTAGTTGATTGCGAGTTGTTTTTTTTTTTTTTTTTTTTTTTTTTGTCCTTGTAACCTGGAATTTATACATTAGGGTTTGACTGTTCCTTGACAGAGAAGGATTATTGATTGAAGTTTTTCTATTCAATCTCCGCTACTTGATTCCAATAAGGGCTTGTTTTCCTTATGAATCTCAGAATGGGTGAAGCTATAACCCAAACCCAAGCAGACTTAACTTTGGGCCGCAGATATCGGCCCGTTACCCTAAATCCCCTAAAGGGATCTTGCCAAAAATACTTTTGGGCTCAAACACAAAGAACAACTCCGTGTCTTCTAAGGCAAAATCATTGACTAGCATCCCCATTAGCCAGGCGCGCAATTGCTGCATCAACAAAGAGTCACTTCCTAGTAAACAAATAGGAGCATTATTTTATTGCACAATTTTCTTTTGGACCTCTCCTTACTTTCATATAAATTAGTTCACTATTTTACCCCTCAAACAATCTTCTAAAAACTAATAGAAACAAGAGAGATTATTTCCATAGAAACAAAAACTAAAGACGCACCATCTACAGCCATCATCTACCTCCTGCTCGCTAGCCCAAGAATACCAAGAAGTTGAGGACAGGCAATAATTAATACGGTTAAAGTCAATAACTGAGCAATAATGTCTCCACGAGGCACAAATCAAATTGCAAATTGTTTCAAATAGCAATTGTGTTCTAGAAACTAAGCACAACTATTTCCGTATGCAAATTGTTGAAAGTAGCAATAATGTTCATAAATTTAAGCACGTGATTTTAATCTGCAACAATCGGAATCAACAAGCTTATTACAAAATTCTTACGGTCTAAAACAATTATAAATTATACCTGGTTCCATGTGAACAGCGAATTGAAGCGTATCAAAGTTTCAAATGGGAGGGCAGAGAAGATGGCTTTGTCGGGCCTCAGGTCTCCGAATCTTCTTCAATATCTCCGATCCCAAGGATAAGAGAAACGTAGTCTGGCTTATATAACACGCAGCAACCACTTATAATAATAAACTAATATCATAAAAAGAAACTTTGGTTATTTAAATAATTTGTTACCAAATACAGATCTACTAATAAAAATAAATAAAATATATGCCTTGAAATCTGGAATCCACGCGTCGTATATCCTTCCATTCTTTTTGTTAGACAGAGCATCGTTATATATGGACAGCAAGGTAGGAGGTGTGCTATCTTTATGTTTTTAATTTGTGAATATTCATCACCACTGAAATGTTACGATTATTAAATAATAGTATGATTAACAAATAATTGAGGTTTGGTTAGCATGATTTCGTAATTGCTGGTGTATATATGCAAGTTTAAGGCCCTTGTGATCCTTGTGACCCCTAAATTACAAAAATTCAAATAGTTAAGATTCAAATATGTTTGAACAACGCTATGTAGACTATATTTTTAGGTACTACTTGGATCTCACCTTATGTGACAACTGATATAATACAAAAGTTCAACTAATCAGAACATTTTATTAAATGACGTGGTAATGTCACATAGAGTTTAGCGTTTAGGGCTGAGATCTCAAAAAATAGTTCACGTTTAAGAAAAAAGAAAGCACTTCAACAGCTCAACTTAAAAGATAAAAATAAAAAGATAAACAAACCAACAAACACAATATTACTAATGAATGCTTAATGTTTTGTAATCAATGGCTGGAAATTTTGATTTGGGTCAAAATCTAAAGAAAAATTACCTTTCTAAAACATTAGACACTTTGTTAAATGAACTTTATATATTTGACCAAAAAAACAAAGAACTTTATATAGCTACAGTTTTTTAGAACATCTCCAACATAAAAATCAAATCCAACAGATTTTACTGTCCCCTCCCCTAGTCGAAAAAAATATTTAAAAATTATCTAACTTTTAGGTAATATTATTGGAGTGAGCCTTTAAAAGTGATTTGTAAATTTTTTAAATATTTTTTTCGTATATTGGAACAAATAGGAAAGTTTTAAACAATTCTGCTTGAGTTACTCTTAAAGTGGTAATTTCATCTTTGGTAATGAGCTTTTTACAGTTTTAATTATTTGCACCTTCTCACATTTAACATAATGGGTACCTTGTGAAATTATTACTAAGTAACTCAGGGCTGATCGTTCGCGTACCAATTGAATAGAGCTGTAAATCAAAATGGGGTAAAGGGACTAATATCAGTGACGTGTATACGCTATCATGTTTGTCATTGTTTAACCAATGACCTGCTAACTCACATCTGGGGTAAGGGGATTGATACCTGTAATTTCTATCCACTCACTTGCGCGCTCATGGGCGTCACCATTTGAAGCCTGCAAGGCCAATATCTCAATAAGAAGCCAAAAACCTTGTGGATCAGGAATCAGATTATTTCGTGCCTTGCCTATTGTCCATATATAGATAAAGGAGACGCAATATATAGTACTGTACGTTGGTGTCAGATCACAAAAGCACACACAACCTTTCAGTGGTTTGACACACCACTCATGATGTATGAGTCCGTGAAATATATAGTGGAATATGGGGCACCCAATCCATCTTTGCACCATGCATGACTTTTTTTCATTTGGTATTAATCGTGATGGAGACTTTACCTATCGGGTAGCTTTAGGAATTTTACAGTACTTTTCTTTTTGGCAGTAGGCACATGGTTATGTTTTGTAATAGGGATATCTTCACAAATGGTGTATGAACTTTAGGCCATTCCACATTTTGGTGTATCAACTTTCAAAACTATCAGAATGGTGTATCAAGTTTGCTCCAATCTTTCATTTTGGTGTACGCCGTTAAATTTTCCGTTATCTTTGCAAAAAAAAAAAAAATTCAGTTATCTTTCCTTTAACTTTGTCAGTTTTTTTTTTTTTTTTGTAAAGATAACGGAAAATTTAACGGCGTACACCAAAATGAAAGATTGGAGCAAACTTGATACATCATTCTGATAGTTTTGAAAGTTGGTACACCAAAATGTAGAATGACTTAAAGTTCATACATCATTTGTGATATTTTCCCTTTGTAATATCACCACCTTCACTTTTTCAAGCTCTGAGAAGTGATAAGACCTGCAATCCCCGTGAGCTTCTCTTTGTTTTGCTTTCAGTCAGTATTCAGTTGTTTTCACTTTTCGTGTACTGTTCTTGTCGAAGTTGATGGTCGCTTTTCTTGTATTGTTCTTGTCGAAGTTGATGGTAGCTTTTCTTGTATTGTTTATGTTGGAGTAGGTTGGCTTTCAGTATTTAGTTGTTTTGATGGTCACTTTTCTTGTACTGGTTTTGTCGAAATAGGTTGGAGGGATGACTTTTCCAGTTTACTCTCTTTTAGCTTGCTATTCACCAAAAAAACAAATTTATTTTTTGTAATTATAATTTTTTCTGGTCTGATGGGTTATGTTTGGCAAAAGGCAACAGGGAATAAATTTGCTGTCCACCAATACGCCCCCGCACGTGTGATGAATTTTCAAGTCTTACACGTGGAAAAATCTCAAAACCATAAATTCATAGGCAATGTTTTATTTTTCTCATAACCCAAATCAAACAGAAATGACAAATATGCCCTCAGCTTAATTAAGAAACTACAACCACTGCCACCCACTCATCTCTCTCTCTCATCCCGATCTTTCTCTCCTCTAGCCATCTCTCTCTCTCTCTCTCCTCCGGGCATATGTCTCTCTCTTCTCCACTCTGTCGTCGATGCTCGAAGGGTACCAGAATTGCCAGAAAACGACTGGATAACCTAGAGGCGATTCTCGACGACACTCCCAGCTCTACTCTGATCATTTTGTGGAACCACCCGCCGCTTCAATCATTTTGCATAATAACCACTCATCGTTACTGCTCCGATCGACCATGTGGATGACGCATAATCACCCAGTTGCCATCGTTTTGTAGAACCGATCTAGTGAGAACCCGATCCGGCGGAGGTGCAGCCCAAAAGTCGGCGATCGTCGTGAGGCGGCGCCATGGATCGTGCCACTGGCGGTGAATTTGTACAGCTCGGAGTCTTGCAGCTCCTGTAAGACAGCTTCAAGACAACTCTGATCCCGGGTCTGCAACAGGAATGAGAAGGGGAGGTGGGTGCCAAGATAGTTTTTCTGGGTGCCCAAATCAGGATTTTTTTATTAAAAAAATTTAAGTAATGGGACAGAAGGAAAGAAAAAAAAAAATTGAATGTCTATTGCAGGTGTCTATTGGAGGGCAATAGACGTTTTGAATTGATATTATCTCTTGATTTTTTTTCTTTAATCAAAGTTTTATTTGTCTAATTTTAAGAAGATTAGTTCACATTCTTTTAATCGAAAGTTCTATTAGGGGGCAATAGAGGTCTATTACCCTCTATTGGGGGAATAGACGTCTATTGGGGGGCAATAGATGTCTATTGCCCCTCTATTGGAGGGCAATAAACGTTTCTTAGGGTAATAGAGGTTTTCAATAAAATCTGGTGGGCGGCGGCCAGTGACCGGAATCCTACGAAAGTTGGCTTGAATCCGCCGATCGGTGGCCGGAATCTTGTGAAAGTTAGCTGGAATCAGGCGGCCGGTGACCGGAATCCAGCAGCCGATAACGGGCTTCGGCGAAGTCTCCTATGGTTTCTCTCTCTCTTTTCTACGTAACAAAGGGGTGAGGGTAAAATGGTATCAAAATTTTTTTTTTTTTTAAAAAAACCTTAATGGGGTATTAGGGAAAACTCCCTTAGAGTGTTTTTAGTAAGAGGGAATTAAAAAAACTTAATGGGGTAAGTGGGAAAAAAATTCCTAGAAATGGGGTAAATGGACAGAAACCCTATATATATTCTCAATACACCTCCGCACGTATAATGAATTTTCAAGCCATACATGTCATCACACATGGACAACTTTAGCCATACATGTTATCACACATGGATAACTTTAGGTGACGTGGAGTTCGTGTGGCCGTGAGGCATGCACACGTGTGATAACCCGCTCTGATACCATGATAAAGTAATCTGAGGTTCATATCCAAAACCAATTGGCAATTGATGGAGTGGCCCAAACCCTTATAAACTTATAAATAAGGGGGAAAATTTTAAGAACAGTACATGAAATATTGGCCATTCCGAAGTTCGGTATATTAGGTTTCAAAGAATTAAGATCGGTACATGAATTTGCAATTTCGACACATTTTTAGTACATGACGTCAATAACACCGTTAAGCCTATGCAATTATACAATTTTTGAAGGGTAATTTTGGGTTTTCATATATATATATATATATATATATCTCTCTCTCTCTCTCTCTCTGGGTTTTTAACAGATTGAAGAAATCAGAAAGCCAGAGAGAACCTCCACCACTTCTGCAATGGCCGCAGCTCCATCACCGACCTCCAGCTATCCTAAGATGACATATGATCTCTACGCCTCCATCTCCAGTCTGATGCCCATAGTTCACAATCTCCTCAGCTACGTCGATTGCTCCATCACGCCACAGGAGAAGTTCCTCCCGAAAGATGTCGGAGAACCGACGACCCCGATCAGCCCTAGCTACGAGACTTGGATGGCCACGAGGCCAAATTTAAGCCGCTTGAGACGTCAGAAACTTGGTCAGAAAGTCGTCTTCTTCCTCCTCCTCTTGATTAAAGTTGGGAGCTTCAGGTGTGATTCCATCTTTGGTGACTATCCTGGTGTCTCCTAACCCAGATACTCGCCAAGCAGCTTCTCTTCTAGCTCTTCTCAATTTCGTTGTTCGCTATGACCGGTATAGTTTCTTCATCTTTTTCCCTTTTTTTTTGTGTGGAGATTTCTATGTCTTTTATTCGCTCATATAGCTATTTGAGACTAGTTTACACTAATTTGGATGATGGGTTTTGTTGGGTTTGTTCTGATTTTGTTACTAAAAGTGAAAGATTGAAGCTTTTGGTGCTTCTGGGATTGTGTTTTTGCAATGAGGCAGGGCATATTGCTTTGGTCTGTCCTCACAGAATGGATTTCACATACCAAGGCATACATAATCAATAATCAAAGCCTCAACTGCAGGGCTTTATGTCAATTTTTTTTTTTTGGTGTCTATCGATTTAGTACTTTGAACTGGGTAATGGGCTTTTGGTTTTATCTGTGTTTTATATATATATATATATATATGTTTCATTAATAAGGCTTGAAGAGACGGATTTTCCCCTCAAACTTTGACGAAAAGCACCCTAAATAACAGAAATAGTAACGGCATACATCGATTTTGGGTCGAAATTGTAATTTCATGTACCGATCTTAATTATTTGAAACCTGATGTACCGAACTTCGGAATGGCTAATATTTCATGTACTGTTCTTAAAATTTTTCCATAAGGTCTCTTTTTTTCCATATGGGATATATATGTTTTCAACACTCCCTGCCTTTCTTCCTTTATGACCGAAACAACCCAGCAGCCTTATAGTTGTATACTCCAAAATGCAATACCAACAAAAGCTCAAACTAAATACCAGCAAAAATAACCCCTTTTTTTCATCCCTCAAACTTTTTTTTTTTTTGTCTGTATCCCTCAATCCTTGAAACCCAGCAAAGAAAACTAAAAACTGAAAATTGGCAAAAGAAAGAAAAACTCAAAAACCAATACCCCAGATTCCAGTTTGAAACCCAGATTTTTATTTCTTTTGTCAAAATTGTACAGGGAAGAATTCATGATTGTTAGATTGAGTATTCTTCTCAACTCATTGATCTTATCCTTGTTTTGTTTTTTTTTTTTTAATTCTGGATTTCGAGGTTTGTTGGGCCAATTGGATTTGGGTTCTGAAGATGAAAAAGAAACAAACCTTGAAGATGAAGACTGGTTTCGGTTATGGAAGAGAGAGAATGTTCTCATTTTTTTTTTAAATTTTATTATCAGGTCTTTCTTAGGCCCCGTTTGGGATTGCTTCGCTTTTAAAAAAAGCAGCTTTTGTTCAAAATTTTAGATTTTATTGTGTTTGGTAAATAAATAAAAAGCAGCTTTAATTGAAAGTTATAGGTCACTGACAGCAGATTTTAGAAGCAGCCTAGAGGTTGATTTTAGAAGCTGTTGTGGATCAAAACACGCTCTGCAGTTGTTTTATGTAATGACAGCACTTTTAAAAATGGGCTAAATACTGGTTATTACTCTGTGGTTTAGGTCCAAAATTAATTCAGTTCTTGGACTTCTAATTTCATTAAAAACACCAATGTACTTTCAATTTTGATCTAATAGGTCCAATTAATTAATATTCTATTATGAGTTCAAGTTATAGTTGGATTATTTGTTGAAAAACTATTTATTTGATAGATTTCTAATAGTGGGACTCACTCCAAAATTGACTATGCAGTTCATCTCAACACCACATCATAAAATATAGGCTATATATGAGTCACGTCAACAAGTTAAATGACTCAATTGTCGAAAGACAAACAAATTGGACCTATTAGATCAAAATTGAAAGTGCACGGGTGTTCTTGATGAAATTAGAAGTTTAGGGACTGAATTGATTTTAGACCCAAACTACAGGGTAGTAGTTAGTATTTAGCCTTTTAAAAATATTATTTACAAAACACAAAACTGTTTTAATTCACAGTTGATTGTTCTCACAACACAGCAACAACATTTTTTTTTAAAAGTCATAGCAATCCTAAACTAGTCCTTAATTATGAGTTATTTATGAGATTGATTTCATATTTACTTATTTTATTAGCGTCTAACTATGGTTGTACGTAGGGCTATCAATGGGTCGTATCGGGTCAAGATATATGTCGTGTCACAAGAGACAAACCCAAACCCAACCTATTTATTAAACGGGTTGCCCGTTTCCAACCCGCTTAACTCATTTAATAAATAGGTTGTGTCGTGTTGGACATAAACTCATTTAAGGGTTAACACTGTAACCCATTTAACTAAAAAAATGCATAAATTGATTAAATTCACTAAAAACTCCATAAGACGAAAAATATAAATAATTATATATAATTCATAAATAATTAAATCTAATAATGATGAAGCAAAATATTTCAAATTGTCCAATCTTAGGATTAAATACTCCAAACGTCCAAAATTTCAAGAAGAAGTATAGCATAATCGGGTTATACGGGTTCATTTCGTGTTGGCGGGTTGACCCACGGCCGACCCATTTATTAAGTAGGTCATGACGGGTTGACCCGCTGCCAACCCACTTTTTAATCGTGCAAGTTCAACCCACTTTATTTCGTGCGGGTTTCGAATCGTGTTATTGGGTCGTGTCAGAATTGACAGCCCTAGTTGTACGTAACTCTCAAGAATTGTCCTTTATGTAACTCTACTATGGAGGATCTTGATCATTCATTTTTCAAATGTTCTCAAGCTAACCAGATTTGGTGTTCTCTTTTCTTTCGTCTCCATACTCAGGCTTTGGCGCTTTGCAGGGTTCGTTTATTGATCCGATTGACTTTCTTTTGTATTCACTCTCAAGAAATTAATCCTTTTAGCATAGCCCTGAATACCGCTGAATTTATATGGAAGGCTAGAAATGATAATATTTTTATGGAAAATTTTAGGAACAATACTAGACCCACTATTCATTTGTGTACACGAAGTTACAAATTATGAACGTTGGTACACCAACTGTAAAGCCCGGCCCACTATATGACACGCCATCATTAACATCGTTTACTCTTATGTCATTACTCATTTGTCAAAGGGTAATTTAGTAATTTCACAAGTTTCCAGTCTCCAATTTTTTTTTTAGCCATTTCTCTCCAATTCTCTCTGGACTCTCTCTCTTCGTCCATGGCCGCGACCGGAAGCTTACTAAGCCGGAGATAGGCCACCTACAGAAGGCCGCCTCCATACCTCTCCGCCACCTTCAAAAGGCCCATGACTCTCACTTTCTCTCAAACCCTGAAATTTCCAGAATGGAAAAGTCCCAAATGAAGAACCCTAACCCCAAATCGAAGAACTCCCATAATTCCCGTCGCTGAAATCTCCCGGTCGTTGCTCCGCCTCCATTTCCTCCTCATCCTTTGGTTCTCGTTTGCTTGATCTGGAACAGTTGGTGGCTGAGATGGATTGAACTTGTGCCCTCTTCTTTTTTCTTACTCAGATGGGTTGCTTTTGATTTGATTGTGTTCGTCTTTTTCTCTCTTCCTGATCTGGTAGGTGTGTATGATTCTAACTATTTGGTTGAGCTCGAAGAGGAAGTGAGAGGGCTTTGGTATTGGAGAACAAGATTACAACATCATTTGGAGAATCTCCAGTAAATTTTGGAAGACAAGTATGCCAGGATTAATATAAATGAGATTTTGGGTGATGATGGTGGGCAAGTTCATGGAAAATTCGATGTGGGCGGTAGTGGGCAAGTTCTAGATCAAGAAACTATTGTGAAAGATGGGATTTTGGGCGATGGAGGTGGGTTAGTTTGAGGTGGTGTTGTGGGCGAGAAATTGGGTCTGAAGAAGGTGGGTGCAAGCTACAAGCCATCTAGCTATACGCTCTATTGAGAGAGAGAGAGAGAGCTAGGTGCTCAGAGTAAAAGTCCAAAGAGACTAAACTACCCCTTAAATTATGACAGGTGACACCTTTACTAATGGCATTAGTCACGACATGTACAAATAGTTGGTCGGGATTGGTGTACTAAAGTTTAAGATTTGGAACTTTATGTATAGAAATTATTAGTGGCCTTTAGTTGGTGTATTGTTAGCAAAAATTTCCCTTATTTTTAGGCATAAGCCATTTATTCCAACTCGCATTTTTTATGCTACAACTTCTTTTTATAAAAGCTATATCCAATCTAATCCTACTTTTACTCAAAAGTCCTTTATATCCAGAATAATTAAGTGGTGCCGGCCGAAGGAAGGTTATATCAAACTTAACTTTGATGGCTCTGTGCTATCATCTTCAAAAGCGGCTGGAGGTTTTGTATTTACTATTTAGGAATGTAGAAGGGCTTCCTTTTTCAGCATCTTGCAAATGATTAAACTATGCCGATGTTCTACTAGTAGAAGGTCTATCCTTAAGAGCTAGACTTCAGGCAGCTCCGATCCATAGTTTTACGCATTAAGAGATTGGGGGTGACTCCAAACTTTTAATCGATGTTATTTCTGGTACTATATATAAGTTCTTGAGATCCATTATTTATGATATCAAGCGGTTAACCAAGAAGCTACATATCATAGCTATCAAACATGTTAAGAGAGAGGCAAACTTCTTGGCGGCGACCCTATTGTAGGCGGGCCCACTTGCTGAGCCTACAAGGGCATGCCCATACGGTTATAAAAGACTGCCCCACATGACAAGAGTGGCGACCACGCAAGAAGAGCGAGCGCATCCACAAATGTAGACTAGTGCGATCCTCCAGGCCGAGTCGGCCAGACAGCTGGTATGGACCTCAATAACCTCCAACGCCTATATAAGGAGGGCCTCGCCTCTATGCTCGAGGTATTGATCACTCATCACTCTTCTCAATCTCATATATGGCTTCCGCTCAACTCAGGGCCAGTCCTGAGATTCCAAAGGCTTGAGGCAAATAATTAAAATGTGGCCTCCTATATATATATATATATACATACATACACACATACATACATACATACATACATAAATGCATTTTTTGCGCCACATAACAGTACAAAATCATGTGTTTTGAATAAATGTAAATATATCTTTCAAAAAGTCAGAGAGAATAAAAGTAAATGTAAAAAAAAAAAAAAGCCTGAAATGGGGAAGCAAGGTTCGAACTGAACAGACTTAATTAATTGAAAATAAACAAAAAGAAGTGAAATTTCTAAAATACCAAAAAAAAAAAAGAAAAAAAAGGAATTGACTTTAATAATTGAAAGAAACAAACAAAAAGAAGTGAACAGACTTAGAGTTCGAACCTTGGTGGTGAGGACGCAAAATAACATCACTTCCATTGAAGCAACAAATCATTTTATGTCAAGGGAAGGAAAAAAATATATATACTATATTACATATATGCAGAATTAAATCCTCTGAGGCCCCAGGCAACCAGTGGCCTGAGACAGCTGCCTCAGGTGGCAGCCCTCAGGGCCGACTCTACTATCTTATAACTTGAGCGTCAAAGAAGTGAAGTCCGGATAGCTCTGGACTTCCTCTTAATGATTCTCTTTATGACTGCAAACCTCTGCAAAAACATTACTCAGCAATGGGGATTCTTGGAGTATCCATTAGTCTAAAGTCCTTAACGGAAACACGCACTAACAGACCATCAATACCATGCGCGAGTTTGGAACCCGTCTTTCTCCTTTACAACTTCTCAGGCTTTCCTTTCTAATTTCTTAAAGGGAAAATATCACCAATGGTCACTGAGTTATGATTTATTCGACACTTAACTCACTGTATTTTCAACAATATCACTTAACTCACTCAGTTTTACATACGTCTTTCATTTAACTCACTGCCGTTAATTCTACCGTTAGAAGCCGTTAAAATTGAGGGTATATTTGTCAAAACATTTAAAAATTATTTTTAACTTTAAAAAACTACATTTATTAGACTTTTTTTCAATTTTTTTAAATTTCCGAAATTTCTAATAAAAAATGATTTTTTTTAACTTAAATATAATTTGAAAAAAAATTGTCATTTTTTTTTTAATTTTTAAGTTAGAAATACATTTTTTTAGTGTTTAGACAAATATACCCTCAATTTTAATAGTTTTTAACTGCATAATTAACGACAGTGAATTAAGTGAAAGAAGTATGTAAAACTGAGTGAGTTAAGTGATATTGTTGAAAATACAGTGAGTTAAGTGTCGAATAAGTCATAACTCAGTGACAATTGGTGATGTTTTCCCTTTCTTAAATGTTGGTTGTTTGAGAGGTTTTAAGTCGTAATATTTGTTCCTTTTTTTGAAAAGAAAAAAAAAACCATGGTTATACTTGGGCAAGCTTATAAAGGGATGGGCTAATTGAAGGTACACAACAAATTAGTTCCAGATGCAATACTAATAGTTACCAAACACTATGGTTATACTTGGGCAAGCTTATAAAGGGATGGGCCAATTGAAGGTACGTAGTTCCTGATGCAATACTAATAGTCACCAAACGGCCGCATCAAGGGATGCGTGGCACACACGGTTATCATGATTATTTTTTGTTTCTATTGTATCGAAAAAGGTTTATGAATAGTTTTTTTCTCTTATAATTATTTTTTTTTAAATGAACTTTAAAAGCAGCGAGCGGTAATTTCGCACATGTGGTAGTATTATAAAAAATTAGGGTGGTTTAATTGGACCTCCAAATTTGTTATTTGGACCTCTCATACTTAGTACACCTCTAATTTACTTTTTAGAATACTTGAAAAGCTAAGTAGACCTCTTTATTTTTACCAAAATGCCCTTGAACATGAGATTCAACAATCTATTATTCTACTTTTTATCTCTATCTTCAACTACGAGAAGAAAAATGAATCAAAATCACATGACATTGTTTTTTATGAGTATGTCTCTCTCCACTAAAATTAATCAGATGATTGGTTTTCGATCTTGATATGTTATTAGAACCCCTTTGAATTTGATAAAAGAATGATTTCAACGGTATTGGGTTAGAAGATATCAAGTAATAACTATATCATAATATTCAATTAATTTAGTTTAAGAAAATTCCAAATCAGATTGTTTTGAATTTAAATTTGTAATAAACGATAGGCCATGTATATAAATTATTATTTTTACTTAATTGTTTTAAGTAAATTATAAAATTATATAGGCAATATAAGGAAATATCGGGGGAAAAAAAATAATTGAATGTTATATTTGGTTGGAGGAGGTAAGAAGAGTATTTACTTATTTATTTAATTCATTTTTCTCTCTTTATCCTTATTTGTCTTTTCATATAAGTTGACAAAGTCAATTAATAATTGAAAAAAATTAGAGGTCCAAATATCAAATTTAGAGGTCCAACTAAAGCCACCCAAAAAATTATTAAAAAAAGGTTTTGGTTACAACTCACTAAGCTAGTCGGTCCATGTGGGTCACAATAACAGGTAAAATAATATCTTGAATTCCTCATTTGATCAAAAATAAAAATATATAGTAGCATGAACAAATAATTGAAGTTGAGGATGATCTCAGTGCTGTGTGTATATATAGAGGCTTAAAGCTCATTCACTCTCCAACCCGATCGAGCTTTATTAGTTTATTATAACTCTATTTAATTCCAAGAAGATGGGTAAGGAAGTGTTTGATACATTCTTTTTGATTCACGGAGCACCGCTGGTGCTGATCGACGACACATTACCCGCCAGAACTTTCTTGAAGTCGTGGAGGGAGAAGATCTTGCCGGAGAAGCCCAAATATGTCCTCGTGATTTCGGGTCACTGGGAGACCAACGAACCCTCCATCAATGTCGTCGACCGCCATGAAACAATCCACGATTTCGAAGACTTCCCACCCGAGATGTACGAGGTACGTACATAGATCAACTTTGATCTCCATAATTCATATATAATGGAACACGTTACATAGAGTTAGTATTGATTTGAACGAATCCAAGTCATATAGGTCAAGGCTTTGCGTTTACGTACCCTAGTGTTCAAGCTTCTTATGCTTTGATTGGAATGAGTTTCAAGAAAATAAGGCTAATAATATATTTTCTGTTTTCACCTGCAGCTCCAGTACCCAGCTCCGGGATCTCAAGAACTGGCCACCAAGGTGAACGACGTCCTAGTAGCCGCCGGGTACAAGCCTCTCCACGTGGACACAAAGCGAGGCCTCGACCACGGAGCCTGGGTCCCACTCATGCAAATGTACCCGAAGCCGACGTGCCGGTGTGCCAGCTCTCCATCCAGTCCCACGAGAACGGAACCTATCACTTCAACTTGGGCAAGGCCCTGGCTCCTCTCAGGGAGCAAGGAGTCCTCATCATCGGCACCGGAAGCGTCACCCACAACATGGAGTCCCTCATCATCAACAACGTCGGCGGCACCGTGGCCGACTGGGCTCTCGAGTTCGACGACTATGTCAAGGACGCGCTGCTCAACGGAAGGTACGATGAGGTGAACCAGGCTTTGGAGAAACATCCGCACGCCAAGATGGCTCACCCGGATGGACCAGTACATTTCTATCCCCTACTGGCAGCCATCGGGGCCGCCGGAGGGGAAAAAGCCAAGGCGGAGCTCATTCATCATAGCTTTAGCCGGCATACTATTTCCTATGCCAACTACCGGTTTAAGTCAGCTGAGTGAATCATGTTGTCTGTTTTCTTCAAAGCCTGATCTACACACGTTGCTTTTGCATTACTTCGTTTTTATCTTTTCCAATATAATTATCATTATTATTTTTACTGTTTGTGTGATCGACCTCGCGGCAGTGTTGATTATGTTCTTTTGGGTACGCATCTGCAACAAATCTGTGTGTGTATTGCAGACATGAGGTGGGGTTGTATGTGTATGTATTCACTTATGTATCAATAAATTAAAGAATTCAGCAATAAAATTATTCTCTCTGGAAAAATTTTATTTTTGGGATAATTGCATTTTTTCGTTTTTTCGTCTGATTAATATTTCGTACTTTTTTTTATTTCTATTTGCCTTTGGGGAACTATCAAAGTAAGTTTGGCCTTTATGCATTGCTGATTATTTTTGTTGTTTTAACACAGTTAACACTCATGTGTCCATTGGATTTTTAGTATCAATTGAGTGTTTTAGAGAATCAGAAATTGAGAGGACTTTGCTGTGTATTCTCATTGATAATAGGGGTCTCTTTATATAGAGGATTACAATGTATAGAATCTCAATCATACAAGGAAAGTAATCGTACATTGAATAGGAATCTAGATCCTTCTAATTCAACCCTATTACCCAGGTATCGGCCCGACTAGAGCCTAGCGTTTTTAGAACTAGAGGGCCGATACCTGTGGCCCAAAAATATGCCTACTCAGGTTTGGGATATAGCTTCGCTCATTCCGTAACCCATAAGGAAAACGAAACCTTATTGGGATCGAGTAGCAGAGATTGAATAGGAAACTTCAATTAATAATCCTTCTAAAGTAAGGAGCAGTCGAAACCCTAGGTGTATAAATACAGGGTTAAGCGGCAAAGTTAGGGACCTCTCTCGAATCAATCAATCCAAGCGATTACAAAGCCTCCCCGGAGCAAACCTTCAACCCTGTTGAAACCCGGCGACCCTACTCTCAGTCCTAGTCTCTCAGAGCCGACTGTCAGTGCTACTGCCACACAGATACTACCAGCGAAGTAAGGGTAACACCCTCGCAACCCAGCAAAGCTAAAGATACGCTTTAGCAAACCCCGTGCTTTCTCAGAACTTCCCAGTGATTGCTCTGCTCAACCTACAACGTTGAGTATCGATTTGGTGACCGAAGAGATCACACCCGAAGTCCTTATCCGTAAGGCAAAAGTCCTTTCCCGGAAGGCTAGAGAAGAACCCTGTGGTGAGGTTGGTGCTCTCCTCATCCACAGTGCTTGAAGAAGAAGTCAGGTCAAGGGACTACCCCGACGATTGCACCCCACGGTGCTGGCACGCCTGTGTATTCACTCGCTCAAAAGAGACAGTTTGCACACTGGTTTTGGAGCCAAACATTTTGGCACGCTGAGTGGGACAAAAACGATAGTGTCTCTTCGTGAACGCAGCCATTGGGAAGTCTAGCGAAAACCCTTACCAAAAGGTTTACGCTAACTGCTCAAAGCATAAGACCTCCAGTTACAGACCGCATCCTCGCGCGGACTGTCGTTGTCTTTTTGAAGAACAACGCAAAGATTCTCTCGTCAGCTCCAATCACCCAACATGTCAACTGGACAAGATGAGAATCACCCGACCGCTACTGAGGGTCAGAGTGTCAATGTTAATCAGGCCAGCGAGCCTGTTATCCCCGCCCCTGTCAACACTACAGTGGGGAATGGAGAAAGAGAGGCTTTCGTTCCGAAGCCTATTCCAGAGGGAGCGACCTCCGAGGTCGGGTTCGCAATCATCATGGAGAATATCGAAAACCATCGCAAGAAGATGGACATTGATTTTGCCAGAGAGGCCGTAAAGACGGATAAGCTCATACGCGAACTAGATCAGCGAATTATCTGCCATGCTGAGGAGACTAGGCAACAGATCGCACAATCAGAAAGTGCAGTGAGGGCACATGCCGCGAGCGTCTCTAGCGAGCAGAATCAGTGTCAAAAAGAGATCTTGGAGGCTATCGCGAACCAAACCAAACAAACCGCGTCAGACATGGAAGGCCTTCGCAAGGATGGTGCTAACCTGGCAACTGAGGTGGCTATGCAGAGAGCGGAATTGAACCAAGCGAGAGAAGTGTTGAACAAAGCTTTAGGGGATCCTAATGCTATCCTTGGCTTTCTTGGCTAGCCATCCGGTTCAGGCAAGTACGTGCTGCCAAATCAGCGCGAAAAGACTAACAACAATACTATTTCTTCCTCAGCTACTGTTGCTGCTACACCGCTGAAGAATAAAGAGCAAGCGTTGGTTATCGGTGGCAGCAAGGAAAAGCCTGCCTCGTTAGGCGGACAGGCCACCAGACAGATGCATCAGGCCTCGAAAGGTACAGGAACTTCATCTGACCCCACTACATTTGTTCAATACGACAGCGACGGGATAGAAATGGTATATCAAGCACTGGCAGGAAGTTATTACGGGCTCGACCAGACCGGCACCCCGATCAAGATAACAGCCTTGTCAAAGGAAGAGATTAAGCCAGTGGTGACTCTTCAACAACAGGCTACTACCCGCGTTGTACACGTCGGAAAAGGGACGGCCACCGTAAATCAAACAATACCTGTGCAGGCTGCTCGCCAGACTGTGGCAACACCACCCCCTCCTCCGGGCCCAAATTATGTAAGACGTGATGAAGTAGAGGAGATGATCAGATTGGCTAACCCTAGGGCCCAGCCAGATGGGGTCTATGAGGGACCTTTCCTGCCACATATCATGCTCGCACCCTTTCCCCGGGGCTATAAGAATATCATATTTTCTACTTTTTCAGGGGAAGACACTGAGGATGCGGCGACACATCTGGCCAGGTTTAGGGTACAATGCGGCCAATACCAAAACGATGATATCCTCAAATGCAGGATTTTTGGCACTTCTCTGTCAGGCGCTGCCTTCAGATGGTTTTCCAAGCTTCGACCAGGAACAGTGGCGGATTGACCTGCAATGGAACTGCTCTTCCGAGAAACTTTAGGAACTATCGAGCCTGAAGTAGACCTGGCCTCTCTCACCCAGATGGCCCAGCAGCCTACAGAATCAGCGGTTGCCTACCTTCAGTGCTTTCAAATCCAGAAAGCCAAGCTAAACGTCATCCTGCCTGAGAAAGAGTTAGTCAAGTTGGCGGTCAAGGGTTTGGAACCACGTCAACGAAAGAAGCAGCATGGCAGCATGATTCAATCAATGGGAGAACTCATCACAGAGGTGGGTAGCTTCGAGCATCTCCTTAGAGAAACAGATGCATGGAAGAATGCTTCCAGAAGGACATATGTGCCGGGAAAACATCGTACCGTAGCAGCCTTGAGCTACCAGCCGGCTACCTATGACCCTTATTACCATCATAGCAATGAAGAGGTGGTCTAGGATGACGACGAGGAAGAGGACAATGATGTCGCTGCCTACGAGTTAACAGGCAAAAAGAATCCAGCTTTGAAGTAACTAAAAATTTCCAAGGAACCTGTTAAGCTCAAATTGGTAGCCTTCACCAAACCTGAGTTCCCGACATATACATATGATGCCAACAAGGTGCATGATATTCTCGACGAAATGATCACTGCGAAGATGGTGAAGACTGACTTTGGACCTTTTCCTCCACCAGAATAGCTGAAAGGGAAGAAGTACTGCAAATTTCATAATTTGTGGAATCATAACACCGCGGATTGCGTGAAACTCAAAGACCAGATTCAAGTATGGCTTAATAATGGCAGTTTGCAGGTGGAAGCTCCAGTCACGGCGGTGGCGCTAGTAGACTTTGACCCATTTCCAGACACTGGAATCAACATGGTCGATGTGAACTGGACCAAACAGCATCAACGGAAACCCACTCTAGATTTGGGCTCGAATGAGCGAGGTGAGAAGTCCACCGCGGACGAAACACCCATGAAGGGCAAAGCTAAATCAACCAGTCAGGCCTCGCCCGTGGTCTTATGTTCGCAATGCAAAGAAGAGTGTGGTATTCAAGTGTCGCATGAAGAGGTCGAGTAGACATTTCACTTTGGTTCCATACCACCGATCAAGTGGGCTTCGTCATCGCGGAACTATCAGCCTTCTAGCCCAAGAGAAAAAGAGAAAATGGAATCACCACCATCCCCAAAAGACTCCAATTTGTTCAGGAAGCTGAGAGCGGCCACGATTGATCAGAAACATGAAGAGAAGATCGCGAAGAAGGCCAAGGACGTGCTAACCAAGCCTTATATCCAACCAGCGCCAACTGCTACTATTAAGGAGGGCAAGTGGTATACCAGAGAAAAAGGAAAGGCTGTGGAAATAAGCACCTCTAAAAAGAGGAAATTACAGCGCAGGTTTGGGGAAGCCAAGCGTGCGCTAGAGGCTTTGGACCAGGGCCTGATTAAACCTTCACAGCTGGTCAAGTCACCTGAGCAGTATCAGAGAGAAATGGAGGCATTGGTTGTGTTAATGTCTAAAAGTCTAGCGGTAGCCAAACCTTAGTTAACGCTGATCCGGTGGACGGATCGGTACTTGTATTAATGTTGCGATTCCCGTTACCTGTCAAGTAAAATACAACGGGCGTCAGAGGGAGACCGCGCTGGGCGATCTTCAACTCTCCGATGCCTAAGTTAGTCAATGTATTTATGTTGACAAAGTAACAGTAGGTAAGTATTGAATGCGTAATTAATGAGGAGAGAGGAGAGAACCTTTTATAGGTGAGGAAGAGACTGATCTTGTCTTTGTTTTCGATGTGGGACTGATATGCTTCAGTTCTCAGTTTCAAAAGCTTCTGATGCTAACTTGGCGCGGCGCGTGGCGGCGCGTCGGTGGCGATCTGGAGGCGGTCCGACGCCGGGGCTGTAGCCCGCCTGGCGGTGTGTCCGCATGTCATTCCTTTGGTTGGAATTAGTACCTTTGGCGGTACAATGAGCATGGCCCATTATAGCTAATTATGCTTGCAAATGTACATGTATGTACAAGTCCCCTAAGTCCCCAGTCAAGGAGGGCAATCTTGGTTGGGGAGTTGTTCGGCGGTTTGAAGCGTTTTCCTCCGCTAGACTTGCAAGAGCATAATTAGCGTCAGTGCGTTGTCAACCGTTGGTTTTACTGAGCAAACGCTTTATACCCTTTCGGGTGGGCCCCTGCTGGGCCCCCCAGGGAGTCCCCCACTCCCCGGCGAAGATAGACCTCCGGATGGTCGTTGATTTGTTTGATGAGGGGGAGCTGCACGGAGCAGAGGGTGTTGGGTAGCGAGCCCAATGTTTTAGCACCCAAATGACGGGGGTCAACTTGCCTGATCAGGGCAGTCGTAGACTGTGACTAGTCCCCGTGTCCCGTAGGGACGGTCTGACGGTAACGCCGCGTAGCGGTCGTTGTCAGTGAGGCGTAGCCTCGGGATTTTCCGTTTGGCGGACATCCCCCCGCTGGATGCAGCAGGAAGCAGCGTCCGATAGACGTGCCTGGCGGTTATTTTTGCAACATGAAAAAGGGGTTCCGCCAGAGGTGTGTAGCGACAGACATCGCGCTTGCAGGATGGCACGGGAGGATAACAAGGGAGAAGTTCCGCTGGCGAGGTTTCGCTCAGCGGAGATTTCGTCGCTTGGAAAATGACAGGGGAGAAGTTCCGCTGGCGAGGTTTCGCTCAGCGGAGACTTCGCCGCTTGAAAAATAACGAGGGAGAAGTTCCGCTGGCAAGGTTTCGCTCAGCGGAGACTTCGCCGCTTGAAAAATAACAAGGGAGAAGTTCCGCTGGTGAGGTTTCGCTCAGCGGAGACTTCGCCGCTTGAAAAATAACAAGGGAGAAGTTCCGCTGGTGAGGTTTCGCTCAGCGGAGACTTCGTCGCTTGAAAAATAACAAGGGAAAAGTTCCGCTGGCGAGGTTTCGCTCAGCGGAGACTTCGTCGCTTGGAGGATGACAAGGGAGAAGTTCCGCTGGCGAGGTTTCGCTCAGCGGAGACTTCGCCGCTTGAAAAATAACAAGGGAAAAGTTCCGCTGGCGAGGTTTCGCTCAGCGGAGACTTCGTCGCTTGGAGGATGACAAGGGAGAAGTTCCGCTGGCGAGGTTTCGCTCAGCGGAGACTTCGCCGCTTGGAAAATGACAGGGGAGAAGTTCCGCTGGCGAGGTTTCGCTCAGAGGAGACTTCGCCGCTTGAAAAATAACAAGGGAAAAGTTTCGCTGGCGAGGTTTCGCTCAGCGGAGACTTCGTCGCTTGGAGGATGACAAGGGAGAAGTTCCGCTGGCGAGGTTTCGCTCAGCGGAGACTTCGTCGCTTGGAGGATGACAAGGGAGAAGTTCCGCTGGCGAGGTTTCGCTCAGCGGAGACTTCGCCGCTTGGAAAATGACAGGGGAGAAGTTCCGCTGGCGATACTTACGAAGTTGTCCCTACGGTGGCTAACACGTGTCGAATCTATAGCGGGTTAGCGTGCGTAGGCTTGTCTCCAGGCCTGTCCGTCTTCTAGCCTTTAATGGTAGTAACTGTGGGTTTTGTAACCGAGATGACGCTTCGGGCAATCCGGAGAGTGAGTGGAGATGTACGACACGTGTACGGCTAACAAGGGATGTCGGTATGGAGTGGACGGTCGAGGACGCGTTGGGGCCTATATAAAAGGGGGGAAACTCTGGGGGATTCGACACTTCGTGAAAATTTTAAAAGCTTAGCCATCGTTTGTTCGAAACCGGAGAAGGAGCCTGCCGAAGTTTGGATATACCACTCCCAGAGACGTCGGTCGTACCTGTGCACCACCGTGCAGGAGATTGCACCACTGAGGTTGGTATTCTGATCTCTGTCTTCTGCTATTTGTTTCTGCTAGTTTCTGGGTTTTGTAGTGTTTTTGCTTTTCTGGGTGTGCTCTGAGGTGTGAGATGGGGGTTTTTTGTGGGGGATTGAATGATGGTTAGCCAATGCGTTCATTGGTTTTAGGATTTGGATAGTCGAGTCTGGGTTGAGTGTTTGTTTACACTTTGGGGTTTTCTGGGTTTTGTTCTTGATTATTTTGGCTATAACTGATGCGAGAATAGGCTAGATCTATGTTTGTGCTAACTGATGTGGGTTTTAGGGTTTTGGGATGGCTAGCGTTATAGAGATTTCGAGCAGTGAGGATTCCGGGTCTGACGTGTCGCTCAGCGCGGCGGATGGGGTTTTTATTGATTCGTTGCGTCCGTCTGCCCCTGCAGGAACCTCACTGCCAGAAGCGCTAGACGTCGAGCCGCTACAGACCATCCCCTGGGAAGTAGTTATGGGTCGGGGTTCGCGTCCGGAGAGTTCCAAGGCTGGCGAGGCCGCTGCCGCCAAAGCCAGGCGCGACGAGCGTTTGGCGAGTAACAGTGCTGCCAGCGGCTCCGCTGGGGAGGGGGAAACAGCGGAGCAAAATGTTGAGTCAGCGTGGTTCCTCCCGGATGGGACAGCCGTTGACGAGGCGGGAGGGGGGATGAGCGGTGCTGCTGTCGCTCGACTGAAGCAGGCGTTCCGCTTGCCGGGGTCGGTGAAGCTGCGACCACCGACGGCTGATGAGAAGGCGTCGATTCTCCGACGGGGTGTGCGGCCGTGCACGAGGCCATATTCCGCCAAGGGGTGACACTTCCGCTGGTGCCCAATCTTCAAATCCTTGTTTGTGAGTTTGGCCTTGCCTTCGGTCAGATCTGTCCAAACATGTGGCGGTTGATGTTGGCGATGAACTCCTTGTGGCGCTTGTCGGGGTGCGAGGGGCCTACCGTGGCGGAAGTGCTCCATTTCTACGAGTTAGTATATGTGAAGCGCCAAGGTTGCCACGGGCAAGTAAATTTGAGTCGCCGGCAGGGAGCGCCCAAGCTGATCGAGAATCTGAGGGACTCCATGTCCTATTGGCGGGGGACCTTTTGCGTCGCTACCGACGGTTGGGAGTACCACGCTAGATCTAACGAGGAAGGGCCGTCATTTAGGATTAAGTCCGAGTTCCAACCTATTCGAGGTTGGTGGCTGGTGTCCGCTGAAAATGTTTGGCGTGCTTACATGCTTGAACTTGTATTCTTACGACGTGTTTTTTTTCTTGTGCAGCGGGACTTCGGTATACGCTGACGCGTGCAGAAGAGTGCCGGGTGGCGAGGATCAGAGGTTGCTGGCGGAACCGAAACCTGCTTGATTTCCGCCTGCTGACTGGTTGGGAGTTACTGGTCGACCTGCGACTAACACGCTCTATTGGTGAGGATTCTACCCTGTCGTTTCGTTTTATAATTGAATTGTGTCTGACTGGTGGCTGGCTTTCCTCTTTTTTTTTTTTTTTAGAAACTCCGCCGGGCAACAAATCAAGTCGCGACGCGTTTGAGAAAGCCATGGATCGGGCGGAGATAGAAAATTTTTTGGAGGCCATGTACGCCGAGGGGCTGGCGGCCCAGCAGACCGTAGTGAACCCGGAGACGTTGGCGTTAAGCCAGTCCGAGGTTCCGGTGGTGATGGCGATGCCGCACCAGTCCCACCTTGGTGAAGATGGTCTGCCTGTGGTGCAAGCGGGGACCCAGACGGCCGGCGGGGAGCAGAGGGGAAGTGCTGCGTCCGGGCCTCAGAAGGAGCGGATGCCTGCCCAGAGGCGTGGTTCTCAGGTGGTTCAGCCGGCGGGAGAAGTCATTGTGACGAGGGAGGAACCGCCAGTCAGGGCGACGAGGGCCGCCGCTGGGGGCCAGAGGGCGCTAGAGAAAAAACGCCGGACTGTTGAGTCTCCCGACGGGGAAGAGGGAGAGGAGGTGGAGGTGGTTGGTGCCCGCCGACAGAAGAAGGCCCGGCCGGCTCCTGCAAAAACGGTGGCGGTGGAGGGTGAGGCGCCCGCCGTCAGCGATCTGGACTCCTTTGCCGAGTACGCGCCATTCATGACAGAAGGGGAGCGGGAGTTCCTCTTTCATCTGTGCGAGCGGCTGGGATTCGGGGGTCTGGCGGGCATATCGCGCCCGACGGCAATTGACCAATCGCCCTACAGCTCGGCGTTTGGTCAAATATCGGCGGGGTTACACGATATGTTCTTGGCGGCGTCCAAGCAGCCCCGGGTTGAGGAGGAGCTCAAGGGAGAAATCGGAGATCTCCAGAGGGAGCTGGCGGAGTCCAAGGAGAGACTGGCGGAGCTCGAGCGGGGACTAGCCAAGGCGGAGTGTGATTATGCGGACGCCCGCGGCAAGCTTAATGCGGCTATTCGACGGGATCTGGAGAGGAATGAAGATGTCTCCAAGTTGGAGCAGGAGGTTGGGCTGCTGAAGGAGAAGATAGCCGCCAAGGACAAGAAGCTTATTATAGTGCAGCGGGAGTCCGCCGAAAGGATGGCCGAGCTGAAGCGGCTGGGGGGAGAGGTTACCCGTCTGAAAGCTGAGGGGAGCACCGCTGCGGCCGCTGCTGTTGAATCATTCAAGCAGTCAGCGGAGTTTAAGAAGACATGACCGAAGCGGCGAAGTCTGGGGCCCGGGCCAATATAGATATGTTGAAGCGGAAGGGTGCCATTGACTTTGTAAAGGCGTCGCAGCCTGACGTGCCGCCGGTCGATAGTGTCCGTGCGGAGACAGAGGTCGTGCCTGCCCAGCGTAGGTACTCACTCGGGCAGCGGGGAAAGTGGCCCACATCCGCCGGAAGGGTCCAGCAAACTCCCCAGCAGACCCCGTCGGAGGTGTCACGTGCCGGATTTCTGGAGGCACACAACCGGGCCGACGGCACCATAGAAACCCCCAGTCCGACCGCCCGAGGGTCTGATCAAGCGAGCCGATCGGTCGTGCCGCCAATCGCTGAAGCTGCCGAGGCCGACGCCAACCGCTGACTGAGAATTCCACTAAAGTTTGTTTTTTTTTTTTTTTGTGTAACCGCTGGGGTACCTTTGCTTGTAAAGACTTGTGGAATAAAGTAAATTTCTGACTTGGTTTGGTACAATGTGTGTGTAGCGTTTTGAGCTATGTTTTTCTTTTGTCGATCAATGGAACATTAAAGGAATTAAGATTGGTCCAAGTGCACTACGTAGCGGACGGAGTCCGCTGACGATTGCTGGCGTTGCCAGTTGCCCTCGGTGCTAGACTTGGTAACAATGGTCTGAATAATTCCTCGTTTCATTGATGGCTGACTGATCAGCGTACAAAAGTGGGGTAGTACCCGTTGGGTAGCTTCCCTTAGCTAAACATTTGAACAAAAGATTTAGCTAAGTCAAGATGCGCATGGGTAGCGGTTTGACTATTTGTAATAATACCGAAGGTGTTCAGTATTCCAAGGGCGGGCCGACGTGACGCCGTCCTTGTCCATTAAGTAGAAGGTGCCTGGGCTAACGACTTCCACGATTTTGTACGGGCCCTCCCATGTTGGGCGGAGTTTTGTTGGTGGCGGAATAACTTCCTTCATGACCAAGTCCCCCAATTGGAGATTCCGGGCTCTGACCCTGGCGTTGTAAAAACGTGATACCCGTTGCTTGTTTTGCAGATTGTGTAAATGGGCCTCGAGTCTTCTTTCTTCTAGGAGGTCCCTGTCCAAATTGACGCCGGCGCTGTTGGTCTCTGGGCAGTAGCCTTCGACTCTAGCGGTAGGTTGGGTAACTTCAATGGGTAAGACAGCCTCTGTGCCGAACATCATACAAAAAGGAGTTTCTCCGGTGGCGGAGGTTGGAGTTGTTCGGATGGCCCACAGGACTTCTGGGAGTTTCTCCGCCCATAAACCCTTGGCGTCGTCGAGCTTCTTTTTTAACAACTTTTTGATTATCTTGTTTGCCGCTTCGACCTGGCCGTTGGTCTGGGGATGGGCGACAGATGCAAACCTCAACTTGGTGCCTAAGTTGGTGGTGAAGGTGATGAGCTCGTCATTGTTAAACTGTGTGCCGTTGTCTGTGATGATTGTGTGGGGGACACCGTAGCGGCAATAGATATTCTTCCAAAGGAAGTGAATTACCTTGGCGGTTGTTATTGCCGTTAATGGCTCTGCCTCTATCCATTTGCTGTTATAATCAATGGCAACAATGATGTATTTGAACTGACCCTTGGCGGTTTGGAACTTTCCCATCAGGTCAAGGCCCCACGTGGAATGAATCCATGGGCCCACGATGATTGATAGTGGTTCCGCTGGGCGTGTGGGAGATCTGCAAACTGTTGGCATTTGTGGCAAGACCTCGAAATCCGCCGGGCGTCATCGCCAAGTGTAGGCCAGAAGTAGCCTTGTCGCATTGTGCGGTTGGTCAGGGACCTGGCGCCCGAGTGGTTTCCACATTCCCCGCCATGGATTTCAGTTAGGACAACCCTTCCCTCCTCTGGGGTTAGACAGCGGAGATTAGGATGGCTGAATCCCTGGCGGTAGAGCTTGCCGTGCTGGATGTTGTAGCGGGTTGCTCTTCGTTGGAGCTGCCTTGCCTGGACCTTATCTTCTGGCAATGTTCCGCTGCGCTTGTATGCGATGATCTCGTCCATCCAGCTGGGGTTGACCTGAATGTTGAAGATTTCCGCCAGAGTCTTTGTGATACTTGGTTTGTCAAGATACTCCACCCTTGTGTCCGCTGGACTCTGATGTGGTTGGGCGGTTGCCAGTCTCGCCAGGGAATCAGCCTTAGCGTTCTTTTCCCTGGGGATTTGTGTGATTGTGTGAAACTTGAACTTTTTTAGCAATGTTTTGACGTACCCCAGATACGCCGCTAGCTGCTGGTCCTTGGCTTGGAAGCTGTCGTTGACCTGGTTGACGACTAGTTGGGAGTCGCTGAATATGTTGACGCTGTCAGCTCCTGAGTCAATGGCGAGGAGTAGGCCGGCGATGAGCGCCTCGTACTCCGCCATATTGTTTGAAGCTTTGAAGTTGAATTTCAACGCATATTCTGCGTTCAGTCCCCCGGGTCCGGTTAAGATGACTCCGGCGCCGCTGGCCTTGGCGCAGGCGGAGCCGTCCACATGTAGGTCCCAACCTGACTGTGGGGTAAGTACCCCTGTACCGGTTACCATTTCTGTTCCGGGCTGTGCTTGAGTATCGGGTTCTGGCTGACGCTCAGTAAGTTCAGCGATGAAGTCTGCTACTGCCTGGCCCTTCATGGCGGTTCTTGGCTTGTACTCGATGTCAAATTCGCTGAGCTCAATCGCCCACTTACTGAGTCGCCCTGAGTGTTCAGGGTTCTGCATCACCTGTCTCAGCGGTTGATTGGTCAACACATGGATCGTGTGGGCCTGGAAATACTGCCGAAGGCGTCTGGCGGCAACGATAAGTGCAAGCGCCAGCTGTTCCAACGGTGGATACCTTGTTTCTGCTCCGTTCATACCTCTGCCGGCGTAGAATACTGGGAGTTCATCCTGACCCTCCCGCCGAACAATGGCGCAACTTATTGCCGTTGCCGAGACCGCCAGATATATGAATAGTGTCTCTCCTTGGACAGGGACAGAAAGGAGAGGGACTGCCGCCAAATATTCCTTTAGACCTTGGAACGCCGCCTGACATTCTGGGTTCCAGTCAATGACCTTCTTGTGAGTTGTTTTGAGGAGTTTGAAGAATGGGGCGCACTTGTCAGTAAGTCGGGAGATGAATCGAGAAAGGGCGGTTAACTTGCCCTGGAGACACTGGACGTCTACCTTATACTTCGGGTCCGACAGGTTAAGGATGGCCTGTACCTTGTCTGGGTTAGCCTCGATACCTCGCTCGCTGACGATGTAACCCAGAAATTTGCTAGCGGTGACTGCAAAGAAACATTTTTCTGGGTTGAGGCGCATACCATAGGCCAGGAGGATGGTTACTATGATCCTGAGGTTTGCCACATGTCCGCTGGCCTTTATGCTCTTGACAAGCATGTCGTCCACATAGACCTCGATGATTTTTCCCAGATGCTCAGCGAACATTGCATTCATCAACCGCTGATAAGTTGCCCGGCGTTCTTCAGACCAAAAGGCATGACATTGTAGCAGTACAGGCCTTTGTCGGTGGTGAAGGTGGTGCATTCTTGGTCGCTGGGGTGCATTTTGATCTGATTGTATCCAGAGAAGGCATCCATCATGCTGAGGAGTTCGTGTCCGGCGGTTGCATCGACCAGCTGATCGATACGAGGTAGCGGGAAACTATCCTTTGGGCATGCCTTGTTTAGATTTTTGAAGTCGACGCACATCCGCCACTTGCCGCTGGGCTTCTTCACCATTACCAGATTTGAGATCCACTGGGGGTAGATGACCTGGCGGATGAATCCAATGTCCCGTAGTTTGGCGACCTCCTGTCCGATTGCCCGGTATTTTTCCTCATCAAAGGCCCTCCGCTTCTGCTTGATAGGATAGAAAGAAGGTTTGATGGTCAGTTTATGGGTGATTATTTCAGTGGAGATGCCAGGCATGTCTGCATAGGACCATGCAAAGACGGTGGCGTTGTCACGTAAGAACTGAGTGAGTTCTGCCTCCACTTCTGGGTCTAACTGGGAGCCTATGCGGACTGTCCTCTCAGGATGCTCGTCTGAGATGCAGACGGCCTTCAGTGACGTGTCCGGGTTGACCGGCTCCTTCATTACATATTTCTTCTCTTCATCTCTAGGATCCTCAAAGATATTCGGTGGTGGTGGGTCATTACCCACTGTCAGGATTTCATGGCGGCGCGTTGACCGCGCTACAGATGTTGAATAGCATTCTCGTGCCAGCTGTTGGCTTCCCCTCACACAGCCTGTGCCATTGGGCCATTGGGCGTGGGGAACTTCATGAGAAGCATGTATCCGGCAATGATGCACTTGAGCTTATTAAGCGCTGGTCGACCAATGATGGCGTTGTACGAACTGGGACAGTCGACGATGATGAATTCCGTGTGCACCTCCGCCATACAGGGACTAGTGCCAATAACTAGTCGCATGTAATCCGACCCTAGTGGTTGTGTGATGTCTCCGGAGAAGCTGAGCAGTGGCTCATGATCCTGGAGTAGTGTCTTGTTCCGCTTGAGGTGGTCGTAGCAGCCGCTGAAGATGACGTTGACAGCGGATCCGCTATCTACTAAGATTCTCCCCACCGAGAATTTGCCAAGAATGGCATCGACTAAGAATGGGTCGTCATGGGGTAAATGTACTCCGCGTTCCTCCTCCTCTGAAAAGGTGATAGGTTCCCAACCTGACTTCGGGAGTTTGGCGGATCTTTCATAGCGGATGTTGCAAACCTCCTTTGGGTGGTTAGCGCGTGCATAGCGCTTTCTTGCCCTGTGAGACATGCTGGTGATTGGAGCACCACCATCGATGGTGTTGATGAGGCCCAAGGTTTCTACGTTGGCAATCACTGGCGGTGGTTGGCGTACCTTGAATTGCTCCAACTTGCCGTCACGGTATAAAGTCTCAATGGCTGTTTTGAGGGCGTTGCAGCTGTTTGTATTGTGGCCGCTGTCCGCGTGGTATTTGCACCACTTGCCGGTGTTCCTGGGTTTGCCCGTTTTTGGGTACTTTGGGGGGGGGGTGGGATCTGATCCTTGCACTGATTATAGATATCTTCATATGAGGCCGTTAGGACCGTGAAAACTGCATACCGCTGTGAGGACTCCGTCTGCTTGTTGTTGTTGTCCCCATGAGTTGGGCGGTTTCCCTTATAAAAATGCTGTCCCTTCTGCCGCTTGGTTTGGTGGCCGCCCTGCTGCCACTCTCTTTTCTTGTCAACTGGCGGAGCTGAGGGGGGTTTATCAGCGGCTTCCTGGTGATTGGAAGATGGTTGTGCTGATTTTGCTGGCGTTGCTGGTGGTGGTGTCTCCATATGTGATGAATTCCGCCTGGGCGTGAATGACCGCCTCACTCATGACGTGGTCGTACGTTGCATTGGGATGGTTGTAATTGAGGTGATAGAGGAACGGTCCCTTGAGGAGTCCCTTCCTGAAGGCTGCCGACGCCATAGTTTTGTCCAGGTCGCGGCACTGAGATGCTGCCGCTCGCCATCTTGTGACAAAGGCCTTCAGTGACTCGTCCTCCCCCTGTTTGACGCTGAACAGCTGACTTGTGTTGTGATGTCCGGCGGACAATAGGATGAAGCGGGAGAGGAAAGCATGCGACAGTGCATGGAATGAGCCAACCGATCCTGGCGGACATTCAAAAAACCAGTTCATCGCCTCGCCGTCCAATGTTTCGCTGAACAGATGGCACAAGGTGGCGTCGTCGAATCCCTTGTTGTTGGTGACCTTCTTGAAGGTGTCCATGTGGACAAAGGGATCGGTCATTCCGCCATATGGCGACATTTTTGGGGTCTTTGCATATGTTGGCCTGACGGCCTGTAGGATCGCGGCGGAAAAGGGGCCGGGTCTGGAAGTGAACAGCGGGTTCCGAGTTGATGTCGGGACGCCCGTCTCCGCCCGGATTAACCTCTGTCCAGTTGGTGCATCCTTTCCAATAACTGGGCGGTTGTATCGCCGGCGGAATCGGCCTGACTCCCTCGCCGAGTTGGCTTGCGCCTAGGTATGGGCGGATCACCCTCAGTCCTTGCCCTGACATTCAAACTGTTGGCGTGCGGAAGGGATTCCGCCGTATGTTCTAACATTAGTTGGGGTATGGGCGGCGGTCCCATATCTGACAACCCCGGTGGGTTCAGCGGTACGTGCATTTGTATGACTGGCCCTGGCGCTGCCGTGCCGGCGCTGGGTCGACTACGCCTGGTGCTGCGTGACTGCTCGCTCTGTGCCGGGCGGTCGGTGGCCGCCAAAGTGTTTTTTAGTTCCTCAAAACGTGTCATGAGCGCAGCCACCTGTTTTTGGGCTTCGGCCTTCTCTCTACGCTCCTCCTCACGCTCCCTGTTTGCCTTATGAAGATCCGCCAGTGCTATCTCGTACATGGTGACGAGATCCTGGCCTGACGGGCGGCTGCTGCCTGGGTTTGCCTCACCACCGGGATTGGCCGGGGTCGTGAATAGTGCGCGGTTAACGCCGATCGCGGGGTCGGAGGGCTGGGGAATGGCGGGGAGCTCCGCCTGCTCTTCAGCGTTTCCCCCGCTGTCGTTAGTCATGGTGATTGTAGCGGGATGACCTTTAGTTCAAGATTTCCCACAGACGGCGCCAATGTTAATGTCTAAAAGTCTAGCGGTAGCCAAACCTTAGTTAACGCTGATCCGGTGGACGGATCGGTACTTGTATTAATGTTGCGATTCCCGTTACCTGTCAAGTAAAATACAACGGGCGTCAGAGGGAGACCGCGCTGGGCGGTCTTCAACTCTCCGATGCCTAAGTTAGTCAATGTATTTATGTTGACAAAGTAACAGTAGGTAAGTATTGAATGCGTAATTAATGAGGAGAGAGGAGAGAACCTTTTATAGGTGAGGAAGAGACTGATCTTGTCTTTGTTTTCGATGTGGGACTGATATGCTTCAGTTCTCAGTTTCAAAAGCTTCTGATGCTAACTTGGCGCAGCGCGTGGCGGCGCGTCGGTGGCGATCTGGAGGCGGTCCGACGCCGGGGCTGTAGCCCGCCTAGCGGTGTGTCCGCATGTCATTCCTTTGGTTGGAATTAGTACCTTTAGCGGTACAATGAGCATGGCCCATTATAGCTAATTATGCTTGCAAATGTACATGTATGTACAGGTTGCTAAACCGTTAAGGCCTCCCCGCAGCTTTAACAAACAAGGGGATTCGCTGATAGGCGCATCTAAGCTCAGTGTTTTTTGCAGGATTACTGAGGATCGGACACCTCAGATTGCGTGAAAGGAGAGCTCGCCGACTCGGCGACCACATGTCAAGCGCAGGTTATTTCGAGAGGAGCCGGAGGTCAAAACTTCAGTCTTTGAGAGACTGAGGGGCAAAGACTGGGCTACTGACACTTTACAGTGGAGACCCAAGAAAGTCCAGAGTATAGTCGTCGCTGCCTCAAGTGAGCGCAGGAAACCGAAAACCACTGAGTCGGCTTTCGTGGTACAAGAACTTGAACAATACGAGGTAAAGGGCCTCACTGAGGGATCGCTGGTAGATTGTTTGGCTAAGCAGTTCCAAACCGATATCCCAGTCGAGGAGCCTAAGCTTGACTTGGAAGATGACATGGAGGAGACAGAGATGACTGACATTTCTTGCAATATGGTTTATGTACTCCCCGCGAGATATGCACTACCAGTCGCTGCTCAGGACTGTGTGGAAGCCGAAGAAGAGAACGCGCAGACGTTGCAGGTCACATCTGCGGCCGCGACACCTACTGAGGAGGCTGTTACTCAAGAAACAGATGAGGCTCCAAACAAAGGACCATTCATGAGCTTCTCCAAGCCAACGCCAGCTATGGTCCAACACATGAGACCGCTATACATCACGGCAGAAGTCAGCGGTACCAAAGTTAGTAAAATCATGATTGATACCGGAGCCGCTGTTAATGTCGTCACTACCAGGACCATGCACTTGCTTGGGATCAAGAGGGAGAAGATCTAGTCTACGTCCCCCGCGCTCAAGAATTTCGTGGGAACTGTAACGAAGACCTTGGGATTATTGTTCTTACGCATTAGGGTTGGCCCAGCAGAGGGGGTTTATGCTTTCTTTGTAACAGATTGCTATGCGGCCTACAGTGCTATTTTGGGCAGAGACTGGATCCACAGGAGTTACTGCATACCATCAACACTTCATCAGGAGCTGGTTATGTGAAACAGGGAGACAGATATAGCGGAGGTGATCAAAGCAGATCCTCATCCATTCCCAGTCTCCGCAAACTATGTAGATGCTAGATACTATTTGGAGCCTATCACTCCATTGCAGGTTAGTGGCATTGATGATAAAGGCCGCCCCACAGGGGTGACGGCCTCTGAATTGGCACAGTGGGGGCTCATGCTCGCAAAAGAAGGCTTAGAGAGGCCTGGCCACGCTGTGCCCAAACCCTTAAGTGATTAATGGATTACGACCTCTCGGAGGAGGGGATAGAAGCCTTCCACTCTATATACGAACGGCTATCATCATACTTGGTGGAAAAAAAGGCTTATGATCAAATCGAGACCTTGGCGGTCGTCAATGAAGAACTTTCTGAGCAGGAGCGAGAGGATGAAATAAGTATTCAGTTTTCCCCGGCAGCGCTGGACGATACACCTCCTAAAGTCAGAGACCCTACCGAAAAGGTTAATCTGGGAACAGTGGACGAGCCTATGGAAGTGGCTATCAGTGCTTACCTAGAGCCTAGCGAGAGGCAGAGGCTCACCGATTTGTTACTGGAATTCAAGGATTGCTTCGCGGAGAAGTATGAAGACATGCCCGACCTGTCACCAGATTTGGTTTGTCACCAACTACCAACACTCCCTGACAAGAGGCCCGTGAAGCAAGAACCGCGACGAATGAATTCAGAAACCCAGGTTCTCGTCAAGGAAGAGGTCGAGAAAATGCATAAATCAGGCATTATCAGGGTAGCCAAATACAATCAGTGGTTGTCTAATATAGTGCCCGTTCGGAAAAAGAACGGCAAGATGAGGGTCTGCGTAGATTACAGAGACCTGAACCTTGCTACACCTAAAGATGTCTACCTCATGCCGGTCGCGAACATGCTAGTAGACGCCGTAGCAGGACATGAGTTGTTGTCCTTCATGGATGGCACTGTAGGATATCACCAAATTCCGGTCGCTGAAGAGGACAAGCACAAAACCGCTTTCCGGTGTCCCGGGTTCGCGGGTGTTTTTGAATATGTGTTCATGCCCTTTGGACTGAAGAATGCTGGCTCGACATATCAAAGAGCCATGAACTTGATTTTCCATGATATCCTGGGTAAGATTCTAGAGGTTTATATCGATGACGTAGTTGTGAAGTCGCAGAAAAGAGGGGACCACATCGCGGATCTCAGGAAGGTATTCGAGCGAATGCGACGACACACGCTCAAGATGAACCCGGCTAAATGCGTGTTTGGGGTTCAGGCAGGAGATTTCCTGGGGTTCATCGTCCATCAGCGAGGAATTGAGGTTCCAGAGGACAAGGCGAGCGCAGTTATCAACGCATCTCCCCCGCGAACGAAGAAGGAATTACAGCGTCTGTTGGGTAAGATCAATTTCCTAAGACGTTTCATCTCTAACTCTGCAGGTAAAATCCAACCCTTCTCGCCATTGTTGAAGTTACAAGGGCAGAATGAGTTCGTGTGGGAGTGATGTGCCTAAAAGCAAGCGCATAATTTAACCCTGAAATGTCGTTAGTAATATAAGTAAGTAGAGATCGTTCTATTCCGGGGATTGAGGGTACACCTGTCATTGTCAAACAATTAAAATTAAAACAAAGTATAATATTCATAAAGATATTCACAAGTATAAACATTATTTACGAAAAAAGGGGGGATTTTGTTTTTGGTTTTTTCGAAAATAAAACTAAGTTAACAAAATAATTAAAATGCAAAAACATACAAAGATCAAAAACCGAAACATATGATTAAAATTGATTCAAACCCTAATATTGTTCATCTAAGTCATGAGAGAGGAGTTGATCATGTGAATCATTCGAAAGCAAATGAATTCCCATTTTTTTACTTTTCAATGCTAATTAACCTAAGCGAAAGCACCTAGATTAATCCTATTAAACATGCAATCAAACCCTAGAAAGCTAGTCAATCATGTCATGTTTAACGCATTACACATAGAGAAAGGCTATCAACTCAAGTGTACAACTTAGTATGGAAAAGTCCACCTAATTGCAATTCTCTTTAATTAAATTCGGTCTTTGCACAAAACCTTTACTACTTTGATTCAAGTTTACACAAAACGAAAAGTCGATTTCATGTTCTTAAACCTAGCACCATTAATGTCAAAACCCTACGTGTTTGCAACCACATAAGATTAAAATACAAAAGTTATCTATAACGCAAATTTAATTAAACAAACTCACATAAGCAACTCTCGAATCACAATATATGAATCTGAAAATTCTCAATTAATCATAAAGCAACATAAAAATCAACATATAGAAATCACAACTTTATCTCAAAACATATAAACGGGCTTTAAACTTTGCCCTTAACATTATTTGTTAACTAGAATTCATAGTTCTACAAATCTAAAGAAAGAAAACCAAAAGAAATTACAAGGAAAAAGATAGAATTACACCATGAAGGGAGTGGATGATGAAGAGCTTGAGACATTGATCTTGAATCTTTAAAGCAAGACTTCACTATCACGGCACAAGGTGGATGATGACGGCTAGGAGGCTTCATGGCTTCTTCTTCTCTTCTTCTCTTTGCTTAAAAATGCAGAAACTTAAAACTAGAGAATGGAGAGAAAAATGGAAAGGAAATGGAGAGACAAAGAAGATGAGATGGATGAAGGAAGATCTTCTTTGAGAGTGAGAGGAGAAGTGTATTTATAGCCCAAAAAATGATGAATGGAGGGTGGAGATGAACATAAATGAAGGGCTAGACATGTTAGACAAATTTGTAAAAAAATCTTCCCACTTGTTTATCACTTGTTGAACTTGAATTGATTTTCCTCCTCAAGATTTTCCACTTGCTTACTTGAATTGATTCTCCTCCTCAAGATTTTCCACTTGCTTGCAACTTGCTTATCTTTTTCTCAATTAGGAATGATTTTCCTCTCCAAGTTTGACAAAGGTTGTTAGCAGATTTGGAGGTGAATTTCTGCCCTTTTATTTCTTCAATTATTTCTCCATCAAAACTTCATATTGGGCCTCCGATTTCTTCATATCAAATGTTCCTCTATGAGTGTAGATCATCCTGATCAATTTTCAGAGCTTCAATCCATGTGGTTGGGCCAGAAATTCTGCTGGACTCCTCACAGGTCTAGTTTTCCAGTTTTGCTTCTGCAGAAAATTGGACTGATTGTTTGAAGGCCTTCCACTTCTGTTTGGCCCTTGCACTATTCATAAGAAATATTTCTTAGGATGTCTAGAATAGATCTGCAGAGTTTCAGCTAATTTCGAGTTCATTTGGTCAGGTGGCCGCTCCTTCTTCCTTGCTTGGCTCTGATTCTCCTAGCCGGAGTAAGAAAATATTCAAGGTTGACTTTTTAGTGCATTTTCATTCTTCTCCATCATTTCTAGGTAATTATGGACGTAACACTCATTTCTTCTTCATCTACTCCAATGTACCTAAAAATAGAAATTAAGTTAAAAATCGATTCGTTAAGGAATAACTAAGCAAAATGTGAGGAATTAACATTTAAAATATCACATTAAAATGCGCCTATCAGGGAGCCTAAACATCAAGAGGCTTTCGACAGAATCAAGGCCTACTTATCAAGCCCGCCAGTGCTGGTTCCTCCTAGGGCTGGGATTCCATTGAAGTTATATATCTCAGCAGCTGAGGCATCCATTGGCAGCCTGCTCGCTCAGGATGATGAGGGAGGTGTCGAGCATGCTATATTTTACCTCAGCCGGACATTGACAGATTGTGAGACAAGGTACACCCCTATGGAGAAGCTGTGTCTGACTTTGTACTTTTCAGCGTGCAAGTTGCGACACTACATGTTATCCTTTACTACCTGCATCATCGCTCAAACTGATCTAGTCAAATACATGTTGTCGCGACCTATTTTGAGAGGCCGCATTGGCAAGTGGGTACTGGCCCTTTAAGAGTTTTCGCTACAATTCGTACCTCAGAATGCTGTAAAGGGGCAGGCTATCGCTGATTTTCTGGCACATCATCCCACGTTGGAGGTACCCACGATAAAGGAGTTAGAGATAGTGTCCGCCACTACGACTCGGCCAGATTTGGCGCGCATCCCAGAATACGCAGTTTGGTACCAAGCCACAGTCTCCTTACAGCCCTGGGTATTGTTCTTTGATGGCTCAAGAACCGAAACATTAGCCGGAGCAGGGATTGTTCTAGAAAATCCAACAGGCGATCGTTTCTCTTACTCTTTCCAATTAGTGTTCAAATGCACGAACAACCAGGCAGAGTATGAAGCTCTTATTATTGGGCTAGAGGTCTTACTGGAAATGGGCATGAGGGACGTTCAGATTCGCGGTGATTCTCAGCTCGTTATAAACCAGCTTCAAGAAAAGTATAGATGTGTAAGTTGGTTGCTCGTACCATATTTGAATCGTGCCATTGAGCTTCTGGATCAATTTGACGACGTTGATTTGGAGTATATCCCTCGCGACCGCAATTTCGCAGCCAATGAGCTCGCTCAACTGGCCACAGGTATTACATTGAAGTATGGGGTTTGCGAGCATATTCTGAAAGTGGAGCGTCGTACATTACCTTCATGGCTCGCACGACCTGATCCACCGGACGACCCGGTGGTCGCGGTGGTAGTATTTCTTCACCATTTGCCAGTTTATTTTTCTTAACATTCTCTGCAAGTTTGGCATCCCCGAGGTGCTCGTTTCAGACCGGGAGCCAGCGTTCATGGGAGGTCCTGTTTAGCAACTTGTCAATGATTTTGGAATCTAGTTCGTCCACAGCACTCCGTACTATGCCCAGTCCAACGGTCAAGCGGAAGCTAGCAATAAGATAATTATTACCCTACTAAAGAAGATGCTGGTAGAGAACCCTCGACAATGGCACGATACTTTGTATGAGACACTCTGGGCTTATCACACATCCAAGCGGACTCCCACCGCTACGACACCATATGCACTGATGTTTGGTCATGACGCTGTTTTACCCTTGGAAATCAATGTTCATTCCTTACGCGTACAAGAACAGCATCATTTGATCGGTGAGGATTACGTTCAAGCAATGTGGCAAGAACACGAAGATTTGAGCGAGCAGCGCTTAGCAGCTCTGGACAATTTGGTGATGGAGAAACAGCGTATCGCCCCGCGCCTATGATAAGAGGACTCGTGGTTGTAGTTACAAAGAGGGAGACCTTGTTTGGAAAGCCGTTTTACCCCTTGGAGAGAAGTTGACCGGCCGCGGTAAAAGGACTCTGCGATGGGAGGGACCCTTTGTCGTTCACCGTATCTTGGAGCGCGGGGTTTTTCACCTCAGAGACGTCGATGGCGACATCCTTCACAACCCCATCAACTGGCGTTTCTTGAAGAAATACTACCCTAGTGTTTGGGAGTTCAAAGACCCTTCTGATCAACTTCCTGCCCAGACTGGGGGGCAACCATAATCTTCATCGGCTTGCATCAATTCTCTATACTATTCAGACCTTTTTCCTTGTGGCCTTCGATTTGTGTATTTTCTCCACAGATGAACATTGGGGGGCAACTCCTCTATATCTATTCAGACCTTGTTTGAGGCCATGTGTACGTAATAGCCTATACATGAGGCTTTATTATTGTATCCAAATTTAAGTCTACTTGTCTATCCTTGACAAAGTGTATTAAGAATGTGCATGAAGGCCTATACAAGAGGCTTTATTATTTAGGTTAACAATCTCTTGCAATTTTTTGGCTTGCAATTTTTTGGCAAATGGCAGATTTTTGCTCAAAGAAAGTTTCGTTCATAAAGTGGCTTTGCAGTCAAAGGCATACAACAAAACAGATCAGTACAGTTACACTTGTAATCATAAGGCCAAAGGTGGCTTTGAAGATCGCGAGAAACATGAAGTTTAAAAATGGCTGGATCTGGTTGCGATAAGAAGGATCTGGGCACTACCGCCGGCACTCTTCCTCTCTTCACCCAGATCCTCCTCCGATCTGAGTCGCCACTGCTGTCATCGGTACCGGAGGGAGAGGGAAGGAAATAATCCATCATACCCCTTCGTTGTGACTATCCTCTGGGTTGGAGATGGTATCCAGAGCGAGCGCGACTCACAACCACATCTACCTCCTGGGGAAAAACAGAGGACTCGTAGTTGAGCCCCGGAGGGAGACCGCGGAGGAAGAACAGTAGGCCTCAAAGTGGCCTTCCGCCTCTCCACCTCTTGCTCCTCTCGGACAATCGGATGAGACGGACTCCTCAGAATGTGGTTCTGCCGAGTTAGGAGCGTGACGTGTTCTTCGGTTTAACTGAGACTGGCAAGTTCGGCCAAAGTCCCAGAAACCAAAGACACGCCACTGGACCTGAGATTAGGCCGTGAGGACTACCGAAGTCTTGAGATTAAGCCATGAAGCCTATAAATTTATGGCTAAGGGTGAGATCATGGGAGGAAGATTTTAGAAACTAAAGAAAGAGCAGCAAGGCTTGCGAGGTTATCTCTGGAAAAGACATGATTGCTTGGTTGCCTATTCTCTTTGAGTGCAGGTATTTATAGTGCCGGTCGTAGTAATCCCAACCGCGCGATAGATAGTTGAAGTACTTTCAACGCCATCAATGAGAGAATCAATGGAGTTAAATGCTAGAATCTCGGAAATGAAAGGAATTGAAAACGCGTGGGAAGCGGGGCAGTCTTCAAGGAGATAGAAGCCCAAATTGGGGTTATCCTTTCAACGATTTCGATGTCAGTAACTATCGAAATTTAAAGTGATATTTGGGCCAAACAAAGTGGGCTAAATATTAAACATTAATTATAATATTGTTCATACAAAACGAAATGGGCCTGACATAAGAGGCCTAAAGTTTTCGGCCCGCATGGGTCAAGCGAAGTAGGTGTTCATCCGGACGAAAACTGGCGTCGGCAGCAGCTCGCTCCGCTTGTAGGGCTGCTTCGAGAGCCTGAGCTAAGTTTTGAGACATTGCTTCGAAGGCTGCTAGGGTTGCTCTAGCAGAGGCTCATCTTGCTCAAGCTGGGCCGTCACTGCAGTCAATTGGGCTTGAAGCTCTTAGATTTGGGTCCGAAGATGATTCTGCGTAATCCGCAAGTCTCTAACGAGGATAGCTCTATCACCCAAGAAGTCGCGAGATGTCTCTGTCTATTGTGCAAGGCCTCGATAGTGGGCCTGAGCTTGTCTAGCTTGAGCGGTCGCGGTCGTTCTTTCATTAATCCGCTCAAGAAGATTTTGTAACAGCTCATATATCTCGGTGAACTAGGCCTCAGTGATAGTTCGCTTACGGTGAAGAACCATCAAGTGTTCCTGAGCTCTGGTCGACGCGCTCGGCAATAAGATGTCAGGACCCAGAAGTCGCTGTAGCCCATCCCTCGCTTCATCTATGACTCCTGGATGAGCCACTTCGAGTACGCGAACAAGCCTTTCCAGCCTGGAAGGAGGCTCAGGAGATGGAGCATCAGCATCAGCAGCAGCCGCAGCGGGGGCCTCCTGAGGCTCTATGATGGGGGCCGCTTTCGGCTCTTGTTCTGCATTTACCCCCGCTCCCACTTCAAGAGCATGGGGGCCAGGCTCTTGAATCACCATATCCTCACCAACTGGTTCAGCAGGATCAGCGACAGGTACCTCCACAGCAATAGCGGCTTCATCAGCAGGACCAGGACTCTGCGGTTAAGGAAGAATTATCAGAATACACAGAGATAAACAAGAACTAAGGCATTTGCTTTGGAACAAGCGTACCTCTGCGACCGAAGGCTCGTGCAGGACTGCTATCGGTGCAGGCCCTTGAGTTGCCTCATCCAGAATGGGATCAAGCGCTACTTGCGCTAGGGGTTGTGCAGCGATCGGCTCCTAAGATGTTGCGTCTGAAGGGGCTATCCCTTCTTCCAGCTCGGGTGAACTGTCGTCTATGACCTGCATCGGAATTGAGGCCAATTGCGCATCGCCCGTGGTGATGGCAGGAGGTGGGAGATTACTAGAATCCGTGGGCGTTTGAGTCTGCGAGGCAGATGTTCCTTCACCAGCAGCCAAAGAGCCTTCCCCAGCATGTCCGAAGGACCAGCGACGAACCTGCGAGTGAAACAGTTATAGGAATTGGGCTAAAAAATGGATAATTTCTAGCGTGAATTTTCTATCTTTTACTAGTCGATCAGCGAGTGGTTCATCCTCTTCCCATGGGTCAGTGCGAGGGTCCGAGCGGCTGCGCTTGAGGGCCAAAGCAGCGACAACCTGCCAGAATCAAAGAGTTAAAGTTAACTCTGAAGAATAGAGAAGGCATAATCCTGAGAATAGAGGGTTCTTACGGTTTGCGGATTGTCGTCATCAGAGGAAGAATCTTCGACTTCAGGCTCCGCGATCACCGCTTTCTGCTTTCCAGACTGGCCAGCGGTCGGGGAGGTACTAATTATGTGACTGCCAGAGAGTGGCGCACTCCCCTAATACAGCGAAGGGTGAGTGAAAAGAAAGTAATGTAGAAAGATACAGAAGGTGGAATTAAGATACTCACCCCCGGGGGGGGTTCGCGGATTACGATTCCAGCTTGAGCTTGGCGAGGGGCTCGCGCCGGTTGTGTTGCTGGAAGAGGCTGGGATTGTGGGGCATCCTCGGAGAAGCGAGCGAGCATTTCAACATCAGCAGGATAGGGGCTTTTCAATTCTCCAAAGATGGCTTCAAAGAGTTCGTCGTCCCGTTGAGCCCGCATTGACGGAGACCTCCTCCCACCAATCTTCGTATCCTTCTTCAGTCCCGTCAACTGCGTCAATAACTAGAGCCCAGTCAGGGAGATCAACCAGCGCCAGCATACTTTGTGCCGGCACAAGCTCGAGGGGGGGCCAGAATCTGCTCCAAGATGTGTTGTAGTTCAAGCCGTCGTACAGGGGAAATGGCACCAATTGGACAAGGCCGAATTGGCGAGCAAAGTAGTTTGGAGCGTAAAGCTCGTAGCTGAGTTCCTCAGCAGCGATCCTGATGTCTGAGCAGGAGATCGCGCGGCGAAAAGCCAAGAGCTCTCGATCAGTGTAGCGAGGATCGCCAGGAAGAAAGCCATATTCAAGTAAAGATGGGAATCTTCTATCCAAAATTATTTCGCAGTATGGCATCTCATCCAAGAGGTACAGGTAAGAAAAACACTCAGAGTAAGGAGGGGATGAGTACCTTCCCTCGCGGTTGAACCACTGACCCAAGAGTTGGTCGGCCAGTGGAAGTAACGGGATGTCATCGCGACGGAAGAATGGAAAGTAAGTTTGGATCCAGAAGTCCAAAATCCAAAAGGGGCCAAACATGCTAGTCTCAAATGGATGCATTGTAGCTTGATATAACATGCGGTAAAGGGCTCCTAGCACCGGTTGCCTGAGCCCGACGTTGCGGCCGTTGTAGAGGGCTGTCGCTAGGAGAGTCCAAGTACCAGTGGGCTTGCAGGAAGAGGTGCAGAATATGAACTTGCAGAGCCAATACTCCAGGAAAGCGATTCCGCCGGTCGCATTGTGTTCCCGGCAGTAATACGCCAACCATCGAGGGTAGGAGCCGCTGTGGGCGCTACGACCATGCTGGGCCATGGTCGAGGTGAAGTTGACATAATCGAATTGACCATGCAGATAATGCTCGCCATCACTGCCCATCGATGGCGAGAATATCCAACAGAGTAATACTCATTTGACCAAATCTAAAGTCAAATGTGTTGGTGGCGGTATTCCAGAAACAAAGAAAAGAAGCGAGCTGCGAGCGATTGCCGCCGCGAGGAAGATGGAAACATAGATCGATAGTATGTGCGATACCTGCTGCATTCCAGCGAGCCAGATCCCGCGCCCGCGTTTCGCCATACCAAGAGGTTTCTGTTACACTGATGGAGGACGGCCAATGCCCTATTTTGGCACAATGGTTCTGGGCACCCCAGCTACTGAAGTCTCCAAGGGTCCTTCGGAGGACCGGAATGGGTCGGCGGACTGGTAGGCCATAGAGAGCTATAGCGTCGGCCGGAATAGCCTCTTGTGGTGCCGGCCCCAGTCCGGTTTGGTGGTCGGAGAATCGAAGGAGCAGGGGTCGATGGATGGGTGTTTGGAGGAGAATGCAGGCACCGATGTTGGTTCCCCAAGTATGGGCAACCTTTTCGTTTAACTCTTCATCTTGATCGATGACTATTTTCTTCGGGGGAGCCATTTCTGGGTTTCTGTGAAGGAGATATCGGAAGAAATGGGTTTTTCTGGGTTTAAGAGACTGGAGGGGTTTCTGATGTGACAAGTCTTGTGGCCTTGAGTTTAAATAAGGAATTTTTGTAAGGGAAACGATACGACAGAAAGGCATTTTGCAAACGAAAGGACGCGACCTTCATTAATGGCATCGTTTCAAGCGACCAGCGCGTCGTTTTAGTCCCCTTCAATCAGTTACATCTTTTTAGGCCTGATTTCGGGTTCTGGTAGGCAATGTTTGAGCCCAAAAGTATTTTTGGCAGGATCCTTTGGTGGGTTTTAGCAGAGATTGAATAGGAAACTTCAATTAATAATCCTTGTAAAGTAAGGAGCAGTCGAAACCCTAGGTGTATAAATACAGGGTTAAGCAGCAAAGTTAGGGACCTCTCTCGAATCAATCAATCCCAGCGATTACAAAGCCTCTCCGGAGAAAACCTTCAACCCTGTTGAAAGCCGGCGACCGTACTCTCAGTCCTAGTCTCTCAGAGCCGACTGTCAGTGCTACTGCCACACAGATACTACCAGCGAAGCAAGGGTAACACCCTCGCAACCCAGCGAAGCTAAAGATACGCTTTAGCAAACCCCGTGCTTTCTCAGAACTTCCCAGTGATTGCTCTGCTCAACCTACATCATTGATTATCGATTTGGTGACCGAAGAGATCACACCCGAAGTCCTTATCCGTAAGGCAAAAGTCCTTTCCCGGAAGGCTAGAGAAGAACCCTGTGGTGAGGTTGGTGTTCTCCTCATCCACAGCGCTTAAAGAAGAAGTCAAGTCAAGGGACTACCCCGACGATTGCACCCCGCGGTGCTGGCACGCCTGCGCAATCACTCTTTCAAAAGAGACAGTTTGCACACCAACTGGTTTTGGAGCCAACACTTGCATCTCAATTTTCTCTCATCTTCTTCTACAGTCCACAATAACAAGCCCAAGGTGAATGGTGAATGCGTTCGGAGAGAGACTGAGGGTCTGAGAATCGACTGATCGAGGGATAACCCAGAAAATGAAACAATATTTCGTGATTTCGTCCAGTTTTGCTTTTCATTTTGTTTTAGGTTTTCCTAAAAAAAAAAAAAAAAGACAGAAAGCACCTAGGCGCCGACCGCCCAGAGCCGCCTAGCCCCACCCAGAGTGCCTAGGCGGCCGACTTTATTCCCAGCGCCCAGCTCACTCGACTAGGGGAGAACCGGAACGGTGTTGCCTAGGCGCTGGGCGCCGATTTTTAGAACCTTGTCACTAGGTCAAGTAACCTAGAGTTTGGGCCAAGCACAAATAGAGATATCCTTAAACACTCCCCCTTGTGTTGTCCAAACGCAGTGCTTCTCACGTTGCCTCGTTAAAAACCTTGCCGAGTAACAAAAACCCAGTGGGACAAAAATAACCTCGGTCGAAGGGGAAAAAGAGCACAACACACCATTCACGTTTCGAGGTAAACATGTAGACATCTCCCCCTGATGTCTGCATGTCCCCCTGATGACTACGATCATGGGGATTCAAATAATTTCCGTGAGCCAATTCTTGCCACATGTTTCTCGAACGTGGATTTGAGCAATGACTTAGTAAACAAGTCTGCCATATTTTCCTCAGATTGAACCTAATACACTTTGATCTTGAGGAAAGTCTGTTGTTGCTGATTATGCTTGGTGTTGTCGCTTTTGATGTAGCCTAGCTTCATTTGTTGAAAACGAACAGCATTATCCTAAATACTCGTAGGCTCATCTTGTGGTAGACTTCAAATCACAATTATTCGAACATGCGTGATTATGGATCCAATCCATAAACATTCACGAACCACTTCGTGAAGAGCAATAATCTCTGCATGGTTTGAAGATATAGCGACGGTCTGTTCAGTAGACGTCCAAGATATCATGGTCTTTTCCCATGGTGAACACTTAACCAGTTTGGGAGCGACCTTTGTGTGGGTTAGACAGGTACCCAACATCAGCAAAACCTTCCAAAACACTTATATTGTTTTGGGATGGGATAGAGAACGCAGGCCAACGTTGGCGGCGTTCCTGGTGTGTGATGGGTCCGAATCCATCATCTCTTTGTAGGGATAGAATAAGCTCATATCAATCGTACATCTCAAGTATTGAAGGATATCTTTTACACCAATCTAATGGCGTCACGTTGACGCAGAGCTATATCTTAGCTAACAAGTTCATGGTAAATGAGATGTCCGGTCTTGTGCATTGAGCTAGGTACAATAATGCGCCTATTGTACTTAACTAGGGCATTTCTGCCCCTAGAGCATCTTCGTCATCATCCTTCGAACAAAGAGGATCATTTTCAGGATCAATACTACGGACGATCATGGGGGTGCTTGAAGGCTTGACCTTGTCAAAATGCCTAAGCATCTATCAACACGATGCTCAAGTTCCAAACCGAGACATAATGGTGTTCTCCCATAATCCTTCATCTCAAAATCGGATTTCAAATGTTCAGCGGTTTCCCTTAACTCTTTAAGGGCTTCTAATGAAGATCATGTCCAACATGAACCGCGATAGAATCCGAAACTTGTTATGGAAACTCGTGGGCATATCCCTTCCCAATCAAGTAGTCACTTTAGTGAGCGCTTCAACCCCTTTGTAAATGCGCTCCGTGGTCTAGAGCTACTTGACTTGGGTAAATGAAATTCACCATGAACCTTCATGTATATTCCGTATCTAGATCCCTATAGAGATACGTAGTGACCACATTTGTAAGCTGCATGTTCAGTTATTTGGAAATTACCAAATTGACAAGGTAGTGGAGTGCAATGACATCCATTACGAGAGAATATGTCTCATTGTAGTCGATTCCAGGGCTTTTTCTGAGAAGCCTTGCTCCATAAGGCGAGATTGCCAACTCTTTTTCTCATCACGCTTTCTAACGAAGACCCATTAGTCAATAGGTTTTATGTTATGAGGTGTTGGCATCACTGGCTCGAAAACCTTCCTCTTCGTTAGAGAATCCAACTTAACTTGGATCACATCTTTCCATTTAGGCCAAATCTCTCTACGTTGGTATTCATTCATCAACGGAGTGTGGTTCGATATCATCTGACTCAACAAACTCATGTGCAACGAAGTGTGGTTCGATATCATCTGACTACATCATCAATTATGATGGAGTTTCTATCCCACGTCTCATGTACACTCGTGTAATTTTCATAAAGCTCTATATTATCAGGAATAGGTTCTAATGTTGAGGCGTCCCGCAATGATAACCCTAACCCGGAAGATTCTCATGAGACGGATTTTCAGTCTTAATGATCAAAAGATTGGGATGTGCCAAAGTGTCCTTCGAACTCATGGGCCTCCCACACATCCTAGCTGGGGCCATGGCCTATAATGCCAGAGTGCCACTCTCTTTGGAGTTGGTGTCATGCCTACCTCCGTGTAGGGTGGCTCTACGTCCTCTCGTAGGGACTTACTTCCTTGCAGGCATGTTTGTAGCATATCTGAGTGATCTCGTCACAGGGATCGAGATGAGACATAGTGGGGACAAGCCACGACAATTCCTGTCGTTCCTACTGAACATGCGTGTTCTTATCTCCCCCTAACAACTGGAAGACTGTCTCATCAAAGTGACAACCCGCAAATCTAGCGGTAATGAGATCGCCTTGCAAGGGCATTAAGTGGTGAACAATTGTTGGAGTCTCAAATCGAACGTAGTTGCCCATTCGTCTGTAAGGACCCATCATAGAGCGCTGTGGTGGCGCAATTGGCACATAAATGGCTCACTCAAATATGCGTAAGTACGATACTTGTACCCAGTCACTAGCTGTAACGTAGAGGTACATTGAGTGGCGATGGGTCGTAGATGAATTAGCATAGCTGCATGCCAAGCGGATATAAGGAGATTAGTGCGCATTACCAATGTCCGGACTACCATCGTAGTCGTTTTCGCAAGACCATTTGGGTGTGTACATGAGAATATGATGTCCAACATCAGTCCCATTGCAATATCCATTGAAAGTCTTTCAATATAAACTCTCTAGCATAGTCAAATCCAATTGACTGAATAGGATGATCTAGGGAGTGAGCCCGTTGTCGTATGATATGTGCTAGGAGTGGAGCATAAGCAGCATTTATAGGTGAACAATGGCACAACACGTGACCAGCGTCTTTGCATATCAACCAACATTATGAAATATTTAAGCGTCTGCAAGTTGGTTGAACTAGTCCACCGAATCCCCATGGATTCTATGTAAGAGCATAATGAGTATTTTCATATCCTTTGCATAGGACGGCCTCAGTCCTAATTTTCCTAAGGAACGAGCTTTGTAAAACAAGCAAGAGGCTTTAAAAACAACCAATGAGAATTTTGGTTAGGCCTGAGCATCTGAAACGCTATTTTGAAGCAAGTTGGTGATTGCAGCATCACCTGAGGCGCCATCACCATGATGGACGCAATCCTTGGTGTTATCGATAGGGACTGCGCCAGCCCTAGGCTGGTGGTGGACGGAGGCGGTGCCCTAGGCAGCAGCGTCGGTCACACTTAGTCCATGAATCAACTGTTGATTCATGCTTCATGTCGTTCGAGAGAAAGGATGTCCATGTGAATTCTTTAGTAGATTGATCATCATATCATGACTAGGATGACCAATCCTGTCTTGACAAGGCCAATATGCATCTAAATCCAAGAGATCTTCTCTCATAACTTTATTGGATTTAATAGCTCGAATAGTGACATAGAGTCTACTACAGAGACACACAAACTTCTCTAAGATGCGCCTTTGTTCGTAATCATTAGAGGTATTGCAAAGGAACTCATTTCCGTTCTCTACATGCGTTTTCTCTTGGAATCCGTTGGCTATTCATAGGGTACGATTTGCCCCAAGATCGTAGAGAGTTTTTGTGACAGTAATCAAGGTGCCATTTGGCAGAGGGAACTTGGGCTATTTCATGTCCTTGAATTAATATTGATGACCCAGCCATCGTAGTCACAAAAGTAATATGCTCAGAATCAAAATTGACTCATAATGAAAAGAACTAGAAATTTTATTCATAAGCCAATGGAGTTACATCATTGTCTCTTCAGCCAAACAAAATCTAATCCAAAATGCTAGCTAATGCAAAACAATGGTAGTCATCTAACTTATTTCGGTAATTCGAAAATAAATGTGACGAGGTGAGTAAAGAGATGTCGGTGGAGCAAGGCTCACTTAAGTGCCACTAATCTCAGAACCTTCCTAGACATCACACTTACTTTGGGTGAGCCTACTTTGAAGAAAGACTAAGCCATTGGCATTTACTACCAAGTATATGGCAATTGCCTATTACATCTCTTGGAAAAATAAAGACTTAAACAGAATTGGCGATCAATTGATCTCAGTCATATTTGTAGTCTTCAACCCTTCACTCTATATCATCTTCTTGATCTTCTTGTTCCACATAGTGAGCTTCTCTTGCTTCACAATATGCCTTGTAGGCGGTGACTAGTTATTCACGAGCTCTACAAATGTACGCCTAATGATCAGACACTCCACATCGAGAACATACATCTCTTTGCTCAAACTCCATTGATTGAGGCGCTTTGAAAGTGTCATTTAGATGGCTCTTAGTGTTGGTGGCGCCATCAACATGGCCAGCGGCTTTGCCTCCCTCTCTCTTTCCACGTTTACCTTTTCGGTTCCGTGTTCGCCTATTTTGACAGTTACCTTCCCAAGTAGAGCGATTATATGGACCAGAATATCCAGAAGTATCCCTAAGATTTGGGTTTCGCTCTTGGCGCCTTCTCTTAGGGGCGCAACTATAATTGAATTCCGGAATATGCTCTATTTCCAAGGATCTCAAATTATAGTTCTTCACAAGGATGTTGTCATGTTTTTCAACGACATTCATAGCTCCAATAAGCTCATGAAACCTTGTGATCCGTCCTGCAACAACATCAATTCGATAGTTCTTAGCAACCATCAATGCAGAGATGGGGAAGGTAGAGAGATTCTTCTCAATCAATATCGCATCTGTGATCTCTTTACCACAAAATTCCATTAAGGATTTAATGCGAAGTGCTTCCGAGTTGTAGTCAAGAACTGACTTGAAATCACAGAAGCGGAGGCTATGCCATCTCACTTCTAGGTCAGGAAGCAAGGAGTCACGGACGTTGCCAAATCTTTCTTCGAGTGAGACTCACAGCCTTCTGAGGTCTTCTTCATTTATACACTAGTACTGGAGCGAATCATCCATATGATGAGCCATTAGGATGATGGCTTTAGCCTTATTTACCTCTAAGGTTGCTCTATGTGGCAGTGGGGTCTTGATGCTGACGAGACAGTGGGTCCCTGGGTGCTGACTTGGTAGTGGGGTCTGATGCTGACGTGGCAGTAGGTCTTGGAAGTTGACATGGCGGTGGGCTTTGTCAGTGGGCCTCTGGGCTTCAGGGCTTTTAGGCTTCCTTCTTTTCCTCTTTTTTTTTTTTTTTTTTTTTTCTTTTCTTCTCTTTTCTGCTGGTTTTTTGTAGAAGATTTAGTCGGCCAGTTCACCAACTTTTAGGCAGGTTTTTGTGCTTTTTCTTCCGGTTCCTGAATCTTTAGCTTGATAGGCTTGTGCTACAAAAATTTGGTGAAAATTAGAGGTCCGGAAGATGGTGAACTGGTGGAATATTTGCTGCAAGTTGTATGTTTCCACCCGGTACGGTAGGTTTCTGGCAGGTTCTTGTGGTGGGGCTGCAGGTTCTGAACTCCTGGGATCGAGTTCTTCAAGGTGTGAGGTGGAGGCAGAAAAGGTTTCAAGGTTTTGTATTCGGATTCAAGGTTTTTAGCTGCTTGAATCAGGGTTTGGCTATTTGTTTCAGGGTTAAGGCTTCGTGCTGATAACGTGTTTAAGGAAAACTGAATTAGGAGAGAATTGATTCGTACTTTCATTGATAATAGGGGCCTCTTTATATAGAGGATTACAAGCATAGAGATAGAGTTGTACATGGAAACATAATCGTACATTTATTGGATATCTCCTAAGATTCTCCGAGAATATCTCTAATATAAACCCTATTTCAACTAGAGCAAGTAACCTCGAGTTTGGGCCAAACACATATTCTGGATTTACTTGAACACTCCCCCTTGTGCCGCCCAAACGTGGTGCTCCTCTCGTTGCCTCATTAAAAACCTTGTCGAGTAACAAAAACCCTGTGGGACAAAAATAACCTCGGTCGAAGGGGAAAAAGAGCACAACACACAATTCACGTTTCGAGAGCATACATATAGACATCTCCCCTGATATCTGCATCTCTCCCTGATGACAACTGTCATGGGAGTTCTAGTAAGGTTTTTAATGAGAGTGCTGATAACGTGTTCAAGTAAATCCAGAATATGTGTCTGGCCCAAACTCGAGGTTATTCGCTCTAGTTGAAATAGAGTTTATATTAAAGATATTCTCGGAGAATCTTAGGAGATATCCAATCAATGTACGATTATGTTTCCATGTACAACTCTATCTCTATGCTTGTAATTCTCTATATAAAGAGGCCCTTATTATCAATGAAAGTACGACTCAATTATCTCCCAATTTAGTTTTCCTTAAACATATTCAAGTTACTAACTTATAAAAATATTTTCTTATACCAATTTCACTTACATCTCTAAAAATTGCCCTAATGTTTGTAAATGAAATTGGTATTTGCAAGCCCAATTTGGTAGTTTCTGCCCTAAATTCATAATACATTCAAATTAAAACTCTACAATTAAAATTTTATACTTAGATGTCAGAACTAAAGAGAAAAAATGAAATACCTCTTGATCAGAATGTTGATTAAGAGTTAATAGTACGATAGTTGGCTTAATCGTTTAGGATTGGCCTGGATAGACTCTATGATTTGAGTTAAATCGGTCGGCTAATATGAAGAGGAAAAAGAAGACACCATGCGAATAGACCAAGATAACATGAACGTGACGTTTAGGCTAACTAAGCCTAGCTATATATTCCGTGGTTGATTTACTTGAACCTAGAATGTCAAATGAAATGAATATTGACTATTGAGCTTTGTGCACCGTATGGTGAGCAGGAAATCAAAGTGGCTCTGTTCCAAATGTACCCTACCAAGGCTCTGAGGCCAAATGGAATGCATCCTCTACTTTTTCAAAAGTACTGGGATACGATTGGTCCTGAGGTCGTGAGCGTTGTTCAAAACTTTCTATACTCAGGTCAATTGGTGGGAGTTGTTAATTATACTCATATATGCTTGATTCCCAAAGTGAAAAATCTGCTCTAAAGTTATTGCGAACAGATTAAAAAAGTTTCTTTCAAAGATCATCTCACCCTTTCAAAGCACCTTCATTCCTGGACGCTTGATTACTGATAATTCTCTCATTGCTAATGAGGTAACTCACTTCATTCATACGAGTTATGCCCAATCGAAGGGAGTTATGTCTTTGAAATTAGATATAAGTAAAGCCTATGATCAGATGGAGTGAGTGTTATTGGAGGCAGTGCTATTGCGATTGGGGTTTGATAACTCATGGGTTTGGATCATTTTGCAGTGTGTCAGCACAATTCGTTATTCTTTTCTGATCAATGGGAAACCTTGTGGTTATCTAGCTCCGACTAGACGTTTACGTCAAGGTGACCCTCTCTTCCCATATTTATTCTTGCTTTGTACAGAAGTATTTTCAGCCTTGCTAGAAAAGAAAGCCACCCAAGGTCTCCTCCAAGGGATTCAGGTTTGTCATGGGGCTCCTACAATTCATCATCTACTTTTCGCTGACGATAGTTTTCTATTTGGGAAAGCTTCGTTTGAGGAGTGTTCACATATCCAATCTGTGCTACAAGATTATGAGGTTGCTTCGGGGCAGTAGGTTAATTTTTCTAAGAGCAAAATTGTGTTCAGTAAAGGGGTTCCTTCTGATGTTCTGCAGGAGTTGGCTGCTCATCTGGGAGTTGATATCGTTCCTAAGCATGAGAAGCATTTGGGTCTGCCTACGTAAGTTCGTAAGAACAAGACTGAGACCTTTGCTTATATTAAGGAACAGCTTGGAAAGAAACTTGAAGGTTGGCAAGGGAAACTGTTGAGTGGTGCAGGTAAAGATTTATTAACCAAGGTTGTGGCTCAGGCACTTCCCTCTTACTCCATGAGCTGTTTCCTGCTCCCTAAATCTTTCGGTAATTCTTTACATCAAATATGTGCAAAGTTTTGGTGGGGTAGTAAAGCTGAAAGACTTGCTCACCTAAGGGACTGTGATGAACAAGTGAATCAGATAGCTGAAAATAAATGCACAGATTTAAGTTGTTATGATTTCTTCTTGTACATGTAGTTGAGATGCATTTGTCCCTCATAGTCCCTTAAAAATGTCCCTTAGGTGAGCAAAGCTGATAAAGCTGCTAACCATAAGATTCACTGGATATCTTGGGAGAGACTTTGTCATCCCAAAGAGGAGGATGGAATGGGTTTTCGAGATCTATATGCTTATAATGTCACTCTTTTAGCAATACAAGGTTGGAGATTAATTCGCAATCCCTCATCCTTGTTAGGCAGGTTGTTCAAGGCGAGATACTTCCCTCAGGTGATTTTTGGGGTGCTTCCTTAACTTCTTCACCCTCTGTTTGTTGGAGGGGAATTTTGGAGGCTCGATCTCTGCTTATGACAGGGTTGAGGTGGCAGATTGGGGGGGGGGGGGGGGTACTGTTGTCTGTATTTGGGAGGATCCTTGGATTCCCAAACCGGTGAATTTTCGACCTATTATTTCGAGGTAATTCCTCTCTTCTTGGGTACGGGAACTAATTAATGATGATTTAACTTGGAACTCTCCAATTGTTGAAGCTACTTTTGTTGCTGAGGATGCAGAATTGATCTTGTATATTCCACTTAGTCACCGTCTGGTTTAGGATAAGATGATCTGGCATTATGATTCCAAAGGAAGATTTTCTACAAAAAGTGCTTACCGGCTAGCTCTAACACTGCTCCACCCTACGGCATCGGGTTCTTCTAATTCTAGTTTGGGTTGTCAGGTGTGGAAGCATATTTGGTTTGCTAAAGTGCTAGGTAAAATAAAAATTCATTCCTGGTGTGTTTGTTCTTCTATATTACCTACCATCTCTACTCTGCAGTTTAGGCATGTGTTCATTGATGATGGGTGCTATTTTTGCAGTACTAATGATGAAGCAGTAGAACATATTAGTAGAGATTGTTGGTTTGTGCGAGATTTATTGAAATTGTTTCCGGAGTTTGATCAAATTTTTCGTGAGGTTTTGCCCCCAATGTCCATTACTTCGTGGCTCCAATATTGTTTGGAGATTCTTTTTAAGGATGACTTTGCTCTTCTGTTGGTTCTTCTATGGACTATATGGAAGGAAAGGAATCAAAGACTATGGCCTAGGAAGTTCAAAACTTTGCATCAGGTTTACTTTCAGGTGCGCAACTTTTTTCAGTTACTGAGCTCATCTACTTCTAGACGTAGTAGAGGTGCTATTAGACCAAGGAGGTCATGGCTTCCTCCTCTTGGTGGTTGGCTAAAGGTCAATATTGATGGTGCCTTTAATCAGGATACTCATTGTGGAGGTATTGGAGTTTTAAAAAGAGATTCTAAGGGCTCAATTGTTGGTGGATTTTGTGGAAAAATATCTAATGTGCTATCCCTAGATATTGTGGAGGCTATGGCTGGTAGGGAGGCTTGTGAGTTGGCTGCAAAGTTTTAGTTGGGTCCATTGTTTTTGAATTAGATTGCTTGAAATTGGTTGAAGCATCTAAGTGTGATGAGGAGAATGAATCTGGTTTTGGTAGAATAGTCGAAGATATCAGGTTCCTTTGTCTTCTACTCCTTCTGCTTTCTTTTCCCATGTATTTAGAGAGTCCAACTCGTCAGCACACAAGTTTGCTAAGTTAGCTCTATTTTTTGATGTATTTGCTAGGTGGAATGGTCCTATTCCCCTAGGCCTAAGTAGCTTCTTAGTTGTTCGATCATTGTACGAATTGAATCTTGTTCAATTAAAAGCTTGACATCCTTGTTTCTTAAAAAAAAAAAAAAAAAAAAAAAAAAGCCTAGCTATATAATGAGACCAAAAAAAAAATTGCATGGGTTGCAGCCCACTTAGCCCAACACTATTCTACGTCCTTGTATATTATTGTTAATCGATCAAATAAACCTCTACAATTAATACGGTGTTTAAATAATAATAATATGTTAAAGTAAAATGATAATTGGAATGGTCTACTCATTTCATTTCATAGTCCCTTTATATAGGGATAGAGTTACAACGGAAATATTAATTACATTGAATGCTGATTGATCTATAATTGTGCTGATTGATGGTAATCACTGATTCCTTGATTCCCTCTCCGTCAGTTGCTTTGACGAAGGCACACAATATGTTTTTCCTTTAACACTCCCCCTTGTGCCAAGTCAAATACGAAATGGTGCATGAGTTGTTGCCTCACTAAAAACCTTGCCAAGTAACAATAAAAACCCTGTGGGACAAAAATAAAACTTGGTCGAAGGAAAAGAGCACAACGCACCTTTTACATTTGAGTATGACATGTGTGTGTTAGACTCCCCCTGATGTCTACACCTCCCCCTGATATTTACATTAATCTGGGGAGCTTGGAAAGTCTTCGCATTCCTATGCTTTTCACATGTTTCTCAAATGTGTCCTTAGGCAATGATTTGGTGAACAAATCTGCCACATTCTCCTCAGACCTTACTTGATTCATTTGAATCTTGAGGAGAGTCTGTTGTTGCTGATTGTAGGACAACTTTGGCGATATGTGTTTTGTGTTATCACCCTTAATATAACCTAGCTTCATCTGTTCGATGCAAGCTGCATTGTGTTCGTAAATGCAAGTAGGCTCTTCAGTGGTAGAACTCAAACCACTAGTCCCTCGAATATGTGCAATGATAGTCCTTAACCATACACACTCAAGAACCGCCTCATGTAGAACAATGATCTCTGAGTGGTTCGAGGAGGTAGCCACAAAGGTTTGCTTGGTTGATCTCCAAGATATCGTGTGTTCCCATTGGTAAATACATAACCAGTTTGGGAACGATATGTGGGTCAGATACGTATCCAGCATCAGCAAAACCGACCAAAACGTCATTTGGGGTTTTAGTGTAGTGAGTGGCGTTTTCGCCATCAACATTTCCTTTAGGAATTGCAGTTCCATCTGCGGTCCCTCTTGTCTCTCTGTAGGGAAAGAACAGTCCCAAGTCAATGGTTCCTTTTAGGTATCGAAAATATTCTTGATACCATTCCAGTGACGCTGCGTTGGCGCTGAGCTAAATCTAGCTAACAAGTTCATTGAGAATGCAATGTCTGATCGAGTAAATTGGGCTAAGTACAATAATGCGCCTATTGCACTTAGATAGGGAATTTCAGCTCCCAACACTTGTTCGTCATCTTCCTTTGGACGAAATGGATCTTTCCTTACATCCAAACTTCGACCGATCATGGGAGTGCTAGCAGGATGTGCTTTGTCCATGTTATATCGCTTGACTTTTGGACATATGCAGACTGGTGGATTAATATTCCACAAACTCGGTGTTCTAGTTCAAGACCTAGATAGAATCGAGTTTTCCCAAGATCCTTCATCTCAAATTCGGATTTCAAGTAGCTCGCGGTTTCTCTTATTTCATCAAGAGTACCAGTTAGGACATATACTACTACAATTTGCAAATCCGGAACTTGTTTTCTTTATGAATACGCAGGGGCATAATTCATCGTTCTTATATCCCTTCCCAATCAAGTAGTCACTTAGACGGGTATACCACATCCGTCTGGATTGTTTTAATCCGTAAAGTGAGCATTTCAACCTAGTTGCAAACGCACTCCGTGGTTTAGAGTCACTTGGCTTGGGTAATGTAATGCCATTAGGCACTTTTCATATATATCTCTGAATCTAGATCCCCATGGAGATATGTAGTAACCACATCTATGAGCTGCATTTCCAGTCCTTTGGAAACTACTAAGCTAACTAAGTAGCGGAACGTTATAACGTCCATTACGGGAGAGTATGTCTCCTCGTAGTCAATTCCAGGGCGTTGTGAGAAACCTTGCGCCACAAGGCGAGCCTTATACCTCAGGACTTCATTCTTCTCATTACGCTTTCTGACAAAGACTCATTTATGTCCTACAGGCTTTACACTTGGTGGGGTTAGCACTACCTGACCAAATACCTGTCTCTTTGTCAGAGAATCTAATTCTACCTGGATTGATTCTTTCCATTTAGGCCAATCTGCTCTTTGTTGACATTTTTCAACAGACCGTGGTTCGATATCATCGTGCTCTATGATTCCTTGAGCAACAGTATATATCATCAATGTGTATGGAAGATCTTTCTATCAACTCATACGTACTCTCGTAATCCTTTGAGATTTCTTTGTTCTCTGGAATCATTTCAAACATCGGAGCGTCCTCCAGTATTGATTCATGGACATAACTATAATCAGAGATAATCTCATGAGAGGGATTCTCTACATTGATGATTAATGGATCGGTTTGTGCCTTACTCGCCCTCTTCTTCCTTGGGTGAGTGTCAATCGAACCAGTGGCCTCCCCCTCTTCCTTGGGAGCCACGGCCTCAACCATACCTCCACTAAGTGGGTTGTAGTGCCTCTATCTGGGCACGTGCCCCTTGTTGGGGACTTCTAACCTTGCAGGCACATTTGCAGCTGGTATATGTGATCTCGTCACTTTTGCGATATCAGAAACGCATCAGGCATCGAATCTGCTACGTTTGAAGATCGATTATTCTTTTCACTTCACTTTCACATTGTGAAGTGTGGGGATCAAAATGAGACAGAGTGGGACAAACCACACAATTCCTGTCGTTCCCTTGGAAAATCCTTTTTCCTATCTCCCCCTAACGACGGGAAGACTGTCTCATCAAAGTGACAATCCGCAAATCGAGCGGTAAGAGATCTCCTGTCAAGGGTTCCAAATAGCGGATAATCATTGGGAGATTCGTATCCAACATAAATACTTAATCGTCTCTGAGGACCCATTTTAGTGCGCTGTGGGGGCGCAATAGGCACATATACGGCGCAACCAAATATGCGTAAGTGTGAAATGTCAGGCTCATATCCAGTTACCAACTGGTACGCAGAAAATGGTTGGCTAGTGGGTCTGAAACGAATAGTAAAGCTGCGTGCAATATTGCATAACCCCATGCAGATATAGGCAGGTTGGTGCGCATAACCAATGCCCTAGCCACCATCTGTAGCTTGTTGATGGTGGCTTCTGTGAGACTGTTTTGTGTATGCATATGGGGTACAGGATGCTCTACATTGATCCCAATAGACATGCAATAATCATCAAATGCTTTTGATGTAAACTCTCCAGCATTATCAAGCCTTATAGACTTGATAGGGTGATCAGGGTGGTGAGCTCTTAAGCGTATAATCTGTGCTAGGAGTTTTGCAGCATTTCTTGTGGACAATAAAATGACATGTGACCAGATTGTCGAAGTATCCACCAGAACCATAAAGTACTTGAATGGTCCGCATTCTGGATGGATAGGTCCACAGACATCTTTTTGTATCCTTTGTAAGAATGGATTGTTTTGTTTTGTATCTTTAGCATAGGAAGGTCTCGATCCTGTTTTTGCTAAAGAGCAGGCTTTGCAAAACGAGTGATGTACCTTTGAAATAGTCAATGAGGCATAATGGGAGGGAGGTAGTGCTTCTGGTACTTCAGAAGGCAATGACTGCATTTGAGCAATACTAGAACGACACCTTGCAGTGTGGCGGATTTTTCTCCCATTTTTCACTCGAAAGAAGGGATGTCCGTGTGAGTTCTTTAAAAAACGGATCATCATGTCATGACCTCGGTGCCATAGGCGGTCATGCAAAAGCCTGTATGAGTCAGGTCCCACATTTATTGTTGGTGACAATATAGGATTCAATGATCCAATCGTAGTGAGGTACAGTCCACTAGATTGACTCATAAGTTTCTCTAAATGTGTTTCCTTCCACATTCATTAGAGTTAATATCAAGGTATTCAGTTCCATTCTCACGGTGTGTTGTTACATGATAACCGTTGGCACAAATATCTTTGAAACTTAACAAGGTTCGATTAGCTCTTGGTGCATATAGAGCGTCTGTGACTTGAAATGTTGCGCCATTAGGCAGCAAAAATTTGGCAGTTCCTCGCCATTTTATTAGTTGTGATAATCCAATCATCGTAGTCACATAATAGGTTATTAGTTCAATGAATAATTACCTATTTCTTAATATTGTGTGGGTAGTCCCACTATCATCTAAGCACTCAAGTTCTCCTCCATTCATTCCTATAAATAAATGGGAGGTATTTAGAAAATATAACTCATATTCTTTAGAGTATTTCTATTTGCGTAGAATTGTATTCTTTTCATTCTAATAATTTTTCACTAGATGTATTGCTTTACATCTTTATAGTGCTATTTCGAACCATGTAAATATGTGTATAGAAAATAAATTTGAATAAATTCAGTGCTTCAGAATAAAATTCAAAATTTATTAATAAGCCAACGATAATCAAATCAAGGTCTTGTTCAGAAATCTTATTCATCAATCCATGATTGAAAATAAACTTTAAGACCAAACAATAGTCTAATTAAAAATGAGGCATTATGCCTTCACAACTGTCTTTGGAAAATAAAATGAATAAAGCAGATCAGTCAAGATTGAGAGCATCCATTGACTTAGCAAGTTCCTCTTTGCCATTGGAGTCTGCAACTGTAAGGTTGACGTCTAGGTCATGACCTCCTTCTTCCATATAGTGAGCCACTTGTTCTTTAGACTCTCTATACCTCTTGTAATTGGCTGCTACTCTGTTGTTTGCTTGGCAGTTCTTGTACCAATGCCCAATGAATCCACACCTATAGCATGGTTCATTGTCAACTCTTTCCTTTGGCATCTTGTTTCCATGATCCCATGTCCCTTTCCACGTGGTGCATTGTTGCCACGTGGGTAGGGATCAGCACGTCTAAACCCCCTTGCATTGGAGTTATTTCCACCTTTCATTTTTCCATAATTAGCCTCGGGAATTTTCTTTGTCCCAGTGGGCCTGGCATTGTTATTCAAGAGAATCTTATTTTGTCTCTCAGCCACTTGCAGTAGGCTTATCAACTTATTGAAGGTTGTGATTCTTTTGTTGTCATAATCCAACTGATACTGGTTCGCTAGTATAAAAGCTGAATTAGGAAAGGTGGTAAGAGTCTTGTAGATCATATCATCTTCTGTGATTTCCCTTCCACAGAAATTGAGACGTGCCTTTAAGCGCAACATATCCTTGTTGAAGTCATTGACCTTTCTATAGTCAAGCAAGCGGATTCCATTCCACTGAACAGCTAGTTCTGGGAGCAAAGTATCGTGAATGTTCCCAAAACGTCCTTTAAGGGCATCCCACAGTGCTTTGGGTGTCTTCAACTGAAGGTACTCCCAGCGTAGGCTAGGATCAATATGTCGCCTCAGAAAAATTAAGGCATCTGCTTTCACCTTATTAGATGGTTCATCATCTTTGGGATCAGTAATGGTGGCAGTGTAGTCTTTTGCCACAAAGGCAGTTTCCATATCGAAAACCCAACGATGGTACTCAAGTCCTTCTGAGTCCAAGATGTCAAACTCAGGTCGAGTTGGATCAGTCATCTACATAAAACAAGAGAGAAGATATAAATTACGCAGTCATAAAGACATCCACGTAAATTATTTTTCAAACATATGAATTAGATTTCAAGAACAAGATTCGTAATGGTCACACATTTTTTTTTCGATGCTATGTGAAAATACTTTATCACGGTAATGTTGTGTGTATAATGCACATGAAATTTCATTATCATGGCCAAACGGTATTGATATGTTGTATTTAAAAATAATCATAGCACATTTAAATATAGCATATAAAAATAAGCTACATTGCATGCTCAAATTTCACAAATATACAATAAATTATATACTACACATAATAATAGCAATAATATAGCATGCGTAAAATAAAATGTAAACAAGAGTAAAATACAAAGCATGCGTAGACATAATTTATATAAGCATAAATAAAATAAAAACATGCTCACAATTTCATAAATAATATATAACAATATATATAGATATATATGGCATGCTCAAAAATCAAATATATAATCATGGCTTAAAGATAATTATATGAAGCATAAATGACAAAGCATGCGTAAAATAATTAATATAATCTAACTAAGCATGCTCGAAAAATTTATAATAAAAGCATAAACAATAAAATATATAGCATGCTTAAGAAAATAAATAATGAGAATTTACCATAGTATGAAATTAAATAAATTAAGGAGAACATACTTGGTTTCGAAAAATAAAACAATCCTAGCGCACGCGCGTGTTGATGCAGGCGTGTGTAGCGATGTTTTTCGACTTGAGAAAAACTGGACTGCTTGCTCTTTTTTTCAGTGGGCCACAAAACCTTTTTTTTCTTTTTCTTGGCCACAGAGCCTTTTTTATTTCTTTTGTTTGTGCTAGGCTGCGTCACCACTCAGGGCCAGGTTTTTTTTTTTTTTTTTTTTTTTTTTTCAATTTTACTTTATGGGCCGGATTCCATTTTCTGGGCCACTTCTTTTATTTCTCTTTTTTTTTTTTTTTTTCTTAGGGCCGGTCCTGTTCTTTGGGCCGGGTCACCTTTTTCCTCTTTTATTTCTTTTTTTTTTCTCTCTTCTTTCTCGCTTTTTTCTGTTTGTTTTCCGGTTCGTTACAGATGGTGGCTGCAAGACTGATCAGCGGCTAGGGGCGAGGTAGGCAGCGGCTAGGTGAGGTGGGCAGGGGCCATGCGAGCTGTGGCGACTGTTATCTGCGCAGGTGGAGCCGCACTGGGCTGCTGGGATCGACACAGGCGGGGCTGTGCGTGCTCCGGCGTGCAGGGCAGAAAGTGCAGGGAGGTCCGGTCACAGGTATGGGCGATGCAGCAACAGGAGATCGTTGATCGGTGACGAGATCGAAGGCGGCGCCGAGGCTGGCCGTGCGCGCGCTGTTGTTGTGATGCTGCTACAAGGATGCAGGGTCAGTAGCGCGTCTGCTGCAATCTGTAAGGGCATGGGATCAAAATGGCCTGGGCTAGGTTGCTGTGCTACCAAGAGTGGTGGTCGGTGGGGGTTGACGGAGGCGCGCTGGGATCGGTGCTGCGCTGGGGTTGCTGCAGGCGCGGAGGTTGCAGGGGTCGTGCGTGCTCCGGCGTGCTTGGAGAAGGCTGGGTGCTGCTTGGGTATGGCAGCTTGCAGACGGCAACGCTGAAGGGAGGGGGGGCCCGATCTGGACGTGAAGATGAATGCCGGTGAGGTCAAGATCGAGATCGGGTCTGGTTCTGAACTTGGTCGATCTGCTACTGCTGGGAAGAGATTTTTTTTTTTTTTTTTGGTTGTTGGTGGCGGCAGAAACAGAAGAAAATATTGTTTTCTTCTAGGGTTTGTTTCTTTTCGTTAAAGAAAATTAGAAAATTAAGATTTTTTTTTTCTGTTGGCTATTTGCTCTGAGCGTGCTGATAACGTGTTAAAGTAAAATGATAATTGGAATGGTCTACTCATTTCATTTCATAGTCCCTTTATATAGGGATAGAGTTACAACGGAAATATTAATTACATTGAATGCTGATTGATCTATAATTGTGCTGATTGATGGTAATCACTGATTCCTTGATTCCCTCTCCGTCAGTTGCTTTGACGAAGGCACACAATATGTTTTTCCTTTAACATAATAATAATAATAATGAAAGAAATAGGCAGGTAATTGTCACTTGGTTACTGTCTTTTTGGCAGAAAAACAATTCTTCGTCTAGCTTCTTTCTTTTACCAAAAAAGTTGTACGATGTTTTCAGCTTTCATGAGTCATGACCACAAATTAAAGAGAGTAAAAGAAGTGAAAAATGAATCTAGACTACTTTTCAACAAGGGAAAAATTTGGTAAGTGAACCTGAACTATGAACCACTACGAACTTTAGTACATAAAATTCTAAAACATAAACTTTGGTACATCAAATTAGTAGCCCGACCCAATATACATACACGACGTCAATGACGTCGTTAGTTTGTCATATTTTGAGGGGTAAAACGGTCTCTCTGTCTCTCTTCCCCTTCCTCACTTTACTTTGTCATTTTGCCTCTTAAATCCCAAGCCCATCTGCTCGTAACCACAGCCGTCGCCGTCGCCGACGCCTCTGCCCCCAACCTCACCACCTGTCTCGACCACACCGACTTTGGCCTCTTCTTCCTGACTTGGTCTCACTCCTTTCTCGTCTTCCCTTTGTCTCCTCTATCCTTCTCTGTCTCTCTCTCCTCTCTTCAGAACTCGATCGGCAAGCCCTCCCCTCTCTATTCGGATCGATTCCTACCAAAAAAACATGGTTCTCTTTCCCGAGATGAATCGAGACAACACAATGGGACTCTCACCAATAACTTATTCATCACCAACAATCAATTTCATTCAATATCCCATTCAACACTACTTGTTAACGTTTGGATCCGTTGGGATCTAATTAACGATAAGTAAAGAGAGAGAGATTGACACAAGATGTATAGTGGTTCGCTTCCCGCCTTAGCGGGAAACTATGTCCACTTGAATGTTTAACTAGTGTGTTGAGCCTTGCGGCTCAAGGGGATTACAAAAGATGTAATGGGATTGGCTTGTGTTTAAGTGGGAGGAGGCATTCCTTTTATAGGTGAAGGAATGCTTCTCCTTTACATTGTTTTCGATGTGGGACAAGCAACCACCAATTCTAGTCTAGAAAGCCTATTTGTGAGGGCATGTTGGCAAGGCCGAAAAGGTGGCTTCCCGACGACGGATTTGCGACTTCCGGATACCGTAGCGTAACTTGAACATAGGGCTACAAGATGCAAGTAGCGGTTGGATCCCATGAGGGTGTTGTTTATGCTTGGTGATGTAGCAAACTAGCCTTGCTAGTAGAGGTATCTACACTACTCGAACAATTTCTCAAGCCAGACACAAAACAAGAAACAATTCATTCTAGAACATTGAATTTACCTTCAACAAGTCAGATTTGCAGTCTGGGTTTGGACTCCCTTGCAGCAATTTTTTGAAAACTAGAGGGAGAACTCTGTGATGAACTGGTATCTAAGCCTCATAGTGCACAACCTAGAAATCTTCGAAGTTTAACTTCCACTCCAGGTCAGGCCTCGTCTAGGGAATCAGTCGAACCAGAAACTAAGCCTAGACGCATCGGAGAAGTCGCCAGCGTAGCAACAGCGTCGAACCCGAGCTAACCCAGAAACCAAGTAGACAAAACTCCATCAATTTTGAAAACCAATTAGCCTAACAGATAGAGAATGGCATGAAAATGAGTTTCCATAACAGATGCATCTTAATCGGTAGTCGGAAATTGCAGAGGTTGCCGGTGAAAGTTCGGGCTCCTCGTCGTCGGGTTTCCTTCTCAGTTCAATGCATGGACGATCCAGGGATAGTAGGCTATTGGCGACGGCGAGACGAAGAAGATGGTGGTCGTCCATAGTCTATCAGTGGTCGGATGGTGGCGTGCCGGTCGGGTTGGGTCACGGAGGTGTCTCGAGTCACAGCGATGAAAGGTGAGAAAAGTTCTGGGTCTATGTGTAGAGAGAGAGAGAGAGACAGAGAGAAGGGGAGGAGAGTGAGTGAGTTAGAGTGGGTCAGAGGGAGGGAGTGAGAGTGAGTCAGAGAGTGTATGAGGGTGAGTCAGACAAAGGAAACTGAAGTTACTAAATAACCCTCTGACAAATGGATAATTACATAAGAGTTAACACGACGTCAATAACGTCGTGTATGTATGATGGGTCGGGCTACTAATTTGATGTACCAAAGTTTATGTTTTAGAATTTTATGTATAGAAATTCATAGTGGGCCTAACTGCATGTACTATTTCTGAATTTTTCCCTTTCAACAAATAGGATAAGATGCTCGACCTGTCTTGTTATGTACTTACTAGTATCTTATGTTGTTATCCGTGGGCTGTTGTGACTTGTGACTATTCAATCACGTTCATTTCACATAGTCCATTCTGGGAAATCAATAATTTCGGGCTTTGTCCTAGCCTCTTGCATGTTATAACACCATAAGAGCAAGTGCACCCGTAGTCAAGAAAAGGCAAAGTCGAGAAGTCAAGAATTCGACCAGTCAAGTTACTATTCACTGCCACTGGACATAGGTTTACACCCGTTGTTTTTCTTGCCCGGTCAACACTGTTCATTATTATATAATTTTTGGGAGGTCTCGAAAATCAACTTTTTACACATACATAATTTGGGAAAACTTCCTTCATGAAAGTTATAGAGATCGTCGATACGATCTCGTGCATACATGGAACGCAATATTCAGAGTTCGTATGAATATATTATGAATTTTTGAAATTTGAAAATTTTCTATAAATAGAAAAAAAAAAATTTCTATTTTGTTTCAAAGGACGAAAATTTTTCATTTTTTCATTTTCCCCCCCTCCCGTTCTCTCTCTCGCAGCTGCACCAGACCCGTTGTTTTTCGTCCGACCCGACCCGAGTTTTTCTCCGTCCTCCGGCGTCCTCCGGCCAAGGACCCGGCCACCCTGGAGGTCACCTCACCTCGTCCTGCCGGTCTGTGGCGTCAAACCGCCCAGAATCTTCCCCCAGGCCGAGATCGAAAAAGCCCAGGCGGAGCAAATCGTCCGGCAGCTCTGTGGCGTTCGTCGAGCTGCCTTTGCGGCGCCACGCGTCGATGCCCAGTCCTCCACTCCCTCCATTTGGCGCGTCGACCATTGCTGAGCTCCTCCTCACGTCAGCCACGATATGGCCTGGCCTAGCTGGCATCTGGGCTTGGCCGGTCATGGAAATAGTCATGGGGATGACTATTTTCTTGGCTGTAGTCAAGAAAGGGTGAGTTTTGCCCAGTCAAAAAACCAACGGTGGAAGGAGCAAATTCTTCTCAAGGTCATGAAGTCATGTTTTTCTTGACTATGCCCAGTCAAGACTCTCATCGGTGGACTTGCTCTAACTTATACTTTAATTTCCTTGTCTGCGGGTTGCCAGGTTAGCCAGGTTGGGCTGCAAGGTTGCTAGATTTGGTTCAGGGTCACAAATCATTAAATTAAACTATAGCTCGTGCTATAGCTAGCTTATCTACTTTCATTCTCGATCAACACCGCTTCTCTGTTGCAAGGCAGTGGAGAAGCATCATTTTCCATTGGAGCCTAGAGCTTTACATTGTTTTCTTTTCTTGTAATGTACGTAGCTGTAGCCTGTAGCTCAAGCTGATTTACAAAATGAAAGTCACCACCGGCTGGGACTGAAACCGGCAAAGGCATCGGTGATAGTCGAGAGAAGAGCTCGTCTCTGTTGGCTAGGGTAAACCCTTGCTAGTGCTCGCTACGAGTTTAGTCGTGCTTGGATCATATATTTAATGCTTTTAGGCATCTTTAGCTAAGTTTTTCTTTGCTGTTTTCTTCTTCTTATTTTTTATTGGTATTATTGCTGTTTTCTTTTGTTGGACTAACTTATATGCAGATATGATTACTAATGTCTTGTTGGATAAGATATTGGTATTTGGGTTGCAATAATGGATCTTCTTAATCAACTACGTAATGTTTTGTTTTATAAGCATACAACGAGAACTCGACATGTACTAACTATAATCTAATCAAAGTTATGGAGCAGATTCTATGCATTGACGGATATTTTAATTTCTAACAAAATAACAGTTATTCATCTAATCTACTCCTTTCTATATTTTAATATCAAAAAAATTATATCTATTTATATTGCAAATACTCATCCATGCATGGAATACACTCCTAAAAATCTTCATTTCCGAATGAAAAGAAATTGATCGGTAAATGTGCCTAAATGTAGTCTGGTAGCTAGAGACTAGAGCGGTAGGCACCGAAGAATGGTAGGCAAAATATAGTGCAGGCAGCGTTCTTGGACTAGTCAAATCATGTAACTAATATTTAATTAATGATTGAAGCTTGCATAATCATTGCATATCTTGCAAGGGAACACGTTGTCAATAACGGTGATCTTCTTTGACTTGATCATTCCATTATTAACAAATCCTTGTGATGCACGATGCATTTACTTTATTTTATTCCTGTTCCTCTATCAAATCATTATATATATATATATATATAAAGGTTAATTTATTTTTTATTTATGAGAAATGAGTCAAATGATTAATATAAGAATTATAAATATAAACTTATAAGACAATCTGACTTAAAAGAGTCGAAATTAAAAATATTAACACACTAATCGCCTAAGCAAAAGACAGTTATTCCAAAGCTATTGTTAGTGATGAAAAATTTATGTTGGACTTTGACTCACCAATAGATTTGAACTGGAGCATGAGTCTACCTAGAACAATCGAGAAGCTTCTTTTGACCCTCAACCAAAAGTACCAGCTACGTACCTGTACATGTTTCATCATGGACCTTAAACTTGCTTTTCCATCAAGGCCCAAGTCATACGATCTAATTGCAAAGTTGTGTATAAAAACACGACCATCCTGAATTGATTTTTCACCGCATGGGCGGAATTACTGTTCGGCCTGACGGGGTCCGGATCCCCCAGCCTCTTCACACACATACATATTTATATATTAGTTATTAATTAAAGCACATACATTCTTAATTAAATTGCTACTGGACCCCCCCTCCCCCCAACCAGTTATATTTGTAATGTACTCAACCCCCAAACCCACGTGGTCATCAGTTTTTTTATAGTTACAAAAAGGTAATAATAGTAATCATTTCATAAAGAATTAATATAATAAGAGAACAAAATCAAAATATTCCCCAAGTCATTAACTAGGTTTTCTATGGCTTCTCTATATTAATTGGAATCAATTGGTATCTCTTTCTTTCAAATTCTCAATTTGCAGAAAGTAATAGAAGTATTGTATAATTTCATCATTCATAGTGTTTCGTGATACTCTTTTTTTGTTTTTTGTTTTTTTTTTTTTTGCAGTAATATGATTCTCTTTCTTACTTATCTATATTTATTTATTATTTCATTGATCAAATCATCAATTAAGTCCTTATACCATTTCAATTTTTCTATTCTCGTTTATGCTTTACTTGATTATAGTCGTTGTTTATATACAATTTTTTTTATTGTTATACTGTGGTTTTTTTACTTTCAAATTATGTTATAATAATTTGGTTGTAATACATTTTGGACCCCCCCCCCCCTCAGAAGTTAAATCCTGGTTCCGTCACTGGTCCAAAAGTGTCACAAACCCGATCAAACTTCCTCTTAGCAGCAGCTTCTGTGTCTTCTTGACCATGAATGTTAGTAACAAATGCAGAGTTATTATTTCCTTTACCTCCAGAACATGGTTTCTTTGAACAAGGAAAGGTTGATTGCAACCTCGGCATGAAAAACTTTGGTGCAGCAAGAGCATGTTCCATTTTGACCAATAAGAAAACTGGGATGAACTAAATAGCTGATCGATGTTGCATCCGAATACTTCTTGATTTAGGTTACAGTCTGTCCCAACCTACCAAAAAAGATGAAAAACTCAAGGACTCGTGCATGATTTTTTGTGAAAAACTACGTAAACCTACCAAAATGACCCAATTAATCAAACAAAAGTCATAAAGGTTGGCATAATAAAGTTAGACTCCAATGGACGTTAAGGTATCTAACTCGTTTAAACCAATGGACAGACTGAATCTGTCAACCTGAACTGTACTAGCCTTAAGGCATTGATAGTGCCTTAACTATTATCATTTTGCTGAAAATTTGCAGAGATGATGTATACACTAATACCTAAAAACTGAACGGTCGAGATATGGATATGCGACTGAAAAGTAACCCAAAACTCGAACTTCACACACACACACACACACAGAGATATATATATATATATATATATTTATGATCATAAGAGGACGTCCGCAGTGCAGTAAAAGTGCAGACGTCCATACTCTCGCAGCGATTAGGCGCCGACGGTGGCATTGCTTTTGTCGAACGGAGACCAAGGGCATCCCGGACGATGTCACCATGAAGATGAAAGCCAAAGTGATCGAGGTCGAAGGTCTGGGCGGCGAGCTCACCCGAAACTTCAACCCTTCAATTAAAGTTTAGAGTTTCCTGAATGATGGATCCCTAAAGAAGCGTTGTCATGTGTTTTATGGACTTCTGGTCAATACGTGAATGTTTCTCTCTTTCTCACTCTGTTTATTTTTTTTATTTTTTTTTTAAGAATGAAATTGTATAGGGTGGTTCTAGTTGGACCTCCAAATTTAGTATTTGGATGTCCATATTTTTTCTATTTTTATTAAACTTTGTCAACTTATATGAAAAGACAAAAAAATTTTGAATCACACCCAAACTAGGTGTCAATATATATTGCATCATAAGCCAAAATAGGACGTTACATACTCTTCTGCATTTAGACAAGAAGATAGTGGTAGTACCCACAATGGTACATATCAATAGACCCACTCACTAGACAGTTAAATACGTAGACATAGCGGGATTCCTCCTTTGGTACTACTCCAGACGCGCTAGAGACACAACAAATTGCTTAGATCCATAAAAAACATAGGGAATTATTGAAAGTAAAAGCTACTAACATAGGATCCCAAAAAATGAGAAATAATCTAGGCCTAGGGCACAAAACCCTAGCCCAAATCACCAAGTCCAAAATACAGCCCCAAGGAGAACAGAGGGCTTAAAGCCCCGCAGACTGGCTCAACAGGCCCAGCCCATTCCTTCGTACAGCAGCCATACATGCAGAACCAGCACCGCCGCCACAGAACTAGCTCCACCAGAACCCTGATGCACCGCCAAAACCCCGTCGCAGCCGAGCTCGGATGTCGGGAATGGAACGTTTCCAACCATCAAGAACTCCAAAACTAGAAACCAAGCAAAACTCGACAAGAGTTTACCCAAAAACCATATCGAAGCACATAAGAAAAGTCGGTGACACCGCTTAGAAGGAAAGTAGGTCGGGATCCAGCCACCTCCCATCCCAATCCATCACCCACATCACAGAAATCAAACAACCGGCCACTGTGTTTGAAAGATATGGCACAGAAAAACCGCTAAACCCGTCTGTCAAAGCCTCAAGTATCCACCATCTCTCAAGAGCTGCCCCGAGCCTTAGCCTTCATCACCTTTCTAGCAGCGGACCACAGACAATAGGAAGGCCAGAGGCCAGTCCAGCCTCCGTGCGCCGCCAGACGAGCGCAGTCAGACAGAAAACAAAACCTTTGTATTAGGGGCCATCTTTGCAGTACCCTTTATATGAAATGACAAATGATGACAAAGAAAGAGAAAAAAATAAATAAATACTTTTTTTTTATAGCAGAAACGAGAACAATTTCATTGATCGATGAAGCAAGCATTACAAGAAGCCATCCACGGATTGAAAATAAGCCCTTAAGTAGTAACCTTACACTTCAAAGCTTTGAGCTCAAATATACAGACAACTATGTTTGGACGGCCATAATAAATAAAAAAAACCCCCCTTCCCTAACACACTTTGGCTATGCAAAAAGAAACAAACCTAATGGTTAATAAACAATCTTGCCTCAAGGCTGTCACCAACAGAGAAAAGAAACCATCATCGCTGCCAGGTAAACAAAAAGCAAAAGAAACTTGGAAAACCAAGCCCAACCACTTAACCTTACCAAGAGAAGCAGGGACTTATTAACAAAGAAGAGCTAAAAAAGTTGGAAAAAGCAAAGAAAATTATAACAATAAAATATAGTCCTACATCTTTTTCGAGCAAAGCACTGTTATGAAGCACCGACTGCAACATCCCAATAATCTTCTGCTAGTGAAGATGTAGAGCTACTACCCTCTAGGAGAGGATTAGCCAACTCCTCCGCATTGGGGCCCACACCTGCTGAAGTGGGTTTGGGTTTGTTCTGGCATCCAGGGATGACCCTTCTTCTTGGGCACCTTCCCTTTAGTGACATGAATGTCAACCAAGTTGTCAGAGAGGAGAGATTTACTAGTTTCCCGCACTTAGCCCAGTCTTCTTCACGTAGCTGACGAATACCCAAACATCCTAGCTGGGTTTCCTAGCAGCCCAGCAGCCATAGGCCCTCAACCAGCAGCCTCTAGGCCTAATTTTCCACCCGGCCCAGTACCCCGTAGCCCAGCTAGAAACCCTAAATTCAAATTAGGGTTTCCTGCTGATAAACTCAGAGACAATACTAACCTATTTTCCCTCGCCGATTCCAGCCTAGGGCAACTTCAACCCCCGAAACTTACACCGAGAGTGTCGGCGACTCAGTTCAGGCTGACACCAACAAAGCAAGCTACAGTGATTCTGATTTGGCCACGATATGCAATTTGTTTCCTTCCAAACTGTCACGCCCTGATTTTTAAACAAAAATAAAAATCAATATATAATCCCATAATTATACATGCATGATGGTTCAGCCATCAATACAAAAAGCTTGGAAAACTTTTTCCTTTTAAGCCAAATACATACTGATGCCCTGAACCCACTATGTCAATACATACTCGCTGCGCAGAGTCAAATAATACATAAGTTTACGAATTAAATTGCCACAACAAATAATAAGTAACAGCTCCTCAGAGCTACTACAATGGAAGTCTTTTCAACGGTAAAGTCACAAAATTGGTTTCCTACCGTATAGATGTAATCACACGATCTCAGCTTCAGCCATGATTTTCCTAACCTACAGGATTAACCCATACACCAATGAATAGTACCCCGGGTTGCCAAACAATAAACCCGGTAAGCTTATGAAAGCTTGTATGAGCAAACTCAAAACCACAAAACATAAACACATTCTTAAGTCACCTCAACCTAAACAAGATAAGCACATAACTCACAACTACAACAATCCGTTTCATAACCTTCTATGACATGCTTATATAGGTAAACTTGTGACTAAAACCGCATGCTCAGATTCTCAACCTAGCATCCAATTACAGAAATTCCAGTCAACCAAAACCTCCTCAAGTAATGTTTGGAAATCTTTTGACGCACAATGGCGAGTCACAAAGATCACACTCATTTCCTTCCCACTGGAAGCCTTTGTCATCAACATGACATCAAAGGTGAAAATAATGAATCACCTTCCCATCCTCACCACAGAGATCAATCAACCCATCAATCAATAAAATCAAGAAGAAAACAAGGCAACCACAATTCAAAACAAGCAAAAAAAATTCATAGTAACCCCTGTGCATAGTTTAGTTCATAAGGTTACATTAAGACAACCAATTCAAGTCATAGTAATCATCATAACCCCACACTCTGACATCCGTAGGTAGCTCTGACCATCACAGCAGTCCCCTCGATCGTTGTTAACTTAATAACAATTCAACTCCGCTACCGAGTAGTCATCACACTGATCATCACATAGATTTCACCGGTCATCACACAGATAGCCATCATTCTACTGATCATCACACAGATTTTGCCGACCATCACACAGATAGAAATCATCCAACTGATCATCACATAGATTTCGCCAATCATCACACAGATAGCAATCATCCAACTGATCATCACATAGATTTCGCTGATCATCACACAGATAACAATCATCCAACTGATCATCACACATATTTCGACGGTCATCACACAGATATTCTCACATGCTTTACACAACAATCATATCAAAGATCATCACACATATATCACCGATTCATTACACAGAGATTCCTACACAAGCTTTATATGATAATCATCACAAAGATTCATCACACTAATGTCATCAATTCATTACACAGATATTCGTACACAAGCTACCATATCTTAAATCCCAATTAAGATGGTCATACTAGACCCATGGTATCTCAACAAATGAAATTCTACAATCACAACTCAATACACAATTTCACCATTCTCGAGCAATAATGAACTCAATTCAAATATTGTTCACATCACAACAAAACAACCAATACATATACATTTCACGTAATATATATATATATATACACACACACACACGTAGTCATCCACTCAAGAATGTAACTAATACCAACTATAGTCATAGTTAACCTAATAACTCCAAGATAATATGGTAATTATGCTCATAACGAATATCGTGAGATTTACTCACCTCTAAATCCCTCTGCGTCTTCATACGCTAACCAAGATAGGCACAATCATCCCAATCCGCTCAACACAACTTTGTCAAGTACCTAATCACATATGATCCCAACTTAGTACACGAAACACAAGCGACTAAAGTCTGAAACCCCCGTTTTGAACTAAAACCACAAAAATGACGCCAATTGAGGCGAAACCAATCCTAGACCACCCAAAGTCTCGAGAATACTTCCACGATCGATATGACAAAATCACATGTTAATGTTGTGACCGAAGGGTCTAATTAACGTAAAGAATGAGAGAGAGAGAGAGAGAGAGAGAGAGAGAGAGAGCGAGACACAAGAAATATAGTGGTTCGTCTCCCACCTTAGCGGGAGACTACGTCCACTTGAATATTGTACTATTTGTGTTTGGGCCTTGGGCCCAAAGAGGATTACAAAGTGTGTAATGGGATGTTGAGTAAGTTGGAATGAGTCTCCTTTTATAGGGTAGGGAGGCCCTTTCCTTTACATGTTGTCCAATGTGGGATAAGAAACCACTATTCTAGTCTAAAAAGCCATATTGTGGAGGCAACTTGGCAAGGCCGGGAAGGTGGCTTCCAGGCGAGGTATTGGCCACTTCCGACTACCACGGGGTAGGTTGTATGTTGGGCTACGGTATGCATGTCGTGGTTGGCCCCACCATGGCTTGTGGGCCCCCCTAAGAGGTTGTTACTTATGCTTGGTGAGATAGCAAACTAACTTGCTAGTGAAGGTATCTACAAGTCCCAGAAGTCCCCGAGTAAGAGGAGCTTCTCGGTTGGGGAGTTACACACATAATGTCATCAAACTAAAGTAAAGTCCGAGAGGCGCCTAGCCCCTACAAGTCCGCCAACTCCGTAAGCAATAAGGGACTCATTAACCTACATAACAAAGACAAGAGCACGGATATGTAGAATGCTTGTTGTATTGGGCAACAAATGTGAGTTGCATTGATATGCGTTGGCATATACGAATGTACGAGTTGCATGATACATGTTGATGTATACATGTGAACGGCATTGAGTACGATCGATTATGACGTATAAACTCAAGAATGCGTTTAATTGTGTGAACATATCACGAATAAGCATATGAATTGCATATGCTGAGCGTGGTGGTAGCAAGAAAACGAACAAGTCGAGTTCACGTGGTTACGCTCGGTGTAAGTTGCATGAGTGCCATGAAGGCAAGCGTTTGTAATTCGTGAACGATGAATACATGAACGCTTGTGTTTGTTTGGTTTTCGCTCGTATTAATGGAACGCGTAAAGAATTTGATTTATGGAAAAAGACAAATGGTAAAAGAATTCAATGTTCCATTAATGTATATTATGTCGAGGGGATGTGATTGTAAATCTTGGGAATGCCGAAGGCAAGAGAATGAAAGTTCGGGGGTGTCGGGAAGGAGTGAGCAGGAAGCTCAGGTGTGCTGGGAAGGCGTGACCGAAAAGCTCAGGGTTGCAGGGAAGGCATGAGTGGAGAGCTCGTGAGCCAGAAACTCAGGGGAGCCGGCAGGCATGAGCGGAAAGCTTGGGTGTACCGGGAAGGTGTGAGCGGAAAGCTCGGGGCTGCAGGGAATGCGTGAGTGGGAAGCTTGGAGCTGCCGGGAAAGCGTGAGCGGGAAGCTCGGAGTTGCCAGGAAGGCATGAGCGGAAAGCTCAGGGGTGCCTCTGAGGCTAAGAGTGAAAGCCCGAGGATGCCGCTGAGGCAATAGAGTGAAAGCTCGGTGGTGCTGGGAAGGCGTGAGGGGAGGACTCGAGGGTGCCGAGAAGGCGTGAGGGGAAAGCTCGAGGGTGCTGGGAAGGCATGAGCTGAAAGCTCAAGGGGTGCTGCTGAGGCAAGAGCTTGAAAGCTCAGAGGTTGCCGCTGAGGCAAGAGCGTGAAAGCTCAAGAGTGTTGCTGAGGCAAGAGCGTGAAAGCCTGGGGATACCACTAAGGCAAGAGCGTGAAAGCTCGGCGGTGTCACTGAGGCAAGAGTGTGAAAGCTCGAGGGTGCCGGGAAGTATAGGCGGAAAGTTCGGGGGTGTCGGGAAGGCATGAGCCGAAAGATTGTGAGCGAGAAGCTCGGAGGGTGCCGCTGAGGGAAGTGCGTGAAAGCTCGGGGGTTGCCGCTGAGGCAAGAGCATGGAAGCTCGGCGGTGCTGTTGAGGCAAGAGCGTGAAAGCCCGGGGATGCCGCTGAGGCAAGAGCGTGAAAGCTCGGCGGTGCTAGGAAGGAGTGAGCGGAAAGCTCGGGGGTGCCGGAAAGGCAAGCTGAAAGCCTGTGAGCGGGAAGCTCGGGGGTGCCGCTGAGGCAAGAGCGTGAAAGATTGAGGGTTGCCACTGAGGCAAGAGCATGAAAGCTCGGGGTGCCACTGAGGCAAGAGTGTGAAATGCTCGGCGGTGCCGCTGAGGCAAGAGCATGAAAGCCCGGGGATGCTGCTGAGGTAAGAGCGTGAAAGCTCGGTGGTGCCGCTGAGGCAAGAGGGTGAAAGCTAGGGGATGCAGCTGAGGCAAGAGCGTGAAAGCTCGGGGATGCCGCTGAGGCATGAATGGGTAGCTCAAAGGTGATGTCATGTGGCATGAGCGTAACCATTGCTAATTATGTTGGGCTATATGTACAAGTCCTCGAAGTCCCTAGTGAATGAAGGTTTTCCTGCTGGGTTGATACCAAAGTGTAGCTTTGTGCCGTATAAGGAGCATAATTACTGCAAGTGCGTCGTCCATCTAGAATTTTTTCGGAGCAAAAGCTTATGCCCTTTCGGGTGGGCCCCCTGCTAGGCCCTCTGAGGAGTCCCCAACTCCTGGCTATAGACCTCCGTATGGTAGGAAAATTGTTTGATGTGGGGATGTGCGTATGAGCAATGGGTGTTAGGTAGCGAACCTAATATTTGATACCCAAGCATCGGGGGTTAACCGCAGGATCAATGGCTGCCGTGGGCTGCGTTAAACGGTCCCTTTACTCTTTCCTGGAAGAGAAAAACTTGACTACAATACTGCATAGCAGTCATCGTCATTATGAGGTGTTGCCTTACCGCTTAGCGGTTGGTTGTGGATCATAGACTAGTGGAGTCTTTAGACCCGTTTAGGTCTCTTTCCCGTGGGGAGGGTTGACAAAATATGGTGGTCAGGAGGCTAGACAAAATATTTACATATAGTGTACATGTAAATCTTGCTAATTGTATGAACAACAAATAATCATGGCATAGTTTGTTTGATTGTCAAATGTTTATTTAATTGGGTTGTAACTAAATAGAAGCATGGCATATGTGTATAGCATGTACTTGTAGTAAAGTTGCTAATAACATTTTGTATTTTTGTAGACATGCTTAAGGATCATGGGGACATGTTAAGGCATGGCAATAGTATGTAAGCCTAGTAGGTGTGCTACTAAAATTGACACATATTGTAAGCATGTCTTAAGTCATAGAAGCATGTAAATGCATATCAAGTGTGATATATTATAGGCATGCTTAAAAGTAGTAAAAGCATGTAAAGACATGGCAATAGCTCCAATTGCAAGAGCGTCTATTGAGATACAGTTACTTATCTTATGCCGATTTGGAGCGAGTTGGAGTACTTATTGTTAATATAAGTACCCAAATCATGTTGGAGTTGTCCAAACATGACGTTCCATTGCTCTAGCAAAGTACCATAGTAGAAGGCTCGTTAATTGAAGCGGTTCTTGGTGATTGTGTCTCCTTAACAGAAGGAAAATGATTAGCAATTTGGACATATTAGATTTGAAGCATAGTGTAGCCGTTACTACATAACATTAGTCGGCAACCAAATGTTTGAATATCATGTGCAGATGCAAATGTTAATTCCACTTGAACTATGCAAAGCCCAAAACTGAGAATTGATCTGCATGGTGTAATGCACGTAGGACGGATATGTAATATGCATGTGTGATTGACCATGCAATTGTAACTTTAAATTCTGATCAGCAAGGAAAATGATTTATGGCCCAATGAGGCCTAAGATTTGTGGCCTCAATCCTAGGTGTCATACCATGTCACCTATACACATCACCTATTTGCCAAATCATGTCATGTAATTCTTGAGTAAAAAGACTATCTTATCCTTCCAAAATCTAATGGCTCTAAATTATATTGGTTTTCATCTAAAAATAAAATATTGTTGAAGTAAAAATGACAATTGGAATGGTCTCCTCATTTCATTCATAACCCTTTATATAGGGATAAGATTACAACGGAAATATCAATTACATTTATGATACTAAATGCTGATTGAGCTGTGATTTGTAATTGCTTGATTCTCTCTTCGTCTGTTTCTTTGACGAAGGCACATAATGTGCTTTTCCTTTAACACTCCCCCTTTTGCCAAGTGAAAGACGAAATGGTGCATGAGTTGTTGCCTCACTAAAAACCTTGCCAAGTAACAATAAAAACCCTGTGGGACAAAAATAAAACTTGGTCGAAGGAAAAGAGCACAACGCACCTTCTACATTTGAGAATGACATGTGTGTGTTAGACTCCCCCTGACGTCTACACCTCCCCCTGATACTTACATTAATCTAGGGAGCTTGGAAAGTCTTCGCATTCCTATGCTTTTCACATGTTTCTCAAATGTGTCCTTAGGCAATGATTTGGTGAACAAATCTGCCACATTCTCCTCAGACCTTACTTGATTCATTTGAATCTTGAGGAGAGTCTGTTGTTGCTGATTGTAGGACAACTTTGGCGATATGTGTTTTGTGTTATCACCCTTAATATAACCTAGCTTCATCTGTTCGATGTAAGCTGCATTGTGTTCGTAAATGCAAGTAGGTTCTTCAGTGGTAGAACTCAAACCACTAGTCCCTCGGATATGTGCAATGATAGTTCTTAACCATACACACTCAAGAACCACCTCATGTAGAACAATGATCTCTGAGTGGTTCGAGGAGGTAGCCACAAAGGTCTGCTTGGTTGATCTCCAAGATATCGCTGTGTTCCCATTGGTAAATACATAACCAGTTTGGGAACGACCTTTATGTGGGTTAGAGAGATACCCAGTATCAGCAAAACCAACCAAAACGTTATTTGGCGTTTCAGTGTAGTGAGTGGCGCTTTCGCCATCAACATTTCCTTTTAGGGATTGCAGTTCCATCTGCGGTCCCTCTTGTCTCTCTGTAGGGAAAGAACAGTCCCAAGTCAATGGTTTCTTTTAGGTATCGGAAAATGTTCTTGATACCATTCCAGTGTCGCTGCGTTGGCGCTAAGCTAAATCTAGCTAACAAGTTCATTGAGAATGCAATGTCTGGTCGAGTAAATTGGACTAAGTACAATAATGCGCCTATTGCACTTAGATAGGGAATTTCAGCTCCCAACACCTTTTCGTCATCTTCCTTTGGACGAAATGGATCTTTCCTTGTATCCAAACTTCGACCGATCATGGGAGTGCTAGCAGGATGTGCTTTGTCCATGTTATATTGCCTGACTTTTGGACATATGCAGACTGGTGGATCAATATTCCACAAACTCGGTGTTCTAGTTCAAGACCTAGATAGAATCGAGTTTTCCCAAGATCCTTCATCTCAAATTCGGATTTCAAGTAGCACGCGGTTTTTCTTATTTCATCAAGAGTACCAGGTATGACATATACTACTACAATTTCCAAATCCGGAACTTGTTTTCTTTATGAATACGCAGTTGCATAATTCATCGTTCTTATATCCCTTCCCAATCAAGTAGTCACTTAGACGGGTATACCACATCCGTCTGGATTGTTTCAATCCGTAAAGTGAGCGTTTCAACTTAATTGCAAACGCACTCTGTGGTTTAGAGTCACTTGACTTGGGTAATGTAAGGCCATTAGGCACTTTTCATATATATATCTCTGAATCTAGATCCCCATAGAGATATACAGTAACCACATCCATGAGCTGCATTTCCAGTCCTTCGGAAATTACTAAGCTAACTAAGTAGCAGAACGTTATAACGTCCATTTTGGGAGAGAATGTCTCCTCGTAGTCAATTCCAGGGCGTTGTGAGAAACCTTGCGCCACGAGGCAAGCCTTGTACCTTAGGACTTCATTCTTCTCATTACGCTTTCTGACAAATGTCCATTTATGTCCTACAGGCTTTACACTTGGTGGGGTTAGCACTACCGGACCAAATACCTGTCTCTTTGTCAGAGAATCTAATTCTACCTGGATTGATTCATTCCATTTAGGCCAATCTGCTCTTTGTTGACATTTTGCAACAGAGCGTGGTTCGATATCATCGTGCTCTATGATTCCTTGAGCAACAGTATATATCATCAATGTGTATGGAAGATCTTTCTATCAACTCATACGCACTCTCATAATCCTTTGAGATTTCTTTGTTCTCTGGAATCATTTTAAACATCGGAGCGTCCTCCAGTATTGATTCATGGACATAACTATAATCAGAGACAATCTCATGAGAGGGATTCTATACATTGATGATTGGTTTATGCCTTACTCACCCTCTTCTTCCTTGGGTGAGTGTCAATCGAACCAAGTGACCTCCCCCTCTTCCTTGGGGAGCCACGGCCTCAACTACACCTCCACTAAGTGCGGTTGCAGTGCCTCTATCTGCGGCACCGTGCCCCTTGTTGGGGACTTCTAACCTTGCAGGCACATTTGCAGCTGGTATATGTGATCTCGTCACTTTTACGATATCAGTAAACGTATCAGGCATCGAATCTGCTACGTTCTGAAGATCGATTATTCTTTTCACTTCACTTTCACTTTATGAAGTGCGGGGATCAAGATGAGACAGAGTGGGGACAAACCACGACAATTCCTGTCGTTCCCTTGGAAAATCCTTTTTCCTATCTCCCCCTAACGACGGGAAGACTGTCTCATTAAAGTGACAATCCGCAAATCTAGCGGTAGAGAGATCGCCTGTCAAGGTTTCCAAATAGCGTATAATTGTTGGGGATTCGTATCCAACATAAATACTTAATCGTCTCTGAGAACCCATTTTGGTGCGCAGTGGGGGCGCAATAGGCACATATACTGCTCAACCAAATATGCGTAAGTGTGAAATGTCAGGCTGATATCCAGTTACCAACTGATACGCAGAAAATGGTTGGCTAGCTGTGGGTCTTAAACGAATAAGTAAGGCTGCGTGCAATATTGCATAACCCCATGCAGATATAGGCAGGTTGGTGCGCATAACCAATGCCCTAGCCACCATCTGTAGCCTTTTGATGATGGCTTCTGCGAGACCATTTTGTGTATGCACATGGGGTACAGGATGCTCTACATCGATCCAAATAGATATGCAATAATCATCAAATGCTTTTGATGTAAACTCTCCAGCATTATCAAGCCTTATAAACCTGATAGGGTGATCAGAGTGGTGAGCCCTTAAAAGTATAATCTATGCTAGGAGTATTGCAGCATTTCTTTTGGACAATAAAACGACATGTGACCAAATTGTCGAAGCATCCACCAGAACCATAAAGTACTTGAATGGTCCGCATTCTGGATGGATAGGTCCACATACATTCCTTTGTATCCTTTGTAAGAATGGAATGTTTTGTTTTGTATCTTTAACATAGGAAGGTCTCGATCCTGTTTTTGCTAAAGAGCAGGCTTTGCAAAACAAGTGATGTGCCTTTGAAATAGTCAATGAGGCATAATGGGAGGGAGGTAGTGCTTCTGATACTTCAGAAGACAATGACTGCATTTGAGCAATACTAGAATTGACACCTTGCAGTGTGGCGGATTTTTCTCCCATTTTTCACTCGAAAAGAGGGATGTCCGTGTGAGTTCTTTAAAAATATGGATCATCATGTCCCGACCTCGGTGCCATAGGCGGTCATGTAAAAGCCTGTATGAGTCAGTGTCCCACATTTCATTATTGGTGACAGTATAGGATTCAATGATCCGAATCGTAGTGAGGTACAGTCCACTAGATTGACTCATAAGTTTCTCTAATATGTGTTTCCTTCCATAGTCATTAGATGTAATATCAAGGTATTCAGTTCCATTCTCACGGTGTGTTTTTACATGATAACTGTTGGCTAAATTTGAATAAATTCAGTGCTTGAGAATAAAATTCAAAATTTATTAATGAGCCAACGATAATCAAATCAAGGTCTTTTTTCAGAAATCTAATTCATCAAACAATTCTTTAAGACCAAATAATAGTCTAATTAAAAATGAGGCATTATGCCTGCACAACTATCTTTGGAAAATAAAATGAATAAAGCAGATCAGTCAAGATTGAGAGCATCCATTGACTTAGCAAGTTCCTCTTTGCCATTGAAGTCTGCAATTGTAAGGTTGACGTTTAGGTCATGACCTTCTTCTTTCATATAATGAGCCTCTTGTTCTTTAGACTCTCTATACCTCTTGTAATTGGCTGCTACTCTGTTGTTTGCTTGGCAGTTCTTGTACCAGTGCCCAATGAATCCACACCTATAGCATGGTTCATTGTCAACTCTTTCCTTTTTCATCTTGTTTCCACAATCCCCATGTCCCTTTCCACGTGGTGCATTGTTGCCACGTGGGTAGGGATCAACACGTCTAAAACCCCTTGCATTGGAGATATTTCCACCTTTCATTTTGCCATAATTAGCCTCGGGAATTTTCTTTGTCCCAGTGGGCCTGACATTGTTATTCAAGAAAATCTCATTTTGTCTCTCAGCCACTTGCAGTAGGCTTATCAACTTATTGAAGGTTGTGATTCTTTTGTTGTCATAATTCAACTGATACTGGTTCGCTAGTATAAAAGCTGAATTAGGAAAGGTGGTAAGAGTCTTGTAGATTATATCATCTTCTGTGATTTCTCTTCCACAGAAATTGAGACGTGCCTTTAAGCGCAACATGTCCTTGTTGAAGTCATTGACATTTTTATAGTCAAGCAAGCGGATTCCATTCCACTGAACAGCTAGTCCTGGGAGCAAAGTATCGTGAATGTTCCCAAAACGTCCTTTAAGGGCATCCCACAGTGCTTTGGGTGTCTTCAACTGAAGGTACTCCCAGCGTAGGCCAGATCAATATGTCGCCTCAGAAAAATTAAGGCATCTGCTTTCACCTTATTAGATAGTTCATCATCTTTGGGATCAGTAATGGTGACAGTGTAGTCTTTTGCCACAAAGGCAGTTTCCATATCGGAAACCCAATGATGGTACTCAAGTCCTTCTGAGTCCAAGATGTCAAACTCAGGTCGAGTTGGATCAGCCATCTACATAAAACAAAAGAGAAGATATAAATTACGCAGTCATAAAGACATCCACGTAAATTATTTTCCAAACATATAAATTAGATTTCAAGACCAAGATTCGTAATGGTCACTTTTTTTCGATGCTATGTGAAAATACTTTATCACAGTAAGTGTGTGTATAATGCGCATGAATTTTCATTATCATGGCAAAATGGAATTTTATATGTTGTATTACAAAAATAACAATAACACATTTAATAATAAATAAAACATAGCATATATAAAAATAAACTACATGACATGCTCAAATTGCACAAATATACAACAAAATATATGCTACATATAATAATAGCAATAATATATCATGCGTAAAATAAAATATAAACAATAGCATAATATAAAGGCATGCTTAGGAATAATTATATAAGAGTAAATAAAATTCACAAAACATGCTCACAATTGCATAATAAAAACATAAGCAATAAAATATAAAGCATGCTTAAACATAATTATAAATCATGCCTAAATATAATGATATAAAACATAAATAATAACGCATGCTTAAAACAATCAAAATTATCTAATTAAACATGCTTAATAACAAAATATATAATAAAAGCATAAACAATAAAGTATAAAGCATGCTTTGTTAAAATCATAAAATAAAATAAAGAAAACATACTTGATTTCGATAAAACAATCCTAGCACACGCGCGTGTTGATGCAGGCGTGCGTAGCGATATTTTTGGACTTGAGAAAAACGGGGCCGCTACCTCTTTTTCAGTAATGGGCCTTGTGTTTTTTTTTTTTTTTTGGGCTGCAAGCCTACTTTTTCTTTTTTTTCTTGTCTGGGCCGCAAGGCCTGTTTTTTTCTGTTTTTTTGTTTCTGGGCTGAAAGGCCTGCTTTTTTTTTTTTTTTTTATTGGGTCCTTGCTTTGGCCCCGGTCAATTTTTTCTTTGCTTTTTTTTTTTTTTTTTTTCTTTTCTCTCTCCATTCTTCTTCTGCGTCTTCTTTCCTCTCTCCTTCTGCTAGTTTGGTTTTCTGGGTTACAGGTGGTGGTTTGCAGATGGAGGATGCGCCGGCAAGTAGGAAAGGGACAGTAGCGGAGGCTGTAGCTAAGGCAGCGCGGAGGCTAGATCGAAGGCTAGATCTTGAGTTGGGTTCATGTGGGCTGCTGCAAGGCGGGGAGGAGGCCGAACGAGGATGGGCGATGCTCTGGCTCAGCGATCAGGTCCGAAGGGTCTGGGTGGGCTGCGGCCGGTCTGGCTGGTGAGGTGGACGGGGAAGAAGAATTGGGCGTTGGTTCAGGGCAGATCGAGGCTGCGCAGGAGCGCCGGGTTCGGGATCGGGGCACCTGGGGCTGGGCAGCGAGGTGCAGCAGCAAGGCGGAGGCCGGTGCAACAGTGAGGTGGAGGCCGGTGCTGGGACTGTGGAGAGAACCTAGGTGGGTGTTGCTGTCTGGCCGGTGACGGTGAGGCCCGTGTGGGCTGGTGGCAGGGCTCAGGGCTCGAGCTCGGTCTGCACGGAATTTTTTTTTTGTTTTTTTTTTTTGGCGGCAGAAAAGAAGAAAAACTTTTTCTTCTTAGGGTTTGGGTTTTTTTTTTTTTTTCTTTCTTGGCTATTTGCTCTGAGCGTGCTGATAACATGTAAAAGTAAAAATGGATTGGAATAGTCTCCTCATTTCATTCATAACCCCTTTATATAGGGATAAGATTACAACGGAAATATCAATTACATTTATGATACTAAATGCTGATTGAGCTGTGATTTGTAATTGCTTGATTCTCTCTTCGTCTGTTTCTTTGACGAAGGCACATAATGTGCTTTTCCTTTAACAAATATATTATTTTAGTTTCTTTTTCTTTTTCTTTTTTTTCATCATATATATAATTATATATATATATGTTTGTGAATATATATATATATATATTCTATCAATTTGCAATAGATGACCTCTATCAAAATGTATGAGTTTGTGGGTGAAGATGAAACCCATGTGCATAGCTAATTGATAGGCGAAGCATATAGACACATGAATTGCGTTTAAAGACAAGGCATATATGTATATGGTACTGCAAGTTAATTGGTTGCCTCTACCAACATGGTAAGTGCAGAGACAAAAATATCTATCGAAAGTGCATAGACCAAGTGTCAACTATGCTATGTATCACGCTGCATGTGCTCACAAATTGTTGTGTGCAGAACAGAAGAAGCGTGCATGTGGTGCTCAAAGCTTTGTGATCTTAATGAGCAGGTAGCTTGAGAGGCAAGAGAGCTTAACGAACAAGTGTAAAATTTAAATAGGTGTGCGTTTAAGCAGCTATATTTGATGGCCATGGATCAGATAAACACATGCCAGCTTATGAAGACTAAAGGTTCAATTTATACATGCTTTTGCTTGGAAATTTGAGTAAAGCAACCCACTACTAGCAAAACAGCAATTACCCACAGATTTTAATCTGTGTGAAATAAGACTTTCTCACACAGATTTCAGTTTGTGAAGGCTTTTACCCCACAGTACACGCACAGATTGCCGTGTTGTTTGGAGGGGGGCTAATACTCATCTCACACGGATTATTTTGTCCGTGTGAGATAAACATGTGGGCCCCATTGTCCATCCATATACATAATTGAATTAATGTAGTTTCAGTCCGTGTGTACATCTTCCTAATTCACACGGATTTCAGTGTGAAAACCTAAACACTAACTCACACTAATTTCTGTGTGAAAATGTGTTAGCATTCAAAAAAATATATTTCATCATGCAGATGCCATGGCTTAGTACACCATCATACCTACTTGTTTGCTATGCCATGGCTTTCATCATACACATCATCTGGTACACCATCATACACCACTGTTAGTGGCTCCAGATGCCATGGCTCTCAGGCAAGATCTTCTATTGTTGCAAATCATGACAAATAAAACCAACAAGATTTTCTATTTCTTTTATCTTGAATTCTTGATAAAAATCCCAATTTATTGATCAAATGAGACAAATTATACAAGGAGGGAGAGGGGACTTAAGCCAATACCTCTCCCAGGATAATTAAAGCAAGAGGAATATGTTTCTGTTGAAGAATACGAGACCTAAAGTAAGAAGCATGATGGGGAGAGAGAGAGAGAGATGACACCGCAAGTATAGTGGTTCACCTTGCCCTTGAAGCAAGGCTACGTCCACTTAGATATTTTACTATGAGTGAGATCAAGTGACTTTTGTAGTGATACAAGTGTGGGGATCATGGATCCATCTCTAATAAGGGGAGGACTTCCTCTTATAGCTAAAGGAAGTCTCATTATATTCTATATTTCTGATGTGGGATACAAAACACATATTGCTTCTCTTGAAGCCTCTTGGAGAGCATGGGAGGGTGGCCTCCTAGCAAGGTGTTAACGTTTGGATCCGTTGGGGATCTAATTAACATAAAGAATGAGAGAGAGAGAGATTGACACAAGATGTATAGTGGTTCGTTTCCCGCCTTAGCGGGAAACTACGTCCACTTGAATGTGCACTAGTGTGTCGAGCCTTGCGGCTTAACAAGATTACAAGAGATGTCATGGGATCTTGAGTAAGTGGGAAGGAGTCTCCTTTTATAGGGAGAGGAGGCTCCCTCATTTACATTTTCTTAGATGTGGGACTCAAAGTTACTATTCTAGTCTAGAAAAGCATATTGTGGAGGCAACTTGGCAAAGCCGGAAAGGTGGCTTCCCGGCGACGGATTTGTGACTTCCAGATACCGTAGCGTGGCTTGAACATAGGGCTACAAGATGCAAGTAGCGGTTGGGCCTCACCATGGCTTGTGGGTGTCCCAAAGAGGGTGTTACTTATGCTTGGTGAGATAGCAAACTAGTCATGCTAGTAGAGGTATCTACAAGTCCCCGAAGTCCCCAAGTAAGAGGAGCTTCTTAGTTGGGGAGTTATAATCATGAAGTCATCAACCATAAGTAACCGGGCGGCACGGAGCCCCTACAAGTCCCCTAACTCCGTAAGCAAGAAGGGACTCGTTAACCTGCAAAACAAAGACAAAAAACAGGCATATGTAGGATTCTCGTTGCATTGGGCAACAAATGTGAGTTGCACTTATATGCGTTGGCATATATGAACGTACAGGGTGCATGATACATGTTGATGTATACACTCGAATGGCGCCGAGTACGATCGCTTATGACGTACAAACTCGAGAACGCGTATATGGATTGCATATGATAAATGTAAGTTGCATGAGCGCTGCGGAGGTAAGCGTTTGTAATTCGTGAATGATGAATGCTTGAACGCTTGTGTTTGTTTGGTTGTCGCTCGTACTAATGGAACGGGAAAAGAATTCAATTTGTCGCAAGCGACAAATGGTATAAGAATTCAATGTTCCATTAACGTGTGGTGTGTCGAGTAGACATGAGTGTAAAACTCGAGGATTGCCGGGCAGGCATGAGCAGAAAACTCGGGGTTGCCGGGAAGGCATGAGCGGGAAGCTCGTGGGTTTCGGGAAGGCATGAGCGGGAAGCTCGTGGGTTGCCGGGAAGGAATGAGCGGGAAGCTCATGGGTTGCTGAGAAGGCATGAGCGGGAAGCTCGGGGGTTGCCGGGAAGGCATGAACGGGAAGCTCGGGGTGCCGGGAAGGCATGAGCGGAAGCTCGGCGGTTACCGGGAATGCATGAGTGGAAGCTCGTGGGTTGCCTGGAAGGCATGAGTGGGAAGCTCGGGGGTTGCTGGGAAGGCATGAGCGGGAAGCTCGGGGGTTGCAGGGAAGGCATGAGCGGGAAGCTCGGGGGTGCCGGGAAGGCATGAGCGGAAGCTCGTGGGTGCCGCGAAGGGGTGAGAGGTAAGCTCGTGAGCGGAAGCTCGTGGGTGCCTCGAAGGCGTGAGCGGAAAGCTCGTGAGCGGTAAGCTTGTGGGTGCCGCGAAGGCGTGAGCGGTAAACTCGTGAGCGGAAGCTCGGGGGTACTACGAAGGCGTGAGCGGTAAGCTCGTGAGTGGAAGCTCGTGGGTGCCGCGAAGGCATGAGCGGTAAGCTCGTGAGAGGAAAGCTCGTGAGTGGAAGCTCGGGGGTGCCGCAAAGGCGTGAGAGGAAAGCTCGTGGGTGCCGCGAAGGCATGAGCGGAAAGCTCGTGAGCGGAAGCTCGGGGGCACCGCAAAGGCTTGAGCGGTAAGCTCGTGAGCGGAAGCTCGTGAGTATCGCTGCGGCGAGAGAGTGAGAGCTCGTGGATGCCGCTGAGGCTTTAACGGGTAGCTCGAAGGTGATGCCCTGAGGCATGAGCGTGGCCTTTGCTAATTATGCTGGGCTGTATGTACAAGTCCCAGATGTCCCCAGTCAAGGAGGGTGTTCTCGCGGGTTGATACCAAAGCGTAGCTTTGTGCCGTATATCAAGCATAATTAGTGCGAGTGCTTCGTCCATCTATAATTGGTTAGAGCGAACGCTTTTGCCCTTTCGGGTGGGCCCCTGCTAGGCCCGCCAGGGAGTCCCCCACTCCCCAGCCACGACGGACCTCCGGATGGTCGGTAAATTGTTTGTTGAGGGGGAGCTGCACGGAGCAGAGGGTGTTGGGTAGCGAGCCCAATCTTTGGTACCCAAGCGTCGGGGTTAACTGCCGGATCAATGGCTGCCGTGGGCTGTGTTAACTAGTCCCTTTACTATTTCTCGGAGGAGAAACTTGACTGCAATGCCGCGTAGCGGTCACTGTCATTATGAGTCGTTACCTTACCGCCTGGCGGTGACCACAGACTCGTAAAGTTTTTACTTGTATGAAATATGACAAACAAATAGAGCAAGTAATAAAATTTTGTTTGAGTGACCCATACTTATTTAATTGGGTTGCAATTAAAATAGAAGCATGGCATATGTGTGTAGCATGTACTTGTAATGTGGATGCTAATATCATTTTTGCATTTTTGTAGATATGCTTAGAGATCGGTATGTGAAGCATGTAAAGATATATCAAGTGTGATATTCTATAAGCATGCGTAAAAGTAGTGAAAGCATGTACTGGCTCTAATTGCGAGAGCGTAAGAGATAAGACAATGACTTATCTTATGCCAAGTTGGAGGCTAACGGAGTTGGCCGAGCATGACGGTCCATTGCCTTAGTGGATAAAGTACTCCGATAATGTATGTCAACTCATAGTTGAGGTTGAATGCTCGAGAGAAATAATTGAATTTCCTTGAAACAAAATATATGATTAATATGTGGATTTGTAAAATCAACATCAACAATTTGCATAGGTACTTTGATAAAGTTTTAAACAAAGTGTATAGGTTGACATGAGATATTGAACTTAGATAGGCATAAATGTCATTTACACACGAAGTACAATGTGTCAAAGTATGAATGAATACTTGCTGCTAGATTGCTAGCCCATAAATATAATCATATTATCACAAGGTAATGAAGCCATGCAAAATGCATTTTCAGATTGTGAGCTACTGCTACCGACCATAAACTCATAGTAATGTAGAATTTGGTAGGGATATTGATTGAGACATTTGAATATTTGAAGAGAGCATTTAATTGATGTCATGCTGAATAGTAATTTCGGTACACATGTTTGGAGAATTATATGCATGGCACATGCATAATTTTGAACTAGCATAGTAATTGAAACATGTTGACTATGCCAACGCCGCCTGGGCTTACCAAGCACCACGTGGTGGTAGCCATACTTTAATTCAAAATGGTGCATTGCATATGTGAGTACTGAGCTAGTCTTTGGCACACTCAATTTAAATTTGTACTGACATAAGAAAGACATAAGGACATGGCTACATGACGTGCATGTGCGACCAAACATATGATTACCAACTGTCAAGCATATGTACAGACTCACAGCAAGGTCATGTCAATATGCGGTGCGTTGTAAGTGGCGGTGAGTCCTAGCGACAACACTAGACCATATATATATATATATATATAAAGCATGTATATATTCTTGTGCTGTGTCATATGCTATTAAGCGTGTCATGCGTTTGATATAGGTGCGTGGCTTTCACACGTTCACGTAATAAGCATATGATTTTATCTCAATAATTGATTAGGATATGCAGAGAGAAAGCTTAACTTCGTTTGAGGCCTTGACCGCCAAACAGAGTTGAAGTTTGAAGCCATGATTGGAGGCTGGTGTTGGGTGGTTATAGCCCAGCATTACCAGCCTATGGCTGCGCGGTCTGGAAGTGACCGGTGATGTGGGCTGAAGATGGGAGATGAAGATCAGTGGTACTTGGCCTGCGGAGATGGATCAGTGGCGATCCGGCCAACAGAGTAACTAGATCAATGGTGCTTGTTCAGCTGAGCTGCCACCTGGCGATAGGGCTTAGCAGTGATAGCTCAGCGGTAGTGAGGCAAGCAGAGCGGAGCGGAGCATTTAGCCAGCGGTGGCCTTCGCTGGCGGTTAAGTGGAGCTGCTGCGATGCTTGTTTGAGAATGGTGTTCTTGGCGGAGCGTTGCCTTATTGGTTGCCACCGATAGCACCTAGCGGAAGAAGCCTTGGCCGACTGGGTTGTCGCTGACGGAGCGGAGATGGTGCCAGCGGGGTGCACTGGGCTTTGCTCGCCGGCGGTTGGTGGAGTTTTGCTTATCAGTGGAAGCGGAGCTCTTGGGTGGTGCTGACTGGAGCTGGCCTTGGTCAGGCGGTGCCGTTGAAGATGCAGGCTGGGTGCTCAGCGGTGTTTTGGCGGTGGCTAGCCTTGTTGCCATTGATGAAGTTTAGCGGAGTTTCTCGATGGTTGCCGCTGACGAAGCTCGGCGGAGGAGTTGTTTGGTGGAGTTGCTCAGCCGAACTTGGCCGGAGCATAGATTGGCCAGCGAAGGTCGCTTAGCGGAGTGGTGGCGCTGATGCAGCCTTAACGGAGGAAACTGCCCGCTGGTGGAGCTTAACGGAACTTTGTTGTCGGCATTTTGAACGCTAGCTGTAGGGGTCACTGGCGGAAGACGACCGCTTGGTATTGTTAACGGTCTACGTCGCCGTTGGACTCCATGGTGCGTCCAGAGGACTTGGCGGAACTGTTCAACGGAGATGAAGTTCGGCGGGGCTCAGAGCTCAGCGGAGGAAATTTGCCGCTGATGATTGGGTCGTGCAATGGAGGTTGCCTAGCGGTGACTGCCGGTTGGCGGAGCAGAGGTTGCTGGTTACTGACCGCTGGGCATAGCTAGCGGTGGTGTGCCGCTGATGCTGATGATCGAAGAATGGCCATAGTGCCCAGAGAAGCTTTCTGGGTGTCCAAAGAAGACTTGCCAAATGTTTTTTTTTTTTGTAGTTCAGCGTTAACCACTCTCATCAGCGTTGACTGATGTTGACTAGAGTTGGTCGGCGTTGACCAAACTTGATCAGCTCTGAAGGGCGTTGACTGGCTCAAGTTATGAGTGGGTGTAGCGTTGACTTTTCTTTAACTTGAAACCCTGTAACTTAGCCAGCACTGGGAACAAATTTATGTTGAAAAATTTTGTTACCGCCAAGGATGGGGCTGGGTGCCATGCTTGCCAGCAGTTTATATAATAATTCAAAGGAAAAAAGAAAATGGCAATGAGCAATTTTGATAACTCAAAGAAGAGAAGAAAGAACTCTTTTGAGCTTCGTTAAGATGACTTAACTCAATGGTAAGTGACGAAGCCTTTGTGTTGGCTTCCCACAGACGGCGCCAATGTTAACATTTGGATCCGTTGGGGATCTAATTAACGTAAAGAATGAGAGAGAGAGAGATTGACACGAGATGTATAGTGGTTTGTTTCCCGCCTTAGCGGGAAACTACGTCCACTTGAATGTGCACTAGTGTGTCGAGCCTTGCAGCCTAACAAGATTACAAGAGATGGCATGGGATCTTGAGTAAGTGGGAAGGAGTCTCCTTTTATAGGGGAAGGAGGCTCCCTCATTTACATTTTCTTAGATGTGGGACTCAAAGTTATTATTCTAGTCTAGAAAAGCATATTGTGGAGGCAACTTGGCAAGGCCGGAAAGGTGGCTTCCCGGCGACGGATTTGTGACTTCCGGATACCGTAGCGTAGCTTGAACATAGGGCTACAAGATGCAAGTAGCGGTTGGGCCTCACCATGGCTTGTGGGTGTCCCAAAGAGGGTGTTACTTATTCTTGGTGAGATAGCAAACTAGTCATGCTAGTAGAGGTATCTACACAAGGTACCGGCTAACCTCCACCATAGCGTGGTAGCTCGGGTGTCGAACTACCGGATGCATGTCATAGGCGGGGCTAGCCATGTCGTGGGGCTCACCTATGAGGTCGTTGCTTATGCTTGACCGTATGTGATATATAGGTGGTATGTACAAGTCCCCCAAGTCCCCAAGTAAGAGGCGCTTCTTGGTTGGAGAGTTTAAAATATGATGCCGCCAAGTATGAGTGATGACCTTGTTGAACGCCATACCCATACTAGTCCCCCAACTCCGTAAGTAAGAAGGGACTCTACGGGTAGGTTGGTGCCACAGGGCCCTCATCAAGCTAGTACCTGCAAATAAGATAAAAGTGTACAAAAACCATATTGATTGCGCTAGGGCAATCTAAGTGACATTTGAATCAAAATGCACCAAGATGCATGAATGTTTATATGAGATGCATGTTACACATTGTGTGTATGCACGTATTATGTGATGTTGACGTACGACGCATTAGTCGAAAATGTGTGTAGTTGTGATAGCATACAAAGTGCATATGATGCAAAGATGTGTGATGAACACGTTGACACATAATGATATGTATATGTTGTATGCATATTATGCACATGTGTTAGGACCGGGAGTGTTATTACTCGCCGAGTCCCCCAAGTCACATAGTTAGTAAAATCGAAGTTAGGACTTGAGTTCGCTCTTGTCGAGCGGGTGATAGGTTGTGTGAGTTTTGTCCTATTGTCCTATTAATGGGATGTAAAAGAAATTTAATTGTTGCGATCAATAATAGGTGAAAATTTTCAATATTTTCGTTAATAGACCATAGCACGAAAAGTGTGAGCGTGAAGCTCAATAATAGTCCTGGTCGGGTACTACCTCCACTTGTGATAAGTGGTATGAATAAGTCCCCCAAGTATAGAGAATGCTCGGGAGGTGAGATGACTCAAAAGCAAAGGATTGGACCTTCGGTTACCCGTTAGGGGTACCTTGCTTGGGGCAAGGATTATAATGCAAGGGACTGGACCTTGGTTTATGTAAGGGAGCTACCTTTTAGTTATCTAGTTGGGATACCTCTCTTGAGTAGAGCATTTATGAGGGCCTGTAGGCCTCGTGTACCCGGTGGGGTAGATAGGCTTTGAGCCTTAGTACCCTGTGGAGTAGATAGGCTTCGAGCCTTTTGTACCCGGTGGAGTGAATGAGGGTTTGAGCCTCGTGTACCCGGTAGGGTAGATGACGGCTTGAGCCTCCTTAACCCAATGGGTTGAATGAGGGCCGGTAGACCTCCTTTACCCAGTGACGTGGCCCCGAGTAGAATGAGGAATTGTTCCTCGTAACCCCGTGGGGGTACCCAGTGGCTTTGGCCTTCGGTACCCGTGGCGTGGCCCCGGGTAGAATGAGGAATTGTGCCTCGTAACCCCGTAGGGGTACCTCACATGATTGGAGGGGTTTTATACAAGGATTTGACCTTGGCTTACCCCTTGGGGATACCTTGCTCAGAGCGAGGTTTTAAGTGCCGCACGTTACACTTATTTAGTGAGTTTCACATGTATATATGTAGCAATTTTAATTAACGCATGTAGGCATAAACGGGTATGCTACGAAAAATTAACGCATTTTAAAGATATGCTTAGATCATAGTAATCGCTTATTGAAGCATGTAAAGTATTGCATTAGCTAAAATTTGAAAGTGTAAATGAGAACTTATCTTGTGCTAAGGTGAAAATTGGGATTGACCCGAATACCAAATCATGTTGGAGTTGTCCAAGCATGACGCTCCATGTGATCGACGAATGATCGTCGATAATTTGCTTGGTCTTGTATGCACAAGAAGATGCCCGGTATAGAGTGATACGCTTTCACCCAAGGCAAAACAGAATAAATGATTAGCAACTTATATGATATAATTTATTTGATGAATTAAACGTAGTTTTCTCAAATTCTGTAATAGAGTATGGGAGACATATTGACTATTTAAATCGATTTAAATAGCATGAAAATTGAATTGTAGTATGAAAAACGATTAAGCTGACATGAGAAGATTAAATGAGCACGCTAAAAGCTATTTGCATGGCAATAAAAATCATGGGTAGCCATAGTAGGTAATTAACAATGTTCAGGTGATTTTGAAGAAGCAGGATGTAGAAATAAAACAAATGTGCTTCTGTCATGTTTGTATAGAATGGCGATACCCCATATGAATAAAGTGCAACAAATGTGCTTTGTAAGTGCAGGCATGGTTGACACTTGACATGTATACCGGTTAGTGGCCATGCATGTATGAGTTTTGCCATAATTAATCTTTGACAAACACGTGCCCTGAAGGTGGTAACCATGCATGATTTACAACTTTGTAAGTTCATGCAAAGCATAGTCCACTGCATACTATGGTGAGGTGTCCATTTGAAAACTAATAACCCATGCATGTAGCTAATTGTAGACAGGTGTTGCTGAAGCATGTGTGTGTGCTCGAAGTATACACGTGTGAAAACAGATGCTTGATATTTCGTTAGAAAACTCATGCATCCACTGAACTTATAATTAAGCATCCACTGAACTTATAATTAAGCGTGTATATGAGTACTTAGCTGTCGGTGCACGAGGCCGGTGAGATAGCAGTTCAGTTGAAGCCGTATGTACCCGGAGCTCGTTCATGGCTGGAGCTGCGAAAATCTGATGCAGCTGTTCCGTATGTACCCGGAGCATGCTTGTCGGTCAGTGTTTGACCAGGAAGTGAGGGGGCTATTGGTAATGCATTAGTAAAGTTGGAAATGCTTCTTCTGGGTATGAATCTAGGAAAGAGCTGCAGGTACCCAGTTCAAGTCGGCAAGGGACCAAGGGTGAGGGTGATGACTAGAGGTCGAGCGAGACTAGGGGTGGGTTCGGTTCCGAGCCTAAACTGAAAACCGAACCGAAATAGGATTCGGTGCAGTTTTTACGTTTTGAGAAGTTGGCACCGAAAACCGAACCGAACGGTTCGGGTTGGTTCGGCCCAGTTTCGGTTTTTTTTTTTTTTTTTTTTTTTTGAAAAACAGATTTTTACCAAATATACTCCTTTGATATTGTAACTCGAGAAGTTTTTGTTTCTTCAAACCTGTAATAATAATCTATAACAAGAAGTTTACAAGTTTACTAATGCATGTTTTATACTTTACTAGACAATAATCTCTAATTCGATACTCCATAGTCCATATAATTCAATTCATATAATCCATCAAATTCTAGCATCAACATATGAAACTGTCAAAAAATATAGAGTCCAAACTTTATAAAAGTCCGTTACATCAACACTAACCTCACAAATTAAAAATTTATAAGTTCACTAAAAGATTAAACATAAAAAAAAAGAATGAACCAACATCAACATATGAATGAGGGCAATGGCATGATCTCAAGCTCGGAAAGATGAAGTCTTCGACTTTGGAGGCAACATTCCGCTCCGACTACTCCCCACTGCAGCTCCACTTGGCATCTTAAGCATCTCTACATTAGTATAAGAGAATAATAAAAATAACATTAGAAAAGAAATACATACAATCATATCTAACAAAAATATTACAACTTCATTAACCCAAAAAACTTTAACTACGAAAATAGAAACAATTACCTCTTTCCGCTTCTTCACACAACTCCATCTCCTCAACAGTAGGCGTATGATGTAGATACACATTTTCACTCCTAAGCCAATTTTGTGTACATATCAAGGCCTCCACCATTCTAGGACTTAGGGAGCTACGGTATGGATCAATAATCCTCCCACTCGTGCTAAAGGAAGATTCTGAAGCTATGGTTGACACCGGAATAGCTAGAACATCCCTTGCAATGCGAGCCAATATAGGATATTTACAAACTCCATTCACCCTCCACCAATTCAACAAGTCAAAGCCTTCACCATCTCCTTCAATAGGATCTCCAAGATATCTATCCACATCATTGTTTACGATCCCGGCTTTCATTGCTCTTCTCCTTTGCTCATTCTCTTTCAATCTCTTTTCTAACTCCGTTAGACTCTTACTTGAACTACATATCCCTTCACTTGATACTTGAGAACCCACAACCTCACCAACACCACTTTCCCTTCCCTCTTTCTCATACACCTTGTAAAGGTCATACAAGAGATCCTTCACAGTCTTTGTGTTAGCTTCCACATTTTCATTCATATCCCCATCATCAAGAATCTCAAAATAGTCAACAACTTTCTCAAGTTTATGACGTGGATAAAGAACAATAGCAATGAATAGATAGTGATTCAACTTATCAAAGCTACCCCAATACTTGAGAAACTTGTCTTGCATAGGTGATGCAATCTCAGACAAACATGGGTTCTTTTGTTCTTGCAAGAAACCATAAATAGAGAGTATATCACCAAAAGTACTATGAACGGTAGGAGAATTAGAACAACATACCTTCAAAGTGATTTCATAAAATGGTCTCAAGAAATCCATAAATTGCTCTCCATATTGCCAATCAACACTAGCCGGTGGCCCTTCTTTTGGCTTTTCACCTTTGGGACCTTCAAGCCATGCACAAAAATTACCCGCATCTTCTTCCACCATTCTATCAAAAGCTTTTTGGAATTTCAAAGCTCGTTCCAACATCAAGAATGTGGAATTCCACCTAGTAGGGACATCTAAAATCACAAGCCCTTTGCACTCTAGTTTTACCCTTTCAACACATTCCTTAAAAAAATCAAGCCTTTGTGGGGAGGATCTAAAATATCTCACCGCATTCCGAATGGCACTAATGAATATCTTCATCACACTCAACCCATCATTGACAATCAAGTTCAGAATATTGGCTACACACCTCATTTGCAAATTCTTCCCTTTATGCAAAACTGCATTAGGGACACCCCAATCACCTATCCTCCTACTCAACTCCTTCAATGCAACATCATTTGACTAAGCATTATCAACGGTGACCGTGAGAATCGTCTTTATACCCCATTCCAACAAACAATCCTCCAATAGCTTAGCTATAGCCTCTCCCTTATGACTAGGAATCACACAAAAATTTAAAATTCTCTTATGCAACACCCAATTATCATCAATAAAATGTGCAGTGAGGACCATATAATTACTGTTTTGAATAGAAGTCCAAGTATCGGTTGTAAGAGACAACCTATATCTACTCAATTGATCCATCAATTTTTCCTTTTCCCCCAAATAAAGTTTAAGGACATCCTTTGCTATTGTCTTACGGGAAGGAATTCTCTAATAAGGAAGAGCTCTACCCATAAAACGCCTAAACCCCTCTCCCTCAACATGAGAAAATGGTAGCTCATCTAATATAATGTACTCCACACATAACATAGATAACTCTTCTTGAGTGCATTCTACAGTACACAACTCAGTAGTTGGTTTTTTAAAAGAGAAAATCTTTTGCTTTTTAGCTTTCATCATCTCAATATTAGGGGGATACTTTAGACACTTGTCCATATGATTATTAAGGGAGGTTGTACCATTCTTCCTAGGATCAGCATAGTAAATTTTTCCACAATAATTACATTGACCCTTAATTCTACCATCCACCATATCCCTCTCAAAATGATTCCAAATATCTGACCTTTCTTTCCGTTTGAACGCCTCAAGGATGCTTTCCACACTTCCATCATCCTCAAGCTCGGTTGCTTGAGTTTCTTGAACTTTCGGAGTTGCAGTAGAAGTTCCTTCATGGGGAGTTATTGGTGTTGTAGATTCACCAACACTAGTGTTGATGTGCAAAATAGAACAGAAACTGCAAACATAAACAAAATACAAAAACTGTAATAAGAGACAAAGAACAGAAACTGTAGTTTTAGTGTGCAAAACTCAAACATAAGCAGTTTTGATATATAAGAAACTGTAATAATACTAATACCACAAAACATAAATTGCACTAATGATAGCCGAAAACAAAAGGCAGAAACTGCAATAATGGCAGCACAAAACAGAAAAACAAACTGCAGAGTGCAAACAGTCTTGATATATATACCAAACAGCATAAACATGTGTAATGTGATTATCTCAAATCCAATTTCCAGAAAATCCAAATCCCATAGCACTTAAAAGAAACAAAATTGGTACCTGAGATGAAGAAGTTGATTTCGGATTAGCACCGGAACTAGTAGCAGCAGATTTAGATTGCCTCTTCATAATGTTTGCTACTGATCACTCCTATTCAAATTCAACGAGTTGCAATTTCAATTAGCTTACTACATATAAAAATAGTAATATATAGTCTAGTATAAAAATTGCAAAATCACATCAAAACATCATTACACAATATTATACTAATACCACATTATACATAATAAATCAAGTACTACCTTAAGTCTGAAGAGTAAACATCCAATTGTATAGAACACCACATACAGAAGTACGAGTATATTAGAATTAGAGCAAACAAAGCTACAGGTAAGGGAAGAAACACAACGCTTTCAACGTACAAAAGAGATAAAAGATGATAGACTGCAAACAGACAGCAAAGAATCATAACTAAAACCAATATATTAATGTGAAATTTCATAGCATACAAAGGACAAATTTATTACAAATAAAGCGAGCAGAGTGGAGACTCCCACATACATAGCTCGAAACAAAGTAAATAAAAGATAATACATTTGAGTTCAGTAGCAACTCATTAACAAAACCTGATAATGCTTTTAATACCAAACCTATATCTCAATTCCCAACCTCTACAAGCAAAAGAAAGACATTTTGGAATCCCCTAGTACTCAAAACCCTAATAAGTACTCCAATGATCGATTCTATACACAAATGAGCAAAAATGAATCACACCCATCGATTCAAGATTATGCAATCCAACCCTTACCGACGTAACGATTCGGATGAGTGTACTGAGGTGGAGGTGGCTTGCTCGCTTGCTGTTGTGGAGGAGACCGAGCCCAGAACTCCAGACAGAACGAGCCCAAAACTGCTGTGGAGGACTCGAGGAGGCGAGCTGGTGACTTGGTGAGGAGAGAAACTGGGGGCTGAGTGAATCAAGTCAATCAGAAACTCAATCAGATCGATGAGAGAAACTCAGAAACTAGCCCTAAATATCAGATCGATGAGAGATACAAAGTGCTTACCGGCGAGATCGATGAGAGCTTCGATTTCAGGAGAGAGGTCGGGAGTCGCCGAGTCTGGAGAGCTTCGATTTCCGGAACGTGATTGAGAGAGAGGTCGCCGATCTGAGAGAGTTAGAGGCTTAGAGGAGCGAGTGCGATCTGAGAGAGTTAGAGGCTTTGAGAAATAGAGAGTTAGAGGAGCGAGTGCGATCTGCGAGGGTTAGACGAGAGGCGACCGAGTGGATAAGTGGATTAGGGTAAGTTAAAAACCCTATTAAAAAACGACGCCGTTTTGCTTTCGGTTGTGAGGTGCGGTTTGCGGTTTGGTTCGGTTTCGGCCGGGCTGAAACCGAAAACCGAACCGAATAGATTCGGTGCAGTGCGATTTTTTCCAGTTCGGTGTGGTTTTTTTTAGTGCAATTTTTTTTTGGCTGCGGTTCGGGTATCGGTGCGGTTTTTTTTCGGTTTTCGGTTTCGCGAGCCCACCCCTAAGTGAGACAGATCTTCACGTAGCTGAAGCGAGAAATTTTATGGTGTTTGGGCTGGGTGTCCATAATAGATATTCGGGTGCCAAAAATTCCTCTCTTTTTTTTTTTTTTTTTTTTTTTTGTGAATGGTACTTTTCATAATTGAATACCGGCTTCATGAGTTTCAAATGCTGCAAGGGTCAGCGAGACCGAGACAGAGACAGAGCACCAAGAGCAAAGGGTACTGATAAAGGCAACTGGTAGTACCGGTGAGGGCAGGAGGTATCGGAGACTGCTTGACCAAGATGTCTTTTTTGTTTTTTTTTTTTTAAACCCGGACGAGTGATATATTCCCGGAGAGTAAGTTGGAAAGCGTCAGCGGGTACCGGAAGTGAGTTCCGGATTGGGTCACCGAGAGGTGAAAGCTGCCGGGTTCCTAGTTTTGCCACCGAGACATGATGAAGGGGTTACCGGTGAAGCCACCAAGATGAGCTGTCGGGAGCCTGTAGTTGCTGTTGGGAAGTGAAATTGGTCCCGGAAAGCAAAAAATATATATATTTTTTTGTTGTTGCTCGAACTGTCGTACATAATGGGTTTCCAGAAATGATGTTCCCGGGACCTTAACCTATACATGATGCCACAGGGATCAGTTTCAAGGTATAGTCACCGAGAGTAGAAGCAGCTGCCGGGATGGATCGTTCATTGATAAAGGCAACATCCGCGGGGGTCAGGAAATCACGAAAGTGAGTGGGTTGCAAAGAGGACCCTGACGGTGATGATCCCGGTGGGGTAGAAGTCAAGAGGTCCGGGAAGTATGCAAGTACCCAAAGTGTTGGAAAGATGGCCTTTTGACAGTAGTCGTGCTCGAAACTACTCAGGGCACCGAGAGCGGAGGAGGGTACCGGTAATTGTAATGACCTCACCGAGAGCGGAGGGTACCGGTTAGTGTAGATGTCGGGGAACTCGTGGTGATGGGAGCGACCCGGAGTCCCGGATGATGATTAGGGTACCGAAAACTGATGGCTTCGGTGACGGGGTCTTGAGTGGCTATGATCTTCGGGAAGAAGAGAATCCAGAAGGTCACGGACGGGTGTGTGAGTACCCGAGATGACACACAGGACGAGGTCGTGTTCACAATTGCTTGGAGCCTTTGGGAAAGTCGAGATCCTGCGTTGGCCGGACATGTTGCTGACTCAGTAGGTTTGCAGGCTGGATCCTGGGGCTGTCGATGATGATGACTTGAATTGTTGATGAATGGGTACCGGGTTAGGTTGTTGGTTACCAGGTGGTGATGAGGTGCTGGCATGTACTCTCAAGATTAATGGTAGCTATCGGTGTTGATAACGGTACCGGGATTGCAATTGAGTTCGGGAACTGCCAATGCCCGTCGGGGTCCAGATAGGATCCGGGTCTTGCCTGTCGAGCGAGTTGAGTGAAAGTACCGGTCGGGGAGATGGTTTATCAAGCCGGTGAGGATGTCCTGGAGGAAGCATGGGTACTAGACAGGTTTCGGGTAGTGGTAAGGGTTGCTGGTACCATGATGCAGAGACTAGCGTAATTATACCATACGGGTACTAGAGGCCGGAGGTAGGTCACCGAGAGATTGTGGTGGTGTTGGTCTCCGAATGAAGTATGTGCCTCCGGGATTTGCCGACGCTTGAGAGCCCGATGAAGAGTGGAACTTGGGCTTATGTAATCGATGGCTCATGTACCCGGAAGCTTATAGTATCTGTGCATGACCCTTACTTAAGGTCGGAGGTTCGTACCCAAACCTAGGGACCCTCCTTCTAGCGCCAATGTTTCTGTTGAAGAATACGAGACCTAAAGTAAGAAGCATGATGGAGAGAGAGAGAGAGAGAGAGAGAGAGAGAGAGAGAGAGAGAGAGAGAGAGAGAGAGAGAGAGAGAGAGAGAGAGAGAGAGAGAGAGAGAGAGAGAGAGATAGGGAGATGACACCGCATGTATAGTGCACTACTACAAAAACATGATTTAAGGCCATTGAAACCATGTCCTTAAATACATACGAAGACTCTTTAAAAAAGAGTCCTCTATCCGGGAGTCATCATAAGTCTGAAACAAGGACACCGGAAATGTGTCCTTTTATCTATAAGAGGACACAGTTTATGTGTCCTAATAGCTTTGGACGTGGTGTCCTTATATCCATAAGAGGACACCTAATTTGCATCCTTATATCATCAAAAAAGTGTCCTCTTTTCTATTCAAGAACACACAAATTGTGTCATAAAAGCTCTGGAAATGGAGTCCTTAAATCTATAAGAGGACACAAAAAATACTTTACATATGTGTCCTCTTTTCTATACTAGAACACACAATTTGTGTCCTCAAAAATCTGAAATAGAGTCCTTAAATCCATAAGAGGATATAGAGTACATTCGCATGTGTCCTCTTTTCTATAATAGGACACAATTTATGTCCTCAAAGTTCTGGAAATAGTCATATCTAATAAATGTCCAATATCCAAAACAAGTAATCTTCAAATACCACAAGTGCATCTCATTAAAGGAGAATAAAGATCCAAAATGTACTACCACTACTGTTTTGACAAATTTAATTCAAAACTGCTAGCTGCTAGCTACTACACAAAGTAGACTACAAATTTGTATAACTTCATAATACCACAAGTAAGAATCTGCATATGCATGCTAATCTTGGATATATCTATTGAGGAAAGGAATCTCATATGATCTGGAGTCTTCGTTATTGGGATCTTCTGTATCATCACAAGTTAATTAAGAGATTTGTATTACTATAGTTAGTCCTATAATTATGGATAGAATTAGCATCTTTGTTGTATAAAACGTTGTAAATCATTCTGAATGAATTGAAGTTATTACATATTATTCACACTATCAAATCTCTTTATGGTATCAGAGCAATCGCTCTTGAGAACCTATAAATCTACACAAACAAAATACCTCATGGCTGGTGACGAAGAACAACAGGTCATTAAACACAAGAAAGACCAAAGCTCTTCCAAGACCTCAAAACCATGGGAGAATTCCAATGATGGCCACCTGCTACTAGAGAAGTTGAATTCAATCAAACAACCTTCAGCCAATCTTGTTGGTAACATTCCTAACTATGAGGAGCTCTCGGGTAAAGCATTTGCCCGCTCACAAGATAATAAAGATGTAACATGGATCCTAGACAGTGGGGCTAGTGACCACATAGTTTGTAATTCGGCTTTCCTCACATCTTTTCAACCTGTGCACAATCGTACAGTGAAGTTGCTGATGGTACCACATTACATGTTTCTCACATTGGGACAGTGTCATTTTCTTCACACTTTGTCCTTCACAATGTTCTATGTGTCCCATTGTTTTACCTAAATCTCATCTCCATCAGCAAACTTGCATTTGATTCCTTTTATATCACCATATTTCTTAAACAAGTTTGTTTCATACAGGACCTTCAATCAGGGAGGATGATTGGGACGGGAACTAAAAGTGAGGGACTCTACTGTCTCAATCTGCCAAAGAAAGGAACGTGCAATGTGGTGAACACTAAAACACATGACCTATGGCATCAAAGGCTCGGACATCCATCTAGCAAAGTGTCTTTATTATTTCCCTTTTTGCAAAATAAATTTTGCAATGCAAGTCCTTGTTCCATTTGCCCTTTAGCTAAACAAACTAGAAGACCTTTTCCATTGAGTGTTTCTTCTAGTAATTCTTGTTTTGATTTGATTCATGTGGACATATGGGGTGGCTACCGCGTCCCATCTCTTTCTGGGGCACAATATTTCTTAACCATAGTTGATGATCACTCTAGAAGCACTTGGGTTTATTTCATGCATCACAAGTCAGAAACACGAGCCCTACTCATTCACTTTGTCAATTTAGTTGAGAATCAATTTGACAAAATAGTATATATTGTTAGGAGTGACAATGGTCCATAATTTAAATGCACACAATTTTACTCTTCCAAGGGTATTTTACATCAGACCAGTTACATCAACACGCCCCAACAGAATGGCGTCGCTGAGCGCAAACACAGGCACTTGCTAAACGTTGCTCGTGCACTTCTCTTTCAATCAAACTTGCCTAAACCATTTTGGGGGGATGCCATACTCACCGCTGCCTATCTAATAAATAGGACACCGACACCAATTTTGCAAGGTAAAACACCTTTTGAAACGTTATTTCACAAATCACCAAACTACTCTCATTTGCGTGTTTTTGGTTGTCGTTGCTTTGTGTCTATTCATCCACTCCAGCCCATCAAGTTTGATCCACGCTCTACTGAGTGTATCTTCCTTGGTTACCCTCATGGTCAAAAGGGATATAAAGTCTATAGCCTGGCGGAATGAAGTTATTCTCGTATGGACATTTATATTCCTCATAGCTGAAAGATAAGAAAATGTTAGTCTCACGAGATGTCATCTTCTTTGAAACCGAGTTTCCTTATCAATCCAAACTCTCCACATCTTCGCCTTCTGTCAGTTTTCCAACACCTCCTCAACTCTTTCCTTCTTTATCTACCTCACCTCACATTGATGACAATCAAATCTTCTCAAATCCCTCCGAATCAAATCTTGATTCCAATCTCACAACTTCCGCTGATATCAATCCCACAAATCACTCAGAATCAAATCTTGATTCTAATCCCACAACTTCCGCTGATATTAATCCCACAAATCACTCGGAATCAAATCTTGAATCTAATCCCACAACTTCCGCTGATATCAATCCCACAAATCACTCGGATTGAAATATTCCACCATCTCATTTTCCAAATACGTCACCAGCAGACTTATCCGTATCCCAAGATGCAATACCTCATTCTTCATTGCCACAACCACGAAGATCATCACGGCCAACTAGAACTCCAACCACATTGCAAGGCTTTCATATTGAGGCAGCCCTTCCTTCACGTACTGCACCATCATCTTCCACGAGCGAGGTTACTCTTCCAGGTACCCCTCATTCTATTGCTCATGTTTTATCCTATGATAGACTCTTTCCTACACATAAAGCTTTCACTGTTAACATTACACTCGAAAAGGAACCTAGATCTTTCTCTCAGGCTGTTCTTGAACCACGATGGAGAGAAGCTATGGACAAAGAGATTCAAGCTCTTCAAGAAAACAAGACATGGAGTTTAGTGCCTCTCCCCCCTGACAAGAAACCAATCAGTTGCAAGTGGGTTTACAAGATCAAACACAACCCAGATGGCACAGTAGAGAGGTATAAAGCTCGTATGGTTGCAAAAGGTTATAGTCAAGTTGCAGGGATTGATTACCGCGAGACTTTTGCTCCGGTGGCCAAACTAACAACAGTTCAAGTGTTACTCAGCCTTGCAGCTCTTTAAGGTTGGCATCTTCATCAACTAGATGTCAATAATGTTTTCCGTAACGGTGACCTCTATGAAGATGTGTACATGAAGTTGCCTCCTGGTTTCAGACGAAAGGGGGGAGAATAGAGTTTGCAAGTTACACAAATCATCGTATGGCCTCAAGCAAGCATCGAGGCAGTGGTTTTTGAAACTTTCTGGTGCTCTCAAGGCTGCCGGATTCAATCAGTCTTGGTCTGATTACTCACTCTTCGTCCGACACACTCAAGGTAGATTCACAGCCTTGCTAGTCTATGTTGACGATGTTATACTGGCAGGAAACAACTTACAAGACATCATGGAGACAAAGCACTTCCTTGCGAGTCATTTCAAGCTCAAAGATATGGGTCAGTTAAGGTACTTCCTTGGAATAGAGGTGGCAAGGTCCAAGCAAGGCATTGTTTTATGCCAACGAAAGTATGCATTAGAGGTCCTTGAAGATGCAGGCTTCCTAGGCGCTAAACCATCTCGATTCCCAATTGATCAGAACTTGGTGCTAACGCAAGGTGAATGGGTCGTTTTAAAGGATGCCTCTCAGTATCGTAGATTAGTTGGAAGGCTCATATACCTCACAGTCACGAGACCAGACCTCGTGTATGCTGTACATATCCTAAGTCAATTTATGGATAACCCTAGACAACCTCATCTAGATGCAGCTTACAAGGTGTTGAGATATGTTAAGCAGACACCAGGACAAGGAATAGTCTTGCCTTCCACCGGACAATTGGAGATCAAGGCGTATTGTGATGCAGATTGGGCACGTTGCAAGGACACAAGAAGACCAACTACTGGCTACAGTATTTTCTTAGGCAACGCACCCATCTCATGGAAAACAAAAAAGCAAGGAACAGTGTCTCATTCTAGTGTAGAAGCGGAGTACAGATCTATGGCAACAACATGTTGTGAGATTACGTGGCTTCGAAGTTTATTAAGAGATTTGAATGTTAAACATGCACATGCAGTTAAATTGTTCTGTGATAATCAGGCTGCCATTCATATAGCATCAAATCCCGTCTTCCACGAACACACAAAGCATATTGAGATAGATTTCCATGTTGTGCGGGAAAAAGTACAGAGGGGGCTAGTCAAAACCATGCATATTCGAACAAAGGAACAACCAGCTGACTTGTTCACCAAGCCACTGGGTTCGAAGCAATTTTCAGCACTATTGAGCAAGTTGGGTGTAATTAACATACACTCCAACTTGAGGGGGAGTATTGAGGAAAGGAATCTCATATGATCTGGAGTCTTCATTATTGGGATCTTTTGTATCATCACAAGTTAATTAAGAGATTTGTATTACTATAGTTAGTCCTATAATTATGGATAGAATTAGCATCTTTGTTGTATAAAACGTTGTAAATCATTCTGAATGAATTGAAGTTATTACATATTATTCACACTATCAAATCTCTTTAATATCCATCAATCTTTTTTGTCTACCCTACTGGAACTACATCAATCCCTTCTTGAGTGTGTCTTTTCCCTTGAACTGAAATGATCAATAGATATATATCACATGCATTATAGTGGATATTACACTTAAAAAAGAAGCAGCCCAGTAAGCATGCACAACTAAACAAAAATACTACTACATATAATTGAGCCCAGTATTCATGTATACATGTGTATCTAAATTTATATATTTATATGAAAGATAAAACTTTCTAACCTTTTCAGTCAAAATAATGTCACTTCCTAGTTTTTGACACTATAGACTCAATGTGTCAGAATTTCCAGCCCTCTCCTTCCCTTGCAACAAGATTGAACTTGAACCTCCCATCACCTTGCAATCATATCTGCAATTATACACTATGCCAAAAAGTTAATCAGACGACAGATATTATCTGTCGTCTGATTGCATAATTTTCTGTCGTCTGAGGCGCTGCCGTCTCTTGTGCAATCAGACGACGTAGAAACTCTGTTGTCTGATTGCACTCAGACGACAGACATGTTTTCGGTCTTCTGTTGTCTGATTGATTTCTCACATGTACATGTGTGTGTTATGAAGATTTCAGACGACAGAAATGTGTTGGCAAACATGAAGAGCAACAACAGAGTTCTTTAACTTTTGTTGTTTAATTCCCATTTCGATGACAGTACTGAGAATTTTTTGTTGTCTGTATTGGTTTTCAACTATAGTTTATTGTTGTTGTAAACAAATTTCAATTACAATCATCTGTTGTTTTAACTCATAACAGAAGACATTTATTTGTGGTTAAATTCCCATTTTAATGACAGAACATGAGAATTATTTGTTGATTGTATTAGTTCTCAACTACAGTTTGTTGTTGCTGTAAATAAGTTTCAATTACAATCATCTGCCATTCATTGATGTTCTCATTCATTCTAGAAACTGCAAAATTCATTTCAATATAACTCATTTCAATCATTAAAATACATATATTCTGTCATTACAACCACCAAAATACATCTACAATAGTCATCAATTGTTCCATGAAACCTAACTATTGAAGCTGAATAGCAAAATAATTTGCAATGTAATTAGCAACATTTGTTTTTCCTCCTTCAGTGGCTTGGCGTCCTTAGCCTACTTCAATGTCAAACTTCAGCTGCATTATCGGTTCCTTCAGAGTCTGCAGAGAGACTTTTTCACTACATATGATTGGAAGTTAAAGTTACTAGTTAATGAGAACACTACTGGTCTATCAATCTGAAACGGAAACATAAATAACTGAAACGATACTTAGCTCTCATAAGCAAAGGATGGGGGGATCTTTGTTCAACTAATTCTTGATTATGTGTCAGAATAGCAATAGCAGCATAACTATAAAAGAGACTCCTGTGGTGTAGTTCATGTTCTTTAAAGCAAGGGACAGATAGACTAAAACTTCTAGTTAAGCTCATTCTGTGGAAATTTTAGGTTATTGTATTGCTTTTATGTAGAATCAGAAGGTAAAAAATAACCAAAACAGGTCAACCATTAGTTGCAATGTCTTATTTTTCTATAAGTGCTTTACTTACAAATTACACTCGATGCTCCAAGATCCAAAGCTTTAAAAACATATGTGCCTCGCCTCACTCCACCATCCAGAAAAACAGGAATTTGGCCCTCTGCAGCTTTGACAACCTGTATAGTAAAGCCATTTCCATAAGTATAATGTATTACTACAAGCTATATATGGTACTCAAACAAGTGTCCTAACATAGGTTTAGCAGAAAATCAAACTAACGGAAATACTAAGCACTTATAGTGACTGAAAATTCAGGAATGCAAACAATTGATAAAGGAATTCCTGCCCTTTCATATGTCAATAAAAGAAAACTACAAGACATTCGTAAGCAATAAATAAATCAATAGAAATCAGAAAGATAAATGAAGCATATATGTACCTCTTCCAAAGCCATAACAGTTGCACGGACATAATCTAGTTGGCTCGCTCCATGATTGGATACAATTATTCCTGCAGCTCCAGCTTCAAATTGTTACTTCAGATTGCTACTTCAAATTATCAAATATTGAAGCAATCATCTTACCTTCCCACTAAAAGAGCGGTCAAATAGTCCAGCAACATATGATGCTAATCCAGAATTATTGGTCTGCAATTTCATTAACACAATGCTGAATAGATAAGCTAAAATGAAAAGTAACTACAGAGATTTTTATTTGGTCAGCTGATATAAGAAGTAAATGGGTCCAACCTCATCAATCTTTCCAAGATCCAAATTTTCAAAGTTTTTCAATGTCAAAGTTGGTGACATGGTAAACCTGTGAAGAACCATTAGACAGCTTTAGGACCTCATTACGCAAAATGAAGTTAAATAAGATATATCAAACTTTAAAGTGATTTTTCATTGCATATGGAACATAGAAGCACTATCATTCCCAATTCCCAGATAATTATGCAAGACCTAGAGGTCAAGGTGGTATGTTGCAGCAGGAAATTAAATACTGAATTTAGGCAAAACACAAATGAGATGAACAAAAACTAAAGTTGCAGAAATTGGTCAGGCATGAACTTCACTCACATAGAGGTGGAACAAGCGAATACCAGGTCCAGTTGAGGCAACTTCGTCAATGCTAGAATTAGCCATAGCGGACAGTGTCTATAACAAGTTTAAGAATCAGTATCGCATTTAGTTAGATTTAGTAAGCTTTCCACAGCACAAGAGATCATGTTACTGTACTTTTCTTTTTAATATTGGTATAAAGTTCTCTTTGATCCAAATTGATCACAGCAACACTAAGAATATGAAACATATTAATGAACTGAACATAGTTCTCATGAGTCAGAGAAGCTTACCCTTTTGAAGTTTTGAGCAAGTGAGAAATGGTGATGGGTCCATGACACGCACTCAGCACACACACATCATCAACTGCACAGCACAATTGTAACAATTTTCAACTTTTCGCTTTAGTTTCTCCAGTCAACACAAAACAATATTAGGTGATGAATGTAGAACAATTTCCATGAACAATTCTCCAGTTAGCTTAAAGAGTGAAATTTGAACATATGTCAGGAGGTAGGAAAATCACAAGACTTGCATGAGTTCAAGATGTCAAAAAAAAAAAAAATGGAGTTACTAGTAGTAGAACAAACCAAAACAAGACAGCTCAAAGACACCTATGCTATGCGGCAGCGGTTGCCACCTTAATATCATCTTCAACCTCTCATTAGAACTCAAGTTAATCATAATTTCGCATAAGAAAATATGATACAGCTCTTCCACTTCAAAGTCCATTACAAGACTCAATTCTTAGCCGTTTTAGGTGATTCTTGATTCTACAGAAAGAGGATGAAACCCCCTATAATACTGTATAAATTTTATACCAGTTGAGGAGCTCAATAAATTAGGTAAGCCCTGAAAACCAACTGGGTCGTCATTGTAGAGAACTAGGGGAAAAAAAAAAAACTTATCTCTATGATGACTTTCTCATTTCTCAATCAAATTAGGTAAATAATATATCAATTTTATGCTACTCAGAGTACCCAACAAGTCTGTGTAATCAGTTCAAGGATTTGAGAACTAACAAGAAAAACAATAATTGCACCAAAAACTATATTTTCAACCAGTAAAGAGGGGGGCTATACAACTAATTTCAAGCTTCTTAAGCAAGATTTCATGTGAATGAAGTTCATAATACCAAATTATAGCAGATACTTGAAATAGACAACTCAAGGGCAAACCAAATAAACTAAAAAGATCAATCGAGATAAGGAAGGTAAACCATAAGTCTTAGTCGTTGAACTATGAAATTTGGAGGTTTAACTCACCTCTGAAACACTTTGCACTAAAACAGACCTCAAATTTCCTCTCCTCAGTAAAGTGAAGACTCTCGGCCATTTCACACCTTATTCCTCCTCCAATGCAATACCTGGTAATTGAATCGAAAATCATAAAAAAATAAAAAATAAAAAATAAAAAATAAAAAATTCATAAAAGGCTTTGTAAACAGAAATAGCTAGTACGAAGATTTATCTGACTATGAAAAAACCCAAGTCGTCCAAACCAAAAAAACCCCAAAACCAGAGGCTGGAGCGGTGGGAGACAATTCTTCCAGGGACTGGATCTGAATGAAGGGTTGAGCGGGAAGAGGAAGAGGGCGAAGGCTTCCATCTTCTGACTGAGACGAAGCTCACCGTCCCTGGAGCCGGAGAGACTGAAATGGCCGTCGAGATTGATAGATACTAGGGACGAAGCGATATCCCTTTCGCTACTAAGAACACATCTCTGCATCCTCGGTCTTTTCAATTATAATCGTATCTATTGAAAGAGGAGATATGAGCTTAAGGCAAGGCTAAGGCTGAGAGAGAGAATCAAGAGATGTAGGTTAAGAGCGAGAGACAGAGAGAGAGAGTATTTAGGAGTTCTGAAAGGGAAAAGCAAAAAACAAAAATTAAAAAATTGACTTCCCGTATAATCAGACAACACAACTTCATTAAATGAGTTGTCTGATGGTTACTAGTTTTTTTTGACTCAATTAGGGTTTGACCATTTTGAGAGGGAAATGCTTTTATCGAGTGGGAGGGAGAATTTCAAAATTTCAGTCTTCTATGATCAGACAACATATTTTTCTTATCACTGTTGTTTGAATAAGATAAGCTTTTTTGCTCCAGAGGAATGAAATTATAGGGTATATCTTTATCTTGAGCTAACAACATAAAAGTGTTGTGTGAATAAGAGGCTATAGAGGAATGAAATTGTAGGTATATCTCTATCTTGGGTAACAACATAAAAATGTTGTGTGAATAAGAGGTTTCAGAGGAATGAAATCGTAGGTATATCTCCATATTGATTTGACAACATAAAAATGTTGTCTGAATGTCACCCATTCATTCAAAATGAAAAAAGTGTGTTTCGGTGAGCATTCAAACAACAGAGTTAGGTTTGTCTGTTGTCTGAAATTTTCAGACAACAGAAAATTAGCTTTCTGTCGTCTAATGTCTGTTGTATGATTGAGTTATTGGCATAGTGATATAATACATCGTCAGAAAGACAATCTCAGAAACAAAGATTTAACAAATATATTCAACTCTGAATCTACTAACTAAAACACTAAAATCATTCTGCCAGGGTAATCTAAAAGCACTAAATTAATATCCGTCTGCAAGGTAAGAAATACATGATGTCGTTGTCATATGCCAATCATTTGGCAGCTAAAATCAAGCTTCAAATTAGAAATACATGATGTCGTTGCCATATGCCAATCATTTGGCAGCTGAAATCAAGCTTCTAATTAGATTTGATAACTACAGTTTGTCTCACAGGAAAAGCAGCTAAACAAAACAATAACAACATAACGTACAAGATTTGCATCTAAACAAAGCTATATATGTTGTGTCATAACTAGGGGCATGACATAATCCATCATAATACACAGGTCATGTCCAGAAGCTTGAAAGCAAAATGAAGACAAAAAACATATTTAAGCCTTTTCATGAATCGGTGGCATGATTAAACAATTATTTCATGGATTACAATAACCACTAATCCCACAATGCACGTAACCACTACAACAAAAAGGGGTAGCAGATACCATTATGAATAGTGTCCCCTGAGTCTAAACACACTTTTCTTTGGTGTGTATGACCTATAGCTGAGAAATTGACAAAACAATCTTGTAGTTTAAGTTAAGACACAAGAGTATGAGAAATCAAACAAGCAAACTAACATAACTGAAAGTCTGAAACTAATAGCCTAACCTGCAGAGTTCAAACATGTACGCACAAATTTCTAGTGCTTCTATAGGCCTGAAGAAATGGAATTAAAAAAAAATGCTTATTCCATATTTGCAAAAGGATTGAGTTCTTCAAGTCAAGTAAGAGAAAATGAATGAAGAAAAACCGGTAAAAGATCAACCAATAGATATCCAGCAGTCATTAGATATGTAACTACTATACTAATTTTCTCATTAGATATGTTCTATCAACCTTCAATAGATCCAGAGCTGCAGGAACTCCAATGATTTGTCCTTGACAAAATCAGACCTAAACAAACAAGCCAATAAGCAGAGATTTAGATAATTGATACAATGTATCTGCACTAAAAAACATAAGCACTACGTACAGTTATTAAAGGATCGAGGTACAAAAATAATAATGCTAATCTACTACATTTATAACAGGCCACTACTAGCAATACTTATATTTCATTTCTCTATTGCAACCATAAAAGTATTGTATAGTTGTGGGGGAATCTGAACTACAAACTAGTTCAGATTAGTTCAATTCAATCATATTGGTACGTGTATCAAGTTCAAACTAATCAAGTCAACAAAATTATTGGAAGAAATGAAAGATACCTGAGGAAAACTAATCAAGGGTCTCCCAAAATGACATGTCCATGCATGAAAACAGCAATGCTATATATGATGCAGCCTCTGTTTGAAAACAATCTCACTACTAATAGTGCAACCAATAATAAATAGCAAACATCAGTGGATAAACATCTACATTTTAAAACGATGTAGGAAGTAAAACAATTACCTGCAATAAGAAAATCCACATGATAGTCACAAGTGTACCCAAACCAAAATCCTTCAACCAAATATATATATATATATATATATATTCAATCCTACAACATGGAAATCAGTTATAAAAGCATGCCATTTGTAAGCAAAAATTAAATATACAACTCAATAGACAACACAAAATAAAACTAGGACCAGTCCCTATACTAATTTCCAACATTAGCTCTTTAGGGGAAAAGCTCTGAGTTTCCAACATTATGTAAGTGTCAAACAAAGTAAGCTACCGTATTAAACTGCGCAGGTCCTGAACTCCTATATGATAAAGGGGAAAGTGACCACCAGTAGACAAGCTACTATACTTAGTTTGATTTATGTACTGCTCGTGTGACAAAATATAGTTAAACTTAAAGAAAGATATAAGCATGAACATGGGAACTGTGGGACGGGAGTTTCCATATCAGAGGAATCTTTGCTAGTAAATTCAGAAGCAACAAAATTTCTATTAGAGGCCAAACTGTAACACAGAAAAGGGAATGCTCACCCCTTAGATATCTCATTCATCAACATCAACCCCTGGAAGGGTAAAGCCTGCCCTGGTCAAAAGATTTCCTGCATCCCACACCTAACTAAAAAAAAAAAAAGATTACAAGTTTATAGAAGGAAAAGATTCTCAATACCAGAAGACGTTACATATCATATTCACCAAATTGGCGACATAGGTGGAAGGGAAAATGTTACTACTGCTGCTTCCCCACACCGCTCGGATGAGCCCTACACGAGAAACCTGGCTGTTGAATTTGAAGCAACGAGTTGAATCAGGTTCAACAAGAGATGAGACTGAATTGAGATACCCAAAGAGAATAATCCCTGAATCCAGGTCAACCCAGTGGCCACCAAGTTCTTCAAAACTTAATTTGGTAGGTGAAATTGAGATCGGTGAGAAAGGGAAAGAGGGGCTATGGGAGAAAACGAGGGTTTGAGAGAAATAGGGCATTTCCAATCATGAACCAAAGCATATAGATCTGGCCAAAAGAAAAGGCGAGAGATAGATCGAGAAGGAGAGAGAATCACCCATCTGTGGTGAGTGAGTTTGTTTTCCTCAGAGCTAAAGAATCTGAGCTCCAATTTGGTCTGGTTCATTCGACGAGGAAGAGATGCAGATGTGAGAGAGCGGTCAACTAAACTGTGGGTGGGAAAACAAAAATTGAGAATTTTAACTTTTGGCGAAAAAAATGGGCGGGGTTTCTCCTGTTTTGTTTAGCTCGTCCTCTTAAGGTTATTAGGACACCTCAATAAAACAGTGTCCTTATTGGGTGTCCTAGTAGCCCATATTTGTAGTAGTGGTGGTTCACTTTGCCCTTGAGGCAAGGCTACGTCCACTTAGATATTTTACTATGAGTGAGGTCAAGTGACTTTTGTAGTGATACAAGTGTGGGGATCATGGATCCATCTCTAAGAAGGGGAGGACTTCCTCTTATAGCTAAAGGAAATCTCATTCTATTCTATATTTCTGATGTGGGATACAATACACATATTGCTTCTCTTGAAGCCTCTTGGAGAGCATGGGAGGGTAGCCTCCTAGCAAGGTACCGGCAGACCTCCACCATAGCGAGGTAGCTTGGGTGTCGAACTACCGGATGCATGTCATAGGCGGGGCTAGCCATGTCGTGGGGCCCACCTATGAGGTTGTTGCTTATGCTTGGCGGTATGTGATATATAGGCGGTAAAATACATATACTAATTGCAAAATAAGTGGGCATAAACCAAATCTCGCAATCTCTTTCAGGTACTTACAGATCTGAAACAATCTATTGCTAGAGATAAAACTACAAAACGCTGATAAGATTTAAGATCCAGTAACAAAAATAATAGAGTTTGGGGAAATAAGAGGGAAAGAACATACCTTGAACAATATATTGTTTATCAACCTGCATATCTGAGTCTTCATCATAATCCATCTTAAAAAAAAAAAAAAAATAGGAGAGATTCAAAATCACTATGTGAGAAGATTAATATAAAGAGATACCTGATGATCAAAAGCTATAAAAAAAAATAGCTTAAGAAGCACTTAGTAGAAGCAGATGTCGTTGCTTAATGTGAATATGAAGAATATCTTAGAGAAGAGAGTTGAGACGCCAAAGCTGTGAGCAGAAGAACAGAAAGAACAATGGAAAACTTCGATCACTCTGCTAGTAATAAGCAGAATTGTCATGGAAATCCGTGTGAAATACTTACACATTTGCAACTGATTTCCGTTTGTATTTACCTCGGTAACCACTAACCATCATGTCAATTGTTAGTCGATTATTTACACGAAATTCTGTGTGTAGTCTCCTTTTTCACACGGAATTTTGTAGCTAATTGTTCTTTTCACTCGGATATCTGTGTCAACATTTCATACAGATATTTGTGTGTTACTCATTTCACACAGAAATCTGTATCAAATACTTGTTGTAACGGAAATCCGTCCATCTATAATTCACATAACATAAAAAATTAATGATTTCGAAATAAACTAATTTATAATACGTACAGAAATCCGTGTGAATTGATTTTCACACAGATATCTGTTACTGTTGTTTATTCACACAGATTTCCGTTGATATTGTTATTGTATAAATTATTATGGGCCCAATTATGCTCATTTCACAGTACTGTTATCTGTTTGTATTTATATTTTACACGGGTATCTGTGACTTAACTACAGTAAATCCGTGTGTGTTATTATTTTGCTAGTAGTGACAAGTCCGTCAACATAGACTAGTAAGAAACTGAGAATGGCAGTGGTAATTGTTTACGTCTTATGCTATCAGAGAGCCTACGTCTTATGCTATCAGAGAGCCTATAGATTACAATTGCATGTAGATGTGTTCTGCAAGTGTATATGTGTGAGATCATGCTTGAATAACATGTGTAGCGGCATGAATATGTGTGGCACATGTGTAGAAAAATGAAGGTCAACTATATGATTCATAGTGTTAATAAACAATACTTGGGCTTAATTAGCTTGAAGCTGGTATGGACAGCTAGTCTCACCAAGACATGCGTATGTGTCCATGATTATGTAAATGTGGAGCATGCAGCAAATAGGTGAATAGCAAGTGTTTGATGTGTCTAGGTGAAGTAGAGCTAGCATGTACGGGGAACTGAATGGCGGCATATGAAGTAGACCAAGTCATTTTGAAAAAGAAAAAATAGCATACGACGGCATCAAAATATAAATTACGCATCGATATCGTCCCTGTCTAGCATATACGTGCATCACAGATAATAGTGAGTTAACTGCATTTAGAAGTATAGCGGATCATGACTCGTGTTAAACGCTTTTGAGCAAGTATGATGCTGTGAGCAGTAATCATCTATATGTTGTAGTGATATGAAGCCTGGCTATCAACCACGGTGAGTGGAAGTTTCGAAAAGAAAACTCATCTCTGCTGTCAGTTGCGGTGGGTGTTCGTAGAGGAACTCAGCACCCAGCTCTAGATGAGAGCTAATGAGTGTCATGCTTGAGGGTGCCTGGGTTGATAGGTGTAGGGAGCAAATTGATAGCCCGCTGCAGGGGAGACCGCGTCTGCAAATATGACCGTGTTCGTAATTGGTTGGCGGAGTTGAACGCAGGTGATTCCGTTGGTCCAAAGCTAGCCATGGCGGTGGTGCCTAGCGGATGATTTTCCAGCGGAGGGTGACCGAATGGAGGCCGCTGGTGCTGCTGGCTCTTTGGTGTGCTAGCGGTGTATGGCTAGCGGGGTAAACTTTGGTCAGCAGTAGCCTTGTCCAGCGGTGGTGGCCAGCGGTTAAGCAGAGCTGCTGTGATGCTTGACGAACGACGTCAAGATTGTTGACACTGGTGGTGTTTGCAGAATGTGCTCTTGGCGGAGCTTTGTTTAGCGGTTGCCGCTGACAACGCTTAGAGGAAGAAGCTTGGCGGTGGTGGGTTGCCGCTGATGGTGCTTTGTTGAAGAAGCTTGGCGGTGATAGTTGGTGGTGGCCTTGCTAGCGGCGCTGGTTGCTGTGGTAGCTAACCTCTGTGATGGCAGTAAGCTGTGATTTGACGCTGGTCCTAGCTTTGCTAGCGGAGGTGCTAGGATTGATCAAACACCTGATGTAATGATGCTTGTGTTTTGTGAATGAATGGCCAAGGATTGCTTCGTAAGATTGAGTGAAGATCAAAGATGGGATGGGTGTCCAGAGTAATTTTTGGGTGCCAACTAAAACTTGTTGGTGTGCGTCCGGCGAGCTTTGTATTGTCGCTGGAGCAAGTGCAGCGTTGGAGCTACTTTTGGAGTTTTGGTGCTAGAGTCGCTGGCACTTCTAGCGTTGGTTTCTGCCGCTAGCCTAACAAGGATTTTTTTTTTTTTTGAGTGGTGCAGCGTTGACCGGATTTGAGTTAGCGTTGACCGGATTTTACTTGGCAGATGGCACAAGTTGCTGCTAAGAAGGATGAGTAGCGGTGACCAAAATTGGGCATAAGTCGCCGTTAAGAAGGTTAATTATATAACTCAAAGAAAAATTATTTTGAGATCCATTAAGAAGACTTAACTCAATGGTAAGTGACAAAGCCTTTGTATCGGCTTCCCACAGACTGCGTCTCTGTTAATGTAAGTGACCGAGGGGTCTAATTAACGTAAAGAATGAGAGAGAGAGAAAAAGTGAGACACAAGAAATATAGTGGTTCGTCTCCCGCCTTAGTGGGAGACTACGTCCACTTGAATATTGTACTATGTGTGTATGGGCCTTGCGGTCCAAAGGGGATTACAAAGTGTGTAATGGGATGTTGAGTAAGTGGGAAGGAGTCTCGTTTTATAGGGGAGGGAGGCTCCTTCATTTACATGTTTTCCAATGTGGGATAAGAAACCACTATTCTAGTCGAAAGCCATATTGTGGAGGCAACTTGGCAAGGCCGGGAAGGTGGCTTCCCGACGAGGTATTGGCTGCTTCCGACTACCACGAGGTAGGTGGTATGTCGGGCTACGGTATGCATGTCGCAGTTGGCCCCACCATGGCTTGTGGGCCCCCCTAAAAAGGTGTTACTTATGCTTGGTGAGATAGCAAACTAGTTTGCTAGTAGAGGTATCTACACCACAAGTCGATCGAACACTCGAATCCTCATGGATCGAAAAATCGAACGGTTCGAAACCGTAAAAATCATAACATACTCATTCGATCTCCAAAAATTACAATATATATATATATATATATTGAAATGCTGGTATCAACGAGTACATAACAATGAGGAGCAAAAATTACCCCTGAGGTGGCTGAAACCTGTTGGAAAACACCGCTACACTGGCGGCGCTGCCACCAGCCTAACTCGAAATTTGGCCAAACTTCCTAAACCAAAAATCTTCTTCACAACATCTACAACAACTTTCCCAACTACAACGAAGTCAAATTATAAGCCAAACTATTGAATTTAACTTTAGAACAAATGGGGCCTATTTGAAACCCTACAGTTTCAAATCTTCGATTCGTCCTCCTGACTTGATACACATTTATGCAAGCGTACATATCATGTCAAGATAAGGAAATATTGTGCCCAAAGTTATCGTACCACGAGGATTAGTGGCTAACCCACAATCCTTGGATAGTCGGAACTAGAGTCACTAAGCAAATAAAGGAAAAAGAAAATAAATAAAAATGTTATTCTAAGGCACCAAGCCTTAGCAATGCTCAGCTTTGATTTTCACCAAAGCCTAATCAAAACTAAGAGCCTAGTGGTGGATATGCACAAATGAGTCGAAAATTGGAGAAAGTTTTGAATTGTGAATTAACTAAATTAAATGCAACCGAAAAGTAAACTAAAAAACTAATTAACGAACTAGAAAATTAAATTTGGGTTTTCAAATTAATGGGAACATGGGAGTGTTGGATGATTCACACTAACTATCTTGTAAACATCGATGCTAATTTCACAAATGCATGCATTTTCCATGAGTTAAGTCTCGGACCTAGTACCGGTTAAGGCTACTAAACCAATTATTCTTTCAGTGTAACGTCCCATATCTTAATTTATCCGTTTACTAGTCATTTGGACGGTAAACGACAATTACTTTCACTTCTTACTTTGTTTCGATACTTTTAGTGGCCCTAAAAGTTGACTTTTTGTTCGGGTTAAAATTTGAGAAAATGTTCTTCATCAAAGTTGTAGAGGACGTTAAACCGAGCGCGTGCATATGTGGTACGTAAAAATCGGAGTTCGTATGCGAGAGTTATAAGGGAAATACGAAAGTACTGTAGCAAGTAGATGGTATATATTCGAATTTCTACTGTGGCCAGGTAATTTTTTTTCTCCCCCTCCCCTGCGTATATTTTTCTCTCTCTCTTCCCTGAGCTCTCTCGGTTTCTCTCTTCTCTGCAACTCTTCTGTTCTCTCAACTCAGGCCACCAAATGACGTCAAACGAAGCTTCACCGACGCGTCTCCTCCTCCTCATCACGCTGGTGGTTGTCGGTCGTCACACCGTGGCCGGAGAAGGAAGAACCGAGGCCGTGAAGTTTACTGTAGCAGCTCGATTTTTCTGGAAAATTTTCCAGATTCCGGCCAACCCAGGCGGAGTTTCTTGGCCTATTTTGCAAGCCTTGAGCCGTAGACCACATCCCTCCAAGCTTTCTTCTGGAAAACGCAAAGAAAACGACGGATCGAAGGTTTGATCTTTGAAACTCAAACCGGGTTACTGTTTCCATAATTGTTGACCTAGTTCTAGTTGTTTTCTCGGTTTGTGGTAGTGGAAAAAAGTGTTTGGAATGATGAGATGATTGTGCTACCAAAATTTGGTGGCCATCGGAGCTGGACGGTGGCGCGTGAATCCCACGCGCCGTCACTGTAGCAGGCGCGTGGCGGCGCCTCCGGCTACTATTTGACTTCAGCTTTTAGCCCATTAAATTCTACAAATATTGTAGAGCTTATATATGAAGTTTGGTGAAGATTGGTGAGCTTTTGAATTTATTAGGAATTTTCAAAGATTATGAGTTTCGGTTATCGATTTACGAGAATCCGACCGTCGGATATCTCTCGGCTCTGCCTTGGAACCTTTAAATTAATGAATTGGTCTTAGAGGTATAATTTGGGTTGAATCCGAGAAGAAGTGGAGATGTGATTATGGGGATTTGATTTTAGGAATCGTATTAAATTGTTGAATAGTTATTCACGGAATATAATTGTGTACATGGAAATGTACTGAGCTATTGCTCGACGAAGGAGCTCGTACACGTGGTCGCCTATATAGTACTGTGAGTGGAATTTTGTTTTTAAATAATGATGCATGCATTTATTTCTTAAAATAATGCTCTAGTTATTAATCATATTACATTTTGAACAAATGAATTGATTTTCGAAATTTGATTTCGGTTTATCTCGTGGAATTGCTTTCAATAATGAGTTTCAAAGGTTGGTTATGATTTATAATATTATTTGACGAATTACTTATTTCCGAGGTAATTTCCGGAATTAAGTATATTTCTAATTGCCGATTTAAGTTCCTGGAAGATTTTCGAGATCAGTTTCGATGGAGTTTGATTTCTCATTTATTTATTGACTTTCGGATTTGGCATTGGGAATGCCTAATTAATGATTTTGGACTTGGTTTGTTTCTTGGAGATTTTGAGAGATTGTTGGAAATGAGATTTTTCCAAAGGAATTTGTGCTTGTACTAATTTCTGGGTTTGGTTCTGAATTTGAGAATATTTGGCGTGCGGGGTCACGTCACTTGAATATACTTATTTGTTTTCTTGTGAGATATTGGGGAAGCTTTATGGATTTACTGGTTTTTGATTGTTTTTCCTCACCATACTCGGGTCATTCGATTAGGTCTCCTCCTCACTGACTTTGTGTTTGTGAGTGGCAGTTGAGGTAGCTTATTCTCCTCCTCACTTACTTTGTGTTTGTGAGTGGCAGTCGAGGTGATTTATTCTCCTCCTCACATGAGTGGTAGTCGAGGTTATTAGTTCTCCTCCTCACACAATCTATGTGTGAGTGGCAGTCGAGGGTAGGTAAAGCCTAAGGGGCTCCTTTACCCGTATGGTGACTTCTCTTCCCCATATCCTTTTATTTTGGTACTTGACTAGCGGGGCTAGTCCGATTTCTGTTAGCCAGCTGGGACTGGTATGTTTTCACGAGACTCCGAGTTTTAAAGACATACGTTTGATAAACGTTGCATGCATCGAAGTTTTACGAATTTAAATTCGTGGGAAAGTAATACAACCTCTTTTCTTTTAAATTATTTATTTAATCGTTTATTTTTGTCCACTCACTCTAACGTGTTTTTCAATTACTTTCCCCTGGGCCCTTCGATTTCAAATGCCCAGTTTGTAGGTGAAATTAGTTGAAGTCGGGCGTACATTGGAGTTGAGGCATAGTCAACAGCATGGCTTCTGCGTTTTTCTTTGATTTAGGTTTTCCCTTGACTACCCTTGCTATTAGAATTGCTCTGATCACCTGAGAAATTAATGTTATTTAAGTTGTGATTTGCGTTATGTGATTTGGGATGATGCTGATTTGGGGAGTAGGGTGGCTCCAGGAGAATAAGGAAGGATGATTTAGAAGTGTAAATGTTTTCCTACAGGTTTTGGGTAGCCTACTTTTAGGGGAAGTTCTGCTAAATTTTTGGTAGAATTTCTTCTAAGGTGGGCTCCGCAGGGCAATTTCGGATTTCGGGGTGAAATCCGGGGCGGGTCCTGTCATTCGGTGTATTGACTATGCCGGTTAGAGTCACAATCAACTCTCTAATTTGGGTATTACGCCGGTCAAGGCCGCAATATCCAAAATTAGAGGCCTAGAGAGCAAGATAATAGAGACTCAAGCAAGGTTAGCTACAATTAAGCTAGCTAATGATCACCACACTCAAATCCTAGATGCCACAAGATGAATAAGTTGTCAATTTATCAATCTATTCATCACAATTGCCCACAACATAATTACAAAGGGTGACAAAGCCTAGAAACATGCTTCAAAGGACCAATAAATTCGGATTTAAAGCATACACAAGAAAAATTACATTTATTTCATTAAAGCATCAATATTTACACAATATGTGTTAGAACTTCACAATCCTAACTCCCAAAATTGAACTACTCACTATCCATAATCATAGACATCAAGATTACAAAATTCAAAGAGAAAAGAGTATAGAAGTGTAGGAGAAAAGAAGGGTAGCCACAAATAGCTAGAAAGGTAGCATGACTATCATTGAATTACAACTCCCACAATTACCCAAATCTTGAATTTTGTAGAGGCTGAGCCCCTTGATGGAACCTTGAAGCTTTGTGTGAGTAGTCCTTCTAATCCCTAAAATAAAACTAAAGAAAATATTGAAAAATGGTGGAGAAAGATGGGAAAGAGAGGTGCGGCTACTCAGTGAGAAGAATGGAGAATGTTATGGTTTTATAAAGAAAGGTTTCCGTGTTTGAGAGGCAGCAGCGAAAATTCTTCCATGCTCAGAGCATGAAGTGCTCGGGCACATCACCACACTTTCTAACCGTCAGATGTTTTGTCATAATCCTGATCGCTCATTTATGTAACCGGCTGACCTGCTAGAATGTTTTCTCTTAACCAGAAATCACCTTCACTTAAACTTTGATCTCCCATGGTAACTCTTCCATTTTCGTATTCGCAGAACATTTCACAAACACCTTTCCTGCATTCCACTTATTACCATTTACCCTCTAAACTCCATCCTGCAAGTACAAAACTTTAACAATAAGTTAAAAACTTTATGATGCATAACCCTCAACCCAGCAAACCCAAGTTCCCAATTCACAGAAAAATGACAAGATGCTGAAAAAAGCTTCAATGAATAAGAAGCCTAAACCCCATGATTTGAAGAATTGGATTTGTTCCGATTCCGGCAACAAAACCATCCCTCGCAGTCCATCATCTCCCGGTCGTTGTTGTCACATCGGCGGACTCGGCCAAGAAGTCGAGGGTGAAGTTAGATCGGGTTTGATTTAGAATATATGGGCTTAGGAGTTAGATTTCGATTGAATTTGATGGGTGAACAGATGGACAATTGTGCAGTATGGGCAATTGAATTAAGATTTCACAGGCTCTAGAGGAGGTCGAAGAAGATTGAATTATCAGCAAAAATACTCAGACAAAAGATCATAAATTAAACTAAAGATAACAAATATGGGCACAATGATGGCGCAGTGGCTCAGGGCACTAGTTTTGGCCTTTTGGGGAATGGCAGCTCAGGTTCGAGCCACCCCCATTACCTTTTTATTTTTTTGGTTCTTTTTTATTTTTCACAATATATAATAAATTGAATTTGTTACCTAAAATTTGTTAAAAAATGGAATGAAAAGAAAAAATTTGAAATAAACTAGCATAGACCTACAGCGCCTAGGAAGATGGTTGTTGTTGTTGTTGTTTTTTTCAAGAGTGTGTGGGGAGGTAATTAAAAATAATTTGGAGGTTCCTCGTAAAAAGTTAGAAACCCACCACGTTTCCGCTACATTTGCATTATTTTTATTTTGTTTTTATTTTTTGTTTCATAAAATCACTTTATTATCCTTATAGATTAATTTTGATTCAAACTATTTTAATATATAAAGGGTAAATTGCAAAAGGGCGGATGAAAACAAAATTGAAAATCAATAAATTTGTAGGTATGCAAAGATTTTGTGCGATCTAAAACAGAAAATCGATAAATTTGACAGTACCCATATATTTATAGCATATTAATAGGTATTGTGTAAAAAAATTAACTCGATCCGCCATCATTTAGATGTCAAATAAAGCGGTCAACCACTTATACACTTATAACTCCCTAAGGGGACCTTAATCACGAGTAGATAAATTTTATGAAATTTTTACTTTAGTTGATATAGGTCATAGCCACGAGAGTGCGAGAGCTGACAGATTGAAAAAAAAAAAATTGCGAGTGAGCGGTTATGAGTATATTAGTTCTATGTGGTATTCAGGGTTTAGGGTTGACCTAGTAGATCAAGACCCAAACAACTTCGAAAATAGCTGAAATTTTGACCATAATTATATCTTATTATCATGATAACATCCAACGGTCGATTTTGATAAAGTCTATTTCCTCCACATTTGTTCCGCATGGAAGGTATATTTTTCAATACAACTAATAAACAAATTAAATCGCATTAATAGGCATATAAGGATTTCGTGGGATCTAAACAATCGAAAACTGAAAATCGATAAATTTGACATTGCCCATTTATTTATAGTGTATCAATAGGTATTGTGTAAAAAAATTAACCCGATCCGCCATCATTTAGATGTCAAATAAAGCGGTCAACCACTTATACACTTATAACTCCCTAAGGGAAGCTTAACCACGAGCAGATAAACTTTCTGAAATTTTTACATTAGTTGATATAGGTCATAGCCACGAGAGTGTGAGAGCTGAAAGATTGAAAAAACAAGTTGCGAGTGAGCGGTTATGAGCATATTAGTTCTATTTGGTATTTAGGGCTTAGAGTTGACCTATTAGATCGAGACCCAAACAACTTCGAAAATAGCTGAAATTTTGACCATAATTAAATCTTCTTATCATGATGACATCCAACGGTCGATTTTGATAAAGTCTATTTCCTCCATATTGTTCCTCATGAAAGGTATATTTTTCAATACAACTAATAAACTAGTTAAACCGCATTAGTAGGCATATAAGGATTTCGTGGGATCTAAACAATCGAAATTGAAAATCGATAAATTTGACATTACCCATCTATTTATAGCATATTAATAGATATTGTGTAAAAAAATTAACCCGATTCGCCATCATTTAGATGTCAAATAAAGCGGTCAACTACTGATACACCTATAACTCCATAAGGGGAGCTTAACCACGAGTAGATAAATTTTATGAAATTTTTACATTAGTTGATATAGGTCATACCCATGAGAGTGTGAGAGCTAACAGATCAAAAAAAGAAGTTGCGAGTGAGCGGTTATGAGCATATTAGTTCTATGTGGTATTTAGGGTTTTAGGATTGACCTAGTAGATCAAGACCCAAACAACTTCGAAAATAGCTGAAATTTTGACCATAATTATATCTTATTATCATGATAACATCCAACGGTCGATTTTGATAAAGTCTATTTCCTCCACATTGTTCCGCATCGAAGGTATATTTTTCAATACAACTAATAAACAAATTAAATCGCATTAATAGGCATATAAGGATTTCGTGGGATCTAAACAATCGAAAACTGAAAATCGATAAATTTGACATTGCCCATTTATTTATAGTGTATTAATAGGTATTGTGTAAAAAAATTAACCCGATCCGCCATCATTTAGATGTCAAATAAAGCGGTCAACCACTTATACACTTATAACTCCCTAAGGGAAGCTTAACCACCAGCAGATAAACTTTCTGAAATTTTTACATTAGTTGATATAGGTCATAGCCACGAGAGTGTGAGAACTGACAGATTGAAAAAACAAGTTGCGAGTGAGTGGTTATGAGCATATTAGTTCTATGTGGTATTTAGGGTTTAGAGTTGACCTCTTAGATCGAGACCCAAACAACTTCAAAAATAGCTGAAATTTTGACCATAATTATATCTTCTTATCATGATGACATCCAACGGTCGATTTTGATAAAATCTATTTCCTCCACATTATTTCTCATGGAAGGTATATTTTTCAATACAACTAATAAACTAGTTAAACCACATTAGTAGGCATATAAGGATTTCGTGGGATATAAACAATCGAAACTGAAAATCGATAAATTTGGCATTACCCATCTATTTATAGCATATTAATAGGTATTGTGTAAAAAAATTAACCCGATTCGCCATCATTTAGATGTCAAATAAAGCGGTCAACTACTTATACACTTATAACTCCATAAGGGGAGCTTAACCGCAAGTAGATAAATTTTATGAAATTTTTACATTAGTTGATATAGGTCATACCCATGAGAGTGTGAGAGCTGACAGATCGAAAAAAGAAGTTGCGAGTGAGCGGTTATGAGCATATTAGTTCTATGTGGTATTTAGGGTTTTAGGATTGACCTAGTAGATCGAGACCCAAAGGACGACGATAATAGTTGAAATTTTGACCATAACCATTTCTTCTTATCATGATAACATCCAACGGTCGATTTTGGTAAAATCTATTTCCTCTACCTTGTTGCTTATGGAAGGTATATTTTTTTATTTAACTAATAAAGAAGTTAGACTACATTAGTAGGCATATAAGGATTTTGTGCGATCCAAACAAATTGAAACTTGAAATTGATAAATTTGACATTATCCCTCTATTTATAATGTAATAATAGCTAATGTGCAAAAAAATTAACCCGATCCGTCATTATTTCGACATCAAACAAAGTGGTCAACCCTTTATACACTTATACTTCCCTAAGGGGAGCTGAATCACGAGGAGATAACTTCTCGAAATTTTTACAATAGTTGATATAGTTCATACTTATGAGAAACCGATTGTTGGATGGGAAGATTGGAATGTTTCTTGGTGTTGTTATAAAAAATCCAGCCAGTTTCGCATTTGTTTCGACTTCAATCCATTTGGTCAACTATAATTACCTTTATAACCTATATTTATATATCAAAATTTTCAAAGAGCAACCCCATCAAGACATACAAAATTGGAAAAACTGACCGTTGGATGAGAGAGTTAAAATATTTTATGCGTATTGGAAAAAATTCAGCTAATTTCGTTATCGTTTTGACTTCAATCAATTCCGTCAACCGAATTTACCTTTATAACCATATATTTATTAATTACATTATTCAAAGAGCAACTCCTTCAAGACATAAGAAATTAGGGAAACCGATAGTTGGATGATAAACTAAGCGATGTGACGAGTTTATAAGAATTTTCAGAGAATTTTTTGGACTCCCAAGCTATTTATTAATTTTTTTTGAATGTTTCGAAATATTGAAAATGATTTTAAAGAAACAAAAAAATCCATGCGGTGCAATCTAAGCCGTATGTTTGTCCACTGCTTGATCAGGGCCCTAAATTAAAATAAATGAAGATTATATATGTGGCTCATATCAGATCAATGCATCATCTAAAAAATAAAAAATAAAAATAAAAAATTAGATCAATGCATTGGACTCCCAACCCGGTCCCCGCGACCCGACGACCTGAGTCGGCGACCTGCTGGAATCCTCGGTCCGGCCACTTCACGGTGTCACACCGGTGCTGTTCGATTCATCTCATTGTCGCCGACCTTCCTCTGGTACTGGTTTGTCCCGAAGAGGGAGAATCGAAGGCCGAAAGCTTCTTCAGCTTTTTCCGGCGAATCAGGTGAGTGTTGGGGATGCATGAGGCAAGAAACTTCTTCTACTCACCATGCTATAGACTCATCCTGCTATACACTTTGGTATAATTTTTTTTCGAATTCGGTTTAATTTTGAAGACTTGGATTTCTGGGTTTTTCGTGAAAGTCAGCCTCAGATCCATGAACCTTGTTTGGTGCTGGTTCGGGGGAATGCCGGTGTGCCATGGAGACGGTGGGCTAGCTGGGCAGTACCGATTCGGGGGTAGGAGTGGCGCTTCTGTTGTGTTGCGTGCTTTTGCTTTTTGTTGGGATTGAATTGGTTATGGAGTTTAAGAGGAATCGTTTGTGATGTTGGTCTGCGTGCACAACCAATTATCAATACCGGAATTAGAACACAGCAACACGCAGATGAGATTGGTTCAAGGAAGCAAAGAGAAGAAGGATACCAGAAGCAATTTACTCTTTGAAACAAAAAGAGAGAGAGCAGAGAGAAGACGAGATGATGAGAGACTGAGAGATGTTATTGACTACCGGGGAACAGGCTAAGCCTTTCCCACCTACATGGTACTGCTCACGTGACTGGGCCCAAACAACCCGAGCACTCCAAACTCCGAGCATGGAAGACGTTCTCAGGCAGCAGAGAGAATGATTAATATGGTGTCATGGTGATATGTGGTCTCCGTGGTCAAGAAAGGGATAAGGAAGCTGCCATGTGGCAATATGTACTTGGCTGAAGTAATTAAACGGTACATTGTTTAATTGTTGCAGCATTTGCACGTGATGGCTAATGTCTAACTCCAATTATCCCATTATCAATTAATCAAAGCAATGATTAATTAATCAAAGTAATGATTAATTAATCAAAACAATGATTATTAGCTTTTCTTCATTTGTTTATAAATACTTCATTCGCTCGGCTTCCTCGCTCGTGTTGACTATGTTGGCAATTTCGTCATTTTTTCGGTAACTCAAATTAGCTCTATTTACATGTCGTTTTTCCTCAATTTTCACAATGCCGCTTATTTCCTACAAAATAAATAACAGTGGATTAATTACATGATAATTGACTTAAGGATTAACTTATTTATAGTGTTTTAGATACAATTACATACATAGAAATGCGTGTAATAACTTCCACACGTGAAATTGCTGTAACCCACCTTGGGAGAAACCTTCCCCAGCCTTTGACCTACAAAACCCCTCAAGAAACACCGGCTATGGTGGCCGGAGGAGGAAGAATCGACGGAGGCAATTTCAGCTCCGTCGCAGCCTCTTCCCATCGATGTAGCTCCTTCCACAGCTCGAATTTCTCTTCAATCCTTCCATAGACTTCTAGAGGATGATAAGGTGAAGAGAACCCACTTAATTTTCCGTCCTATGGTGGCCGGACGGTGAAGAACACAGCTGGCGAAGGGAGAGGGCTACGCGGTTCGGGAGAGAAGAGAGAGAAAATTTCCTTTTTTGGCAACTTTCCAATTTTCTGATATTTTCAGATTTTTTCCTATTTAACCAAAATGGAAAATTTTTTCGATGACCATAACTTCTTCATACGAACTCCGATTTCATATGTCCACGAACTCGTATCGACACGCTCTATGACTTTTGTAAAGAAAGGTTGTGGAGAAACTCAACGAATAAAAAGTCAACCTTTTGACCCCTCAAAAATGAAACGTTTCAAGTAAATATTTGTCTGAAACACTTCCGCCTCACCCACGAACCACAAAATCGTCCAACAACTACTAATTAAATTCTTGAAAAATCCTTGGAAAATAATAATGAATTTCCCGGGTACTACATTCTACCCTCCTTAAAGAAATTTCGTCCCAAAATTTAAACATACCACACACCAACAAGTACGGATAAATCATCCTCAAAACCAATTCTCGATCCCAAACAAGAATTGCTCTCACCACGAAACCTCCACACGACATTGAGCTAGTCAACTATACAAAATGAAATTCAACCCCCAACAATGGTCGCACTCGCACTTTGAGTGATTCTTTGTAGTTTCTAGAACAATCTTAAATCTTCGAAGTAAAACATGTCTAGATCAAACCACAAATATAGGTACAATACACCATATCGCCACACTAGCACACTCTACCACTCCACTTGGTGGTAAAACAAGCATTTCATAAATCTCTTTTCTGTACACAACATCACAACAATTCTGCTAACTATAGCACTGCACATAGACTACCCAAAAATTTCAAAATCCTGTCCTGAAACAGTATCTGCATCAACACGTTGATAAAGCCACACAAGCATTCCTAGAATTGAAAACGAAACATCACTTCAACTCAAACATCAACACACAGTTCCTTCACAGTCAACCTTTCACAAAAACAACACAAAGTTTTTCCATAGACCAAACCCTCACAGCAATTTCTACCACAATAGAAAAGAAGTATGCATCACACTCAATGATGTACTACCGTCTCAAAACACATTTAAGATAAGGTCTAGCATCGATCAACCCACACGTAAATCATCACATGATATCGCACACACACAGAGGGTTGCAAAGAATTTCAGCTACCACTAAATGAAACATACAACACGCAATACACAATGCTCAATAATCGCTCCACAAAAGGACGCCATACACAAAGGTCTAACTTTAGACATCAGGCAAAACCCATCACCACACAGTCATGAGGAGATAAGGCACACTATAATCACACTTCATCTACATAAGATAATTCCAAGCAGATAAGGTACCTTGCATCCTTGCATTCTGTTGACCAACAGCGAATGCCCTCGCATGTCCCTGAGGTTGTTGCCTCTGTTGATTCCTCTGTCTCATACCCTGAGGTCGGGTACACTCATTGGCCACATGCTCTACCTGCCAGCAATTATAACATGTCCTAGGTTTCGGCTTCAAACACTGCCTTGCTATATGGCCCACCTCCTTGCAGTTATAACATGTTAAGGGTGCCACCTGCCCAACAGGTGCAACCCCAGCATGTGCAGCTGCCACTCTTCCTGGCACCTGCTGATGAGTCCTCTGCCTCTTCTAGGACCCACCCTGATTGTCTGTTCCCTCACTGCTCTCAGCAGTTGCCTTTCCTTTCCTGTGGGAGTCCCTCTTAGCCGACCCCTGTTCCTGGAAAGTCTGGTTTTCCTGCTCAATGGCCAAAGCCTTAGCCAAAATGAGCTCCACCGTCTTCAATTCCAGAATAGCAACATCGCGCCTAATCAAAGCATTCAGCTCCCGCTGAAACTTCATAGCTAAACTCTCAGCATCCATCTGTCTCACAAACCGATACAACCTTGAAAATTTCACTTCATAATCCCTCACACTCATAGCCCCTTGGACCAGCGAAATGAATTCCCTTTCCAACTGTTCCCTCACTGAAGGCGGAAAATACTTCTTCCTAAAGAGTTCCACAAACTCATCCCAAGTCATGGTGGACACATCCATAACTCTCTGTGTGCAGTTCCACACACCCGTGCATCTTCTTGAAGCATATATGAGGCTATCTTTCTTTCTCCATGATGTCACAAACAACCATCTCAAAGTAGTTCTTTATGTTCTCGATCCATTGAATGCCAACATGTGATCCGTACCTCCCTTGAAAGAGACTGCTCCCAGCCTCGAAATCTCCTTTGCCAACTTCGACAAACGAGTGGCATCTACAACATCCACAATAGGTGGAACAGGCTGCACCACATGTGATGCCTCTACCTCATCTTCAAAAATCTCCTCAACAGGAGGACTCCTGCCTCTACCTCGGGCTCTACCCCTACCTCTGGGTCTGCCTCGGCCCCTAGCACTGACTCCTTGAAGATCCATCACCTGATAACATGATGTCACCACACAGCAGTCTCACTAACACAATTGAAAAACTCAAAACACATACAAGATCTGTCTATTCCACTTAGGAAGGCACAACTACTAGTTAATACTCATACCAACCTTCGATATAAGTATGGATCAAACACCATGATCCCAACAACTATGTAACCACAATCGTGCCAAAAGATATCATTTCCATGAAAACTATCCTCGACGACTCAATCAAAGTTAAATCCAGAGGTTCCCATTCCTCAAAAGATTGTAACTCAGGAAAGCTAAACAAGTTCCACTATAAACTTACAGGGCAACCCTACATTACTAAGGACTTACTCCCTGACCCACACAGAGTACCACTACATACCCAATGATTATACCAATACTGAAGAGCATCAGATGGGGGAACTGTTGCAGACAGGCCATCACTCGAGTAGTACTGATTATCACCAAATATGTACCTTACGCTCTGATACCAAACTGTCATGCCCCGATTTTTAAACACAAATAAAAATCGATATATAATGCCATAATTATACATGCGTGATGGTTCAGCCATCAATACAAAAAACCTGGAAAACTTTTTCCTTTCAAACCAAATACATACTGATGTCCTGAACCCATTATGTCAATACAGACTAGCTCTGCAGGGTCAAATAATACACAAGTTTACGAATTAAATTATCACAACAAAATATAAGTAAAAGCTCCTCATAGCTACTACAACGGAAGTCTTTTCAACGGTAAAGTCACAAAATTAGATTCCTACCGTATAGCTGTAAGCACGGGATCTCAGCTTCAGCCACGATTATACTAACCTGCAGGATTACCCCCTACAGCATTGAATAGTGTACCGGGTTGCCACACAACAAACCCGGTAAGCTTATGAAAGCTTGTATGAGTAAACTCAAAACTACAAAGCAGAAACACATTCTTAATTCACCTCAACTTAAACAAGATAAGCACATAACTCACAACTACAACCATCTGTTTCATAACCTTCTATGACATGCTTATATCAGTCAACTCGTGACTAAAATCACATGCTCAGATTCTCAACCTAGCATCCAATTATACAAATTCCAGTTAACCAAAACCTCCTCAAGTAATGTTTGGAAATCTTTTGACGCACAACGGCGAGTCACAAAGATCACACTCATTTCCTTCCCACCCGAAGCCTTTGTGAACAACATGACATCAAAGGTGAAAATAATGAATCACATTCCTATCCTCACCAAAGAATACAATCGTCACCACTATGGCTATTAAGATCAATCAACCCATCAATCAATGAAATTAAGAAGAAAACAAGGCAGTCACAATTCAAAACAATCAAAACAATTCATAGTAACCCCTACGTATAGTTTAGTTCAGAAGGTTATATTAATACAACCAATTCAAGTCATAGTAATCATCATAACCCCACACTCTGACATCCGTAGGTAGCTCCGACCATCACAGTAGTCCTCTCAATCGTTGTTAACTTAATAATAATTCAACTCCGCTACCGAGCAGTCATCACACTGATCATCACACAGATTTCACTGGTCATCACACAGATAGCCATCATCCTACTGATCATCACACAGATTTTGTCGGTCATCACACAGATATTCTCACATGCTTTACACAACAATCACATCAAAGATCATCACACAGATGTCACCGATTCATTACACCTATATTCCTACACAAGTTTTACATGATAATCATCACAAAGATTCATCACATTGTTGTCATCAATTCATTACACATATATTCCAACACAAGCTACCATATCTTAAATCCCAATTAAGATGGTCATACTAGACCCATGGTATCTCAACAAATGAAATTCTACAATCACAACTCAATACACAATTTCACCATTCTCAAGCAATAATGAACTCATTTCAAATATTGTTCACATCACAACAAAACCACAAATACATATATATTTCATATAATATATATATATATATATACTCGCGTAGTCATCCACTCAGGAATGCCACTAATATTAACATAGTAACTCCAAGACAATATGGTAATTATGCTCATAACGAATATCGTGAGATTTACTCGCCTCTGAATCCCGCTGCGTCTTCACCCACTAACCAAGATAAGCACAATTGTCCCAATCCACTCAACACAACTTTGTCAAGTACCTAATCACATACGGTCCCAACTCAGTACACGAAACACAAGCGATTAAAGTCCGAAACCCCTGTTTTGAACTAAAACCACAAAAGTGACACCAATCGAGGCGAAACCACATCCAAAACCACCCAAAGTCTCTGGATTACTTCTACGATCGATATGAAAAAACCACAAGTCGATCGAACCTCGAATCCTCACGGATCGAAAAATTGAACGGTTTGAAACCATAAAAATCATAACATAATCATTTGATCTCTAAAAAATTACAATATATATATATATATATCGAAATGCTCGTATCAACGAGTAGATAACAATAAGGAGCAGAAACTACCCCTGAGGTGGCTGGAACCTGCTGGAAAATACAGCCACAGTGGCGGCACCGCCACCATCCTAACTCGGAATTTGGCCAAACGACTTCCCAACTACATCGAAGTCAAATTATAAGCCAAACGATTAAATTTTACCTTAGAACAAAAGGGGCCGATTTGAAACCCTAGAGTTTCAAAACCTCGATTCGTCCTCCACATGTGAAATTGCTGCAACCCACCTTGGGAGAAACATTCCCCAGCCTCTGGGCAAGAAACACCGGCTATGGTGGCCGGAGGAGGAAGAACCGTTAGAGGCGATTTCAGCTCTGTCGCGGCCTCTTCCTGTTGATGTAGCTCCTTCCATAACTCGAAATTCTTTTCAATCCTTCCACAGACTTCTAGAGGAGGATGAGGCGAAGAGAACCCATTTGATTTGGCGTCCTATGGTGGCCGGATAGCGAAGGGAAAGGGACGACGCTGCTCGAGAGAGAAGAGAGAGAAAATTTCCTTTTTTGGCAACTTTCCAATTTTCTGATATTTTCATATTTTTTTTCTATTTAACCAAAATGGAAACTTTTTCCGATAGCCATAACTTCTTCATACGAACTCCGATTTCCGTGTTCCACATGTCCACGAACTCATATCGACGCACTCTATGACTTTTGTGAAGAAAGTTTTAGGAGAAACTCAACGAATAAAAAGTCAACCTTTTGACCCCTCGAAAATAAAATATTTCGAGTAATTATTTATCCGAAACACTTCCGCCTCACCCACGAACCACAAAATCGTCCAACAACTACTAATTAAATTCCTGAACAATCCTCGAAAAATAATAATGAATTTCCGGGGTACTACACAAACACGACGGAGCCGCAACAGCCATCGCCGCCTCTTCCAATCACAGCCACTCTGACCATGGACAAAGAACCCATACCTTTTACAGATCCCATGGCACTTCTCGTACCTGAGTTCCAAAGCCACCGCCACTGCCAGCAAAAAACTATACGTATGCTGAGCCCAGATACGACGTCGTACATCATGGATCACCTTGATCCTCTGAACCGGATCCATCCACACAATCGCAACTTGATCGAACCGCACAAACTGCCCCAGAGCATTGCCAAGAAAGGTTTGGGCATGGTTATTGCCCATTGCAACGCACAACCCTATTACCGCCACCAAAACCTCAAGAAAGTGCAGCGGTACCTCCTCCAAAGAATGAACACCATCATAATCGGCTAACAATAACATCAAATTCTTATAGAACTAAAGGCCACCATTGAGAAATGGGTCTTCACCTCCTTCTCTTTGAACTGGAACACAAAGATACCCCTTCCTCCTTACAGACCAGAACACACTCTTTCAGTCTCCAAACTCCGGAGATCACCACTGTGAATGACGATATCCCCACACGCCTTGGAGATAGCAGACATCCACGGAGATAAAAGAAAAGGTTGTGGATCGCCTCACCGCCCCCTATTAGATTGACCACAGCCTCCTCGGCTGTCGGATAAGCCACCGCCACCTCCATCACAAGCCAAAACTCGATCAGTTTCTCAGCTAGAGGAAACCCTAGTAGAGAGAAAGTCATCGAAACAAAGACATTCAAATAAATACTCTTCTTACCTTTCTTATTAGAGAAGTTTTATATACACAACCTTAATTACTTAATGAACACCCCTATATATCAAAATATTAGTTAAATATGTTCTTATCAAAATATTAGTAAATAAATAAAAAGAATTAAATGCTTTCTATATCAAAATATTACTTAAATATTTTCTTATAGGTTAAATTTTGGGTCCTTGACCCAAAGCACCAAAATGAGCCAAAATTATTCCAATTACCTCATCACAGATTTTTATTCCCACTAACCCAATGAAAAGTAAAATGAAAATTTTACCCTCGACCTAATTAATGAATTACATCCATGCCACACACACACACACACACACACTCTCTCTCTCTCTCTCTCTCTCTCTCTATGCCACTGAGTCAACTCACTGCGGTAACAATTCCAAATTCTAGCGACGGAGTCCAGTAATCAGAAACCCTAGCCATTTCTCTAAGTCCGAGCCCACTGTGTCCCTCCTGCCACCGCTACCACTCGAAGACACCACCGAGAATGGCTTCTTTGAAAGCCGATTCCTGTCTCCGACAGGTCATTTCTCTATCCCTAGAGAAGATCATTAAGCGCCTCTCTAAGCTCGCCAGCGCATGCAATCGATTGCCTCTCTAATCCCGATAAGGCCCCAACCCAACGAGCCCGATTTTGAATCCAACACCTTTGAGCCCGGCTCGCTCTAGGAATTTGATGCTCCAAGCCTTGCACTACTTGGCAGATTTACGAATGAGAAGCAAGGAGATTCAAGCCAATTGGTTCTTGCTGCACTTCATAACCGCGGCCTTGAGGATCTCGTCCTCTGTGTTCTTCCACACACTGCCCTTTATCATTGTTAATGTTCAGAATACAGCCATATGATGTCGGCTTCTAATAACGTGGACGAAGGTCCAATCTTCCAATATATATATAGAGTTCTTGAAATCCCGCTAATCTATCAAAAGAAATACAACGACGTCAAGAGGGGAAACCGCATTGGCGGTCTTTGCTCCTCCGATGCTAAAGTTAGACGATGTACTTGTATTGACAAATGTAGCGGTAGATAGCTATCAAAAATGTGTAACCAATGAAGGGAGAGAAGTGGACCTTTTATAGGTGAGATAGTGAGTTGCCTCACTCTTGTTTTCGATGTGGGACTGATATACTTCAGTTTGTTGAGTTTTGGTCCTTTCTGTAGAGGCAACTTTGAATGGTACGTGTCGGCGCGTCAAGACACATTTCGGCCTGGAGATGGCTTGACAGTAAAGGCTGTCTTGCTATGTTCCCAGGGGTCACACCGTTGAAGTCCTTCCGACAAAGTGACATGGTCAAGTATGAGTGCTGATTATGGCCGGCAGATGTCATGTATGTAAAATCATGATCCTTATCTCTACGTCACTGAAAAATTAAACCTTGATTGATTTGGGATGGTTTTGATTAAACCCTGATTAATCATTCTTTTATTTATTTATTTTTTTTTGGTAAAATGGGGGCAAAAGGGAACAAAAAAAATATTTTATTGCCCCGAATAGACATTTATTGGGGGTCAATAAACGTTTTTGAATTAATGTAATCTCGTTATTTTTTTTCTTAATCAAAGTTTTATTTGTCTAATTTTAAAGAGATTAGTTCTCATTTCAGCGACTTAAAAGTTTATTGGGGGTAATAAAGGTTTTTTTTTGGGGAGGGGGGCCAATAAACCTCTCAGGCGACCTATGAGATCTCCGACAACTGCTTTAGATACCTCCGGCGAGGTTTCATAAACTTTTATGGCCCCCAATAAATGTCTATTGGGGGGCAATAAATGTTTTTTGGGAGAGCAATAAACCTTTCTGATGACCTATGAGATGCTTGATGACTTCTTTGGGGACCTCCAGCTAGGTTTTTAGAGAAGTTTGATGGTCGGTGACTGGATTCCAGTGACCGATGACCTGAGGTCGGCGCAGTCAGTGACAGAACTCCGGCGAAGTCTCCTATGGCTTCTCTCTCTCTCTCTCTCTCTATGTAATGAAGGGGTGAGGTCAAAATTGTCTCAAAAATAACAAAAACACAAAAAAATTAATTGGGTATTAGGGAAGATCTTATTAGAGTCTTTATGGGTAAGTGACAAAAAAAAAAGTCAGTGGTGTAAGGGGGAAAAAGTCCCTAAGAATTAGGGTAAATGGTCAAAACCCCCAATTAATTTTCTCCTCGTCTTTGATCATGATACAATTGACCTCCCTTCAAGATCATCCATGAACGTTAATGATAGATAAAATAACTGTAGTCTACATGAAGAATTAGCAAGCAACTAAATTAGTTGAAATATATTGAAAGAGGTTATAAAACCATCAAATATATCTTGAATACATCATCATCAATCACTTCGTTTGCAAAACAACCACCATGGCTCATTCTTTATCGATTTTAATATTGACCATGATTATATGGATCACGAAGATATTGACATATATTGAATATTTAAAAATTTTAGAGACATCAAGTTTTTCAACATGGGGGCAGGAGTGAAACCCTTTGATCCTCTTTTAGAATAAAGAGAAAAAAAAATTCAAATTGAAGAACAACAAAGGTAAGAAAGTTAAATTATACCAACCTCATTGATGTGAGAAAGAATATAGATAATTAGTTATTACCAAATTGACAGGGGAAGGACATCACATGTCCCCAATTATTCTATCACAATTCTGTCATTTT